>CM035118.1:87133689-88333689 GCA_020205555.1 Panax stipuleanatus
CTCAGTTACCGCTGGTACCCACACTCTCCCTTCAAATCTCAAAATACCGTCTTTATCCATTCGAAATTTTCTCCCTCACTTTCTGTGATCCTCTTTCGGATTTTCTCACACTCTTCATCCTTTTCCTGAGCTTCCTTTACTCTATTCAACAACGTCGGACAAGCTTCCATTACAATTAACTTCTCACCAGACTTTTCTGGTCCTTTTACTTCTATCTCCAATTTCTCCATCTCTCTTATCAACTCTTCCTGAGTCGTCAAATTAAACAACTTCTCCCTTCCTTTCCTGCTCAGAGCGTCGGCAACCACATTTGCCTTTCCCGGGTGATAAAGAATATCGCAGTCATAGTCTTTGATTAATTCTAACCACCTTCTCTGTCGCATGTTTAACTCCTTCTGTGTGAAGATATATTTCAGACTTTTGTGGTCCGTGTATATCTCACATTTTTCTCCGTATAGATAATGCCTCCATATCTTTAACGCAAAAACTACTGCCGCTAACTCTAAGTCGTGAGTAGGGTATCGTTTTTCGTAATCCTTTAATTGTCGTGATGCATATGCAATGACCTTGCCATGTTGCATGAGCACACAGCCAAGCCCCTTGTGCGATGCATCACTATACACCACAAAATTTCCCGCATCATCTGGTAATGATAATACAGGTGCTTCGCTCAATCTCCTTTTCAGTTCTTGAAGACTTTCTTCGCATTTGTCGGTCCATACAAATTTCACCGTCTTTCTAGTCAAATTGGTCAGCGGGGTTGCTATCTTAGAAAAATCTTGGATGAATCTTCGATAGTACCCAGCTAACCCTAGAAAGCTTCTCACCTCCGTCGGTGTTCTCGGTTGTTCCCAATTACTTACTGCTTCAACCTTCGCAGGGTCTACAGAGATTCCATTCTTATCCACCACGTGGCCTAAGAATTGAACCTTCTCCATCCAAAATTCGCACTTAGAAAATTTTGCATACATCTTCTCCTTCCTTAGTGCCTCCAAAACAATCTTCAGATGTTCGGCGTGTTCTTCCTCTGTCTTTGAGTAGATCAAAATGTCGTCGATAAAAACCACTACAAATTTATCCAAGTATGGCTTGAAAACTCGGTTCATCAAGTCCATAAATGCTGCCGGAGCATTAGTCAATCCGAATGACATTACCAAAAACTCGTAGTGTCCATAACGGGTTCGAAACGCAGTCTTTGGTATGTCCTCATCCCGTACCTTCAGTTGATGATATCCTGTTCGTAGGTCGATCTTCGAGAAACACTTTGCTCCCTTCAGTTGATCAAACAAGTCGTCTATCCTCGGTAGCGGGTACCGGTTCTTGATCGTTACTCTATTCAATTCTCGATAATCGATACAGAGCCTCATCGATCCGTCCTTCTTCTTAACGAATAGTACTGGTGCTCCCCAAGGAGAAACACTCGGTCGAATGTAACCCTTATCCAATAATTCTTGCAATTGCATCATTAATTCCTTCATTTCTACTGGCGCCATACGATATGGAGCTTTCGAAATCGGTGCCGTTCCCGGTGCTAAGTCTATTACGAATTCGATTTCTCTGTCTGGCGGAAGACCAGGCAGATCGTCTGGAAACACATCTTGGAATTCATTAACTACGTATATATCCTTAATTTCTACTCCCTTCTTCCGAGTATCAACGATGTAAGCTAAATATCCTCCACATCCTTTCCTTAACAATTTCTTGGCCTGCATCATCGTAACGCAACACGATTGCTTAAGCGATGAGCTACCATAAAACACTACCTTAGACTTACTCGGAGTCTGAAGGTTCACACATTTGTTCTGACAGTCAATTATCGCAGCATGGTTATACAACCAATCCATTCCCAGTATTACGTCAAATTCTCCCAGTCTAATAGGAATCAAGTCTACGCTCAGTTCATGTTTACTAATATTTGCGCGACAATTTCGATAAACGTATTCTACAGGGATCACTTCCTTATTAGCAACTTCTATGATCAAAGGATTTTCTAATAGTTCTCGAGGTGTACTAAGTCTACTAGCAAATTCTTCAGATACAAAAGAACAGGTGGCACCCGAATCAAATAATACATAAGCATTTATATCATTGATTGGGATTATACCTGACACCACATCCTTCGCAGCCACTGCGTCTTGGACGGTCATGTTAAAAGTTCTGGCGGTTGGGCGGTTGGATTGTGCCGGTCCATCGATCATCAGCTTGTTGCCTCCTTGCTGATTACTACTCCCGCCACTTCCCTTCTTTGGGCAGTCCTTAATTCGGTGCTCCGTCGAGCCACAAGCAAAGCATCCTTGTATCTTCTTCGGTTTCAAACAGTTAGGCGAGATGTGCCCTTCCTGTCCGCAGTTGTAGCAAGTGCCACGTCCCTTCCAGCACTCGCCCTGGTGATTCTTCCCACACTTCGGGCATCCTTCAGCCCTCTTCTTGAAACCTCCACGAAAATTCCCTGATTGATTATTGTTGTTTTTGTTGTTGTTATTATTCTCCCACTTTCTCTTTCCCAAGTTGCTTCCTCCGCTACTACTTCCTCCCGTACGATTCTCTCCTCCAGTATTCTTTCCTTTCTTTTCTTTGTTATACTGACTTAAGGCCTCACTGCCGCCTTCCGCAATGATTGCCTTCTCCAATAATGTTGCAAAGGAATCAATTTGAAGAACTGATACCTTATTGAACAGCCATGGCTTCAACCCTTGTTCAAAGCGTCTAGCCTTCCTCTCTTCATCACCAACTTGGTGCTCCGCAAATCGCGCTAGTTCGTTAAACCTAGCCGCGTATTGCGCCACCGTCATCTCACCTTGTTTTAACTCTAGGAATTTCACCTCCATCCTATTCTTCATACTTTTTGGAAAGTAATTTTCGAAGAACAGTGTCTTAAACTTATCCCAAGCTATTATCCCTTCTCCAGCTCTTTGTTGATTAGCCTCCCACCAGTAGTTCGCTTCTCCCCTCATCATGTACGTGGCAAACAACGTCTTCTGATCTTCGCCTACGCTAGCTATAGTGAAAGCTTTTTCGATCTCTTTGATCCACGTTTGTGCGATGATTGGGTCGGTAGTTCCCTCGAACTCCGGGGGTCCTACACTCTTAAAGTCTTTAAAGGTTGTTACTGGCACAGTTTGAGGGTTCGGGCGAACGGGTTCATTGTTCCTTCCCTTTAAGGCTTCTCCTAACAAGTCTACCAGTTTCTGGATCGGGTCTACTTGTTCTCTCTCATTGTTAACAGATTCTTCGGGTGCTGTCAATCTACGTCTGGGCGGCATTATCTGTATCACAAGTTTTCATTTTATTATTATTCAAGTATATTACTTAAGTATTTCTTTTAATACTAAAAGAATAAATTTATAACACGTTTCTAAAATCAACTCCATTTATATTCATATGCCATTTCATTTCATTACATGATTTCCCCAGCATACTGCTATAAATGTTATCACATATATCCCCTAATATCACAAAAGACGGGGAATATACCAACCTACTACCATACTACCCCTCTAACAAAAGCTAACTCGGGGTTTACATCATCATCCCACATCTTACACAAAAGATCGGGATTACAACATAGTATATACAATACATAAAGACACAACTAGTACTACCACTAGACTGACTAAGGAAATCTCATCCCATCATCCCGCGCTCCACTGCGCTCTTGTACTCCAACTGTGCTATATACGCAACCAGCTCTCGGCTCAAGGTATGTAGAGTCTGTCCCTGTTCTGCCGGGTAGTGGTACACACCATCAATCACCCTTTCAAAAGCTGAACGGAACACATACCCCATCTTGTTCATCTTTCTCTTCTTGCACCTGACCTCGTCCTCAAGGTCGTCGGCTCTCTCATTAGACGCTTCCCACTTCTCCTCGAAGTGTAACCTATCCATCACCTCCAACTCTAGCTGAGTACGGAGTGCCTCTTTCTCAGTCTTCTCACTCAGCTCCCTCTGCTCAACCTCTTCTAGCTTCTCTGCCAAATCTACATTCCTAGCCACTGACCTGTGAAATAGAGTCCCCATCTGGATCCCTGCCTCCCTACGGTAGGCAATCTCCACCTCTAACTCTTGCATAGCCAGCTTCCTCTGGTGGTCCTCGTCCCTCAGCTTCTGGAACTCAGACTCTCTCTCGTGGGCCTCTGCCTCCAGCTCCTGAACTCTACAGTCTAACTCTAGAATACGCTCCTCGTACTCGCCTAACATCTGTTCCTCTATAGTAGCCTCATTAGAGTCCTCTACTGGCTCATCCTCCATCGGCTCCTCCTCTGGATCAGTCTCTATCTCAATCTCGATCTCATCCTCGTCATCAAACTCGGATGGTGCAACTGCCTGCACTGGTGTAGCCTCTAGAGGTGCCTCGTATACTACGTGTATATCCCTGGGCTCCTCCTCTACAACTCTACTAGGTACCCCTGTGTCTGTCATCCTACACTCACAAACACAAGACAAGAAATAGCATCTCCATTAGAATGTTAAACAAAATATAAGTTCATTGTATAGAATGAAGTTACATTTCATAACAGACTAAGTCTCTCAAGGAAAACTCTACATGAGTTTTATCTCCTTCCTAACTTCTAAGTTCGCCTAAGTTATAGTCTAAGGACACTCGTTCCTAAGGTTTATAACTACAGCTTTGATACCAACCTGTGACGCCCCCAAATTCCAGGACCGCCACTTGGTCTCTCGAATTCGGTTCATCACGTGCTCATGGTAATACATCACAATAATAATAATTAAATATCATACGATCACAGCGGAAAATCTATTCTAGAATAATTTACAATGATTTATTATAATTATTCCCCCAAGTCTCGCAACCTACAGTACTTAATAGATTACCTAATAATATCAGTTAACGACTTATTACATAATCTAACTTAAGCTTAAACATAATCAAATCCAGTCTTACTACATCATCTTCATACAATATGAATATATTTAAAACATAACAGACATAAGCTAGTTGGTAGCTTTGCCCTTGCCCTTATCAACGCCCGAAGGTTCACCATGCTCTGCCTTAACTGAAATGTTTTAGGGAAAGCAAGAATGAGCACAAATTGCCCAGCAAGTAATATACAATAAGGGTGAGTAATAAGATTCTCAATTCTCGAAAGGGTATAACAAGATTTGATAGTTCAAGAATAACAAGAATATCAATAGTTCTCAATATCAGTCGCTAAGGACAGGATAATATCAATATGATTCAATAATAAGTCAATTCAAGATTTCAAATAATTGAATACTGAGTAGTCACTACGGACTATGAACTTCTACTAGAATTGACAGTAATAAACTGAAAATCCAACAAAAACAGGTACAACAGGTGATCAGCCTAAAGTACCCTTGTTATGCATAACAATCAACCATACTCAAGTGTGCACGTCGGTTCTCCGACAATTATATATTCCCTTCAAAGAAGGTTGTTCTTCTCAGTCAAATACAAGATCCCGCACCAATCAATTAGTTTGGGTCGCTTTTCAATAATATAAGTCTAGCCGAATCAAATGGCATAGACACTTTCACAATATTCAAGAACAATACTAAGTTCAACATGAATAATAGCTTTAATGAAATAAGAGTTCAAGTATGCTAATTCGATTCAACCGATTAAATAGGAAACTAGTTCGCAATACACAAGATAGGATACTTGCATAGTAAAAGAGTATAAGTTAGGAAACTTTCACAATCATAGATTTCCTTGCATAAAGTAAATGCGTCGGTTAGGATACTTGCACTTTAAAAGAGTGTAAGTAAGAGAACTTGCCTTTAGCGTAGTTTATCCACGAAAAGCAAATCAACACTTTCGAATTCCTATCGTAATACAGTTACGTATATATATGATATTCATTAGTCATATAATTTAACTTCACATTTTCTCTTTGAATATACGATCAACACATAAGCTAAGTTTTACCTAGCTACACAGTTATATAGAATATAATTTCTATCCTTAACGTTCCTTCTTTAGAGTTTAAACGCATTCTCATATTATATAAGATCTCAACAATTAGCAAACATGCTTGCATATTATTAATATCTCATAAGACCACAATCAATACTAAATATATTTCATTTTAGCAAGTTACGACATCTCCTTAAGTTAACCGTCAAAATCGGGTTCAAGTAACATCATATAATATCACGTAGCATGTATTCATATTTAAAGGATACTTTACATGCTTGTATAACTTTTCCAAATCCAATCGTACATGGTATAGGTTCTTAAGTTAATACTTAAAGCCATTCAAGGACACGAACTCATATGGTCTAACATGGTCGCTTTTAAACACATAAGATATTCATATAACTTGTATTAGTCATGCTCATGAGTACTCGTATTGCATATATGTAGCTAGCATTGTTATTATCTTGAAAACGTGCTTTGTTCATGCTAAACTTTAATCATGGCAACTAATCATGGTATATATACATGCATGACACATGAATGAGTCTAAGAGTACTATCACATGTGTTCATAAATGTCAAATTCTAATTCTCGTCATAACATACCAACGTTCACGTTCAAAGCTTATACTTTGTTAGTATAGTTCATTAATAAGGTCTATCATGTTCATGCTTCCTTATGAAACCCATATACACAAGTTAACATGCTTTTCATGTATTTCAAGGCCCTATAAACATGCTCGAAAAGTCAGAATGTATACATGGTCTTTACATGTCAATATCAACCTTCAAAACTTGTATTTTTGTTAGAAAGGTGCACTAGTTGGGTTCACATGTCCATATTATATCACGGAACCTATATACATAAGTTAGTATGCATTTCATGTGTTTCTAGGTCATACTAACATGTCTCGAAAGTCAGAATATTAACATGCTTCATATATGTTAACGTCGTTCATGAAACTTTAAGTTCGTTTTCAAACTATATGTCGTTTGGTTAACCATGCATGCTAATATACTAAAACATGCTCACATTGCCTCATTAGGTTTATATATAAGTATTAATCATGCTTTCATGCTTGTTTAAACAAAAATCAAACAATTAGTTCATAACAGTTTTGTTGCAGAATGCAGAAAAACTGAACACAGAGGCTGGCGCTGCGGCGCGGCACAGCAGCTCACTACTGGCGCTGCGGCGCGAGTGGCGCTGCGTGCGGCGCTGCGGCGCGGGCTGCGGCGCGAGTGGCGCTGCGGCGCGGGCTGCGGCGCTGCGGCGTCGAGGCAGTTTTCTGCAGTTCAGACTGCAGCGAAATCCGACCAAAAACCTCCCATTTCATCGATTTCAACATACCCAAATGCTATTAGACTTGTTTAACTTACTAACACGTACATATATGCTTATATAATAGTCAATAGCAATTATCAATTCCCAATTTCATGAACACCAACCAATTTCACGATATTTGATGTTTTTACAGAAATCTCAGAAATGGAAACACCAAAAATGAAATTGAAGAGCAATGAAGCATATATAGTAATTCTAATCACATATATAAGTCCTTTAAACAACTAATTATTATTCTCAATTCACAAAACCATAACTTCCAACTGAAATCAAGAATTCACGAATAGAAATTTTGACAGAAAATGACAATGAAGATACGAAGAGGATTTATACCTCTGTAAATGATTTAAGCTTGCTGCTATCTCAATAACACTGATATATATATATATATGCTCTCTAGTCTCACTTAGCCAAAATGCTCAGCAAAAGAAATGTGAAGGAGATGAGGCTATATTTATAGAACTCCCATTATACAGACAAAGCAATTGTATCCCATATCAAACTAACGGATTATAGGAATGCATGAAGGTTATCAAAGGGTAGGTAATTAGTGGTTGGATTCATCATGAATCCCACTCCCTCCACAATCATGAGCTATGAAATGCTAGTTGCTGAGTTTGGGGAGAAGAAGAAGGAATAGGCCTTAGCTGTATGTCAAGCACGTGAAGAGCAAATGGGACACTTAAAATGAGACAATTGATTTAACTCCTCAGCATTTGCAAATACTACACTTGTATATACACACCATATACATATGTTATATATATATGTACTCTTAGGTTATAATTTAAATCACAATGTACTTCACATAATGTAATAAGTGTAATTTACACACATATAATCCAGGTACGTTTATCTTACTGATATAATACCATCGGATACTACCACATTACATTATATCATATATTATTAAATTGTATTACTCAACAATTATTTATAATAGATCCATGATACATTATTTTAATGTATATCCACACATCATTTGTCACCTACACATATCATAACATATAGTTACTATACATTTAATTCGCATGCTTGCACATATAATTTCTCATCTTATAATTTGAATATTAATTAATAATATACACATATCCTACATCCATCAATATAATTGTTAACCTCCATAACAATTTAATTAACCCTTATATGATTAATTATCACTTTGATATAAATCTTATTGTATTTATAAACACGTTGCTCATTATTATTAAGTTTCTTGCAATAATAATAATCACATATTGTTAATCGATCCTCATTAGTATTTTATAACAGTTAATTAATATTCTTCGATTAACAATTAATATAGATTAATTGTTCACTTAAATTAATATAATCATTCTTATATTACGCCACTGTGCCACACAAGGCAATCAACGAGTTTATCACAAACTCCACCAATTTCTCAATTATTATAATTATTCAATTATATATAATTGAATTAATTCATCTCATAACACAAAATCATTTATATTCAAATAAATTCTCATTTCCATTAATATATTTATTTAATAATATATGGAAATTCTCGGGTATTACAATAGTCATGGGTTTCTCGTTTCGACGCTTATCAAACTAGAACGAAGTAATACAACTCTTAATCACCTCTTTCTTTGTAAATTTGAAACAACCAATGAAACAATATGAAGGTCTCCATAAATGAAGACTTGTACGCATCGTTTTGAACGCGATAGTGATGGGATTGCTCCTTTTGATGCTAATTTCAACTAGAACGAAGTAATAGGACTCATAGATTACCTATATTTGGACAATTTGAGAGAACTATTGAAACATTAAGAAGGTCTCCCACACTTGTCAAGGTACGGATCGTTTTGAAGGCACTAGTGATAGGATTGCTCATTTTGATGCTAATCAAACTAGAACGAATTCATAGGACTCATAATCACCTCTTTCTTTGACAATTTGAGAGAACCAATGAAATAATAAGAAGGTATCCCTAAATTAAGACTTGTGTGAGATGTACGCATCGTTTTTAACGCGATAGGCATAGGATTGCTCCTTTTGATGCTAATCAAATTAGAACGAAATAATAAGACTCCTAATCACCTCCTTCTTTCACAATTTTAGAGAACCAATGAAACATTAAGAAGGTCTCCTTAAATGAAGACATGTTTGAGATGTACGCATCGTTTTTAACGCGATAGTCCTGGGATTGCTCCTTTTGATGCTAGTCAAACTAGAACGAAGTTATAGAACTTCTAATCACTTCTTTTTTTGACAATTTTAGTGCACCAATGAAACAGTAAGAAGGTCTCCCTAAATGAATATTTTTTTTGCTAAATTTAGACTGAATTAATAAAAAATAAAGGAGAAATACAAGTTATGGGAGAGACCCAATCAGAATATAGCGAAAACATCAAAGGACAGGCCCCACGATGTTAAGACTATATAAGATTACAAGGCAACGCCCAACAAGAGGTAAGACAGGAATGCCAAACCAAAACATGATAAAACACAGAGGTAACCCCAGAAGCAGCAGGCTGCGAAACCAACAGTCAGACCAGGAAGGAGCAAGGAATCCCAGCAGTCAGCAGGAGCAATAGCGGCAGTAAATTCCCCAAAAGGAGCCCCGGCCCAAACCAGCAGCAACATGGAGCAGCATATAGCAGCATGCCAGACTGCAGCACAAAGCAACATGGAGCAGCACCAGCAGCAACAGCATGCCAGAAGACTACAGTCACAGCCGAAGGCATAGCAGCACATAGCAGCAGACTGCCGAAGGCATAGCAGCACATAGAAGCACATAGCAGCAGATGTACGCTTGATTTTGAACCCGATAGTCATTGGTTTCTCCTTTTGACGCTAATCAAACTAGAACGAAGTAATACAACTCTTAATCACCTTTTTCTTTGTAAATTTGAAACAACCAATAAAACAATATGAAGGTCTCCCTAAGTGTAGACTTGTGTGAGACCTACTCATCGTTTTGGACGCGAAAGTGATGTGATTGATCCTGTTGATGCTAATTTCAACTAGAACGAAGTAATAGGACTCATAATCATCTATGTTTTGACAATTTGAGAGAGAACCAATGAAACAATAAGATCTCCCTAAATGTATACTTGTGTGAGATGTACGAATCATTTTAAAGGCACTAGTGATAGGATTGCTCCTTTTGATGATAATCAAACTAGAACGAAGTCATAAGACTCATAATCACCTCTTTCTTTGACAATTTTAGAGAACCAACGAAACAATAATAAGGTCTCCAAAAATCAAGACTTGTGTGAGATGTAAACATCGTTTTTAACGCGATAGTCATGGGATTGCTCCTTTTGACGATAATCAAACTAGAACGAAATTATAGGACTCCTAATCACCTCTTTCTTTGACAATTTAAGAACACCAATGAAACAATAAGAAGGTCTCCCTAAATGAAGACTTGTGTGAGATGTACGCATGGTTTTGAACGCGATAGTCATGGGTTTCTCGTTTTGACACTAATCAAACTAGAACGAAGTAATAGGACTCATAGTCACCTATATTTTGACAATTTGAGAGAACTAATGAAACAATAAGAAGGTCTCGCTAAATGAAGACTTGTGTGAGATGTATGCATGGTTTTGAACGCGATAGTCATAGGTTTCTCATTTTGACGCTAATCAAACTAGAACGAATTCATAGGATTATAATCACGTCTTTCCTTGACAATTTGAGAGAACCAATGAAACAATATGAAGGTCTCCATAAATCAAGACTTGTGTGAGATGGATACTAATCAAATTCGAACGAAGTAATAAAAATCCTAATTACCTCTTTCTTCCATAATTTTAGAGAACCAATGAACCAACAAGAAGGTCTCCTTAAATTAAAACTTGTGTGAGATGTATGCATCGTTTTTAACGCGATAGTCATGGGATTTCTCCTTTTGATGCTAATAAAACTAGAACGAAGTTATAGGACTCCTAATCACCTCTTTCTTTGACAATTTTAGAACACCAATGAAACAATAAGAAGGTCTCCTAAAATGAAGACTTGTGTGAGATGTACGCATGATTTTGAACACGATAGTCATGGGTTTCTCGTTTCGACGCTTATCAAACTAGAACGAAGTAATACAACTCTTAATCACCTCTTTCTTTGTAAATTTGAAACAACCAATGAAACAAAATGAAGGTCTCCCTAAATGAAGACTTGTACGCATCGTTTTGAACACGATAGTGATGGGATTGCTCCTTTTGATGCTAATTTCAACTAGAACGAAGTAATAGGACTCATAGATTACTTATATTTTGACAATTTGAGAGAACTATTGAAACATTAAGAAGGTCTCCCTCACTTGTCAATGTACGGATCGTTTTGAAGGCACTAGTGATATGATTGCTCATTTTGATGCTAATCAAACTAGAACGAATTCATAGGACTCATAATCACCTCTTTCTTTAACAATTTGAGAGAACCAATGAAATAATAAGAAGGTATCCCTAAATCAAGACTTGTGTGAGATGTACGCATCGTTTTTAACGCGATAGGCATAGGATTGCTCCTTTTGATGCTAATCAAATTAGAATGGAATAATAAGACTCCTAATCACCTCCTTCTTTCACAATTTTAGAGAACCAATGAAACATTAAGAAGGTCTCCTTAAATGAAGACATGTTTGAGATGTACGCATCGTTTTTAACTCGATAGTCCTGGGATTGCTCCTTTTGATGCTAATCAAACTAGAACGAAGTTATAGAACTTCTAATCACTTCTTTTTTTGACAATTTTAGTGCACCAATGAAACAATAAGGTCTCCCTTAATGAATATTTTTTTTGCTAAATTTAGACTGAATTAATAAAAAATAAAGGAGAAATACAAGTTATGGGAGAGACCCAATCAGAATATAGCGAAAACATCAAAGGACAGGCCCCACGATGTTAAGACTATATAAGATTACAAGGCAACGCCCAACAAGAGGTAAGACAGGAATGCCAAACAACAACATGATAAAACACAGAGGTAACCCCAGAAGCAGCAGGCTGCGAAACCAACAGTCAGACCAGGAAGGAGCAAGGAATCCCAGCAGTCAGCAGGAGCAATAGCGGCAGCAAATTCCCCAAAAGGAGCCCCGGCCCAAACCAGCAGCAACATGGAGCAGCATATAGCAGCATGCCAGACTGCAGCACAAAGCAACATGGAGCAGCACCAGCAGCACCAGCATGCCAGAAGACTACAGCCGCAGCCGAAGGCATAGCAGCCCATAGCAGCAGACTGCCGAAGGCATAGCAGCACATAGCAGCACATAGCAGCAGATGTACGCTTGATTTTGAACCCGATAGTCATGGGTTTCTACTTTTGACGCTAATCAAACTAGAACGAAGTAATACAACTCTTAATCACCTTTTTCTTTGTAAATTTGAAACAACCAATAAAACAATATGAAGGTCTCCCTAAGTGTAGACTTGTGTGAGACCTACTCATCGTTTTGGACGCGAAAGTGATGTGATTGATCCTGTTGATGCTAATTTCAACTAGAACGAAGTAATAGGACTCATAATCATCTATGTTTTGACAATTTGAGAGAGAACCAATGAAACAATAAGATCTCCCTAAATGTATACTTGTGTGAGATGTACGAATCATTTTGAAGGCACTAGTGATAGGATTGCTCCTTTTGATGATAATCAAACTAGAACGAAGTCATAAGACTTATAATCACCTCTTTCTTTGACAATTTGAGAGAACCAATGAAACAATAAGAAGGTCTCCAAAAATCAAGACTTGTGTGAGATGTAAACATCGTTTTTAACGCGATAGTCATGGGATGGCTCCTTTTGATGATAATCAAACTAGAACGAAATTATAGGACTCCTAATCACCTCTTTCTTTGACAATTTAAGAACACCAATGAAACAATAAGAAGGTCTCCCTAAATGAAGACTTGTGTGAGATGTACGCATGGTTTTGAACGCGATAGTCATGGGTTTCTCGTTTTGACGCTAATCAAACTAGAACGAAGTAATAGGACTCATAGTCACCTATATTTTGACAATTTGAGAGAACTAATGAAACAATAAGAAGGTCTCGCTAAATGAAGACTTGTGTGAGATGTATGCATGGTTTTGAACGCGATAGTCATGGGTTTCTCATTTTGACGCTAATCAAACTAGAACGAATTCATAGGACTTATAATCACCTCTTTCCTTGACAATTTGAGAGAACCAATGAAACAATATGAAGGTCTCCATAAATCAAGACTTGTGTGAGATGGATGCTAATCAAATTAGAACGAAGTAATAAAAATCCTAATTACTTCTTTCTTCCACAATTTTAGAGAACCAATGAAACAATAAGGTCTCCTTAAATTAAAACTTGTGTGAGATGTACGCATCGTTTTTCATGCGATAGTCATGGGATTGCTCCTTTTGATGCTAATAAAACTAGAACGAAGTTAGAGGACTCCTAATCACCTCTTTCTTTGACAATTTTAGAACACTAATGAAACAATAAGAAGGTCTCCTAAAATGAAGACTTGTGTGAGATGTACGCATGATTTTGAACACGATAGTCATGGGTTTCTCGTTTCGATGCTTATCAAACTAGAACGAAGTAATACAACTCTTAATCACCTCTTTCTTTGTAAATTTGAAACAACCAATGAAACAATATGAAGGTCTCCCAAAATGAAGACTTGTATGCATCGTTTTGAACAAGATAGTGATGGGATTGCTCCTTTTGATGCTAATTTCAACTAGAACGAAGTAATAGGACTCATAGATTACCTATATTTTGACAATTTGAGAGAACTATTGAAACATTAAGAAGGTCTCCCTCACTTGTCAATGTACTGATCGTTTTGAAGGCACTAGTGATAGGATTGCTCATTTTGATGCTAATCAAACTAGAACGAATTCATAGGACTCAGAATCACCTCTTTCTTTGACAATTTGAGAGAACCAATGAAATAATAAGAAGGTATCCCTAAATCAAGACTTGTGTGAGATGTACGCATCGTTTTTAACGCGATAGGCATAGGATTGCTCCTTTTGATGCTAATCAAATTAAAACGGAATAATAAGACTCCTAATCACCTCCTTCTTTCACAATTTTAGAGAACCAATGAATCATTAAGAAGGTCTCCTTAAATGAAGACATGTTTGAGATGTACGCCTCATTTTTAACGCGATAGTCCTGGGATTGCTCCTTTTGATTCTAATCAAACTAGAACAAAGTTATAGAACTTCTAATCACTTCTTTTTTTGACAATTTTAGTGCACCAATGAAACAATAAGAAGGTCTCCCTAAATGAATATTTGTGTGAGATGTACGCTTGATTTTGAACCCGATAGTCATGGGTTTCTCCTTTTGACGCTAATCAAACTAGAACAAAGTACTTCAACTCTTAATCACCTCTTTCTTTGTAAATTTGAAACAACCAATAAAACAATACGAAGGTGTCCCTAAGTGTAGACTTGTGTGAGATCTACTCATCGTTTTGGACGCGAAAGTGATGTGATTGATCCTGTTGATGCTAATTTCAACTAGAACGAAGTAATAGGACTCATAATCATCTATGTTTTGAGAATTTGAGAGAGAACCAATGAAACAATAAGAAGATCTCCCTAAATGTATACTTGTACGAGATGTACGAATCGTTTTGAAGGCACTAGTGATAGGATTGCTCCTTTTGATGCTAATCAAACTAGAACGAAGTCATAAGACTCATAATCACCTCTTTCTTTGACAATTTGAGAGAACCAATGAAACAATAAGAAGGTCTCCCGAAATCAAGACTTGTGTGAGATGTAAGCATCGTTTTTAACGCGATAGTCATGGGATGGCTCCTTTTGATGATAATCAAACTAGATCGAAATTATAGGACTCCTAATCACCTCTTTCTTTGACAATTTAAGAACACCAATGAAACAATAAGAAGGTCTCCCTAAATGAAGACTTGTGTGAGATGTACGCATGGTTTTGAACGCGATAGTCATGGGTTTCTCGTTTTGACGCTAATCAAACTAGAACGAAGTAATAGGACTCATAGTCACCTATATTTTGATAATTTGAGAGAACTAATGAAACAATAAGAAGGTCTCGCTAAATGAAGACTTGTGTGAGATGTATGCATGGTTTTGAACGCGATAGTCATGTGTTTCTCATTTTGACGCTAATCAAACTAGAATGAATTCATAGGACTTATAATCACCTCTTTCCTTGATAATTTGAGAGAACCAATGAAACAATATGAAGGTCTCCATAAATCAAGACTTGTGTGAGATGGATGCTAATCAAATAAGAACGAAGTAATAAAAATCCTAATTACCTCTTTCTTCCACAATTTTAGAGAACCAATGAAACAATAAGAATGTCTCCTTAAATTAAAACTTGTGTGAGATGTACACATCGTTTTTAACGCGATAGTCATGGGATTGCTCCTTTTGATGCTAATAAAACTAGAACGAAGTTATAGGAAATCACCTCTTTCTTTGACAATTTTAGAACACCAATGAAACAATAAGAAGGTCTCCTAAAATGAAGACTTGTGTGAAATGTACGCATGGTTTTGAACACGATAGTCATGGGTTTCTCGTTTCGACGCTTATCAAACTAGAACGAAGTAATACAACTCTTAATCACCTCTTTCTTTGTAAATTTGAAACAACCAATGAAACAATATGAAGGTCTCCCTAAATGAAGACTTGTACGCATCGTTTTGAACAAGATAGTGATGGGATTGCTCCTTTTGATGATAATTTCAACTAGAACGAAGTAATAGGACTCATAGATTACCTATATTTTGACAATTTGAGAGAACTATTGAAACATTAAGAAGGTCTCCCTCACTTGTCAATGTACGGATCGTTTTGAAGGCACTAGTGATAGGATTGCTCATTTTGATGCTAATCAAACTAGAACGAATTCATAGGACTCATAATCACCTCTTTCTTTGACAATTTGAGAGAACCAATGAAATAATAAGAAGGTATCCCTAAATAAAGACTTGTGTGAGATGTACGCATCGTTTTTAACGCGATAGGCATAGGATTGCTCCTTTTGATGCTAATCAAATTAGAACGGAATAATAAGACTCCTAATCACCTCCTTCTTTCACAATTTTAGAGAACCAATGAAACATTAAGAAGGTCTCCTTAAATGAAGACATGTTTGAGATGTACGCCTCGTTTTTAACGCGATAGTCCTGCGATTGCTCCTTTTGATGCTAATCAAACTAGAACGAAGTTATAGAACTTCTAATCACTTCTTTTTTTGACAATTTTAGTGCACCAATGAAACAATAAGAAGGTCTCCCTAAATGAATATTTGTGTGAGATGTACGCTTGATTTTGAACCCGATAGTCATGGGTTTCTCCTTTTGACGCTAATCAAACTAGAACGAAATAATACAACTCTTAATCACCTCTTTCTTTGTAAATTTGAAACAACCAATAAAACAATATGAAGGTCTCCCTAAGTGTAGACTTGTGTGAGATCTACTCATCGATTTGGACGCGAAAGTGATGTGATTGATCCTGTTGATTCTAATTTCAACTAGAACGAAGTAATAGGACTCATAACCATCTATGTTTTGACAATTTGAGAGAGAACCAATGAAACAATAAGAAGATCTCCCTAAATGTATACTTGTGTGAGATGTACGAAACGTTTTGAAGGCACTAGTTATAGGATTGCTCCTTTTGATGCTAATCAAACTAGAACGAAGTCATAAGACTCATAATCACCTCTTTCTTTGACAATTTGAGAGAACCAATGAAACAATAAGAAGGTCTTCCTAAATCAAGACTTGTGTGAGATGTAAGCATCGTTTTTAACGCGATAGTCATGGGATTGCTCCTATTGATGATAATCAAACTAGAACGAAATTATAGGACTCCTAATCACCTCTTTCTTTGACAATTTAAGAACACCAATGAAACAATAAGAAGGTCTCCCTAAATGAAGACTTGTGTGAGATGTACGCATGGTTTTGAACGCGATAGTCATGGGTTTCTCGTTTTGACGCTAATCAAACTAGAACGAAGTAATAGGACTCATAGTCACCTATATTTTGACAATTTGAGAGAACTAATGAAACAATAAGAAGGTCTCGCTAAATGAAAACTTGTGTGAGATGTATGCATGGTTTTGAACGCGATTGTCATGGGTTTCTCATTTTGACGCTAATCAAACTAGAACGAATTCATAGGACTTATAATCACCTCTTTCCTTGATAATTTGAGAGAACCAATGAAACAATATGAAGGTCTCCATACATCAAGACTTATGTGAGATGGATGCTAATCAAATTAGAACGAAGTGTTAAAAATCCTAATTACCTCTTTCTTCCACAATTTTAGAGAACCAATAAAACGATAAGAAGGTCTCTTTAAATTAAAACTTGTGTGAGATGTACGCATTGTTTTTAATGCGATAGTCATGGGATTGCTCCTTTTGATGCTAATAAAACTAGAACGAAGTTATAGGACTCCTAATCACCTCTTTCTTTTACAATTTTAGAACACCAATGAAACAATAAGAAGGTCTCCTAAAATGAAGACTTGTGTGAGAAGTACGCATGGTTTTGAACACGATAGTCATGGGTTTCTCGTTTCGACGCTTATCAAACTAGAACGAAGTAATACAACTCTTAATCACCTCTTTCTTTGTAAATTTGAAACAACCAACGAAACAATATGAAGGTCTCCCTAAATGAAGACTTGTACGCATCGTTTTGAACGCGATAGTGATGGGATTGCTCCTTTTGATGCTAATTTCAACTAGAACGAAGTAATAGGACTCATAGATTACCTATATTTTGACTATTTGAGAGAACTATTGAAACATTAAGAAGGTCTCCCTCACTTGTCAATGTACGGATCGTTTTGAAGGCACTAGTGATAGGATTGCTCATTTTGATGCTAATCAAACTAGAACGAATTCATAGGACTCATAATCACCTCTTTCTTTGACAATTTGAGAGAACCAATGAAATAATAAGAAGGTATCCCTAAATCAAGACTTGTGTGAGATGTACGCATCGTTTTTAACGCGATAGGCATAGGATTGCTCCTTTTGATGCTAATCAAATTAGAACGGAATAATAAGACTCCTAATCACCTCCTTCTTTCACAATTTTAGAGAACCAATGAAACATTAAGAAGGTCTCCTTAAATGAAGATATGTTTGAGATGTACGCATCGTTTTTAACGCGATAGTCCTGGGATTGCTCCTTTTGATGCTAATCAAACTAGAACGAAGTTATAGAACTTCTAATCACTTCTTTTTTGACAATATTAGTGCACCAATGAAACAATAAGAAGGTCTCCCTAAATGAATATTTGTGTGAGATGTACGCTTGATTTTGAACCCGATAGTCATGGGTTTCTCCTTTTGACGGTAATCAAACTAGAACGAAGTAATACAACTCTTAATCACCTCTTTCTTTGTAAATTTGAAACAACCAATAAAACAATACGAAGGTGTCCCTAAGTGTAGACTTGTGTGAGATCTACTCATCGTTTTGGACGCGAAAGTGATGTGATTGATCCTGTTGATGCTAATTTCAACTAGAACAAAGTAATAGGACTCATAATCATCTATGTTTTGACAATTTGAGAGAGAACCAATGAAACAATAAGAAGATCTCCCTAAATGTATACTTGTGTGAGATGTATGAATCGTTTTGAAGGCACTAGTGATAGGATTGCTCCTTTTGATGATAATCAAACTAGAACGAAGTCATAAGACTCATAATCACCTCTTTCTTTGACAATTTGAGAGAACCAATGAAACAATAAGAAGGTCTCCCGAAATCAAGACTTGTGTGAGATGTAAGCATCGTTTTTAACGCAATAGTCATGGGATTGCTCCTTTTGATGATAATCAAACTAGAACGAAATTATAGAACTCCTAATCACCTCTTTCTTTGACAATTTAAGAACACCAATGAAACAATAAGAAGGTCTCCCTAAATGAAGACTTGTGTGAGATATACGCATGGTTTTGAACGCGATAGTCATGGGTTTCTCATTTTGACGCTAATCAAACTAGAACGAAGTAATAGGACTCATAGTCACCTATATTTTGACAATTTGAGAGAACTAATGAAACAATAAGAAGGTCTCGCTAAAAGAAGACTTGTGTGAGATGTATGCAATGTTTTGAACGCGATAGTCATGGGTTTCTCATTTTTACGCTAATCAAACTAGAACGAATTCATAGGACTTATAATCACCTCTTTCCTTGACAATTTGAGAGAACCAATGAAACAATATGAAGGTCTCCATAAATCAAGACTTGTGTGAGATGGATGCTAATCAAATTAGAACGAAGTAATAAAAATCCTAATTACCTCTTTCTTCCACAATTTTAGAGAACCAATGAAACAATAAGAAGGTCTCCTTAAATTAAAACTTGTGTGAGATGTACGCATCATTTTTAACGCGATAGTCATGGGATTGCACCTTTTGATGCTAATAAAACTAGAACGAAGTTATAGGACTCCTAATCACCTCTTTCTTTGACAATTTTAGAACACCAACGAAACAATAAGAAGGTCTCCTAAAATGAAGACTTGTGTGAGATGTACGCATGGTTTTGAACACGATAGTCATGGGTTTCTCGTTTCGACGCTTATCAAACTAGAACGAAGTAATACAACTCTTAATCACCTCTTTCTTTGTAAATTTGAAACAACCAACGAAACAATATGAAGGTCTCCCTAAATGAAGACTTGTACGCATCGTTTTGAACGCGATAGTGATGGGATTGCTCCTTTTGATGCTAATTTCAACTAGAACGAAGTAATAGGACTCATAGATTACCTATATTTTGACAATTTGAGAGAACTATTGAAACATTAAGAAGGTCTCCCTCACTTGTCAATGTACGGATCGTTTTGAAGGCACTAGTAATAGGATTGCTCATTTTGATGCTAATCAAACTAGAACGAATTCATAGGACTCATAATCACCTCTTTCTTTGACAATTTGAGAGAACCAATGAAATAATAAGAAGGTATCCCTAAATCAAGACTTGTGTGAAATGTACGCATTGTTTTTAACGCGATAGGCATAGGATTGCTCCTTTTGATGCTAACCAAATTAGAACGGAATAATAACACTCCTAATCACCTCCTTCTTTCACAATTTTAGAGAACCAATGAAACATTAAGATGGTCTCCTTAAATGAAGACATGTTTGAGATGTACGCATCGTTTTTAACGCGATAGTCCTGGAATTGCTCCTTTTGATGCTAATCAAACTAGAACGAAGTTATAGAACTTCTAATCACTTCCTTTTTAACAATATTAGTGCACCAATGAAACAATAAGAAGGTCTCCCTAAATGAATATTTGTGTGAGATGTACGCTTGATTTTGAACCCGATAGTCATGGGTTTCTCCTTTTAACGCTAATCAAACTAGAACGAAGTAATACAACTCTTAATCACCTCTTTCTTTGTAAATTTGAAACAACCAATAAAACAATACGAAGGTGTCCCTAAGTGTAGACTTGTGTGAGATCTACTCATCGTTTTGGACGCGAAAGTGATGTGATTGATCCTGTTGATGCTAATTTCAACTAGAACGAAGTAATAGGACTCATAATCATCTATGTTTTGAGAATTTGAGAGAGAACCAATGAAACAATAAGAAGATCTCCCTAAATGTATACTTGTACGAGATGTACGAATCGTTTTGAAGGCACTAGTGATAGGATTGCTCCTTTTGATGCTAATCAAACTAGAACGAAGTCATAAGACTCATAATCACCTCTTTCTTTGACAATTTGAGAGAACCAATGAAACAATAAGAAGGTCTCCCGAAATCAAGACTTGTGTGAGATGTAAGCATCGTTTTTAACGCGATAGTCATGGGATGGCTCCTTTTGATGATAATCAAACTAGATCGAAATTATAGGACTCCTAATCACCTCTTTCTTTGACAATTTAAGAACACCAATGAAACAATAAGAAGGTCTCCCTAAATGAAGACTTGTGTGAGATGTACGCATGGTTTTGAACGCGATAGTCATGGGTTTCTCGTTTTGACGCTAATCAAACTAGAACGAAGTAATAGGACTCATAGTCACCTATATTTTGACAATTTGAGAGAACTAATGAAACAATAAGAAGGTCTCGCTAAATGAAGACTTGTGTGAGATGTATGCATGGTTTTGAACGCGATAGTCATGGGTTTCTCATTTTGACGCTAATCAAACTAGAACAAATTCATAGGACTTATAATCACCTCTTTCCTTGACAAGTTGAGAGAACCAATGAAACAATATGAAGGTCTCCATAAATCAAGACTTGTGTGAGATGGATGCTAATCAAATAAGAACGAAGTAATAAAAATCCTAATTACCTCTTTCTTCCACAATTTTAGAGAACCAATGAAATAATAAGAAGGTCTCCTTAAATTAAAACTTGTGTGAGATGTACGCATCGTTTTTAACGCGATAGTAATGGGATTGCTCCTTTTGATGCTAATAAAACTAGAACGAAGTTATAGGACTCCTAATCACCTCTTTCTTTGACAATTTTAGAACACCAATGAAATAATAAGAAGGTCTCCTAAAATGAAGACTTGTGTGAGATGTACGCATGGTTTTGAACACAATAGTCATGGGTTTCTCGTTTTGATGCTTATCAAACTAGAACGAAGTAATACAACTCTTAATCACCTCTTTCTTTGTAAATTTGAAACAACCAATGAAACAATATGAAGGTCTCCCAAAATGAAGACTTGTACGCATCGTTTTGAACAAGATAGTGATGGGATTGCTCCTTTTGATGCTAATTTCAACTAGAACGAAGTAATAGGACTCATAGATTACCTATATTTTGACAATTTGAGAGAACTATTGAAACATTAAGAAGGTCTCCCTCACTTGTCAATGTACGGATCGTTTTGAAGGCACTAGTAATAAGATTGCTCATTTTGATGCTAATCAAACTAGAACGAATTCATAGGACTCATAATCACCTCTTTCTTTGACAATTTGAGAGAACCAATGAAATAATAAGAAGGTATCCCTAAATCAAGACTTGTGTGAAATGTACGCATCGTTTTTAACGCGATAGGCATAGGATTGCTCCTTTTGATGCTAATCAAATTAGAGCGGAATAATAAGACTCCAAATCACCTCCTTCTTTCACAATTTTAGAGAACCAATGAAACATTAAGAAGGTCTCCTTAAATGAATACATGTTTGAGATGTACGCCTCGTTTTTAACGTGATAGTCCTGGGATTGCTCCTTTTGATGCTAATCAAACTAGAACGAAGTTATAGAACTTCTAATCACTTCTTTTTTTGACAATTTTAGTGCAGCAATGAAACAATAAGAAGGTCTCCCTAAATGAATATTTGTGTGAGATGTACGCTTGATTTTGAACCCGATAGTTATGGGTTTCTCCTTTTGACGCTAATCAAACTAGAACGAAGTAATACAACTCTTAACCACCTCTTTCTTTGAAAATTTGAAACAACCAATAAAACAATATGAAGGTCTCCCTAAGTGTAGTCTTGTGTGAGATCTACTCATCGTTTTGGACGCGAAAGTGATGTGATTGATCCTGTTGATGCTAATGTCAACTAGAACGAAGTAATAGGACTCATAATCATCTATGTTTTGAGAATTTGAGAGAGAACCAATGAAACAATAAGAAGATCTCCCTAAATGTATACTTGTGCGAGATGTACGAATCGTTTTGAAGGCATTAGTGATAGGATTGCTCCTTTTGATGCTAATCAAACTAGAACGAAGTCATAAGACTCATAATCACCTCTTTCTTTGACAATTTGAGAGAACCAATGAAACAATAAGAAGGTCTCCCGAAATCAAGACTTGTGTGAGATGTAAGCATCGTTTTTAACGCAATAGTCATGGGATTGTTCCTTTTGATGATAATCAAACTAGAACAAAATTATAGAACTCCTAATCACCTCTTTCTTTGACAATTTAAGAACACCAATGAAACAATAAGGTCTCCCTAAATGAAGACTTGTGTGAGATGTACGCATGGTTTTGAACGCGATAGTCATGGGTTTCTCGTTTTGACGCTAATCAAACTAGAACGAAGTAATAGGACTCATAGTCACCTATATTTTGACAATTTGAGAGAACTAATGAAACAATAAGAAGGTCTCGCTAAATGAAGACTTGTGTGTGAAAGTAGTATGCATACAAGCCAATCATGTATGATGATAAAGCATATACTTTGGAGGCAATCTTATTTATTTATTAATAAAAATATTCGTTTATTAAAGGCATTTAATTATCTACATGGTGCTGTTTTTATAATATGTAAATAACCCATAGTTTTAAGCAATGCTTTTAGAATCATGATGATGATCATGCCAATGAGATCTAAATTCTTAGAAAGCTCTAAAACTAAAATAGTTCCTAATCATGGGATTACTAAAAATGGGATTAGTAAATCAGGATAGATTAGTACATATGTTGCTTTCTCATTAGATGAGGATGATTGATCTCATAATCATTTGTGTGGAGACACTAAAGCAAGTATGTAGGTGCTTATTGGAGAATAAGTTCACTGAACGTGACTCGCTATGGAATACCTAATGGAGTTTTACTAGCCTGTCAATAGGAATTCCTAATGTGATAGTAGTACAAGTGATCCTTGGACTTGAGATCATCATAGTATCTTGTATGTAATGAATTATACTTTGACTTATTCATTAAAGCCCTTTAGGGTATATAAAAGGGTATGCTTGGGTATAATGAGTTACATATGGAGACAATGAATGATCAATAAAGAATCTACCACCTCTAGTAAAGGAGGAGATATGTCCTATGTGATTCGTTAAATGACAACCCAGGAATCCTTGGCCAAGGTAAAATGAAATTAGAAAGGAGTTTCTAATTTACATTATTTGGAGTTGTGCATTTTCTAATCGAAATACATATAATTAAATAAAATAAGACTTGACAGTAAATTCATGTCTTATATTTAATTGGGACATTGTATGGTGGAAGGATTGAATTGTATGGTAACTATTTACTCACAGGTTCTTTTATGATTAATGTTGAAATCTATATTATCTGGAAAGTCGTTGATCGCTAGGGAGGCTTATCCCTATTGTAGAATAAATATTATTTATTTAAATAGATTATTAGTTTAATTTATTTATTTAAATAAGATTAGAATTGTTCTAATTGATTTATTCACAACCGGTTTAATATGGAGAACCTAAAGGGTCACACCATAAAAGGAAGAATAATTATTTAAGAAGGTAATGGCATAATCGTAATAATGCATTAAGTGAAATTAATTTAATCTATGGTGATAGAATAAATTAAATAGCTTAATATTTATTATTTAATATTTTGAAACTATTAAATATAAATTAATAAGAGGAGCCTTATCAATATTATTATAATTATTATTATTTTAATTTCTAAAGGAGTTTAGTAATTAATTTAATATTAGTACTCTCATTTATTCCTAATAAGATTAGGAGACAAATTAATTAAATGAATTTAATTAATTATTTCCCATGTGGTGGGAAGCCTAAATTAATTAAAGGAGTTTAATTAATTAAAAGAAATCTCATGTCTAATAGGATTAGAAGGGTTGACCAATATCTATATAAGAGGATTCTTATAATAGATATTACTTGATGCAATTCCAATGGTTGGAGAGTACTCCTTTTCTATAGAGGATAGAAAACTAAGCCAACCACCCTCCTTCTTGATAATTCATCTTCCTTGGTGGATCACCTCTAGAGGCCAAACACTTGGGTGGCTAACGTTAATCAAAGGAAGGAATCTAATCCGGAAATTCAAGGAGATCACGAAGAACAAGGAGTTGAACTAGTACCTGTGGAAGCTTCGTTCTACAAGGGTATGATTCCATAACTTCTTATTTATCGTTTTAAATTAATAATTTGCATAAAGGATGATCCGGGTAATGGTTTTGTAGAATTTTTTTTAAACTCTGATATACCATGCTTCCGCTAATTTTTGCAATTTGATTGCGTCACGATTTCGTACAAACCCAACAGTGGTATCAAAGCCAAACTTTTATGCAATAATTAATTTATTTTTGATTTCATATACATATGGGTATATATTTAAAATAATTTATTGGGCATGATTTTATTGTACAAAATTTTTTTTTTTTAAGAAAAAAAAATGACGTTTTTTTTTTTTGGGACGAATCACAATTTTTTTTTTTTTTGGTGCTAATCTTGAATTCTGCAAAGAAAATGTGTTGTCTCTTTCTTACTCCAAAAAGAATGTGACCCATCAGGAAAGGACTCTTTTAATAAACCTGCAGGACTCTTTTAATAAAAGAAGGTGACTTCTTTTAAAAAAAAATAAATATGATATATTTATATATTATATTCTAAATAATTTTATATTTAAAATAAAGAGTTTATTTTAATCTTGAAATTGAATTTCATGCAATTTAAAATTGTCCATTAAATGATACTCATATATATATGGAATGTTTTAATTCATGAGATGAATATTTATTTATTGATATATATGGTGATATGTATGATAATAAATGGGGATTGATTATGGACTATTTGACCAATGTGATTGGATTTTATTTTAGTTGAATGCTTGAATGAATGGGTTTTATTAAATGGGGTCTGTGTACCTCGTCTTCTCTAAAAAAAATTTTTTGTGATGTAAAATTCTATCTCCCTCCTATGTACTTCCCCTTGACTGCTGATCAAGGTTTCTATTTAAATTAAATAGTTTAATGTAATAGAAATAGTTAGAATTATCTTGAAAAAATTGGAGACCAAGGAGCAAGGAGCGCGTGAAGACCCGTTTGTATGGAGCCCGGGTTTAAATATAATAGTTATATTTAAATTTAAATTCTTACACTCCTAGGTTTGACCTTTTGGTTCACTTGGTGGCTCTAGTGAACCAAACTAGAATAAAAGTCCATAATCAATCTGGGTAGAATATAGTATTCTATATTGCATGCTAAATATTATATATATTATATTTTACGCAAACATGTTTCGCATGTTTAATAAAATGACGCGTATTTTATATATATATGTGCATGCACGCTAAACAAGATGAGACAAATAATAACAAATCCCTCAAAGAAATAATATTAAGTCCGAAGCGTTCAAATGATATTTGGAATATCGAACGTCGCCTTCTAGCATGATAAATTAATAGAGTATTAAATATTTAATATAAGCTTGTTGTGCTATCCACAAGGCGAGTATTGCATATTTAAGATGTTAATTAATCACATTTGATGCTTATCAAGAAAATTGAACGATTTAGTCTTGTGCTATCCACAAGGACGAACATTTTTCTTTTTTGAATTTATAGAAGTGCTAGGCTGGACTTAACTTAAATCGTTTTAGTTCGGATGTGCACACACTTGACCATTATGATTTAAGAGGCAAAATAAAAGGAGTTATATAGTGATGTAATTGACAAGAGTTGTCTACCTATTTATTTGTATATCGCTTGTTGTGCTATCCACAAGGTTATATACATTTGAAATGGGATCCTTATTCTCACTAGCAAATCTTTAATTAGATGTTGCCGAACTATATAAGTGAGGGTAATATAGTTTGATAAAAATAGTGAGAGATACCAATTTAAAATAAAGACCTAAATTTATTTTGGTATGCAAAATTAATAAAATGAATGTTTGCTAAAATGTTGTTTTTCACATGCAAAATTTTAAAAATGTCAAAATCACTAATTTCACTGCGAAGCATACTTGATGCTAATAAGCTTACCGGGCCGAATTATACGGACTGGCTAAGAAATCTGAGAATAGTTCTCACTGCTGAAAAGATTTCTTATGTCCTAAACTCACCTGTCCCTAGAACTGTTCCAGAAACAGCCTCTGAGGAAGAGATTGCCACCATTGTAAAGTGGCAAGATGATGCATCTGTGGCTCAATGCATCATGCTCGCATCCATGAATAACGAGTTTCAGCGTCAGCACGAAAACATGGATGCTCCTACTATGTTGATTCACCTCAAGGAGTTGTATGGTGAACAAAGTAGGACTGCTAGATATGAGATATCTAAGGAGCTCTTCCGATCTCGGATGACCAAGGGCAAAGTGAACATAAAGGAACAAAAGAAATCTGATCCAGCTAGCAAAGGAATGTGCTTCCATTGCAACGAGCCGGGTCATTGGAAGAGGAACTGCAAGAAGTTTCTGGCAAAGAAGAAGCTTGGAGAAGCTTCGACTTCCAATCAAGGTTTGTTCATGATTGAAATTAATTTTTCAGAAAGTCAAAATTCTACTTGGGTATTGGATACCGGCTGTGGTTCTCACATATGTAATAATGTGAAGGGACTGGTCAGAAGTAGAAAGCTGAACAATGATGAGGTGATCCTACGAGTGGGGAATGGAGCAAAGGTTGCTGCATTAGCTGTAGGAACTTATTATTTAGCAATGCCGTCAGGCAAGTCCATTTATCTTAATAATTGTTATTATGTTCCGAATATTATTAAAAATATTATTTCAATTTCTGTATTGGATATGGAAGGATTTAACGTTGTTATAAAGAACAATAGTTGTTCTATTTATAAAGATGATATTTTATATGGTGTTGGAAATTTGCGAAATGGACTTTATACACTTGACTTACAAGAAATTTTTTTTTAAATTGAACAAACTAAGAAAAGGAAAAGAGATGATATTAATTATACCTACACGTGGCACTGTAGACTCGGTCATATCAATGAAACAAGATTATCCAAGTTGCATAAAGATGGGCTCTTTGAGTTATCTGATTATGAATCATATCCAACTTGTGAATCTTGTCTCATGGGTAAAATGACTAAATCTCCTTTTAGTGGAAAAGGAGAAAGAGTTACAGAGTTGTTGGCATTGATTCACACAGACGTTTGTGGACCTATACAACAAGTGCACGGGGTGGGTATTCTTATTTTATTACTTTCACTGATGATCACTCAAGATTTGGATATGTGTATTTAATGAAATACAAGTCAGAATCATTTGAAAAGTTCAAAGAGTTCAGAAGTGAAGTAGAGAAACAAACGGGCAAGAGTATAAAGATACTTCGATCAGATTGAGGTGGAGAATACTTAAGCGGTGAGTTTCTCAATTATCTCAAAGAAAATGGTATAATCTCACAATGGACTCCTCTAGGTACACCACAGTTAAATGGAGTATCTGAAAGGAGAAATCGAACACTGTTGGACATGGTTCGATCTATGATGAGTTTTACCGACCTTCCAATTTCCTTATGGGGATATGCCCTAGAAACGGCTGCATACCTACTTAACAAGGTACCTACCAAATCCGCCCCAAAGACTCCATATGAGATATGGAAGGGGAGGAAACCAAATCTTAAGCATGTTAAGACTTGGGGTTGTCCAGCTTATGTCAAAAAGTTTGAAAACGATAAGCTACAGACTAAATCCGATAAGTGTAGATTTGTGGGATACCCTAAAGAAACTTTAGGGTATTATTTCTATCATCCAACTGATCAAAAGGTGTTTGTTGTGAAACATACTGCCTTCTTGGAAAAGGATTTATCCATGAAGGGGTCAGTGGGAGTAAGATATATCTTGAAGAAGTTCAAGACCCACAAATTACCACGGATCAAAGTCAGGTACCTGACAAAGTAGAAGAACCTACTATACCACACCCTGTTCGTAAATCTGGAAGAGTACCGAAGATACATGAGAGATATAGATTCGTTATAGAGGATGACGATGAGGTACACATCATGAATGATGATGATCCATTGAATTACGAACAGGCTATGAGTAATAAAGACTCAGGAAAATGGCTTGAAGCTATGAAATTCGAAATGGACTCCATGTATGAAAACAAAGTATGGACTTTGATTTCACCACCTGAAGGCATTAAGCCTATTGGGTGTAAATGGGTCTTTAAAAGAAAGACTGGAGCGGACGGCAAGGTAGAGACCTATAAGGCCCGACTGGTTGCAAAAGGTTTCAAACAAAGACAAGGAGTTGACTATAATGAAACCTTCTCACCAGTAGCTATGCTCAAGTCCATTCGGATTTTGCTTGCGATTGCAGCTTATAACGACTATGAGATCTGGCAGATGGACGTGAAAACGGCCTTCCTCAATGGGAAACTTGAGGAGGATGTGTATATGACACAGCCAGAGGGATTTGTTTCAAAGGTTGGAACAAATCAAGTCTGTAAGCTGCAACGATCCATTTATGGATTGAAGCAAGCTTCTCGTAGATGGAACATTCGTTTTGATGAGACAATCAAAGAGTTTGATTTTGTCAAAAACGACGATGAACCATGTGTGAACAAGAAGGTTAGTGGAAGCGCAGTTTCATTCCTTGTATTATATGTTGATGATATATTACTGATAGGGAATGACATTCCTATGCTACAATCGATTAAAATCTGGTTATCTAAACACTTCTCCATGAAGGACTTGGGAGAAGCATCCTATATTTTGGGGATAAAGATCTATAGAGATAGATCTAAAAGGATGCTTGGTTTATCCCAAGGAACGTACATTGATGCAATGCTAAAGAGGTTTAGCATGGAAGATTCCAAAAGAGGTCTCATGCCGATGAGCCATGGAATACATCTCTCCAAGAAACAGGCCCCAAAGACACCTGAGGAGAGAGACCGTATGGGTAAGATCCCTTATGCTTCTGCAATAGGATCTATCATGTACGGTATGATATGTACTAGACCGGATGTTGCTCATGCACTTAGTGTAATGAGCAGATACCAGTCAAACCCTGGAGAAGAGCACTGGAAGGTAGTGAAGAATATCCTATAGTACTTGAGAAGGACTAAAGATATTTTTCTTGTCTACGGTGGGTCTGAATTAAAACTCAAGGGATTCACAGACTCAAGTTTTCAAACAGACCAAGATGACAGTAAATCTATTTCAGGGTATGTGTTTACCTTGAAAGATGGTGCAGTGAATTGAAAAGGTTCCAAATAACAAAAGGTTGTTGGTTTAGTGACAAAGTCAAAGTATATAACTGTAAGTGAAGCTGCAAGTTGATGTTTTAGATGAAAACTTCATTACAGAACTAGGAATAGGTCCTAAGTCTCATCTTGAATCTAAACATGTGTTGCGGCACTTTGATTAAAGAAATCATTGAAAGAGGAGAGTGTAGACTCTCAAGACAACATTGCAGATCCATTAACTAAAGCTTTAACACAACAGCAGTTTGATCGTCACTTAGAGAAGTTGGGTATGAGATACCATGGCGATTGGCTTTAGTGCAAGTGGGAGATTGAAAGTAGTATGCATACAAGCCAATCATGTATGATGATAAAGCATATACTTTGGAGGCAATCTTATTTATTTATTAATAAAAATATTCATTTATTAAAGGCATTTAATTATCTACATGGTGCTGTTTTTATAATATGTAAATAACCCATAGTTTTAAGCAATGCTTTTAGAATCATGATGATGATCATGCCAATGAGATCCAAATTCTTAGAAAGCTCTAAAACTAAAATAGTTCCTAATCATGGGATTACTAAAAAGGGGATTAGTAAATCCGGATAGATTAGTACATATGTTGCTTGCTCATTAGATGAAGATGATTGATCTCATAATCATTTGTGTGGAGACACTAAAGCAAGTATGTAGGTGCTTATTGGAGAATAAGTTCACTGAACGTGACTCGCTATGGAATACCTAATGGAGTTTTACTAGCCTGTCAATAGGAATTCCTAATGTGATAGTAGTACAAGTGATCCTTGGACTTGAGATCATCATAGTATCTTGTATGTAATGAATTATACTTTGACTTATTCCTTAAAGCCCTTTAGGGTATATAAAAGGGTATGCTTGGGTATAATGAGTTACATATGGAGACAATGAATGATCAATAAAGAATCTACCACCTCTAGTAAAGGAGGAGATATGTCCTATGTGATTCGTTAAATGACAACCCAGGAATCCTTGGCCAAGGTAAAATGAAATTATAAAGGAGTTTCTAATTTACATTATTTGGAGTTGTGCATTTTCTAATCGAAATACATATAATTAAATAAAATAAGACTTGACAGTAAATTCATGTCTTATATTTAATTGGGACATTGTATGGTGGAAGGATTGAATTGTATGGTAACTATTTACTCACAGGTTCTTTTATGATTAATGTTGAAATCTATATTATCTGGAAAGTCGTTGATCGCTAGGGAGGCTTATCCCTATTGTAGAATAAATATTATTTATTTAAATAGATTATTAGTTTAATTTATTTATTTAAATAAGATTAGAATTGTTCTAATTGATTTATTCACAACCGGTTTAATATGGAGAACCTAAAGGGTCACACCATAAAAGGAAGAATAATTATTTAAGAAGGTAATGGCATAATCGTAATAATGCATTAAGTGAAATTAATTTAATCTATGGTGATAGAATAAATTAAATAGCTTAATATTTATTATTTAATATTTTGAAACTATTAAATATAAATTAATAAGAGGAGCCTTATCAATATTATTATAATTATTATTATTTTAATTTCTAAAGGAGTTTAGTAATTAATTTAATATTAGTACTCTCATTTATTCCTAATAAGATTAGGAGACAAATTAATTAAATGAATTTAATTAATTATTTCCCATGTGGTGGGAAGCCTAAATTAATTAAAGGAGTTTAATTAATTAAAAGAAATCTCATGTCTAATAGGATTAGAAGGGTTGACCAATATCTATATAAGAGGATTCTTATAATAGATATTACTTGATGCAATTCCAATGGTTGGAGAGTACTCCTTTTCTATAGAGGATAGAAAACTAAGCCAACCACCCTCCTTCTTGATAATTCATCTTCCTTGGTGGATCACCTCTAGAGGCCAAACACTTGGGTGGCTAACGTTGATCAAAGGAAGAAATCTAATCCGGAAATTCAAGGAGATCACGAAGAACAAGGAGTTGAACTAGTACCTGTGGAAGCTTCGTTCTACAAGGGTATGATTCCATAACTTCTTATTTATCGTTTTAAATTAATAATTTGCATAAAGGATGATCCGGGTAATGGTTTTGTAGAATTTTCTTTAAACTCTAATATACCATGCTTCCGCTAATTTTTGCAATTTGATTGCGTCACGATTTCGTACAAACCCAACAGTGTGAGATGTATGCATGGTTTTGAACGAGATAGTCATGGGTTTCTCATTTTGACGCTAATCAAACTAGAACGAATTCATAGGACTTATAATCACCTCTTTCCTTGACAATTTGAGAGAACCAATGAAACAATATGAAGGTCTCCATAAATTAAGACTTGTGTGAGATGGATGCTAATCAAATTAGAACGAAGTAATAAAAATCCTAATTACCTCTTTCTTCCACAATTTTAGAGAACCAATGAAATAATAAGAAGGTCTCCTTAAATTAAAACTTGTGTGAGATGTACGCATCGTTTTTAACGCGATAGTCATGGGATTGCAACTTTTGATGCTAATAAAACTAGAACGAAGTTATAGGACTCCTAATCACCTCTTTCTTTGACAATTTTAGAACACCAATGAAACAATAAGAAGGTCTCCTAAAATGAAGACTTGTGTGAGATGTACGCATGGTTTTGAACACGATAGTCATGGGTTTCTCGTTTCGACGCTTATCAAACTAGAACGAAGTAATACAACTCTTAATCACCTCTTTCTTTGTAAATTTGAAACAACCAACGAAACAATATGAAGGTCTCCCTAAATGAAGACTTGTACGCATCGTTTTGAACGCGATAGTGATGGGATTGCTCCTTTTGATGCTAATTTCAACTAGAACGAAGTAATAGGACTCATAGATTACCTATATTTTGACAATTTGAGAGAATTATTGAAACAGTAAGAAGGTCTCCCTCACTTGTCAATGTATGGATCGTTTTGAAGGCACTAGTGATAGGATTGCTCATTTTGATGCTAATCAAACTAGAACGGAATAATAAGATTCTAATCACCTCCTTCTTTCACAATTTTAGAGAACCAATGAAACATTAAGAAGGTCTCCTTAAATGAAGACATGTTTGAGATGTACGCATCGTTTTTAACGCGATAGTCCTGGAATTGCTCCTTTTGATGCTAATCAAACTAGAACGAAGTTATAGAACTTCTAATCACTTCCTTTTTAACAATATTAGTGCACCAATGAAACAATAAGAAGGTCTCCCTAAATGAATATTTGTGTGAGATGTACGCTTGATTTTGAACACGATAGTCATGGGTTTCTCCTTTTGACGCTAATCAAACTAGAATGAAGTAATACAACTCTTAATCACCTCTTTCTTTGTAAATTTGAAACAACCAATAAAACAATACGAAGGTGTCCCCAAGTGTAGACTTGTGTGAGATCTACTCATCGTTTTGGACGCGAAAGTGATGTGATTGATCCTGTTGATGCTAATTTCAACTAGAACGAAGTAATAGGACTCATAATCATCTATGTTTTGACAATTTGAGAGAGAACCAATGAAACAATAAGAAGATCTCCCTAAATGTATACTTGTGCGAGATGTACGAATCGTTTTGAAGGCACTAGTGATAGGATTGCTCCTTTTGATGCTAATCAAACTAGAACGAAGTCATAAGACTCATAATCACCTCTTTCTTTGACAATTTGAGAGAACCAATGAAACAATAAGAAGGTCTCCCGAAATCAAGACTTGTGTGAGATGTAAGCATCGTTTTTAACGCGATAGTCATGGGATGGCTCCTTTTGATGATAATCAAACTAGATCGAAATTATAGGACTCCTAATCACCTCTTTCTTTGACAATTTAAGAACACCAATGAAACAATAAGAAGGTCTCCCTAAATGAAGACTTGTGTGAGATGTACGCATGGTTTTGAACGCGATAGTCATGGGTTTCTCGTTTTGACGCTAATCAAACTAGAACGAAGTAATAGGACTCATAGTCACCTATATTTTGACAATTTGAGAGAACTAATGAAACAATAAGAAGGTCTCACTAAATGAAGACTTGTGTGAGATGTATGCATGGTTTTGAACGCGATAGTCATGGGTTTCTCATTTTGACGCTAATCAAACTAGAACGAATTCATAGGACTTATAATCACCTCTTTCCTTGACAAGTTGAGAGAACCAATGAAACAATATGAAGGTCTCCATAAATCAAGACTTGTGTGAGATGGATGCTAATCAAATAAGAACGAAGTAATAAAAATCCTAATTACCTCTTTCTTCCACAATTTTAGAGAACCATGAAATAATAAGAAGGTCTCCTTAAATTAAAACTTGTGTGAGATGTACGCATCGTTTTTAACGCGATAGTTATGGGATTGCTGCTTTTGATGCTAATAAAACTAGAACGAAGTTATAGGACTCCTAATCACCTCTTTCTTTGACAATTTTAGAACACCAATGAAACAATAAGAAGGTCTCCTAAAATGAAGACTTGTGTGAGATGTACGCATGGTTTTGAACACGATAGTCATGGGTTTCTCGTTTCGACGCTTATCAAACTAGAACGAAGTAATACAACTCTTAATCACCTCTTTCTTTGTAAATTTGAAACAACCAATGAAACAATATGAAGGTCTCCCTAAATGAAGACTTGTACGCATCGTTTTGAACGCGATAGTGATGGGATTGCTCCTTTTGATGCTAATTTCAACTAGAACGAAGTAATAGGACTCATAGATTACCTATATTTTGACAATTTAAGAGAACTATTGAAACATTAAGAAGGTCTCCCTCACTTGTCAATGTACGGATCGTTTTGAAGGCACTAGTGATAGGATTGCTCATTTTGATACTAATCAAACTAGAACGAATTCATAGGACTCATAATCACCTCTTTCTTTGACAATTTGAGAGAACCAATGAAATAATAAGAAGGTATCCCTAAATCAAGACTTGTGTGAGATGTACGCCTCGTTTTTAACGCGATAGGCATAGGATTGCTCCTTTTGATGCTAATCAAATTAGAACGGAATAATAAGACTCCTAATCACCTCCTTCTTTCACAATTTTAGAGAACCAATGAAACATTAAGAAGGTCTCCTTAAATGAATACATGTTTGAGATGTACGCCTCGTTTTTAACGCGATAGTCCTGGGATTGCTCCTTTTTTTCTAATCAAACTAGAACGAAGTTATAGAACTTCTAATCACTTCTTTTTTTGACAATTTTAGTGCCCCATTGAAACAATAAGAAGGTCTCCCTAAATGAATATTTGTGTGAGATGTACGTTTGATTTTGAACCCGATAGTCATGGGTTTCTCCTTTTGACGCTAATCAAACTAGAACGAAGTAATACAACTCTTAATCATCTCTTTCTTTGAAAATTTGAAACAACCAATAAAACAATACGAAGGTGTCCCTAAGTTTAGAATTGTGTGAGATCTAGTCATCGTTTTAGACGCGAAAGTGATGTGATTGATCCTGTTGATGCTAATTTCAACTAGAACGAAGTAATAGGACTCATAATCGTCTATGTTTTGACAATTTGAGAGAGAACCAATGAAACAATAAGAAGATCTCCCTAAATGTATACTTGTGTGAGATGTACGAATCGTTTTGAAGGCACTAGTGATAGGATTGCTCCTTTTGATGCTAATCAAACTAGAACGAAGTCATAAGACTCATAATCACCTCTTTCTTTGACAATTTGAGAGAACCAATGAAACAATAAGAAGGTCTCCCGAAATCAAGACTTGTGTGAGATGTAAGCATCGTTTTTAACGCGATAGTCATGGGATGGCTCCTTTTGATGATAATCAAACTAGAACGAAATTATAGGACTCCTAATCACCTCTTTCTTTGACAATTTAAGAACACCAATGAAACAATAAGAAGGTCTCCCTAAATGAAGACTTGTGTGAGATGTACGCATGGTTTTGAACGCGATAGTCATGGGTTTCTTATTTTGACGCTAATCAAACTAGAACGAATTCATAGGACTTATAATCACCTCTTTCCTTGACAATTTGAGAGAACCATTGAAACAATATGAAGGTCTCCATAAATCAAGACTTGTGTGAGATGGATGCTAATCAAATTAGAACGAAGTATTAAAAATCCTAATTACCTATTTCTTCCACAATTTTAGAGAACCAATGAAACATTAAGAAGGTCTCCTTAAATTAAAACTTGTGTGAGATGTACGCATCGTTTTTAACGCGATAGTCATGGGATTGCTCCTTTTGATGCTAATAAAACTAGAACGAAGTTATAGGACTCCTAATCACCTCTTTCTTTGACAATTTTAGAACACCAATGAAACAATAAGAAGGTCTCCTAAAATGAAGACTTGTGTGAGATGTACGCATGGTTTTGAACACGATAGTCATGGGTTTCTCGTTTCGACCCTTATCAAACTAGAACGAAGTAATACAACTCTTAATCACCTCTTTCTTTGTAAATTTGAAACAACCAATGAAACAATATGAAGGTCTCCCTAAATGAAGACTTGTACGCATCGTTTTGAACAAGATAGTGATGGGATTGCTCCTTTTGATGATAATTTCAACTAGAACGAAGTAATAGGACTCATAGATTACCTATATTTTGACAATTTGAGAGAACTATTGAAACATTAAGAAGGTCTCCCTCACTTGTCAATGTACGGATCGTTTTGAAGGCACTAGTGATAGGATTGCTCATTTTGATGCTAATCAAACTAGAACGAATTCATAGGACTCATAATCACCTCTTTCTTTGACAATTTGAGAGAACCAATGAAATAATAAGAAGGTATCCCTAAATCAAGACTTGTGTGAGATGTACGCATCGTTTTTAACGCGATAGGCATAGGATTGCTCCTTTTGATGCTAATCAAATTAGAACGGAATAATAAGACTCCTAATCACCTCCTTCTTTCACAATTTTAGAGAACCAATGAAACATTAAGAAGGTCTCCTTAAATGAAGATATGTTTGAGATGTACGCCTCGTTTTTAACGCGATAGTCCTGGGATTGCTCCTTTTCATGCTAATCAAACTAGAACGAAGTTATAGAACTTCTAATCACTTCTTTTTTTGACAATTTTAGTGCACCAATGAAACAATAAGAAAGTCTCCCTAAATGAATATTTGTGTGAGATGTACGCTTGATTTTGAACCCGATAGTCATGGGTTTCTCCTTTTGGCGCTAATCAAACTAGAACGAAGTAATACAACTCTTAATCACCTCTTTCTTTGAAAATTTTAAACAACCAATAAAATAATACGAAGGTGTCCCTAAGTGTAGACTTGTGTGAGATCTACTCATCGTTTTGGACGCGAAAGTGATGTGATTGATCCTGTTGATGCTAATTTCAACTAGAACGAAGTAATAGGACTCATAATCATCTATGTTTTGAGAATTTGAGAGAGAACCAATGAAACAATAAGAAGATCTCCCTAAATGTATACTTGTGTGAGATGTACGAATCGTTTTGAAGGCACTAGTGATAGGATTGCTCCTTTTGATGTTAATCAAACTAGAACGAAGTCATAAGACTCATAATCACCTCTTTCTTTGACAATTTGAGAGAACCAATGAAACAATAAGAAGGTCTCCCGAAATCAAGACTTGTGTGAGATGTAAGCATCGTTTTTAACGCGATAGTCATGGGATGGCTCCTTTTGATGATAATCAAACTAGAACGAAATTATAGGACTCCTAATCACCTCTTTCTTTGACAATTTAAGAACACCAATGAAACAATAAGAAGGTCTCCCTAAATGAAGACTTGTGTGAGATGTACGCATGGTTTTGAACGCGATAGTCATGGGTTTCTCGTTTTGACGCTAATCAAACTAGAACGAAGTAATAGGACTCATAGTCACCTATATTTTGACAATTTGAGAGAACTAATGAAACAATAAGAAGGTCTCGCTAAATGAAGACTTGTGTGAGATGTATGCATGGTTTTGAACGCGATAGTCATGGGTTTCTCATTTTGACGCTAATCAAACTAGAACGAATTCATAGGACTTATAATCACCTCTTTCCTTGACAAGTTGAGAGAACCAATGAAAAAATATGAAGGTCTCCATAAATCAAGACTTGTGTGAGATGGATGCTAATCAAATAAGAACGAAGTATTAAAAATCCTAATTACCTCTTTCTTCCACAATTTTAGGGAACCAATGAAATAATAAGAAGGTCTCCTTAAATTAAAACTTGTGTGAGATGTACGCATCGTTTTTAACGCGATAGTAATGGGATTGCTCCTTTTAATACTAATAAAACTAGAACGAAGTTATAGGACTCCTAATCACCTCTTTCTTTGACAATTTTAGAACACCAATGAAACAATAAGAAGGTCTCCTAAAATGAAGACTTGTGTGAGATGTACGCATGGTTTTGAACACGATAGTCATGGGTTTCTCGTTTCGACCCTTATCAAACTAGAACGAAGTAATACAACTCTTAATCACCTCTTTCTTTGTAAATTTGAAACAACCAAAGAAACAATATGAAGGTCTCCCTAAATGAAGACTTGTACGCATCGTTTTGAACAAGATAGTGATGGGATTGCTCCTTTTGATGATAATTTCAACTAGAACGAAGTAATAGGACTCATAGATTACCTATATTTTGATAATTTGAGAGAACTATTGAAACATTAAGAAGGTCTCCCTCACTTGTCAATGTACGGATCGTTTTGAAGGCACTAGTGATAGGATTGCTCATTTTGATGCTAATCAAACTAGAACGATTTCATAGGACTCATAATCACCTCTTTCTTTGACAATTTGAGAGAACCAATGAAATAATAAGAAGGTATCCCTAAATCAAGACTTGTGTGAGATGTACGCATTGTTTTTAACGCGATAGGCATAGGATTGCTCCTTTTGATGCTAATCAAATTAGAACGGAATAATAAGACTCCTAATCACCTCCTTCTTTCACAATTTTAGAGAACCAATGAAACATTAAGAAGGTCTCCTTAAATGAAGACATGTTTGAGATGTACGCATCGTTTTTAACGCGATAGTCCTGGGATTGCTCCTTTTGATGCTAATCAAACTAGAACGAAGTTATAGAACTTCTAATCACTTCTTTTTTGACAATATTAGTGCACCAATGAAACAATAAGAAGGTCTCCCTAAATGAATATTTGTGTGAGATGTACGCTTGATTTTGAACCCGATAGTCATGGGTTTCTCCTTTTGACGCTAATCAAACTAGAACGAAGGAATACAACTCTTAATCACCTCTTTCTTTGAAAATTTGAAACAACCAATAAAACAATACGAAGGTGTCCCTAAGTGTAGACTTGTGTGAGATCTACTCATCGTTTTGGACGCGAAAGTGATGTAATTGATCCTGTTGATGCTAATTTCAACTAGAACGAAGTAATAGGACTCATAATCATCTATGTTTTGACAATTTGAGAGAGAACCAATGAAACAATAAGAAAATCTCCCTAAATGTATACTTGTGTGAGATGTACAAATCGTTTTGAAGGCACTAGTGATAGGATTGCTCCTTTTGATGCTAATCAAACTAGAACGAAGTCATAAGACTCATAATCACCATTTTCTTTGACAATTCGAGAGAACCAATGAAACAATAAGAAGGTCTCCCGAAATCAAGACTTGTGTGAGATGTAAGCATCGTTTTTAACGCGATAGTCATGAGATGGCTCCTTTTGATGATAATCAAACTAGAACGAAATTATAGGACTCCTAATCACCTCTTCCTTTGACAATTTAAGAACCCCAATGAAACAATAAGAAGGTCTCCCTAAATGAAGACTTGTGTAAGATGTACGCATGGTTTTGAACGCGATAGTCATGGGTTTCTCGTTTTGACGCTAATCAAACTAGAACGAAGTAATAGGACTCATAGTCACCTATATTTTGATAATTTGAGACAACTAATGAAGCAATAAGAAGGTCTCGCTAAATGAAGACTTGTGTGAGATGTATGCATGGTTTTGAACGCGATAGTCATGGGTTTCTCATTTTGACGCTAATCAAACTAGAACGAATTCATAGGACTTATAATCACCTCTTTCCTTGACAATTTGAGAGAACCATTGAAACAATATGAAGGTCTCCATAAATCAAGACTTGCGTGAGATGGATGCTAATCAAATTAGAACGAAGTAATAAAAATCCTAATTACCTCTTTCTTCCACAATTTTAGAGAACCAATGAAACAATAAAAAGGTCTCCTTAAATTAAAACTTGTGTGAGATGTACGCATCGTTTTTAACGCGATAGTCATGGGATTGCTCCTTTTGATGCTAATAAAACTAGAACGAAGTTATAGGACTCCTAATCACCTCTTTCTTTGACAATTTTAGAACACCAATGAAATAATAAGAAGGTCTCCTAAAATGAAGACTTGTGTGAGATGTACGCATGGTTTTGAACACGATAGTCATGGGTTTCTCGTCTCGACGCTTATCAAACTAGAACGAAGTAATACAACTCTTAATCACCTCTTTCTTTGTAAATTTGAAACAACCAATGAAACAATATGAAGGTCTCCCTAAATGAAGACTTGTACGCATCGTTTTGAACAAGATAGTGATGGGATTGCTCCTTTTGATGCTAATTTCAACTAGAACGAAGTAATAGGACTCATAGATTACCTATATTTTGACAATTTGAGAGAACTATTGAAACATTAAGAAGGTCTCCCTCACTTGTCAATGTACGGATCGTTTTGAAGGCACTAGTGATAGGATTGCTCATTTTGATGCTAATCAAACTAGAACGAATTCATAGGACTCATAATCACCTCTTTCTTTGACAATTTGAGAGAACCAATGAAATAATAAGAAGGTATCCCTAAATCAAGACTTGTGTGAGATGTACGCATCGTTTTTAACGCGATAGGCATAGGATTGCTCCTTTTGATGGTAATCAAATTAGAACGGAATAATAAGACTCCTAATCACCTCCTTCTTTCACAATTTTAGAGAACCAATGAAACATTAAGAAGGTCTCCTTAAATGAAGACATGTTTGAGATGTACGCATCGTTTTTAACGCGATAGTCCTGGGATTGCTCCTTTTGATGCTAATCAAACTAGAACGAAGTTATAGAACTTCTAATCACTTCTTTTTTGACAATATTAGTGCACCAATGAAACAATAAGAAGGTCTCCCTAAATGAATATTTGTGTGAGATGTACGCTTGATTTTGAACCCGATAGTCATGGGTTTTTCCTTTTGACGTTAATCAAACTAGAACGAAGTAATACAACTCTTAATCACCTCTTTCTTTGTAAATTTGAAACAACCAATAAAACAATACGAAGGTGTCCCTAAGTGTAGACTTGTGTGAGATCTAATCATCGTTTTGGACGCGAAAGTAATGTGATTGATCTTGTTGTTGCTAATTTCAACTAGAACGAAGTAATAGGACTCATAATCATCTATGTTTTGACAATTTGAGAGAGAACCAATGAAACAATAAGAAGATCTCCCTAAATGTATACTTGTGTGAGATGTACGAATCATTTTGAAGGCACTAGTGATAGGATTGCTCCTTTTGATGCTAATCAAAATAGAATGAAGTCATAAGACTCATAATCACCTCTTTCTTTGACAATTTTAGAGAACCAATGAAACAATAAGAAGGTCTCCCGAAATCAAGACTTGTGTGAGATGTAAGCATCGTTTTTAACGCGATAGTCATGGGATTGCTCCTTTTGATGATAATCAAACTAGAACGAAATTATAGGACTCCTAATCACCTCTTTCTTTGACAATTTAAGAACACCAATGAAACAATAAGAAGGTCTCCCTAAATGAAGACTTGTGTGAGATGTACGCATGGTTTTGAACGCGATAGTCATGGGTTTCTCGTTTTGACGCTAATCAAACTAGAACGAAATAATAGGACTCATAGTCACCTATATTTTGACAATTCGAGAGAACTAATGAAACAATAAGAAGGTCTCGCTAAATGAAGACTTGTGTGAGATGTATCTATGATTTTGAACGCGATAGTCATGGGTTTCTCATTTGGACTCTAATCAAACTAGAACGAATTCATAGGACTTATAATCACCTCTTTCCTTGACAATTTGAGAGAACCAATGAAACAATATGAAGGTCTCCATAAATCAAGACTTGTGTGAGATGGATGCTAATCAAATTAGAACGAAGTAATAAAAATCCTAATTACCTCTTTCTTCCACCATTTTAGAGAACCAATGAAACAATAAGAAGGTCTCCTTAAATTAAAACTTGTGTGACATGTACGTTTCGTTTTTAACGCGATAGTCATGGGATTGCTCCTTTTGATGCTAATAAAACTAGAACGAAGTTATAGGACTCCTAATCACCTCTTTCTTTGACAATTTTAGAAAACCAATGAAACAATAAGAAGGTCTCCTAAAATGAAGACTTGTGTGAGATGTACGCATGGTTTTGAACACGATAGTCATGGGTTTCTCGTTTCGACGCTTATCAAACTAGAACGAAGTAATACAACTCTTAATGACCTCTTTCTATGTAAATTTGAAACAACCAATAAAACAATACGTAGGTGTCCCTAAGTGTAGACTTGTGTGAGATCTACTCCTCGTTTTGGACGCGAAAGTGATGTGATTGATCCTGTTGATGCTAATTTCAACTAGAACGAAGTAATAGGACTCATAATTATCTATGTTTTGACAATTTGAGAGAGAACCAATGAAACAATAAGAAGATCTCCCTAAATGTATACTTGTGTGAGATGTACGAATCGTTTTGAAGGCACTAGTGATAGGATTGCTCCTTTTGATGCTAATCAAACTAGAACGAAGTCATAAGACTCATAATCACCTCTTTCTTTGACAATTTGAGAGAACCAATGAAACAATAAGAAGGTCTCCCGAAATCAAGACTTGTGTGAGATGTAAGCATCGTTTTTAACGCGATTGTCATGGGATTGCTCCTTTTGATGATAATCAAATTAGAACGAAATTATAGGACTCCTAATCACCTCTTTCTTTGACAATTTAAGAACACCAATGAAACAATAAGAAGGTCTCCCTAAATGAAGACTTGTGTGAGATGTACGCATGGTTTTGAATGCGATAGTCATGGGTTTCTCGTTTTGACGCTAATCAAACTAGAACGAAGTAATAGGACACATAGTCACCTATATTTTGACAATTCGAGAGAACTAATGAAACAATAAGAAGGTCTCGCTAAATGAAGACTTGTGTGAGATGTATGCATGATTTTGAACGCGATAGTCATGGGTTTTTCATTTGGACTCTAATCAAACTAGAATGAATTCATAGGACTTATAATCACCTCTTTCCTTGACAATTTGAGAGAACCAATGAAACAATATGAAGGTCTCCATAAATCAAGACTTGTGTGAGATGGATGCTAATCAAATTAGAATGAAGTAATAAAAATCCTAATTACCTCTTTCTTCCACAATTTTAGAGAACCAATGAAACAATAAGAAGGTCTCCTTAAATTAAAACTTGTGTGACATGTACGCTTCGTTTTTAACGCTATTGTCATGGGATTGCTCCTTTTGATGCTAATAAAACTAGAACGAAGTTATAGGACTCCTAATCACCTCTTTCTTTGACAATTTTAGAACACCAATGAAACAATAAGAAGGTCTCCTAAAATGAAGACTTGTGTGAGATGTACGCATGGTTTTGAACACGATAGTCATGGGTTTCTCGTTTCGACGCTTATCAAACTAGAACGAAGTAATACAACTCTTAATCACCTCTTTCTTTGTAAATTTGAAACAACCAATGAAACAATATGAAAGTCTCCCTAAATGAAGACTTGTACGCATCGTTTTGAACAAGATAGTGATGGGATTGCTCCTTTTGATGCTAATTTCAACTAGAACGAAGTAATAGGACTCATAGATTACCTATATTTTGACAATTTGAGAGAACTATTGAAACATTAAGAAGGTCTCCCTCACTTGTCAATGTACGGATCGTTTTGAAGGCACTAGTGATAGGATTGCTCATTTTGATGCTAATCAAACTAGAACGAATTCATAGGACTCATAATCACCTCTTTCTTTGACAATTTGAGAGAACCAATGAAATAATAAGAAGGTATCCCTAAATCAAGACTTGTGTGAGATGTACGCATCGTTTTTAACGCGATAGGCATAGGATTGCTCCTTTTGATGGTAATCAAATTAGAACGGAATAATAAGACTCCTAATCACCTCCTTCTTTTACAATTTTAGAGAACCAATGAAACATTAAGAAGGTCTCCTTAAATGAAGACATGTTTGAGATGTACGCATCGTTTTTAACGCGATAGTCCTGGGATTGCTCCTTTTGATGCTAATCAAACTAGAACGAAGTTATAGAACTTCTAATCACTTCTTTTTTGACAATATTAGTGCACCAATGAAACAATAAGAAGGTCTCCCTAAATGAATATTTGTGTGAGATGTACGCTTGATTTTGAACCCGATAGTCATGGGTTTCTCCTTTTGACGCTAATCAAACTAGAACAAAGTAATACAACTCTTAATCACCTCTTTCTTTGTAAATTTGAAACAACCAATAAATCAATACGAAGGTGTCCCTAAGTGTAGACTTGTGTGAGATCTACTCATCGTTTTGGACGCCAAAGTGATGTGATTGATCCTGTTGATGCTAATTTCAACTAGGACGAAGTAATAGGACTCATAATCATCTATGTTTTGACAATTTGAGAGAGAACCAATGAAACAATAAGAAGATCTCCCTAAATGTATACTTGTGTGAGATGTACGAATCGTTTTAAAGGCACTCGTGATAGGATTGCTCCTTTTGATGCTAATCAAACTAGAACGAAGTCATAAGACTCATAATCACCTCTTTCTTTGATAATTTGAGAGAACCAATGAAACAATAAGAAGGTCTCCCGAAATCAAGACTTGTGTAAGATGTAAGCATCGTTTTGTTGGGTTTGTACGAAATCGTGACGCAATCAAATTGTAAAAATTAGCGGAAGCATGGTATATCAGAGTTTAAAAAAATTTCTACAAAACCATTACCCGGATCATCCTTTATGCAAATTATTAATTTAAAACGATAAATAAGAAGTTATGGAATCATACCCTTGTAGAACGAAGCTTCCACAGGTACTAGTTCAACTCCTTGTTCTTCGTGATCTCCTTGAATTTCCGGATTAGATTCCTTCCTTTGATCAACGTTAGCCACCCAAGTGTTTGGCCTCTAGAGGTGATCCACCAAGGAAGATGAATTATCAAGAAGGAGGGTGGTTGGCTTAGTTTTATATCCTCTATAGAAAAGGAGTACTCTCCAACAATTGAAATTGCATCAAGTAATATCTATTATAAGAATCCTCTTATATAGATATTGGTCAACCCTTCTAATCCTATTAGACATGGAATTTCTTTTAATTAATTAAACTCCTTTAATTAATTTAGGCTTCCCACCACATGGGAAATAATTAATTAAATTCATTTAATTAATTTGTCTCCTAATCTTATTAGGAATAAATGAGAGTACTAATATTAAATTAATTACTAAACTCCTTTAGAAATTAAAATAATAATAATTATAATAATATTAATAAGACTCCTCTTATTAATTTATATTTAATATTTCTAAAATATTAAATAATAAATATTAAGCTATTTAATTTATTCTATCACCATAGATTAAATTAATTTCACTTAATGCATTATTACGATTATGCCATTACCTTCTTAAATAATTATTCTTCCTTTTATGGTGTGACCCTTTAGGTTCTCCATATTAAACCGGTTGTGAATAAATCAATTAGAACAATTCTAATCTTATTTAAATAAATAAATTAAACTAATAATCTATTTAAATAAATAATATTTATTCTACAATAGGGATAAGCCTCCCTAGCGATCAACGACTTTCCAGATAATATAGATTTCAACATTAATCATAAAAGAACCTGTGAGTAAATAGTTACCATACAATTCAATCCTTCCACCATACAATGTCCCAATTAAATATAAGACATGAATTTACTGTCAAGTCTTATTTTATTTAATTATATGTATTTCGATTAGAAAATTCACAACTCCAAATAATGTAAATTAGAAACTCCTTTCTAATTTCATTTTACCTTGGCCAAGGATTCCTGGGTTGTCATTTAACGAATCACATAGGACATATCTCCTCCTTTACTAGAGGTGGTAGATTCTTTATTGATCATTCATTGTCTCCATATGTAACTCATTATACCCAAGCATACCCTTTATATACCCTAAAGGGCTTTAAGGAATAAGTCAAAGTATAATTCATTACATACAAGATACTATGATGATCTCAAGTCCAAGGATCACTTGTACTACTATCACATTAGGAATTCCTATTGACAGGCGAGTAAAACTCCATTAGGTATTCCATAGCGAGTCACGTTCAGTGAACTTATTCTCCAATAAGCACCTACATACTTGCTTTAGTGTCTCCACACAAATGATTATGAGATCAATCATCTTCATCTAATGAGCAAGCAACATATGTACTAATCTATCCGGATTTACTAATCCCCTTTTTAGTAATCCCATGATTAGGAACTATTTTAGTTTTAGAGCTTTCTAAGAATTTAGATCTCATTGGCATGATCATCATCATGATTCTAAAAGCATTGCTTAAAACTATGGGTTATTTACATATTATAAAAACAGCACCATGTAGATAATTAAATGCCTTTAATAAATGAATATTTTTATTAATAAATAAATAAGATTGCCTCCAAAGTATATGCTTTATCATCATACATGATTGGCTTGTATGCATACTACTTTCAATCTCCCACTTGCACTAAAGCCAATCGCCATGGTATCTCATACCCAACTTCTCTAAGTGACGATCAAACTGCTGCTGTGTTAAAGCTTTAGTTAATGGATCTGCAATGTTGTCTTGAGAGTCTACACTCTCCTCTTTCAATGATTTCTTTAATCAAAGTGCCGCAACACATGTTTAAATTCAAGATGAGACTTAGGACCTATTCCTAGTTCTGTAATGAACTTTTCATCTAAAACATCAACTTGCAGCTTCACTTACAGTTATATACTTTGTCTTTGTCACTAAACCAACAACCTTTTGTTGTTTGGAACCTTTTCAATTCACTGCACCATCTTTCAAGGTAAACACATACCCTGAAACAGATTTACTGTCATCTTGGTCTGTTTGAAAACTTGAGTCTGCGAATCCCTTGAGTTTTAATTCAGACCCACCGTAGACAAGAAAAATATCTTTAGTCCTTCTCAAGTACTTTAGGATATTCTTCACTGCCTTCCAGTGCTCTTCTCCAGGGTTTGACTGGTATCTGCTCATTACACTAAGTGCATGAGCAACATCCTGGTCTAGTACATATCATACCGTACATGATAGATCCTATTGCAGAAGCATAAGGGATCTTACTCATACGGTCTCTCTCCTCAGGTGTCTTTGGGGCCTGTTTCTTGGAGAGATGTATTCCATGGCTCATCGGCATGAGACCTCTTTTGGAATCTTCCATGCTAAACCTCTTTAGCATTGCATCAATGTACGTTCCTTGGGATAAACCAAGCATCCTTTTAGATCTATCTCTATAGATCTTTATCCCCAAAATATAGGATGCTTCTCCCAAGTCCTTCATGGAGAAGTGTTTAGATAACCAGATTTTAATCGATTGTAGCATAGGAATGTCATTCCCTATCAGTAATATATCATCAACATATAATACAAGGAATGAAACTGCGCTCCCACTAACCTTCTTGTTCACACATGGTTCATCGTCGTTTTTGACAAAATCAAACTCTTTGATTGTCTCATCAAAACGAATGTTCCATCTACGAGAAGCTTGCTTCAATCCATAAATGGATCGTTGCAGCTTACAGACTTGATTTGTTCCAACCTTTGAAACAAATCCCTCTGGCTGTGTCATATACACATCCTCCTCAAGTTTCCCATTGAGGAAGGCCGTTTTCACGTCCATCTGCCAGATCTCATAGTCGTTATAAGCTGCAATCGCAAGCAAAATCCGAATGGACTTGAGCATAGCTACTGGTGAGAAGGTTTCATCATAGTCAACTCCTTGTCTTTGTTTGAAACCTTTTGCAACCAGTCGGGCCTTATAGGTCTCTACCTTGCCGTCCGCTCCAGTCTTTCTTTTAAAGACCCATTTACACCCAATAGGCTTAATGCCTTCAGGTGGTGAAATCAAAGTCCATACTTCGTTTTCATACATGGAGTCCATTTCGGATTTCATAGGCTTCAAGCCATTTCCCTGAGTCTTTATTACTCATAGCTTGTTCGTAATTCAATGGATCATCATCATTCATGATGTGTACCTCATCGTCATCCTCTATAACGAATCTATATCTCTCAGGTATCTTCGGTACTCTTCCAGATTTACGAACAGGGTGTGGTATAGTAGGTTCTTCTACTTTGTCAGGTACCTGACTTTGATCCGTGGTAATTTGTGGGTCTTGAACTTCTTTAAGATATATCTTACTCCCACTGACCCCTTCATAGATAAAATCCTTTTCCAAGAAGGCAGTATGTTTCGCAACAAACACCTTTTGATCAGTTGGATGATAGAAATAATACCCTAAAGTTTCTTTAGGGTATCCCACAAATCTACACTTATCAGATTTAGTCTGTAGCTTATCGTTTTTCAAACTTTTTGACATAAGCTGGACAACCCCAAGTCTTAACATGCTTAAGATTTGGTTTCCTCCCCTTCCATATCTCATATGGAGTTTTTGGGACGGATTTGGTAGGTACCTTGTTAAGTAGGTATGCAGCCGTTTCTAGGGCATATCCCCATAAGGAAATTGGAAGGTCGGTAAAACTCATCATAGATCGAACCATGTCCAACAGTGTTCGATTTCTCCTTTCAGATACTCCATTTAACTGTGGTGTACCTAGAGGAGTCCATTGTGAGATTATACCATTTTCTTTGAGATAATTGAGAAACTCACCTCTTAAGTATTCTCCACCTCGATCTGATCGAAGTATCTTTATACTCTTGCCCGTTTGTTTCTCTACTTCACTTCTGAACTCTTTGAACTTTTCAAATGATTCTGACTTGTATTTCATTAAATACACATATCCAAATCTTGAGTGATCATCAGTGAAAGTAATAAAATAAGAATACCCACCCCGTGCACTTGTTGTATAGGTCCATAAACGTCTGTAGTGAATCAATGCCAACAACTCTGTAACTCTTTCTCCTTTTCCACTAAAAGGAGATTTAGTCATTTTACCCATGAGACAAGATTCACAAGTTGGATATGATTCATAATCAGATAACTCAAGGAGCCCATCTTTATGCAACTTGGATAATCTTGTTTCATTGATATGACCGAGTCTACAGTGCCACATGTAGGTATAATTAATATCATCTCTTTTCCTTTTCTTAGTTTGTTCAATTTGAAAAATATTTTCTTGTAAGTCAAGTGTATAAAGTCCATTTCGCAAATTTCCAATACCATATAAAACTATCGTCTTTATAAATAGAACAACTATTGTTCTTTATAACAACGTTAAATCCTTCCATATCCAATACAGAAATTGAAATAATATTTTTAATAATATTCGGAACATAATAACAATTATTAAGATAAATGGACTTGCCCGAAGGCATTGCTAAATAATAAGTTCCTACAGCTAATGCAGCAACCTTTGCTCCATTCCCCACTCGTAGGATCACCTCATCATTGTTCAGCTTTCTACTTCTGACCAGTCCCTTCACATTATTACATATGTGAGAACCACAGCCGGTATCCAATACCCAAGTAGAATTTTGACTTTCTGAAAAATTAATTTCAATCATGAACAAACCTTGATTGGAAGTCGAAGCTTCTCCAAGCTTCTTCTTTGCCAGAAACTTCTTGCAGTTCCTCTTCCAATGACCCGGCTCGTTGCAATGGAAGCACATTCCTTTGCTAGCTGGATCAGATTTCTTTTGTTCCTTTATGTTCACTTTGCCCTTGGTCATCCGAGATCGGAAGAGCTCCTTAGATATCTCATATCTAGCAGTCCTACTTTGTTCACCATACAACTCCTTGAGGTGAATCAACATAGTAGGAGCATCCATGTTTTCGTGCTGACGCTGAAGCTCGTTATTCATGGATGCGAGCATGATGCATTGAGCCACAGATGCATCATCTTGCCACTTTACAATGGTGGCAATCTCTTCCTCAGAGGCTGTTTCTGGAACAGTTCCAGGGGACAGGATGAGTTTAGGACATAAGAAATCTTTTCAGCAGTGAGAACTATTCTCAGATTTATTAGCCAGTCCGTATAATTCGGCCCGGTAAGCTTATTAGCATCAAGTATGCTTCGCAGTGAAATTAGTGATTTTGATATTTTTAAAATTCTGCATGTGAAAAATAACATTTTAGCAAACATTCATTTTATTAATTTTGCATACCAAAATAAATTTAGGTCTTTATTTTAAATTGGTATCTCCCACTATTTTTATCAAACTATATTACCCTCACTTATATAGTTCGGCAACATCTAATTAAAGATTTGCTAGTGAGAATAAAGATCCCATTTCAAATGTATATAACCTTGTGGATAGCACAACAAGCGATATACAAATAAATAGGTAGACAACTCTTGTCAATTACAACACTATATAACTCCTTTTATTTTGCCTCTTAAATCATAATGGTCAAGTGTGTGCACATCCGAACTAAAATGATTTAAGTTAAGTCCAGCCTAGCACTTCCATAAATTCAAAAAAGAAAAATGTTCGTCCTTGTGGATAGCACAACAAGACTAGATCGTTCAATTTTCTTGATAAGCATCAAATGTGATTAATTAACATCTTAAATATGCAATACTCGCCTTGTGGATAGCACAACAAGCTCATATTAAATATTTAATACTCTATTAATTTATCATGCTAGAAGGCGACGTTCGATATTCCAAATATTATTTGAACGCTTCGGACTTAATATTATTTCTTTGAGGGGTTTGTTATTATTTGTCTCATCTTGTTTAGCGCACATGCACATATATATATAAAATACGCGTCATTTTATTAAACATGCGAAGCATGTTTGCATAAAATATAATATATATAATATTTAGCATGCAATATAGAATATTATATTCTACCCGGATTGATTATGGACTTTTATTCTAGTTTGGTTCACTAGAGCCACCAAGTGAACCAAAAGGTCAAACTTAGGAGTGCAAGAATTTAAATTTAAATATAACTATTACATTTAAACCGGGCTCCATACAAACGGGTCTTCACGCGCTCCTTGCTCCTTGGTCTCCAATTTCTTCAAAATAATTCTAACTATTTCTATTACATTAAACTATTTAATTTAAATAGAAACCTTGATCAGCAGTCAAGGGGAAGTACATAGGAGGGAGATAGAATTTTACATCAAGAAAAAAAAATTAGAGAAGACGAGGTACACAGACCCCATTTAATAAAACCCATTCATTCAAACATTTAACTAAAATAAAATCCAATCACATTGGTCAAATAGTCCATAATCAATCCCCATTTATTATCATACATATCACCATATATATCAATAAATAAATATTCATCTCATGAATTAAAACATTCCATATATATATGAGTATCATTTAATGGGCAATTTTAAATTGCATGAAATCCAATTTCAAGATTAAAATAAACTCTTTATTTTAATTATAAAATTATTTAGAATATAATATATAAATATATCATATTTATTTTTTAAAAAGAAGTCACCTTCTTTTATTAAAAGAGTCCTGCAGGTTTATTAAAAAAGTCCTTTCCTGATGGGTCACCTTCTTTTTGGAGTAAGAAAGAGACAACATCTTTTCTTTGCAGAATTCAAGATTAGCACCAAAAAAAAAAATTGTGATTCGTCCCAAAAAAAGTCTTTTTTTTTAAAAAAAAATAATAATAATTTTATACAATAAAATTATGCCCAATAAATTATTTTAAATACATACCCATATGTATATGAAATCAAAAATAAATTAATAATTGCATAAAGATTTGGCTCTGATGCCACTGTTGGGTTTGTACGAAATCGTGATACAATCAAATTGCAAAAATTAGCGGAAGCATGGTATATCAGAGTTTAAAAAAAATTTCTACAAAACCATTACCCAGATCTTCCTTTATGCAAATTATTAATTTAAAACGATAAATAAGAAGTTATGGAATCATACCCTTGTAGAACGAAGCTTCCACAGGTACTAGTTCAACTCCTTGTTCTTCGTGATCTCCTTGAATTTCCGGATTAGATTCCTTCCTTTGATCAACGTTAGCCACCCAAGTGTTTGGCCTCTAGAGGTGATCCACCAAGGAAGATGAATTATCAAGAAGGAGGGTGGTTGGCTTAGTTTTCTATCCTCTATAGAAAAGGAGTACTCTCCAACAATTGAAATTGCATCAATCAATATCTATTATAAGACTTCTCTTATATAGACATTGGTCAACCCTTCTAATCCTATTAGACATGGGATTTCTTTTAATTAATTAAACTCCTTTAATTAATTTAGGCTTCCCACCACATGGGAATAATTAATTAAATTCATTTAATTAATTTGTCTCCTAATCTTATTAGGAATAAATGAGAGTACTAAATATTAAATTAATTACTAAACTCCTTTAGAAATTAAAATAATAATAATTGTAATAATATTAATAAGACTCCTCTTATTAATTTATATTTAATATTTCCAAAATATTAAATAATAAACATTAAGCTATTTAATTTATTCTATCCCCATAGATTAAATTAATTATACTTAATGCATTATTACAATTATGCCATTACCTTCTTAAATATTTATTCTTCCTTTTATGGTGTGACCCTTTAGGTTCTCCATATTAAACCGGTTGTGAATAAATCAATTAAAACAATTTTAATCTTATTTAAATAAATAAATTAAACTAATAATCTATTTAAATAAATAATATTTATTCTACAATAGGGATAAGCCTCCCTAGCGATCAACGACTTTCCAGATAATATAGATTTCAACATTAATCATAAAAGAACCTGTGAGTTAATAGTTACCATACAATTCAATCCTTCCACCATACAATGTCCCAATTAAATATAAGACATGGATTTACTGTCAAGTCTTATTTTATTTAATTATATGTATTTCGATTAGAAAATGCACAACTCCAAATAATGCAAATTAAAAACTCCTTTCTAATTTCATTTCACCTTGGCCAAGGATTCCTGGGTTGTCATTTAACGAATCACATAGGACATATCTCCTCTTTACTAGAGGTGGTAGATTCTTTATTGATCATTCATTATCTCCATATGTAACTCATTATACCCAAGCATACCCTTATATATGCCTTAAAAGGTCTTAAGGAATAAGTCAAAGTATAATTTGTTACATACAAGATACTATGATGATCTCAAGTCCAAGGATCACTTGTACTACTATCACATTAGGAATTCCTATTGACATGCGAGTAAAACTCCATTAGGTATTCCATAGCGAATCACGTTCAGTGAACTTATTCTCCAATAAGCACCTACATACTTGCTTTAGTGTCTCCACACAAATGATCATGAGATCAATCATCCTCATCCAATGAGCAAGCAACATATGTACCAATCTATCCGGATTTACTAATCCCCTTTTTAGTAATCCCACGATTGGGAACTATTTAAGTTTTAAAACTTTCTAAGAATTTAGACCTCGTTAGCATGATCATCATCATGATTCTAAAAGCATTGCTTAAAACTATGGGTTATTTACATATTATAAAAACAGCAACATGTAGATAATTAAATGCCTTTCATAAATGAATATTTTTATTAATAAATAAATAAGATTGCCTCCAAAGTATATGCTTTATCATCATACATGATTGGCTTGTATGCATACTACTTTCACCTCCTTCCTCTCATACACGTGAAAACCTCAAAGGCTAGTCTACTTCCTCATTCTTCTCCCAAGCAATCCTAGCTCATAATTATATGAGGAGTGGCTCTCATGATGCATTCCACCAACTATCTACCAACTTCTTCTTATCTAGCATGCAATCCTTCAGTCCGTTGTTTTGATTTGGAAGAAAAAGGCTTTGTCTAGGTCTTATTTTTGATATATATGGACCTTTCTCTTCATAATTTTCTTGCTGAGATTTTGTTTGAGTTGATAAGTTGAGAGCATATACATATATCAGTATAATAGCATTGTGAAGTAGCAGCAAGTTCAATTATCTAACAGAGGTATAATTATCTTTTCATGTTCTTCATTCATGTTCTATATTTTGCTTATTGTCAAAATTTCCAATTCTTGATTTTGATTTCAATTCATACTAGATTGGATTAGGACATGTTCTTAGTTGTTATATAGTCTTATACATGTGTTAATAAGCCAATGTGACTGATCACAATCAAGTTTGTGAAGTAAATTTGTGTTTGGGCTGGGAACTGCCGAAGCAGGGAGCTCACTGGTGCTGGCCGAAGCACGGCGCAGCTGCGAAGAACAACCTTCTTTGAAGGGAATATATAATTATCGGAGTACCGACGTGCACACTTGAGTATGATTGATTGTTATGCATAACGATGGTACTTTAGGCTGATCACCTGTTGTACCTGTTTTTATTGGATTTTCAGTTTATTACTATCAATTCTAGTAGAAGTTCATAGTCCTTAGTGACTGCTCAGTATTCAGTTATCTTGAAATCTTGAATTGAATTATTATTGAATCATATTGATATTATTCTGTCCTTAGCGACTGTTATTGAGAACTGTTGATACTCTTGCTATCCTTGAACTATCAAACTTTTCTATACCTTTTCGAGAATTGAGAATTATATCACTTACCCTTGTCATATATTACTTGCTGGGCAATTTGTGCTCATTCTTGCTTTTCCTAAAACATTTCAGTTAAGGCAGAGCAGGGCGAACCTTCAGGCGTTGATAAGGGCAAGGGCAAGGCTACCAACTAGCTTGTCTCTTTTATATTTTTTTTATATATTTTAATGTTGTATTAAAATGATGAAGTAAGACTGGATTTGATTATGTTTAAGCTTAAGTTAGATTATGTAATAAGTCGTTAATTGATATTAGTATGTAATCTATTAAGTACTGTAGGTTGCGAGACTTGGGGGAATAATTATAATAAATCATTGTAAATTATTCTAGAATAGATTTTTCCGCTGTGATCGTGTGATATTTAGTTATTATTATCGTAATGTATTACCATGAGCACGTGATGAACCGAATTCGAGAGACCAAGTGGCGCTCCTGGAATTTGGGGGCGTCACAGTGCCAACCAAAGAGATAAGACAGTCAATTTAACTAACAAAGGGTTCCGTTATAACCTTAGAGCCAATACTTAGTTCATAGCTATTGAACAAAATATAAGTAGCAATAAAGACAACATTTATGGATTACAAAATTAGAGGAAATAAATGGATAAGAATAAACTCTGTCAAAGCTCTTCAGTTTCCAAACATTCCGCTCCTTTCAAGCTCTCCAATCCGTGTAGCTCACTGCTCTTGTTGCTCCAAGGAAATCCCAGACTTTATCCTCATCTACCTAATCTATATTTACAAACATTACCTAATAACTAGAGAGAGAAAGTACAAAAGAGATCTAATCTATCCTAAGCTAAGCTAACTGATTCTATCCCAGTCTTCTTTCTCTGCTCTTTTTCTTCCTCTCCAATACCTCTCTCTTTTTGCAGAGGCTCACCTCATATATATATATATATATATATATCTGTTTTCTTCTTTTTCTAGGTCAAAAGCAAGTCCTTCCTGCCTTGGCACCGGAGGCCGCGCTGTGGCGCGGGCAATAGGCTTATAAGTGGCGCTGCGGCGCCACGTTAAAATCAAAGGACCGGAGGTCGCGCTGCAGCGTGAGTCCATAAAGGAACTGTGGCGCTGCAGCTCCAGAATGACATCAGCAAGGACCAGGGGCGGCGCCAGCGGCGCGAGAATGAGACTAGGCATTGGCGCTGTGGCGCCAGTATATGTAAATTCTCCATTTTGTCCCCTAAAAGCTAGAAAAGTCCTGTAAAGCCTGCAATACATCGGTTAAGCATAAAAATACTATAAACATATAAAACTATATAAAAACTACGAAGATTAGGCAACTATTTAAGCCACAAAGTAACCGATTTGCGGGTATAAATCCCACTCATCAAATACCCCCAAACTTAAGTCTTTGCTTGTCCTCGAGCAAACTATCTAACACAAACTCACAATAGAAAACACACGCGAAATAAAAAAAAATCACTGTATACTAGTGTTATGGCTTCTAAGCTCGATCATAGCTACTCCCAAAGAACAGGACAAACACAGATATTAGTAAGAGTTCATTCAGTTTCAAGCATAAGACTGTATTCGATCCATTCTATGTGTGTGTGTGGGGACCAACCATCCTAACTAATTATTGCTCAAATAAGTTCGCACAGTCAATTGTTAATACCAATATGCACACTCCGTAACTTAAACATTCAACAAGCATTAAGAATAAGACGCAAGTGCAGAAAAGGATCAAAAGACTCTAGCATAAAGAAAGTAAAATCTGACTCGGACAGTACTTAATTACCTTAGGCTAATCAGAGCTACCCATTAACGAGCTTTTGATCAGTGACTCCCAAGTCAGATGACTTTAGGGCACTAGGTGTGGAACACCCCTATGAATCTAATAACTCGAGCAGCAAAGACCACGTAATCAACATAAGCCAAATTAGACTTTATGAAATCTGAAGATTATTTGGCGAGTGCATTTTATGCTCCATCTCAACATCGGTCCTGCGTTTATGGATGAGTGCGTTTTACGCTCCATCTCGACCCACCGCAAGACTTTCGATATTCAATCTCCTTTTTAATTTTTTTATTTATTATTATACAACATACCAGAATCCAAGATCCAAAACTGTATATGCGTCGAAGTCTTTTATTACCTTGTAAAAATGAAAGTTTATAAAAGTGAACAACTCTCAAAGCATAAACGGCGAACTACATTCGAAAAATAACTAGTAAACATAGTTGGTCGGTGCTTGCTAAGAAGGACGGATCAATAACAGTCTCAACTTATCGATTGAACAACCCTTAGCTCATACATGCTTGACACGACTCTAAGAGATAAGCATAATTACTTGACGCTTGTCATTAGCCACAATCAAAAAAATTAGTGAAAAATATACCACCCTTGCATAATAGCAGCTCAAAATAGGGTAATAAAGTCATTAACATGGCACAAGCATATAAATATGTAAAATCCCCAAAAAGATGGCTATAAAGCACAAACATGCTAATAATCAAAGCGTTAATAAATAACCAAAAACTGTTCATGGCATCCATCATAATAAACCCAAAATATAATACCGCAGTTCAAAACGACTACACTACAATCCTAATAAAAACCTAAGCAAAGTACTAAAATAGCAACCTATCATGGCAATAGATAGAAATAAAATAGATAATAAACCATAACACCCCCAAACTTAAGGTGAGCAACGCCCTCATTGCTAAACATATATCACTCTAAACAAGAGGGCTTCCCTGAAGTCTGGTCACTCGGCAGCAACAGCGTCCTCGTCAGCTTCGACGGGCGGTAATGGTGGAGGGTATGGTGGGAAGACAGGAGGCTCTGGGAACTGGAATGGCGTGAACTCAAAATCCTCACCACTATACACGGTGTATATGCTCTGCATCGTGTTGACCAGCTCAGCCTGATACTGCATCTCTATGTCTTGCCTCAAGGCCACCGCTGCTATGTGCCTCTGCTGCCTCTGAGCATTAGCATCCTGGTTCTGATGTAGTAGAGTGAGGGATGCCATGATTTCTGCCAGTAGTCCCTGTGAAGCTGGGCCTGCGTCTGGTGGCTGCGAAGGCTCTGCTATAGGAGGTGGCTCAGTAGGTGGCCCGAATCCTTCGCCTCTAACATGAGAAATAGCCCCGTCCCACACATCGAAGCGTGAGATGGTCTGATGGTCAATGACTGACATGGGCGGCAAAGCTATCTCTTCTGGCCCCCATTGGATACCTGCCCTCTTGCACAGCCGGGTGATCAAGGATGGATGTGGAAGTCCCGTAGAGATATTGCTCTTGATTGCCTTTATGATGGACTCATGGATGAGAACTCCGATGTCCACATTCAGACCCGTGACAATGGCAAATAATAGGATCGCTCTATCCTTAGTCACGTTGCTCAGGTGACGAGTCGGGATCATATTAGCACAAATAAAGCTGAACCATGCCTTCCCATAGCGACTGAGTGCAGCATGTGGGAAACTGGTCCTCTCACCCGTGAAGTCATTTGTCTTCCATGTAGTCTCAGGCTTGCAGAGCCTCCTAACAATCTCCTCGAGGTCATAGCTGCAGAGTCCTGGCTCTATATAGTCCTTACCCTCGAAACCGGGCGTCGCAAACAGTGCATTGATGGCTTGGCTTCCAAACGCCACTGACCGCCCCTAACTTGAACTATAGCAGGACCTTCAGGACTGGCATTTGCATAGAACTCTCTGACCACAGAAACAATGGCCGATTCGGGTGGTTTTGTGAAGTGCACCCACTGGCGACCCGCAATCATGGCTAACAACTCGCCATCCTTTGTTTTGTCAGGCCTCAAACCCCGTTCAGGAATCAAATTCCGTGCGGCAAAGGAGCTTTTGTATCGTTTCCATGCCTCTTCGTTAACAAATTTGGTGTTGTCCCATGCCGTTGGTGCTACGGACAAGGAACCGTCGACGCTCAGTCGCTGCCTCTTTCACGCCATGTCACAATTTTCAGTTGGTGTGAACAAAAATAGTACCTAAGCAATGCCACTCTCTGTAGAAACAACCCTTAACAAAATAGGTAGCAAATCCCCAATGAAACCCACTAATTGTAAGCTAAATCCATCAAATTTCTCTATTAGGCAAATTATCAAACACCTTGTGTGCGTTCTGAAAATCCACTTTGGACAGCCCTTGCTTGACAGTGCTCTTTCCCGATTTCCGTCAGTGGAAATCACCCAAATCACACAACAAGAAAAACACCAATAAAGCACCAACCCAACAATTCTATCAAAATATCTTAGTGACTGGTTGAAATCCAAATAAAATACCTTGAAGGGGGAAAAACCCTAGTTTGTTGCTGATCTTCTTTTGGATTCTCGCTTGACTTGAGGTTGGTCTGATTTTGTGAATGTTGTCGTGAGTCGGCTGTGTTATGTAGAGGGTGGGGGTTCTGTGGAGAAAAGGGACGGTTGGGTTGCTTGTACTGCCGAGATGGGTCGAGAGAAATGGGAGGTAATGGGCACAACTGCTGGCTTCAGTTGCTTTTTTAAAAACCAAAACTCGCTACCGGCGCTGCGGCGCGGGAATTCCTTTGTTGATTGGCGCCGCGGCGCGACTTGGCAGTAGCTTTGTCTGATTTTGGCGCTGCGGCGCGAGTCCCCTTTTGTTCCTGGGCGCTGCGGCGCGAGATAGGAAATTTGAATTAATAGCATGGCGCTGCGGCGCGAAGTTTAGTGTATATTCTGGCGCTGCCGCGCCAGCCTTGTATCTGAGTTTTTCCCCTGAACAAAAACTAGTATTAGCACATATATTATACAGATATCATGCTAAGTAAACAACATGCTTGATACTAATTTCTAACTAAGATATACACTAGCAACATACTAAATAATATGCTGCCTGCATCCTATAATCACAAAAATATATGCATTGGCAATCATGTTTACGTGGTAAAAAGAAAAGACACAATATAAACTAGACATAAGTAAAGAAAACAGAGAAAATTGATACTGAGATGGGGTTGCGTCCCCACCAAGCGCTTGTTTTAAAGTCGTCGGCTTGACTATACCGATGCCGCTCAATCCGGCTCATAAGCAAAATTGACCATTTCATACCGCCTATTTGTCAACTCCTTTAAATTTGTGGCGGACATGGATGATTGATCATCCTCGTTTTCTTCACCCATCGGTACGAAGAATCTTTCACCACTGAAATTATCCACTAATTCGCCTTTTTCATCAAGTTGAAAGCGTTCTTTGTGCACTAGCGGGCCCTCCAGGGTTTCCACAATCGTGAGCGTGGCTTCCGGTTGTTGATTAGTCTTGACAATACAACCACTCTTTATCCTCTTTTCTCCAACTTCAGGCTCCACCTGTTGGACAATTTGCACCATGACATCTCCCTCAACAACTTTGTGAGACTCACCGCCTTCTCCTTGCTTATCCACCGTGCAATGCTCTACTGCTTCATCGTTGAGATCGGTTATGACCGGTAGATTGCCCTGCGATAGATTTATGATGGCATTGACGAGTTGTCCCAATTGATTTTTGAGGCTTTGCAATGCGGCGTCTTGGCTTGCCATTCGAACCTCATTTCTTTCTATAAAGTTGGTGAGGAGCTCTTCAAGCCTTTTCTCTTCTGTTAAGTCTGCCGAAAAGATCTCATTGGGTTGGAATGTCACCTTATACTGCGGAGGAGATGGACATTCAAATTGATTTGGATAGGAGTAATTCGGATCATGATATTGCTCTTGACTATAGTCCCAAGAGTTTGGATAACCCTGACAGTTTGGATGATAGGAAATCGGTTCAATGTCAGCTCGTTCCTGATAGTAGGCAGTCTGAGTGGACTGACACTCAAGATTATCAGAAAACCTCAAGACATTTGCAATTTGAGCTCGCGATTTCTCGAGTCCTTCTTCTGAGCTTGGTTGTGTCGTCCTCTCATAAGGCCATTGATAACATTGATCGTCCATAACCTGTAAACTTAAAAATACAAAGGAAGATCAAACAAATAAAAGAAATATATACACGTTCAAATTAAGACTAAATTGATTTAAATCAATATTGGACAATATTAGAATAATAGTTCCCCGACAACGGCGCCAAAAACTTGTTGGTCGGAAAACCGATCACTAAACACGCGCAAGTATACGCGGTCTAACAAGTAATACAGTGATAAGGAAAGTGTCGTACCCACGAGGAACTATCACTAATATTTACCAAATACCAACTTTGTATCGCTTAAGTCTTATTCGAACAGTAAACTAATAGGAGTGTGGTTAAACTAGTTATAACTAATTATTAAAGCAAGTAAACGGATAACGAATGGTAATCAAAGGAATAACAAGCTAAGGTTACAACTTCACCCCCACACAGGCATTCCGTCGAACACCTGGCGTGCTATGCTTCATCAAACTTCCTACCCTTCTCTCTTTGGTCTTAATGGTCAGGACAGTTTGTCGACTGAGAACACACAGGTGCTCATACACCCCTGTCGAGGTATGCACAAACATATCCTCTCCAGATCCACCCGATAGGGAATAGAACAGAAAAGAACATCCAAACTAAGTGATAATCCTACGCATGTCTATGCGAATTAACCTAACAAGGATTTAAGCATAAGTTCTCAATTAGGTCACACGTGGCACACAGATATGTCTATTCTACGCACACTTATGCAGTCTAAACTCATAATCACATGCCAATATATTTAGGTGTAAATCTATAATCCTTCTTTCGGTATCATATAGATTACCAAAATAATCACTAATGTCTTAGTGAGAATCATTAAGCATGAATATATTAAACCAAACCATATGGTGCCAACCAAAGAGATAAGACAATCAATTTAACTAACAAAGGGTTCCGTTATAACCTTAGAGCCAATACTTAGTTCATAGCTATTGAACAAAATATAAGTAGCAATAAAGACAACATTTATGGATTACAAAATTAGAGGAAATAAATGGATAAGAATAAACTCTGTCAAAGCTCTTCAGTCTCCAAACATTCCGCTCCTTTCAAGCTCTCCAATCCGTGTAGCTCACTGCTCTTGTTGCTCCAAGGAAATCCCAGACTTTATCCTCATCTACCTAATCTATATTTACAAACATTACCTAATAAATAGAGAGAGAAAGTATAAAAGAGATCTAATCTATCCTAAGTTAAGCTAACTGATTCTATCCCAGTCTTCTTTCTCTGCTCTTTTTCTTCCTCTCCAATACCTCTCTCTTTTTGCAGAGGCTCACCTCATATATATATATATATATATATATATATATATATATATATATATATATCTATTTTCTTCTTTTTCTAGGTCAAAAGCAAGCCCTTCCTGCCTTGGCACCGGAGGTCGCGCTGCGGCGCGGGCAATAGGCTTATAAGTGGCGCTGCGACGCCACGTTAAAATCAAAAGACCGGAGGTCGCGCTGCAGCGCGAGTCCATAAAGGAACTGTGGCGCTGCAGCTCAAGAATGACATCAGCAAGGACCAGGGGCGGTGCCGCGATGCGAGAATGAGACTAGGCATTGGCGCTGCGGCGCCAGTATATGTAAATTCTCCGTTTTGTCCCCTAAAAGCTAGAAAAGTCCTGTAAAGCCTGCAATACATCGGTTAAGCATAAAAATGCTATAAACATATAAAACTATATAAAAACTACGAAGATCAGGCAACTATTTAAGCCACAAAGTAACCGATTTGTGGGTATAAATCCCACTCATCAGGTGACCTCCCTAAGTCTTGAGATGCCAACCTCCCTACTGTGGCTGCAAGCTTACCCACTTGGTTCCTTAATTCTTAAACAGAAGTCTTTGTATCCTGCTGGAACTGCTGTGTCTGGCTCATGAATGCTTTAAACATATCCTCAAGAGATGGTCCCGAATTGGTTACTTCTTTTGTATATATGCGGTACTGAGGTTGAGTCTGCTGAAAATCTTGCTGCATACTTGAAAAGACAGGTTGCATTGGTGGCCTAGTACCTTCATAGCTCAAGTCGTGATGATCAATCCATCCGAAATTATGGGTGTCTGCCCAAGGATCATATTGATGTGGATTTTGTCCGTAGAATGTCCCCACAGCATTAACTTGATGAACAATTACATCCTCTTGCACTATAGGACAATCATTTGTCGTATGCCCTGATTTTGAGCAAATTCCACATACTTTTGCAACTTGCATATTCCCTGTTGTTAATTGTTTCACCACAACAGTTAAGTTAGAAATATGTTATACCAATTCACTCGTGCTACCTCACTTACCCTTTGTGGAGCATGAGTCATCCTAGTACCGTACTGCTGTGAGTTGGCTGCCATGGTTGTAATTAAGTTCTTTGCAGTGTTTGGAGTTTTGTCTATCAGTGCTCCTCCACTTGCTGCATCAATCATGCTTCTATCTATTGGTAGCAACCCCTCATAGAAGTATTGTATCAAGTAATGATCATCAATTCTGTGAGGTGGACAGCTGGAACACAACTTCTTGAACCTTTCCCAATACTCGTAGAGGGTTTCTCCATTGAACTGCCTGATTCCACATATCTCATTCCTTGTATCGGCAACTCTTGATGCAGGAAAATACCTCTCCAAGAATAACCCTTGCATGTCAGTCCATGATCGTATTGATCCTGAAGGCAGATAGTATAACCAGTCTTTAGCCAAATCTGCTAAGGAGAATGGAAAAGCTTAATCTTGATCTGTTCCTCTGTCCCTCCTTGTGATTTCATCGTGGAACACACCACATGGAACTCCTTCAGATGCTTATATGGATTTTCACCTGTAAGACCACAAAAAATGGGCAAAAGACAAATTAGTCCAGAGTTAAGCTCAAAAGAAACATCTAAAGTAGGATACCCAATACAAAAGGATGGTTGATCAAGATCAGGAGTAGCCAGTTCTTTTAAAGTCCGGTTGTTGTTCGGCACCGCCATCTTTTCCTTTTTAAATGTTGGAACAAGAGCTTCTTTTGTATCTGCAGTTTTCTCTATCTCTTGATCAAAATTTAAGTTAATAGAGTTAGAGGATTGAGTCATAAAAGAAAAAGAAAAAGAAAAAGAAAATAATAAATATAAATAAAAACAAAGAATAAACAAAAATAAATAACACTCCCCGGCAACGGCGCCAAAATTTGGGAGCTGTCGTTTACAATTCTAAATTAACCTCACTTTCACATTACAAATTTAAACAATTAGCATAGTAGTAAGCAAGGATCGATCCCACAGAGAGTGATTTATTTTATATTTATCCTTTGATTTCTAATGAAAAGGGGGTTTTGAATTGATTAAACTAAATTAACAAGAATAAAGTAATAAAAATTAACAATGAATAAAAAAAACTTCAGTTCTTCAGTTCAGTATCACCTTTTCACAATTATGGAGTAATCAAGTTTTACCGTATTTACCCTTCAATGAAACTATTAGCCCTAGATAGCAACAAGCTCTGCTATCCGAAATTCTCCTTAGATCGTCACTGTATGAAATAAGCTCTTCACCAGATTCTAACTGTAATATAACCTAGAACAAGCTCTCTAGATTTAATATGACAGAAGCATTAAGAAATAGAGAATTTGGCTAATCTAACCAACAAACACATAAGCTCGATTTGTTTAACTTGTTTCCTGATAACCTTAGTAATAAACAAAATCTTGTCCACAATTAGTATCACTAATTTGCTACTTGTGATGAAGACAGAAATCAATTACACGTAATATCAATCTTAATCTAGCAGATGATATCAATTCACTAATTTAGTCCTGCAGAAACCAAATTAGTAGATTGAATAACATACAAGAAGTTAAAGTAGATTATCAGAATAAATCTCATGCAAAAAGGAATAAATAAAGTAAACTTGATCAAACCGTTAATTATGAATAAAGTTCAACATCCCTTCGGAACTGAATTGAAAGAATTAGTTCATGACTCCAAGCAATCCTAGATTTAATATGAAAGAGGAAAAGAAGATGAAAATACAAGCTAATGGCTCCTCTAATATGCTGCTCTAATACCTTTTTTATAACATTAAGATAGCAGCCCTTATTAATCCTAATTGATAGCCCAAATTTGTGTCCCAAAAAGAACAGCAGCTTGACCCGCGCGCCTCCCCGCTGGGGCGGGTCTTCCATGTGTAAATCCCCGCTGGGGCGGGGATAGCTATTGTCCAGCCTTCTTTGCATGATTGCTGAATTTGTGCTTCCCTTATTGCAATCTATTGGACCCAAACTATGACTACTCCAATTAACATACACATGAGGGCCCCATATGTGCTAGCTGCTGATCAATTTGGAATGCATGCACGGTTTTGATCGTGGCCCACATATGAATGGCTTTACCAGCTTATTTTGTGCCTGCTCTTGGAATTTAATTCCCTGGCCCACTTGCATGTTCAATTCGTGAGCCGCTCACTAAATCTCCAACCCACTTGACCATTTCCATTGCAATTCCATTTTTGTCAACTGCTACAATTCTTGGTCCACTAATGATTCTTTGCAAGCTGAAATCGTGGCCCAATATTTTAATTCCTTTATTTGCCATTTCACTTCCTTGGTGCAATTGTACCTAAAATAACAAATATAAGATAAATGCATATACTTAGGTACAAAAGAGATATAAAAGATTAAGTATTAAGGAAATAAATATAACATATTTCATCCTTATCATGGTTGCTCTGGTTTGGTCACCACAATATCTCCATTGTCTATCAAGTCTTGGATTTTGTGCTTGAGAGACCAATAGTCTTGTGTGTCGTGGCCCAGTGATCTAAAATGGTATGCACACTTTTTACTTGGGTTGAAATTTCGTTCGCTCGAACTAACGGGTGGAAGGAGCTGAACAATCTTCTTTTGTGCTATCAATAATTTTAGCACATTTTCTAGTGAATCCCCTAAGGGTGTGAACGTTCTTCGACGTCTGGCCTCCACAGCTTTCTAAAATGGAGGATTGGAAGGGTTGTGCAGGAGCTTGAAAAGGGGGATAATTTCTCCTTTAAATGGGCATGCTGCTCGAATTGCCTCTCTGATTTTGTCCTTACAGTACCAAGGACACTTCTTCTTCTTTCTTCTTGTGTACTCTCTGGGGATTACTCCCATAGCTTCCAAATTAAATATGCTCGGCCACGGCTTCCAAGGCAGTAACATCTTTTATCTTCCCAGACTTTAGCCCTATTTCGGCCATATCTCCTTGTTTGATCATCTCCGAGAATGGTTTTCCTATACCTTCTAGGACCCTCTCGTAATATGGAGCTTCTTGAATATCGATGAAGGTCAGGACTATCTCAGTCTCTGTCATAAGTGGAGTGACTTGTGCCGCCAACCGTCTCCATCGTTGGGTATACTCTCTGAATGACTCAGAGCTCTGCTTCTTGACTTTGGTGATTTGATATCTATCTGGAGCCATCTGAGATTGGAAGCTGTATTAATTGAGGAAGGCATGTGCTAACTCTTCCCAGCTGTGAATTTTTGAATTGTCCAGTCGGACGTACTAGGCTCTAGCCTTTCCGGTCAGACTCTTCTAGAATAATTGCATTCTTAGCTTCTCGTCCTCTGCATAAGATCTGAGCTCTCCAATAAATACCTTCAAATGGGTGTAGGGATCTTCTAATCCATCATATTTCTCAAAATTAGGGACTTGGAACTTGTCTGGATAACAAGCCCCTAGAAATATACATAAATCCGAGTAATTCACGCTTCCAAATGCCCAGTCCCTTTAATGGACCGAATTGCTTCTTCCATTTATTGGACCTTCTTCAGAATATCACCAGCTTCCTTCTCTTTGTTGAGGTTGATGATTTCTGGGGTTTTGTTGGTTGGATCCTGGTTCTGAGGCTCAAGAATCTTAGTATCTTTCTTTCTGGTATCCTGACTGCCACCGGGTGTAGATGCTTCTGTATGACCGAATGTTTGTTCCCTTGAAGACCTTTGCTTTGTTCTTTGAGGAAAATAGCTAATTCCGTTATCTGGTTCTTTAATCCTTCAAACTCCTCTCTAGAAATAGGGGTGGATTCAGGTTGAGCACTTGAAGCCATGTTTGGAGATGGTCTTAGTGCTTTCTTAGATTTGGATATGGTGACGGGACCAATTTTTTCCTACAATAAAGGTAGGTGTGTTAAGTTTTTATCATAGGTAATCAGCCGGATGTATGCTATGCAATGTTATTTATTTTGGAGGTTTTTTAATCTTATCCTGTAAAACAAAGGTCAGTTGTTTTGATGACAGGATAGCATGACAAGATTTACAAGACATGGAATGTATATTTACATTGAATCTTATCATTTACATTGAATTGAAAGGGGAAGGCATGAAGAGGCTTCCCTTCGGATTTGGTTCATCAGAGGCTGACCTATCTTAGGCTACTTTCGTGGCTTTTCGACATGAAGGTCCCCAGATCATCGCAATATAATTGAGGGGAAATTAATCCAGTCTTTAAATTGGAGTGGATCTGAGTGGTGCCTTTCCTTAGCCTCGCAGGATTAGTCTGCTTTGAGTCCAAGAATCAAACACCGACAGGTTTGCCTCATGGTGGAGGAATCACATAGCATACATTTATATACATCGCGTCTCACCATATGAAATGATGACATTTGTGTGAAGCACTAATATAAAGCAGTAAAGCATTCATTTACATCCATTCAATGTAGAACACAGCATCCATACATACACAGATAGAAAAGGGAAATTTTAAAAAGATTTGAGTGAGGCTTAAGCCCTCTACTGTCCCCACCAGAGTCGCCACCTGTCAACGTTGGAAAAAAATCTTGTCGCTTTGGATAGATCTTCCTCTCCCTAAATTTGTTTTGTTTTCCACCCTTATTTGTCTTATTTGTTTTATGAAGGGTGAAATTTTTAGGAAAAGGCCAACATGTATCATGTCGACGATTTTGAAAGGTTTACAGAGTCGCCAGTTGGTATATTTTGAAATGGTTGTACCAACTCAATCGAGTTTTGTTTGCAAGTAGGCCTAATTACTAGACACTGTCAAAAATTGGCCTTAAAACCAAGATTCTTAAAGTTCGGGGGCTTGGTTAAGCGGGGGGGGGGGGGGGGGGGAAGGTGGTAGGCACCCCCCGACTTCCGTGAAACACGGTTACCGCATCTTTTCAATATTTTCCTTTTTAATTGCAATGTGTATGTGTATGCTGGAAGTAATTGAGCCTACGTTTGATTGATTTGAAAGGAGTGCCGTGCTTCATTGGACCTATATACGAAGGGATTGATTTGGGTGAAAAATCCATATTTTAGACAAGATATGAAAGTGACATTTTTTGAAAGAAGGTTTTCAAACCCTTACGCTTGCATAGGAATTGAATCCTGTTGATACTTTCATTTTTATTCTGTTTAACCTTTGGCTTGATTTGAATGTTTTATTGTCGGGATGCGAAGCAACCTTGACCACAGAATTTATATACAAGTGCTGGTCTTTTTATGGGTATGACAGCCATCAAAGTGACTCTAGCACTACAAACCATATTTCACTATGTTTGAGACTTAAATCCGAATAACCGTTTTAAGGTTCCTCAAATGTACATTTTACAGAAAAACTGGCAGGATATGTTTACAATTTGGAGTTGTTCATCGTGGGAATCAGATTTAGATCAGTTTGATCATTAATCCAATGATTCCTAGGCTCACAGAAAATGGCCAAGAAAACCTGTACAACACAGATATTCACAAAAAATGAAAATTGTACTCTAGACGTCACAAAAACAATGGATTTATCAGTAAAATCCTTGCATGTGCGTAGCCAAAGCTTCCCGTTCCCACTAGATATGGATCTAGGGTCGCAAGGTCGCTTTAATATTTACAAAACTAGAAAAAAAAAACAAGATTTAAATAAATCTTAGCCATTCTAGCTTCCCGGTTCCGGTTGGACCTATTTTGAACCGTTTGAAAGTTAGAAAGGGTTAGATTTAGATAAATCTACTCTACAAAATTTATATTAACACAAATTCATATAAAATGAATAATTAAAGCAAAGATTTAATCACCTTGAATAAAGAATATATATATATATATATATATACATATTTATATGGGAAATGATCCATAGAATACGTTAGCTATTAGGACTGTTTCAACTAACCCTCATCCAGCCGTCCAAAATTAGAGTTAATGGCTGAGATGAGAGCCCAGCCGCTAGAGGGAGTAGCGGTCAGCAATAAATTTTAAATTCCTCTCTGCTGGCCGCTAGAGGGAGTAGCGGCCAATTAAAACGTCGTCGTTTTAACTGGCCGCTACTCCCTCTAGCGGCCAGCAGAGATAAATTTAGAGAATTTGGCCCAGCCGCTAGAGGGAGTAGCGGCCAAGCGTTTCCCAGATCTAAACTAAGTCTTATATAAAAAAAGCTGATTCAATTTTTTTTAGAAATAATTGACTAAAGTTTTTAATTTTTTCTAAATTTTTTTCTTGAAAATTTTAATTATTTTTTTTAAAAATATTTATTTATTTATTTAAAAAATATTGAATCATTTTTTTAATCTTTTACTTTTTTTGTGTTTTAGTTTTTATTTTTAAAAATTCTAATATTAAGCATACATATATTAATTAGAATACATATTTTTATTATATATATTCTTAATATTAGAATTTTTAAAAATAAAAACTAAAAATAAAAATTAAAACACAAAAAAAGTAAAAGATTAAAAAAAATGATTCAATATTTTTTAAATAAATAAATAAATATTTTTTTAAAAAATAATTAAATTTTTCAAGAAAAAAATTTAGAAAAAATTAAAAACTTTAGTCAATTATTTTTTTTAAAAATTGAATCAGCTTTGTTTATACAAGACTTAGTTTAGATCTGGGAAACGCTTGGCCGCTACTCCCTCTAGCGGCTGGGCCAAATTCTCTAAATTTCTCTCTGCTGGCCGCTAGAGGGAGTAGCGGCCAGTTAAAACGACGACGTTTTGATTGGCCGCTACTCCCTCTAGCGGCCAGTAGAGAGGAATTTAAAATTTATTGCTGATCGCTACTCCATCTAGCGGCTGGGCCCTCATCTCAGCCATTAACTCTAATTTTGGACGGCTGGATGAGGGTTAGTTGAAACAGTCCTAATAGCTAACGTATTCTATGGATCATTTCCCTATTTATATATATATATATAATAAAAGTTATAAAGGGCCACAGATTTCCAATCCAGGCCTAACAAAGAAATATAAATATAAATATATATATATATATATATATATATATATATGTCTAAAAGCAGTAAAGGGCCATGGATTTCCAATCCAAGCCCGACTGAAATGTAAATATATATATATTTATAAAAGTTGTAAAGAGCCACGAATTTCTAATCCAGGCTTGACTGAATGTAAATATATATATTTATAAGTTGTAAAGAGCCACGAATTTCTAATCTAGGCTCGACAAAAAAGTAAATATATATATTTATAAAAGTTGTAAAGAGCCACAAATTAATCCAAGCTCGACAGAAAAGTAAATAAATAAATATATATATATATATATATATTTATAAAAGCTATAAAAGGCCACGAATTTCCAATCCAGGCCAAAAGAAGTCAGAAAAATTATATATATATATATATATATATATATATATAATTATATATATACAAAAGCAGTAAATGCCATGGATTTGCAATCCAGGCTTGATGGAATTGAAAGTTAGTATATATATAGTCAGTTATATATATAATAAAGCTGAAAAGGCCACGAATCAGCGATCCAGGCCGAACAAGTTAGTATATATATATAGCGAGTAAAAGCCACAGATTAACGATCTAGGCTGTGCAAACGAAGAAAAACGTATATATATACTTATATATACTAAAAAGTAAGCTAAAAAGGCCAAGAAACTGAGTTTCAGGCAAAACCAGAAGATGAAACTTTATATGCACGTTCACATATACGTAATAAAGTAAGAAATGACTTCTGATCGTAAAAAAACTTACAATAGACTGCTCTACGGGCTTTTTGCCACTCGGTGGGCTTCAAATAAACGTTTCTACCTGTTAGTTTTTCGTATGTTATAGAATATACGTATGCAAACGTATTGGAAGAATAAAATTAAAGTTTGGAGTACTAGAAGTAAGGCTAAGGGTCGAAATGAACGGAGTTTCAGAGTGTTTTTCTATTTTTTCTCTCTTTTTTTCAAGGGTGGGGGGTCTATTTATAAACCAAGATGGTAGCGGGTGCACTCGCGGTAGCCGCGACTCTACCTGCGGCTCCTCGAGTGGGTCTAACTCCCGTGGGTTTTGTCATCTCGAAGTACGTGCACTCCGAGCAACGCAATGTATAGTTCGAACCTTCATAACTTTTGATCCGGGCGTCCATTTGAGGCATGCTATACCTTTCTGGAAAGCCCTTTTCTAGAGCAACACAATGACATAGGACTTGACCTTTTTTAAATCCAAGAAGATGGGTTTATAACCAAATCTTCATTTTTTTTCACAGTCTATCCGTTGAGCTATCTTGTTCTGTTTTCACTCGGGATCGATGTTATGACTCTTTATGACCTTCATTGCATCAATTTGGCTTGATTTTGACTTGATTTAGCTTTATGTTAGTAAAATGACCATTTTTCCCTTCCAAGGGTTGTCTCCCTTATTGGCACGATTTTTGACTATTTTTTCAGGGTTGTCTCCAAGGTTTTATCCCAGCCGACTCTGTTCTTCCTCAGTGTTGTCTCTGAGGTTGATTTGGTCTCCCAAGGTTGTCTCTGGGGATGATTTGATGCTTTGGGGCTGTCTTCGAAGGTGGATCTGATCTCCAGGTGTTGTTGTCGGGGTTCCTGTACCTCCCGGGTTGTTAGGGGCTTAACTTGACATCCCGGTGTTGTCGTCGGGGATCCTGTACTCTCGGGTTATCGTCGGGGCTAAACTGACATCCTGGTGTTGTCGATGGGGCTTACCTTGGCATCCCGGTGTTGTCGTCAGGGCAAAGTTTGATCTCCTAGTGTTATCATTGGGCTCCTGTACTTCTCGAGTTATCGCCGGGGCTTGACTTGACATCCCAGTGTTGTCGACGAGGCTTGCCCGGTGTTATCGTTGGGGCTTAGTTTGATCTCCCGGTGTTGTCTTCGGGGCTACTGTACCTCCCGGGGTTTGACTTGACATCCCAATGTTATCGTCGGGGCTTACCTTGACAGCCTGGTGTTGTCGCCGGGGCTGAGTTTGATCTCCCGGTGTTGTCGCCGGGGCTTCGACTTTGGTTTGTACTTTGATGAGTGGGATTTACACCCGCGAATCGGATACTTTATGGCTTAAATAGTTGCCTGATCTTCGCTTTGTTTATATATTTTTATATTATTTTAGTATTAGTATGCTTAACCGTTGTGTTGCAGGCTCTGCAGTACTTTTCTAGGCAAAATGGGCAATTTACATACACTGGCGCCGCAGCGTCAATGCTATACCTCCATCTCGCGCCGCAGCGCCACCTACCTATTCAGCCTGACGTCACCATGACGCTGCAGCGTCCCTGAGCCTTTATAAACTCGCGCTGCAGCGCGACCTCCGGTCTTTTGATTTTAATATGGCGCCGCAGCGCCATCCATAAGCCTATATCCCGCGCCGCAGCGCGACCTCCGGTGCCCAGACAGAGAAGGCTTGCTTTTGACCTAGAAAAAGAGGAGAACTGATATATATAAAAAGAGGGGGCCTCTAAGAGAAAAGAGAGGGGAGGAGACTGGGATAGAGAATCGGTTAGCTTAGTACTTTCTCTCTCTAGTTATTAGGTAATGTTTGTAAATATAGATTAGGTAGATTAGGGTGAAGTCTGGGATTTCCTTGGAGCAACAAGAGCATTGAGCTACACGGATTGGAGAGCTTGAAAGGAGCGTAATGCTTGGAGACTGAGGAGGCTTGACAGAGTTTATTCTTATCCATTTATTTCCTCTACTTTTGTAATCCATAAATGTTGTCTTTATTGCTACTTATATTTTGTTCAATAGCTATGAACTAAGTATTGGCTCTAAGGTTATAATGGAACCCTTTGTTAGTTAAATTGACTGTCTTATCTCTTTGGTTGGCACCATATGGTTTGGTTTAATATATTCATGCTTAACGATTCTCACTAAGACATTAGTGATGATTTTGGTAATCTATATGATATCGAAAGAAGAATTGTAGATTTACACCTAAATATATTGGCATGTGATTATGGGTTTCGACTGCATAAGTTGTGCGTAGAATAGACATATATCTGTGTGCCACGTGTGACCTAATTGAGAACTTATGCTTAAATCCTTGTTAGGTTAATTCGCATAGACATGTGTAGGATTATCACCTAGTTTGGATGTTCTTTTCTGTTCTATTCCCTTTCGGGTGGATCTGGAGAGGATATGTTTGTGCATACCTCGACAGAGGTGTATGAACACCTGTGCGTTCTCGGTCGACAAACTGTCGTGACCATTAAGACCAAAGAGAGAAGGGTAGGAAGTTTGATGAAGCATAGCACACCAGGTGTTCGACGGAATGCCTGTGTGGGGTGAAGTTGTAACCTTAGCTTGTAATTCCTTCGTTTACCATTCGTTATCCGTTTACTTGCTTTTATAATTAGTTATAACTAGTTTAACCACACTCCTATTAGTTTACTGTTCGAATAAGACTTAAGCGATACAAAGTTGGTACTTGGTAAATATTAGTGATAGTTCCTCGTGGGTACGACACTTTTCTTATCACTGTATTACTTGTTAGACCGCGTATACTTGCGCGTGTTTAGTGATCGGTTTTCCGATACAACATACTTCCAGGGTTGTCTCCGAAAGGTAAATGACGGTTTTGCTCTCCTGCAGGGTTAATACCAGGAATGCAAAATTTCGAGTGTCTACATGCCCAACTTTCTAGAGAGGCTTTGGAGCAGCGGGTACAGCTTCTGACCTTTGAGATGGACCAGGCTCGCACCTTGATGTTGACTACTTTATGTAGCAGGGACTCTGTTTATCGCTAGAGGGATGAGGCCTGTGCTGCCAGAGATGCTGTCGTTGCTAAAAGTGCTGCTCTCAAATCTTTCCTGGATGAGATAGCAGGTCAGACTAGCGAGCTCTTGAGTCATCAGGACAGCACTATGTATACTGTGATAGAGCTTTTGATTCGTATTGAGACAGTTGGGCAAGAGCTTAGGGATGCACCCCAGTCTACAGAGAGGGATAGTCTTCTGGCTTTGTTGACCCGATTGGTTTCAAGTTTATAGTTTAGATTTCATTTCTTGCATAGACTTAGTTAATCATTTTTGTCATGTACAGGACATATTGTATATATAAAATAGTAACATATGGAAAGGAAATATATTTTAGTTCACTCCCTTTTTGGATATGTTTTGACTTTGTTTGATAGTCACCATTTTATCTCCGTGACTTGCTGTCTTAATGTATCACAAACTCTTCCATGATGGACTGACATTGAGATGTCGTAGGTTCTCTCAGCATGGGCCGTTGATCTTTTTGTTTTTTATGTGTATAGGATTTTCAAGTTTGATTTTGGTGTCTTGGGACTGGTATTTTGTTAGGGTTTATATTGAGGTAAAGTGTTTGGTTTTTCTTTCGAGGGTTAGACCGCACCATAAATGGCTGCCTACGTACTCTCGTGGATGGGGGAGATCACGTCTTACGTAGTTCAGGTTCAAGCTAACATGGCCTAATTTGATATATATATATATATATATATATGTCGATGTCGGGAAAAAATCCACAGTTCGGGTAACAACCCAGATCTTTCTCTCTTCCTAAGTTATCTCTACCCTTACTCTTTTTGTTACGAAAAAGGTTTTGAAGGGTTTTTTAGGAAAAGGCCAACATGTATCATGTCGACGATTTGAACGTTTTACAGAGTCGCCAGTTCGTAGATTCAAAATGGTTGTACTAACTCAACCGAGTTTTGTTTGAGAGAGGCCTAATTGCTGGACACTGTTGAAATTTGATCTTTGAAACTGAAGTTTTGAGTTCAGGGGCTTGGTTAAGTGTGGGGAAGGTGTTAGGCACCCCACAACTCTCGTGTAAACACGGTACCGCATCTTTTTAATATTTCCCTTAAAAACTGCAATGTGTGTGTGAATGCTGCTTGAAATTAGGCCTATGTTTAATTGAAAACATGTCTATGCATCGTTGAACCTATATATGAATGGTTTGATTTGATTTTGCAAAAAGTCTTTGATTTGATTTGCAAAAGTATTTGATTTGATTTGCAAAAGCTTTTCTTTTGGATAAAATTATTAAAATGATGTTCTGAAAGCTGGTTATCAAACCCCTACGCTAAACTTAGGAATTGAAGCATATCGATACTTCAGTTTTATCTTTTCAACCTTAAGGCACAATTTAAATGGTGATTGTCGGGCTGCGAAGCATCCTTGACCACAAAACATATACAAGTGTTAGTCTTCTCATGGGCATGACAGCCATCGGAGTGACTCTGACACGACAAACCATATTTTTACTATGTTGAGACCTTAAATCCAGATAACCATTTTAAGGTCTTTTGTATGTACATTTTTACAGAAAAACTGGCAGGGTACATTTGTAAAGTGGAGTTTGTCCATCGTGGGAATCAGATTCTGATCAGTTTGATCATGAATCCCACGATTCCTAGGCTCACATATGAGTAGCCAATAAACCTGCACAGCTCAAATTTGTACAGAAACAAATATATATCCAAATATCTCCAGAACCAAGGATTCATTCAGTAAATCCTGGATAGCACTTGGCCGAAGCGTCTCGTTCCCACTAGATAGCGATCTAAGGGCCGCGAGGTTGCTTTTATAACTGAAACTAGAAAAAATGCTAGATTTATATAAATCTAAGCCATTCTAGCTTTTCGATTCTGTTTGGACCTTTTTCAAACCGTTTGAAAGCTAGAGTTAGCGAAATTTAAATAAATCTAGTTCTCCCGCAGAAATGTCAGTGCCGATTCATATCAAATGAATATTTAAAGCAACAATTTAATAAAAATGAGTAAAGCAATATGTATATGATTATATATACGAAAGCGTAAAGGGCGATGGGTTTTCACACCGGTGCCCGGATTGGAATTGAAATATTTATAAAAACTATATAGAAGCCACGGAATGATCCAAGCTGGACATAAATGAAATATATACATAAAAATTATAAAAAGGGCGATGGGTTTTCACGCCTGTGCCCGGACTGGAATTAAAATATAGACAGCAAAAATAGTCAAACCGGGACTGGGAAGATAACCCAGTAATGGTCAATGGTGCCAAAAGCAGTAAAAAGGCCACAGAATGATCCAGGCCGAACTGGAATGTAAATGTACAGAAAAGTAGTCAACCAAGACTTGGAAGATAACCTAGTGTGGTGAAGGTTGCTTATATATGCATATTTTTATATAAAAGCAGTAAAAAGGCCACAGAATGATCCAGGTCAAAATGAAATATAAATATATATAGAGAGACAGAAAAGTAGTCAACTAAGACTGAGAAGATAACCTAGTGTGGTGAATGTTGCTTATATATGCATAGATATATATAAAAGCAGTAAAAAAGCCACAGAATGATCCAGGCCAAACTGGAATGTAAATATATATATATATAGACAGAAAAGTAGTTAACCAAGACTGAGAAGATAACCCAATATGGTGAATGTTGCTTATATATGCATAAATATATATAAAAGCAGTAAACTACCGCGGATTTGACATCCGGGCTTGATAGAATTGAAAAGTTAGTATATATACAGTTATATATATATATATATATATATATATATATATATAAAAAACCAAACCTGGACTGGGAAGATAACCCAGTCCGGCGAAGTTGCTTAATACGAAGGTGCAAGTATATCAAAGCTGCTGGAAGCGACGGATCGTCAATTCAAGTTGTAAAAATGCCAGAAAATGCGTTTATGCACAAAAATATACAAAAAGTTGACAAAAATGGCCACAGAACCCAGTTTCGGGCATATTTAGATAACAAAAGTTAACGTGCCAGTGTATAAAAGTGCGAAGAAGTAATATAAACTTGCTAATTGTAAAAATACTCACAATGGGCTGCTACACGGGCTTTTTACCAAATCATAGGCTTTAAACGTCCGAATCTACCTATTATTTTCTGATATATAGTAGTATGTGGGTATATATACGTTTTAGAGTGAAAAAATTTGGGCTTGGAAGACAAGAAAATAGATAGAAAACCAAACAGGCAGGGGTTTAGAGCGTTTCTGAATTCTTGAAATAAGAGAGGGGTGCACCTCTCTATATAGACCAGGGAGCCTCCACTCTACCTGTTGCTACCGTAGGTAGAGGTGCAGCTCCACATGGTGTGGGCCCCATGGCGGGTTCTATTATCTCGAAGTACGTGCACTCTGAGCAACGCGAGGTCTGATTAGAAACTTTCTAACTTTTGATCGGAGCGTCCGTTTGAGGCGTGCTATACCTTTTCGGAAAGCCCTCACTGAGAGTGTCACAATGAAATGGGATAAAACATTTTCCAAGTCTAAGAAGATGAGTTCATAACCAGGTCTTCGATTCCCCGCAGTTTATCCGTTGAGCTGTCTTGCGCTGTTTGCACTCGGGATCATCGTTATGGTTCGTTTTGACCTTGGTCACATCAATTTAGCTTGAGTTTGATTGAATCAACTTAGAGTTAAAAAATAACCAATTTTCCCCTCACGAGGTTGCCTTTAATGTCGGCATGGCCTTCGATTGACTTTCTAGGGTTGTTTCCAAGATTTGGATCCCATTCGAGTCTGTTTGTCCTCAGTGTTGTCTCTGAGGTTGACTTGGTCACTCCAGGTTTTCCTCTGGAGATGTTATGATGCTTCAAGATTGGTTCTAAAGTTGACCTGATCTCCCGGGTTGAGACCGGGGATGACCTGTACTTCCCGAGTTGAGATCGAGGCTGACCTGTACCTCCCAGGTCGAGACCGGGGCTGACCTGTACCTCCCGAGTTGGGACGGGGCCTGATTTGTATCTCCTAATTTGAGACCAGGGTTGACCTGTACCTCCCGGGTTGAGACCGGGGCTGACTTGTACCTCTCGAGTTGAGACCGGGGCTGACCTGTACCTCCCGGGTTGAGACCGGGGATGATTTGTATCTCCCGGGATAAGACCGGGGCTAATTTATATCTCCCGGGTTGAGACCGGGGCTGATCTGTACCTCCCAGGTTGAGACCGGGGCTGATTTATATCTCCCGGGTTAAGACCGGGGCTGACCTGTTCCTTTTGGGTTAAGATCGGGGCTTACCTGTACCTCCCGGGTTGAGACCGAGGCTGACCTATACCTCTCAGGTTGAGACCGGGGCTGACCTGTACCTCCTGGGTCGAGACTGGGGCTGACCTGTACCTTCCGGGTTGAGACCTGGGCTGATTTATATCTCCCGGGTTAAGACCGGGGCTGAGTTGTACCTCCCGGGTTGAGACCAAGGCCGATTTGTATCTCCCTAGTTGAGACCGGGGTTGACCTGTATCTCCCGGGTTGAGACTGGGGTTGAGTTGATGGCCTGATATTGAGACCGGGGTTGATTTGATGTCCCGGTATTGAGACCGGGGTTAATTTGATGGCTCGATATTGAGACCGGGGTTGATTTGATGGCCCGATATTGAGATCGAGGTTGATTTAATAGTCTAGTATTGAGACCGGAGTTGAGTTAAAAAGACAGTTTTGCCCTCCTACAGTGTTAGTAACAGGGAAAGAAAATTTTGAGTGTCTACAATATATATTTTCTTACGGGACTGGGATGTGCTGCTGTAAAGGCTCAGATATAGTATCTTTTGACGATGTCTGAATTGATAAGTTGTGGAAATTCTTCGTCATCCATTTCTTGCAATCTGAGGGCTCCTCCTGACAACACTTCTTTGATAATGAAATGGCCTTCCCAGTTTGGGGCGAATTTTCCTTTGGCTTCATCTTGATTTGAGATGACCTTTTTCAGCACCAAGTCATTTTCTTTGAATTGATGAAGTCAGACCTTTTTGTTGTAGGACCGAGCAATCCTTTGCTGATATAATTGGCCATGAAATATGGCAACAACCCTTTTCTCATCTATCAGAGCTAATTGGTTGTACCGGTCTTGCAGCCACTGGTCTTCTTCCATATGGGCATCTATTAACACTCTTATTAATGCCATTTCCACTTCAATAAGAAGTATTGCTTCCATGCCATAGACCAATAAATAGGGGGTAGCCCTAGTAGAAGTGCGCATTGATGTTTTGTATGCTAACAGAGTCAGAGGCAGTAAGTTAGGCCATCCTTTTTGATTGGCGGACATCTTTTACATGATCTTCTTGAAATTTTTTTTGTTGCTTCCAAAACACCGTTCATCTTAGGCCGGAAGATGATGGAATTAAGATGCTTGATGTGGAATTTGCTACATAATTCCTTCATCATTTGATTGTTCAGATTCTTGGCATTATCTGATAATATCACTTCTGGTTGTCCGTATCGACAGTTTACATTATTTTTGATGAAACTGATTATAACCTCGTTGGTGACTTTGGGAAAGGAGGCAGCTTCCACCCACTTGATAAAGCAGTCTATCATTGTAAAGATGAACCTATGACCGTTATTGGCTTTGGGCTCTATTGACCCAATCACGTCCATTCCCCAAATGGAAAAAGGTTATGGCAAACTCAAACAATGTAGTTCGTTTGGAGGAGCATGGTCGACATTTCCATGGATTTGACATTGATAGCATCTCTTGACGTGATTATCACAGTATGCTTTGAGAGAGATCCAATAATATCATGTTCTTAATATCTTCTTGGTAAGTAGGGGACCGCTGCTGTGTGTCCCACACACTCCACCGTGCACTTCATTTATAAGCCTCTGATCTCGGTCTTTATCTAGGCATCTTAAAGGGCCAATTCCATAATCTCTTTTGTAGAGAGCATCTCCACTTAAGTAGAATTTCATGGCCATTTTATGAATTCGCTTTCTTTCAGCTTGGCTTGCCCTAGTGGGTGTGGATCTATCCCGTAGATATTCTTTGATATCCTGGTGCCAGGGCTGTTGGATGGGAGGTAGTTCATCTGATATTTCTCTGATGTAATTTCCATAGGCTGGTGCCATCTGGCTTGCGAATTTGATCTCAGGAATTCCTCTCCTTGCGGTAATACTGATTAAGGAAGCCAAGGTTGCTAGTGCATATGCGAAATTATTTCGATTCTGAGGAATGCGGATGAAGGCTATATCTTCAAACTCCATAGCCATCTTGGTAGCCTACCGATGGTAGGGCAGCAACTGTAATTCTTTGGTGTGATATGTCTCGGTGGTTTTTTTAATGACCAGGTCGGAATCTCCAAAGACTGCTAAACATCTGATACCCATTAATCGGGCCAATTTAAATCCCATTATATAGCCTTCATATTCGGTCTTGTTGTTAGTGTTAACAAACTGTAGCTTTGTGGCCATGGGATACTGTTCTCCAATGATGGATACAAGAACTGCTCCTGCTCCCGCGCCTTCTATGTTTACAGCACCGTCGAAGTACAGCTTCCAAAATTGGCCTGTATCTTCTCAATGGTTTTGATGAACTGTCATTACACCGTCATCAGGGAAATAAGTTTCCAAAGGTTCGAAGCGCCCTGATGGAGCTTCGGCAAGTTGATCTGCAATTTCTTGACCCTTAATGGCTTTTATGTTACATAGATGATGTCGAACTGCTGAAGGATGAGCTGCCATCTTGAAAGTCGATAATTTAACATGGGCTTGTTAAAATGTATTTCAAAGGATCCATACGGGATATAAGATAGGTTGTGTGCCCATGGAGGTAATGTTGTAACCTCATGGCAGCCCATGCTAAAGCGTAGCATGTCTTTTTAATCAAAGTGTATTTCTATTCACAACTACTGAACCTTTTGTTGAGGTAATAGATGGCTCTTTCCTTGCCTCTATCATCTTTCTGCCCCAGCATGCAGCCCGTGGCATTGGAATTGACTAATATGTATATGAAAAGTGGAATTTTATCCCTTGGAGGAACCAAAACAGGAGCTTCAATCAACTATTTCTTAATGGCGAGGAAGACTTTTTGCCAATCTTCATTCCACTTTCCTGAGGAATTTTTCCTTAATAACTTGAAAATGGGCTCACAAGTTGTTGTAAGTTGAGAGATGAATCGACTCATGAAATTGATTCTTCCCAGAAACCCTCAAATTTCCTTCTCTGTCTAGGGTACAGGCATCTCGGTAATGGCTTTAATCTTTGCTAGATCTAGCTCAATGCCTCTATTACTCACTAGAAAGCCCAAAAATTTATCGAATTTAACACCAAAAGCACACTTAGCTGGGTTCAGCTTCAAGTTATATTTTCGAATTCAGTTAAATAACTTTCTGAGATGGACGGTGTGCTCATCTTCCTTTCTGGATTTGACGATGATATCATCCACATAAACCTCTAACTCTTTGTGTATCATACCATGGAATAGGGCCATCATGGCTCTTTTGATATGTGGCACCAGCATTGGTAAGGCCAAAAGCTAGTCGCCGATAGCAGAAGGTTCCCAGGGAGTGATAAAGGCAGTTTTCTCTCTTTCTTCTTCAACAACCATGATTTGATGATATCCGGCAAAATAATCAGCAAATGAGTATATGTCGAATTGTGTCGTGTTATCTATTAAGATGTGGATGAAAGGTACTGGGAAGTTATCTTTAAGACTAGCCTTGTTTAAATCCCGATAATCCACACATACTCGTACCATCCCTCCGGGTTTAGGCACAGGAACCACATTGGATAGCCATTCAGGGTAAGTTGATACCATGATAATGCCTGCTTTGAATTGTTTGACAATTTCTTTTTCAACTTTTAGGCTCCACTCAGGCTTAAGTCTTCTTAGTTTTTGTTTTACTGGTTTAAACCCTTCTTTGATGGGCAGTCGATGAATGATAGTAGGGGATAGATGATGGCATTTATAGAAGTATGCTAAGAAATGATCATGTATAATGTACTGATTTTGGTATATGAATATAAATGATTTTACTAAGAAGGTGTTATATAATTGTTGCATTAAATAAATACTTAAAGAATATAACGAGATAATAATATGAAGTTTTGTGATACAAAAAATGTCACCCAAACGTAGACAACCAACATTAAAAGAATCAGTCAATAATGAGAGGGATCAAGTATACCCTATACAACTATTATCTAACTTGTTAGGAGAAGCCCTTCGAGGGAGAAACAATGAACCCGTGCGTACCAATTCCCAAATGGTTTTGGTAACTAATTTGAAAGATTTTAAAAGTGTAGGACCTTCAGAATTTAGGGGAACTACCGATCCTATCGAGGCACAAATTTGGATCAAGGAGATGGAGAAATCATTTATCATTGCTCGTGTGGGAAATGACCAAAAGACCGCGTACACTACCTATATGATGAAGGGCGAAGCAAACTTCTGGTGGGAAGCAGATCAACAGAGAGCGGGACAAGGAATTATATCGCGGGAGAGGTTCAAGACACTGTTCTTCGAGTATTACTTTCCAAAGAGCATACAGAACTGAATGGAAGTTAAGTTTTTGGAACTGAAGCAAGGAGAGATGACAGTGGCCCAATACGCGACAAGATTTAACGAACTCGTGTGTTTTTCATCACACCAAGTAGATACGGAAGAGAGGAAGGCTCGATGTTTTGAACTAGGGCTGAAACCGTGGTTGTTCAACAAAGTATCAGTTCTCCAAATCGATTCGTTTGCTACACTATTGGAGAAGGCTATCATAGCTGAAAGAGGTAGCAAGGCTCTGAGCCAATACAACAAAGAGAAAAAGAACAAGAATAGCGGAGGAGAAAGTCGTGGAGGAAGTAGTAGTGGGGGGAAGTAACTTAGGAAAAAGCAAATGGAACAACAACAACAACAACAACAACAACAACAATTAGATGGGAAGTCACCAGGGAGGATTTAAGAAACAAACTGAGGCGTGTCCAAAATGTGGAAAGAGTCATCAAGGGGAATGTTGGAAGGGGCGCAACGTCTGTTATAACAGTAGCCAGGAGGGGCATATTTCTCCAATTGCCCAAAATCGAAGAAAATCAGAGGATGTTTTGCTTGTAGATCGACAGAGCATCAGCATAAAGACTGCCCAAAGAAAGGGAACAACGAAGGAAGTGGTAATCATGGAAGAGGCAGTAAGCTAATGATTGGTGGACCAGCGCAGCCCAACCGATCGACTGTCAAAACTTTTAACATGACAGTCCAGGACGCAGTAGCTGTGACGGACGTGGTGTCAGGTATTATCCCAATTAATAATATAAATGCCTATGTATTATCTAATTCGAGTGCTGCCTGTTCCTTTGTATCTAAAGAATTTGCTAGTCGATTAAATTTACCCCAAGAACGATTAGAGAATCCTTTGAATATAGAAGTTGTGAATAAAGAAGTAATCCCCATGGAATTCATTTACCAAAATTGTTGTTCAGAAATTAGGGGACATAAACTAAGCATAGACTTGATTCGGATAAGATTGGGAGAATTCGATATAATATTAGGAATGGATTGGTTATATAACCACGCTGCGATAATTGACTGTCAAAAGAAAAGTATGAACCTTCAGACTCTAAACCGGTCTAAGGTAGTGTTTTATGGTAGCTCATCGCTCGGACAATCATGTTGCCTCACGATGATGCAGGCCAAGGAGTTGTTAAGGAAGGGATGTGTAGGTTATTTAGCCTATATCGTAGATACTCATAGAACGGGAGTAAAAATAAAGAATATATCAGTAGTGAGAGAATTTCAAGATATATTTCTCAACGATTTGCCCGATCTTCAGCCTGACAGAGAAATCAAATTCGTAGTAGACTTAGCACTGGGAACTGCACCGATTTTGAAAGCCCCATATCGTATGGTGCCAGTAGAAATGAAGGAATTTATGATACAACTGCAAGAATTACTCGACAAAGGGTATATTCAGCCGAGTGTGTCTCTCTGGGTAGCACCAGTGTTGTTTGTCAAGAAGAAAGATGGATCGATGAGGCTCTATATCGACTACCAAGAGTTGAACAGAGTGAAGATTAAGAATAGATATTCGTTGCCAAGAATAGATGACCTTTTTGATCAATTGAAGGGAAAGAATTATTTTTCGAAGATAGATCTGCGAATGGGATATCATCAGTTGAAGGTATGAAAGAAAGACATACCAAAGACGGCGTTCCGCGCTAGGGACATTACAAATTTCTTGTGATGTCATTCGGGTTAACTAATGCCCCAGCAGCATTCATGGACTTGATGAATTGAGTTTTCAAACTATATTTGGATAAGTTTTTTGTAGTTTTCATTGACAACATTTTGATTTACTCAAAGACCAAGGACGAACACGCTGAACATCTAAAGATGGTATTAGAAGCATTGAGACGAGAGAAGATGTACGCAAAATTTTCTAAATGTGAATTTTGGATGGAGAAGGTCCAATTTTTAGGGCACGTGATAGACAAGGATGGAATTTTAGTAGATCTTGAAAAAGTGGAGGCGGTGAGTAATTAGGGAGTAGCCGAAGATGCAAACGGAAGTATGAAGTTTCTTAGGGTTAGCCGGGTACTATCGAAGATTCATCCAAGATTTTTCTAAGATAGCAACCCCGTTGACCAATCTAACAAGGAAGACAGTGAAGTACGTATGGACGAAAAAGTGAGAAGAAAGTTTCAAGGAGTTAAAGAAGAGGTTGAGTGAGGCACATGTATTATCATTACTAGATGATACAGGAGGTTTTGTGGTGTATAGTGATGCTTCGCACAAAGGTCTTGGTTGTGTGATAATGTAACATGGCAAGGCCATTGCGTATGTGTCACGACAGTTGAAAGATTATGAGAAACGATACCCTACCCATGACTTAAGTTAGCGGCGGTAGTTTTTGCATTGACGATTTGGATGCATTATTTGTATGGAGAAAAATGTGAGATATATAAGACCACAAGAGTCTGAAATATATCTTCACACAGAAGGAGTTGAACATGCGACACAGGAGGTGGTTGGAATTAATCAAAGATTACGACTGCAAAATTCTTTATCACCCGAGAAAGGCAAACGTAGTAGCTGACGTATTGAGTAGGAAAGGAAGGGAGAATTTGCTCAAATTAACAGCTCAAGAAGAACTAATAAGAGAAATAGAAAGATTGGAAATAGAAATGAAGGAACCCAAAAAGCCCAAAAGGAAGTTATTTGTAATTGGAGCTCATCCGACGTTGTTTGATAAAATAAAAGAATCACATGAGAAAGATAAAGAGAGCAAAAAGATAAAGAAAATGATAGCAGAAAATGAGGAAGAAAACTTCAAGATGGATAAGGACTGTATATTGAGATTCGAAGATCGAGTATGGGTGCCGACCGTAGCTGAATTGAGAGAGGGGATTTTACACGAGGTGCATAATACGGCATATTCTATTCACCTAGGGAGTACAATTATACGTAAAGGAAATCATTTCGCGACATAGAGTGTCGATGTCAATTGTCTTCGATCAAGATCCGCACTTCACCTCGAATTTTTGGAAGAGCTTTAAAGAGAGGATGGGAACACAGCTGGAATTGAGCATTGCTTATCACCCTCAAACTGACGGACAGAGTGAACGAACTAGACAAACGTTAGAGGACATGCTTAGAGCTTACGTGATGGATTTCAAAGGGAAATGGGATGATCACTTACCCTTAGTAGAATTTGCTTATAATAATAGCTATCATGCCAGTATCGGTATGCCACCATATAAAGCTCTTTACGGAAGGAAGTGCAGAAAACCATTGTGTTGGGATGAAGTCGGTGAACAACCACTTTTGGGACCGAAAGTAGTTCAACAAATAGCAGATGTGGTGACAACAATAAGAGCCAGACTGGTAGCAGCTCAAGATCGGCAAAAGAAATACGTAGATTCATATCGTCAGAGCCGAGATTTTGAAGTTGATAGTTTTATATTTTTAAAAGTGTCTCCCTAGAAAGGGAAGATAAGATTCGGTAAGAAAGAGAAATTGAGTCCGAGGTTCATAGGACCGTTTGAAGAATTGAAGAGATTAGGCGAAGTGGCATACAAGGTAGCTTTACCACCTGAACTGGAACACATCCACAACGTGTTTCATATTTCCGTGCTACGACCATACAAGCCTAACTATAAGCATGTGATATCCTATGAGCCCATTCAAGTAAAAAAGAATTTGTCATATGAAGAAATTCATATCCAGATAGTAGATAGGAAAGAATAAACATTAAGAACTAAAGTTATATCTTCAGTAAAAGTAATTTGGCGAAACCACAACGCCAAGGAGGCTACGTGGGAATTAGAAGATAAGATGAGGAGGGACTGTCCCCATCTGTTTGTGTAACCTTGTACCAATTCCTAGGACAGAATTTTTATAAGGGGGGATGATGTAATATCCATGAATTCTATAAATGATATTAATATTGAGAATAAAAATGTTTGAATATTTATGATTGAATACATATATAATTATGTGTGGCATGAAATGTGATAATTCAATTAAATTGAATTAAGTATGTGATAAGTAAGTAATGTGGTGGAGATAATGATAAGCTTAAGTTTAGCTTAATGTGATACGCCTAGTGTGGCATGATGATGGAATAAGTAATTGTTTAATTAAATAAATGAAGAAATGATTAAGTAATATGATGGACTAATTTTTATTATTATTTAATTAATTGTTGTTATGTGCAATTACATGTGTTGTGTGGATATATAAATATTGAATACAATAAAGTTGCCTCATGCATAAAATATAAGATGTGACATTATTATGTGAATAGTTATTATATAAGACTATATAGTAAAAATAAGCTTGAGTTGTGTAAATTACTAAGCTTGTATAAATGAGCCTTGTGTGACATAATGATTCATGGTGAATCAATTAAATGTGTATTTTAAAAGTATGAAAGAAAGTTAATTTTTAGAAAATAAATATGTGATATCAATTATCATTATAATATTTGGGTGTAATTGAAATAATAAGTTTTATAGAAAATAATGGGTTGTTAGTACCCAACTAAGTTATATTATAACTCAATTCAAATCTTATTTGGACTAACCCAATGTACATGGATTATATGATTATATATGTTTGTATATATGTAATGTATGAGTATACTTACATATATGTGGGTGCATATATATAACTATATATATATATATATATATATGTGTGTGTGTGTGTGTGTGTGTGTAGGTGCCCATAACTTAACTTATTGTAGTAATATTAAGTCATTAGAATTGACCTTAGCGGCCCAAAAAGGAAGTAATTTTAGTATGATGTGGTCCAAATTGGTAGTGCATACTAAATAAAATGCATGTCCCAAAATCATTGTCCCAATTTCTTCTTCAGCCGTGTGTTAGGCCAATGGCCTATAGCTATGCTGCTTCATATCAGAGTTTGCAAATGATGGTTGAGGGTGTGGGTTGATGGGAGCAGGTAATACTTTCCACCCACTTCTTCTTAACCATCATCTTCTTCTATCTTCTCTTGGGCTAATTTATTGTGCAAAATCCAACTTTGGGCAATAACTTCTCAATAAATTGAAACTCCCCTCTTCAATAATCAAGTTGCTAAATTGTCTGATAAGTGCAAATATAGAGTGTGAGTTCTATTAATTAAGAGGGAGCAATCTGAATTTGAATCAAGTTTGATAATTCAACCTCAAAGAGGTAATGTTCATATTCATGTTCTTAATTTCAAGTTTGACAAATTTCTAGAATTTTTATGAATTACTTATGGATTGGTTTGTAAGTTGTTATCATGATGTTAACTGAGTTCCAGGAGTGGTGCAGCTGCGCCACTTCTGCAGTTCAAAACAGCGCAGCTGCGCAGTGCACCAGAAATGGATACTGTCTTTTTGTTGTAATGTGATATCTCTAGCATGTTAGTTTGACTTAGTTATGCATGAAAATAGGTCTGATATGTGGTGTAGAGTCCCTTTGCATATCATGAGTTGCTTTAGTTTCTTTAATGTATATTTTCTAAAGAAAACTTAAAACTTTGAAAACGAACTTGGTGAAACTTGTGTAGATTAAGTTCTGACCTTGTTAGCATGTGTATATGGCTTAGTAATGTATGAAATGTGATTCAAAGTTTCCTTGCAAGTACATAACTAGGCAAGTGTGTGATAAATGTATATAAATGTTGATATATATGTCAAATATGTGTGACTAATGTATACCTATACATACTTAAATAGGATAATATAGTTCATTGAGGTCGTATTAAGCTATAAGTTGGTAATCGACGCAAAAGGCAAGTTCCCTAACTTACACAACTTTGAATATTATGCAAGTTTTGAATTATTGTTATATCAATCATATCTATATTGAGCAAATATTTATACGAGTACAAATCGCTATTTATATTCTAAAATTTGATTTAAATTATATTCTTGAATCATGATGAAAGCATTGAACTTATAAATTGCTCTCAAATGCATTATGAAAGTTGTCTAATTCATTTGATTCGACTAGACTAATATCAAGTTTTAGAAAATGATCCAAACCAATTATTTTGGTGCGAAATCTTATAAATCTGCTGAGATGAAAAAGCCTCATAGAAGGGGATATATATATTATGTTGGGTGACCAACACACACATGAACATCATGTTTAAATGTTATGCATAACGTAGGGTACTTCAGACTGATTACCTATTGTACTTGTTTATATTGAATTGTCAGTGTAATACTGTTAATTCTAGCAGGAGTTCTTGGTCCATAGTGACTACTCAGTGTCTAATATTCTTTAAACGTTAAAGTGTTGAAACATTTGAATTTCGATAATAATATTTCAGTCCATAGCGGCTCTTATTTCAATTCAGAGGACAAATTTTGGAATAGTTGATATTTCTTGGATTTCAACATTATTCTTTTAATTCCTGAGATATCATTTACCGTTATACCCTTGTGATTATGGACTTTATATTATACTTGTTCACCTTTCTTGTTATATTACTTGCTGGGAAAATTTGGTGCTCATTCTTACTTTCCTTAAATATATTAGCTAAGGCAGAGCAGGGCGGTACCTTAGAAATGATAAGGGAAAGGGCAAGGCTACGGAGTAGTTTTAGTTCCCTATGCTAGAAGTTTATTATTGTTATATTGTAATAATACTTATTAGTATTCTGTATTAGGTTATGTTTGGATTAAGTCGTGTAATATATTAGTAATGGTTGCGAGACTTGGGACGAGAATATTTATATTATATTAATGTAAATTATTTTATTATTCCGTTGTTCGAGATATTATTATGATTTAGAGATAGAACGTGAAGCATCAGATTCGAGGTATATATATCTGAATTTGGGGGCGTCGTAATATCTATCAGGTGCCATTTGTGACTGAAAACTGTATTGATTCAAGAAGGCATGAGCTAGCTCTTCTTAGCTATGGATTTTAGCATTGTCAAGTCTGGCGTACCATGCTCTGGCTTCTCCACTCAGACTTTTCTAGAATAGCTGCATTCTCAGCTTCTCATCCTCTGCATAGGACCCGAGTTCTCCAATATACACCTTCAGATGGGTATAAGGATCTCCTAACACGTTGTACTTTTTAAAATCTGGGACTTGGAATTTGTCAGGATAACGAGCCCCAGGGAAGATGCATAGATCTGATTAATTGACACTTCTATATGTCCCAGTCCCTTTGATTGACCGGATGGTTTCTTCCATTTATTGAACTTTCTTCCTAATATCACCAGTTCCTCGATCATTCTTGAGATTGGTGATTTCATAGGTTTTGTTGGTTCCTTCACTAGAACAAGGTTCAGGTATCTGAATTTCCACCTTTTTATCAAAACTTTGACTGTCCCCTTGCTTGGAGGACTCCGGTTGAGTTTGATTCTTTGGTTCTTGAGTGGTTTTGAGTTATTCTTTTAACTTGATAGCCACTTCTGTTATCTACTTTTTAAGTTCCTCGAATTCATCTTGGGACACTGGGACGGATTCATGTGAGGCACTTTCAGCCATGTCTGAAGATGGGCTTTGTGCCTTTTTAGACTTTGATCTAGTAATAGGACCAATTTTAAAAAAAGAGTATGTAGTTTAGTTTTGATGAACGCTAACAGTATGCATACTATGCAATGTGTTAGTTTTAGGGTTTTTTAATAATTTCCTGCAAAAATAAAGGTTAGTTATTTTGATGACAGGATAAGATGACAGAGATATGACATTTAATATCTTGACAGGATTTAATAATTTACATGGAATTGATATTTGACATAGAATTAAAAGGGAAAGGCATGAAGAGACTTCACTTCGCGTTTGGTTTATCAGAGGCTGACCTATCTTAGGTTACTCTCACGGGCTTTTCGGCATGAAGGTTCCCAGATTATCGCAATCTACTAGATGGAAAATTAATCTGATCTTTCAATTGGAGCGGATCTGAGTGGCGCCTTTCCTGAGCCTCGCGGGATTATGCTCCTCTTTAGTATAGTAATCGGTCACAGAAGGGTTTACCTCCTGGTGGAGGAATCACACAACATGCATTCATATATATTCATCGCATCACACCGTATGCAATATGATGACATTATGCAAAGCACTAATATAAAGTGATGTAAATAAAGTATTCATTCACATACATTTAATATAAAGAACACATTTATCACACACATGCAGATAAAAAGGAATTGAAAAGATTGAAATGCGGCTTAAGCCCTCTACTGTCCTCAGCGGAGTCGCCACCTGTCGACGCCGGGGAGAATTCTGATTTCCTAAGTTTGTTCTTCTACCATTATCTTGCTAGGTTGATTTATTTGTTTAAAGGGTGAGATTTTGGGAAACGACCGACATATATGTCAACGATTTTGAAATGATTTATTTTATGATTGGGCTGAATTGGACAGAGCCGCCAGTTGGTATGAGTTTAAAAGGTTGTACCAACTCAACCAGATTTTGAAAGGTTTTCGCAATATAGCCCAATATGTTACTCCGTTTAATTGTTCTGGAACCCGAGATTCATAGAGTTCGGGGGCTTGCTTAAGCGAGGGAAAGGTGTTACCCGACTTTCGTGAAACACAGTTACCACTACTTTTTCATTCCCTAAGCATGTGTTATATGTCTGTGTGTGTGATTAAATATATAAATGTGCTTGAGTACTTTATTTTAAAAGTAGTGATGTGGCTCTTTGGACCTATGTACAAAGGGTTTAATTTATAGAAAAATAGATATTTTTTTTAGTTAAAGCATATAAAAGAGGTTTTGAAATCTGGTTTTCAAACCCTTTCGCCAAATAGGAATCGAGGCCCTTTGATACTTCCAATTTTATTCTAGAAGCGGCTTGATTTGATTTTATTGAGATGCGAAGCATCTTTGACAATATTGAAACTTGTATCTACAAGGGTAAAACTCTTTGTGGGCATGGAAGTCATCTAAGTAAACCCGAGCACCCACAAACCATGATTTCACTATTTCGGGACCTTAAATTCGGATACCGTTTTAAGGCCCTAGATTACATGTACAATGGATTGCAAGCTAACTATACAACTTAACAAGTCCATCATGAGAACCGGATCTAGATCCATTGATTTAATCATTGATCATGTGGCTCCTAGGCTCACATGATATCATTTAAAGTTGCAATATGCATATCTAAACATAAAATATACACATAAGTTTAAAACCTCGCTAAAAAAGGGATTTATCGATCAAATCCTTATACGCAAATAAATAAGTTTCCTGTTTTCTCTAGATACAGATCTAAGGTTTCGTGGTTATCAAATATTTACGAACTAGAAAATAAACTAGATCTATCTAGATCCTAGCCAGCCTAGCTCAAAAGGTTCAAGTTTTACAACTTTTGAACCGGTTAAAAGCTAGATCTGGCTAGATATAGGGTAAATCTAGTCAATACACTTTAAATACTAACTATTTACACAAATTGAACAATGAAAAGCAAGATCTATGCAATACCAAGCAGGATATACGTATATATAGTCTCTATATATATACTAGAGTAGTAAACAAGCACATATCTGCAAATGAATGGCTTTTTGCACTTTAAAACTCTATTTCAATCAGTTAAAACTTTATATGTTGAAGTTTATATGTATATAAGTGTTTATAATTGAGATTTACAGAGTTTAAAATGAAGAAGCGCTCCATTTCTCTCTCAAAAGCTCAAATTTCTCTCTCTAGAACCTCTTTTTCTCTCTCCTCCCTTCTCTTTTCTTTCTTTTCTTTTTTTTATGAGCTGGGGGTCTGATATATATAGACCTGGCCAGCAGCAAGTCGACCTGTGGCAACCGCAGGTGTACCTACGACATACCTAGTGGACCCTGTCGCCTGAAAGTTCGTTCCCTCGATCGACGTGCAGTTTACTAAAACCTTCATATCTTGCAATCCGGGAATCCTATGGAAGTGTGCCATACCATTCCAGAAATCTCTTTCCAAGAGAAACACAATGACATAGAGCTTGATCTTTTCTAACTCTAGAAAGATGGGTCCATGACCAGAATAGCATCTTCATGTCTTCGTATAGACACTAGAAATTTTATATTCCTATTACTAACCCTGCAGGAGGGCATAACCGTCAGTTCAGCCCCGGTCCCAATACCGGGCTGTCAACTCAGCCCTGGTCTAAATACTGGGATGTCAACTCAGCCCCGATCTCGATACCGGGATGTCAACTCAGCCCCGGTCTCGATACCGAGATGTCAACTCAGCCCCAGTCTCGATACTGGGATGTCAACTCAGCCCTGGTCTCAATATCGGGATGTCAACTCAACCCCGATCTCAATACCGGGAGGAACAGGTCAACCCCGGTCACAACTCGGGAGGTACAGGTCAGCCCCGATCATAACTCGGGAGGTACAGGTTAGCCCCGGTTATAACACAGGAGGTACAGGTCAACCCCGATCATAACCCGTTAGGTACAGGTTAGCCCCAATCACAACCCGGGAGGTACAGGTCAACCCCGGTCATAACTTGGGAGGTACAGGTCAACCCCAGACACAACTTGGGAGGTACAGGTCAACCCCGGTCATAACCCGGGAGGAACAGGTCAGCTCCGATCACAATTTACAAGGTCAGGTCAAGCCCCGGTCACAACCCAAGAAGCCAAATTAACTTCAAAAATAACTCTGAAACATCACATCATCCTTAGAGACAACCCTGGAGACACCAAGTTCGCCTCGGAGATAACCTTGAGGAAAAATAGAGTCGGCTGGATGCAAACCTCGGAGACAACCCGGGGAAATCAGCCGAAGACCGTGCCAATACAGAAGACAACCCCTGGAGGGGAAAAATGGTCATTTTACCAACTCAAAGATAATTTGGTCCAAATCAAACCGAATTGATGCCATCAAGGTTAGAAAGAACCACAACATTGATCCCGAATGGAAACAGCGCAAGACAGCTCAACGGATAAACTGCGAGGAAACGAAGACCCCGTTATGAACCCATCTTCTTGGACTCAAAAAATGTTTAGTCCCATGTCATTGTGACATTCTCGGCTAGGGCTTTCTAGAAAGGTATCGTACGCCTCAAACGAACGCTTCGATTAAAAGTTAAAAAGATTCAAATCTGACCTCGCGTTGCTCGTAGTACATGTACTTCGAGGTGACAGGACCCACCACCCGGACCCTACCACATGGCACCGCAGGTAGACCCGCGGCTGCCTCTAATAGAGCCACTTCCATCGGGTCTATAAATATAAGTGCACTCTTAGGCCAAAATTAATTGAGAAACGCTCTGAACCTCTGCCCATTTCGTTTCCTAGCCCGACTTCTAGTACTCCAAACCCAGATTTTATCACTCTAACACGTAGATATACTCATATACTACCACATATCAAAAATTAACCAGTGGAAACGGACGTTTAAAGCCTACCAAGTGGCAAAAAGTCTGTGTAGCAGTCCATTGTGAGTATTTTTATGATCAAAAAATTCATACTACTTCATTGCGCATTTATACACTTACACGTTAAGTTTCGTTTTCTAATTATGCCCGAAACTCAGTTCCGTGGCCGTTTTTGCTTACGTTTTCATAAATTTTAGTACATTTATAGGTTTTCTGGCATTTCTACAGCCCGGATCATCGATCCGCGGCTTTTATTAGCTTTTATATATATATATATATATATATATATATACATGCCCTTCAATGGACTGGGTTATCTTCCCAGTCCCGGTTTGACTTTTTTTATATATATTTAACTATATATGTACTAACTTTTCAATTCTGTCAAGCCCGGATGTCAAATCCGTGACAGTTTATTGCTTTTATATATATAATTTTATATATAACTATATATATATAAATTTTTCTGACTTTATTTGGGCATGGAGTTCTACTTCGTGGCCTTTTTATTGCTTTAATATATATATACTAACTGTATATATTAACATTTACATTCCAGTTTGGCCTGGATTATTTCATGGCCTTTTTATCGCTTTTATAAATATATATATACTTACATTTCTGTCCGGGCATAGGATTGTAAATCCGTCGCCCTTTACAGCTTTTATATATATTTACATCCTGTCAAGCCTGGATCATTCCGTGGCTCTTTTACAGCTTATATATATATATATATATATATATATATATATATTTCAATTCTGCCCAGCCTGGATTATTCCGTGGCTTTTTATAGCTTTATAAATATATATATTTTCATTTCAGTTCGGGCATAGGATTTGAAATCCGTCGCCCTTTATAGCTTTTATATATATATATATATTTCCATTCTATCAGACCTAGATTACTCCGTGGTTTTTTACAGCTTTTATAAATATATATATATATATATATATATTTATATTCCAGTCCGGGCATCGGAGTGAAAACCCATTACCCTTTACAACTTTCATATATATATATATATATAACTATATATATATATATATCTTTTATTCATTGTGATTAAATTGCTGCTGTAAATATTTATTTAATATGAATCGGCACTGACATCTATCTGGGCTAACTAGATTTCTTTAAATCTAGGCAATTCTATCTTTCAAACGGTTCAAAATAGGTTCAAACAGAACCGGAAAGCTAGAATGGCTGAGATTTACTTAAATCTAGCAGTTTTTTTAGTTTTATTCATTCGAAAAGCAACTTCGCGGCCCTTAGATTGCTATCTAGTGGGAACGAGATGCTTTAGCTACCCGCATGCAAGGATTTACTGATGAATCATTGGTTCTTGCGACATCTGGATGTGAATATACATTTTCTGTGCATATTTGAGTTGTGCAGGTCTATTGGCTTCCCTATGTGAGCCTAGGAATCGTGGGATTCACGATCAAACTGATCTGAATCTGATTCCCACGATGGACAAACTCCACTTTACAAATGTACCCTGCCAATTTTTTTGTATATATATGTACATCCAAAAGACCTTAAAACGGTTATCCGGGTTTAAGGTCTCAATATAGTGAAAATATGGTTTGTCGTGTCAGAGACACTCTGATGGCTGTCATGCCCATAAGAAGACCGGCACTTGTATATATTCTATGGTCGAGGATGCTTCGCAGCCCGACAATCACCATTTCAATTGCCAAAGGCTGAAAAGATAAAATGGAAGTATCAACATGCTTCAATTCTTATGGTAGCATAAGGGTTGAAAATCAAATTTTCAAAACATCATTCTAATATCTTGTCTAATAAAAGGACTTTTGCAAATCAAATCAAACCTTTCGTATATAGGTTCAACGAAGCATGTCCATACTTTCAAATCAAACCAACGTAAGCCCAATTTCTTCTAGCACACACACACACATTGCAAATAAAAAAGGCAAATATTGAAAAGATGCGGTACCGTGTTTTCACGGGAGTTGTGGGGTGCCTAACACCTTCCCCACACTTAACCAAGCCCCCGAACTTAGAACTTTGGTTTCAAAGATTCAGTTTCGACAGTGGCCAGCAATTGGGCCTACTTTCAAACAAAACTCGGTTGAGTTGGTACAACCATTTTCAAATCTACCAACTAGCGACTCTGTAAAACGTTCAAATCGTTGACATGATACATGTTGGCCTTTTCCTAAAAAACCCTTCAACTTTTTCACAAAAAAAAAAGATAAAATAAGGGTAGAAATAAAACTTAGGAAAAGAGAAAGATTCGAATCCAACTCGACCCGCATTTTCTTCCCGACGTCGACAGGTGGAGACTCTACTGGGGACAGTTGAGGGCTTAGGCCATGTTCAAATCTTTTAAACATTTTCCATTTATATCTGCGTGTGTGTGAATACTGCGTCTTTACATTGAATGGATGTGAATGAATGCTTTCCTACTTTATATTAGTGCTTCGCACAAATGTCATCATATGCATACGGTGAGACGCGATGTATGTGAATGTATGTTGTGTGATTCCTCCACCAGGAGGCAAACTCGTCAGTGTTTAAGTAATGGACTCAAAGGCGACTAAGTCTGCGAGGCTGATGAAACGCACCACTCAAATCCACTCCAATTGAAAGATCGGATTAATTTCCCTCTAGTAGATTGCAATGATCTGAGGACCTTCATGCCGAAAAGCCGTGAGAGTAGCCTAAGATAGGTCAACCTCTGATTAACCAAATCCGAAGGGAAGCTTCTTCATGCTAACCTCTTTTAATTCAATGTCAAGTTTTCAAGTACAATGTAAATATCATAATGTACATTCCATGTCTTGTAAATCGTGTCATGTTATCCTGTCATTAAAACAACTGACCTTTGTTTTGCAGGATAAGATTAAAAAACCTCGTAAAATAAACACATTGCATGGCATGCATCCCACTAACACCTACATCAGGAAATTAACTCACCTACGTTTGTTGTAGGTAAAAATTGGTCCTGTTACCAGATCAAAATATAAGAAAGCACTAAGTCCATCTCCAGACATGACTTCTAGTGCTCAACCAGAATCCACCCCCGTTTCTAGGGAGGAGTTTGAAGGATTGAAGAACCAGATAGCCGAATTGGCCATTTTTTTAAGAGGACAAAGTAAAGCTCTTAAAGGGAAACAAGCACAGGGTCATACAGAACTAGGTACACCCGGTGGCAGACAAGAGACTGGAAAGAAAGGCACCCAAATTCCTAAAACACAGAACCAGGATACTACCAACAAAACCCATGAAATCGACATCCTTAACAAAGAGCAGGAAGCGGGTGATATTCTGAAGAAAGTCCAATAGATGGAAGAAACCATCCGGTTTATTAAAGGGATTGGGGCATTTGGGAGTGTCAATTATTCAGACTTATGTATATTCCCCGGGGCTCGTTACCCTGAAAAATTTCCAAGTCTCTAATTTTGAGAAATACGATAGATTGGGAGACCCCTACACTCATTTGAAGGCATTCATTGGAGAGCTCGGATCCTATGCAGAGGACGAGAAACTCCGAATGCAGTTATTCTAGAAAAGTTTGACCGGAGAGGTTAGAGCCTGGTATGCCCGATTAGATAATTCCAAAATTCATAGTTAGGAAGAGTTGGCACATGCCTTCCTCAATCAATACAGCTTTCAGTCTCAAATGGCTCCAGACAGATACCAAATCACCAAAATCAAGAAGCAAAATACCGAGTTATTCAGAGAATATGCCCAACAATGGAGGCGGGTGGCAGCACAAGTCATCCCACCTATGACTGAGTCTGAGATAGTCATGACCTTCATCAACATCCAGGAAGCTTCGTATTACAAAAAGGTCCTAGCAAGCATAGGAAAACCATTCTCGGAGATGATCAAACACGAAGAAATGGCTGAAATGGGGCTCAAATCTGGGAAGATAAAGGATCTGACCGCCTTAAAAGTCGTTGCCAAACATATCCAGTCCGGGAGTTACAGGAGTAATACCCAGAGAATACATAAGAAGAAAGATGAAGAAGTGTCCTTAGTACTGCAAGGACAAAATCAGAGGAGCGAGTCGAGCAGCATGCCCATTCAAAGGAGTAACTATTCTCTTTTTCAAGCTCCAGCCCAATCTTCTAACCCTCCATTTCAAAAAAATTTGGAGGCCAGACGTCGAAGAACGTTCACCCCTTTAGGGGACTCACTCGAGAACGTGTTGAAACTGTTGACAGCACAGAAGAAGATTGTTTAGCCCCTTCCACCAACCAGTACCGGGGGAAGGAATTTTGACCCAAGTAAAAAGTGTGCCTACCATTCCGGATCTCCGGGCATATATAAGACTGTTGGTCTCTCAAGCAAAAAATCCAAGATTTAATAGACAACGGAGAGATTGTGGTGACCAAACCGGAGCAACTCTATGTGCAGGATAATCCCCTCCCTCAGCACAAAGAGGAGAGTGTTAACATGATTAGCACGAGGAGTGGAGAGGGATCCAAATACCTCTGGTACATCAGAGAGTCAACTCAATCCAGCAATAATAGCCCAGACAGTTGGTAGTTATCAGAAAGGTGGTTCTTGATAGAACAGGAGATCAAATCTATCAAGGAACAGATTGGACAACTAGCGGATTTGGTCATATACCAGCATCAAGTGACCAGGCAGCTGATAAACCAGTCTAACCAGTCTGAAGAAAGTTCGCCTACACCAAAACTTAACCCCATCGCTATGAGGGATCACTACCAATTTTATGAGCATGAACCCTGGGCCGACAAAGTGGACAAGGAGTAGAAATTTCAAGCAGATAGGGAGTCTGCCTTTCGGAGGAACTTCACTAATTTGAACCAGCCGATGAAGGAAATCCTATAGATGTTGATCAATGAGGGTATGGTTATAGATTTGTTACCCCCGGTGAACCCTACATCCAGGAAATTCAAGCCTGATAGGATCTGTCAGTATCACTCCAATGCGCCCGGTCATGACACCGAGGATTATTGGGGACTTTATCACTTAATTCAGAATATGATTGAAAGCGGTGAGCTAATAAGAGGGAATCAAGATTATGGCCTTCCAGAGGAGGAAACACTCTTTATTCTCACGACATGGAGTCAGGTAATAGTGGCTGTTATTTCCTGTGAGAAGGAGCTAGCCGGAACACCCTTAATACTGCCAGGGAAAGAGGTTCAAGAAGCGTTAAATCCTACAAAGGTAGCTGCACCCGAGCCTTTAATCTTGCCTTTCAGACCCTAGTATCCAGTGATTAGTCTGAAGAGAGTCCCATGGAACTATGGGAATGATGAAGGTTCAACCTCAAACAACATTGCCAGTATATCCAAGGAGAATCCATTGTACCTGCCCCAGCGGGTGATCAATTTAGTTATCAAGGCCAAAGAGAAGGTGGTTGAAGAGAAAATCGAAGAGTTCCTCAGTAAAATGGGGCATAATGAGATCAAAGTGGTACAAAGCCTGAAGGATGCACCCAAATAAATGTCCATCCTAGATTTGGCCTTATCCTCGGTGGATCATCGCAACATTCTGGTGAAAGTACTAGAAGAAGCTCATCTGCCAAAGATGTTGGACACTGAGAAATTTTGTCACGTGGTAGAACACATTTTTAACAGCAATGTGATATCTTTCACTGATGATGATATACCTGCGGAAGGAACAGGTCATCGCAAGTCATTACATATAGCAGTGATGTCATCAGGGTATGTGATCGAAGGTGTGCTAATAGACAAAGGATCGTCCTTAAACATATGTCCCTACGATACCTTGGAAAGAATGAAGATCAACCCAAACCGGATCAGAACCAGTCATGTGATCATCCGAGCTTTCGATGGGTCTCGTAGAGAATCTGTTGGAGAGATTGAGCTTCCACTGGAAATTGGTCCCCACACCTTCTATGTATCCTTTTAGGTACTCAACATTACCACCGGATACAACCTATTATTGGGAAGATCGTGGATCCACATGACAGGAGTAGTTCCATCCACCCTCCATCAGCAGCTCAAGTATATTATCAATGGCAACCTAATCACGGTGAATGCCAAACCAGAATATCATGTCTGCATAAAGGGAGATATGCCAGTGATCAGCCTAGATGCAGGGGTTAAACCTGCAAGTTTTTAAGCATTGGAGGTGAGCAATACTCAGTACCTACCTGTGGGGGCACCAGCTCTGAAACCAAAATTCTCCCCCGAAGTGATGACAGTGGGCCAGGAGATGGTATCTTTGGGTTTTCGCCCTGGAGAAGGTTTAGGAAAGAATTAACAATGAATCAAAAGTCCGGTGTAGATCCCGAGTCAGTCAGGGAAAGCCGGATTGGGTTACACATCCGGGTCAAACCACCGGAACCCACACAAGCATTCAAAGGCTCATGCTTCCACTATACTATTGCCAAACTTCACTGATGCAGGGTTTTTGAAGCTAATGAGGAAGATTCCTACTGTTGTGTCAGCCATGTTGTTTCCTTCAGTCATACCAATAAGTGAGAGAAAAGTCCCAAAGCCTGAGGGGGATAGCAAAAAGGGAAAAGAAAAGTTCCTGTACGAAGGACTAACATGGGTGTTCTCATACACTATGAAGGTATGAATGATGATATCCCAGATAGTGACGAGGAGGATCAGATCCGAATTCCTCGTATCAAGAAAGAGAAGGGAGGCAATTCAAAGAAGAATCCCGGCTCTGATCTAAAGGATGTCTTAGTCATCATCAGAGATGAGACAGACAATCGCGAATCTTGTATCCTTCCTATTCATAAGGATCTGACCTTAGACAACTAGAGTTGCGTCCCTTGCTTCATACAAAAGGGTAAAAGGGCAGAGAATCTGTCTACCCTGTAACATGGTTTCACTTACTGCTTATTTTGGTTATACAGCTATAGCAGTAACTTTTGTCATGTTTTGCTAAATGCTTTATGTATTTAAGCAGTTGCATATATTAAAGCAAAAGCATTTTGTTTTCAGGACTCCAAGATTGGATTTGTTTGACCTGCTGATGAGATGCCAACCTGTCACAGTGACTACAACTGTGATGTAGAACTGAACTTCGACTTAATGGAGATTGATTAAGAGGAGGAAGATGACTATGCGGTGCCCGAGGAGATCAAAGAATAAGTCAAAGATAAACCCAAACCAAACCTCGACCAAACCACCACCGTCAATATCGAAACCTCAAAAAACCTCAAAGAAATCCAAATAGGCCAAGACCTCACCAATGACTAAAGAGCCGACCTGATCGAACTCCTAACACAGTTCTAGGATGTGTTTGCATGATCGCATGAAGACATTATTGGCTAGTCTACTGACATTGTCATCCATCGACTCCCCATCAAAGATGGATTCAAGCCAGTTAAGTAGAAGCTCAGGAAATTGAAACCTGAATGGAGTATGAAAGTCAAAGAAGAGGTTGTCAAATAATTCAAAGCCGGCATCGTCATGATGTCAACATACCCGAAGTGGCTGTCGAACATAGTTCTCGTGCCTAAGCCCGGAGGGAAGGTATTAGTATGCGTAGATTATAGGGATTTGAACAAAGCTTGCCTCAAGGATAATTTCCCGGTACCTTTCATCCACATCTTAATAGATAACACGGCGCAGTACGACATGTATTCTTATGTGGATTACTTTGCTAGTTACCATTAAATCATGGCCGCTGAGGAAGATAGGGAGAAAATAGCTTTCATCACTCCCTGGGGAACCTTCTGTTACAGGAGATTGTCATTCGGCCTTATCAATATCGATGCCACATATCAGCGAGCCATGATGGCCTTGTTTCATGACATGATGCATAAGGAGATAGAGGTTTATATGGATGACATCATCGTCAAATCTCAAAAGGAGGACGAACACATCAACCATCTCAGAAAGCTGTTCAACAGGTTGCGTAAGTACAACCTCAAGCTGAATCCAGCCAAATGTGCTTTTGGCATCAAATCGGGCAAGCTGTTGGGATTCCTAGTGAGAAACAGAGGCATTGAGCTGGATCCATCTAAGATTAAAGCCATCACTGAGATGCCCATGCCCCGAACAGAAAAGGAGATATGCAGATTTCTGGGGAGAATTAATTTCATAAGCAAGTTCATCTCTCAGCTCACAGCAACGTGTAAACCCATCTTCAAGCTGCTAAGGAAGAATTCCTCCACAAAATGGAATGAGGATTGCCAGAAAGCCTTCCTAGACATTAAGAAGCAGTTGATCGAAGCACCAGTATTGGTACCCCCAAGGGACGGAGTTCCCCTGTTTATGTACCTGTCTGTCAATGCCAACGCAACGGGCTGCATGCTAGGATAAAAAGATGATAGTAGCAAGGAGAGAGCCATCTACTACATCAGCAAAAGATTCAGCAGAGGCAAATAGAAGTACACTTTGATTGAGAAGATATGTTGTGCATTAGCTTGGGCCGCCATGAGGTTGCAAAATTATCTGTATGGGCACACGACCTATCTCATATCCCGGATGGAACCACTAAAATACGTATTCAACAAGCTAATGTTGAATTGTCGATTGTCCAAATGGCAGTTGATCCTCCAGCAGTTTGACATTGTCTAACTGACGCAGAAGTCCATCAAAGATTAAGGCATTGCAAATCAACTAGCCGAAGCACCATCAGGAGGATTTGAACCTCTGGAAACTTATTTCTCGGATGATAGAATCATGACAATTCAGCAAATTCGATAAGAGAATACAGTCCAACCTTGGAGAATGTATTTTGATGGAGCGGTGAATATGGAAGGTGCCGGAGTTGGGGCATTCCTCATCTCTGGTACAGAAGAACAATATCCTGTGGCTACCAAGTTACATTTCATCAACACCAACAACACTGCTGAGTATGAAGGCTACATAATGAGGTTAAAACTAGCCCAGTCCATGGGTATCTAGTGTTTATTAGTCTTTGGAGATTCTGAGTTGGTCATCAGACAAACCACTGGGGCGTATCACACCAAAGAATTGCATTTGCTGCCCTATCACCTGCAGGTCATCAACATATCCATGGATTTTGAAGAGATAACCTTCATTCATATCCCTCAAGGAAGGAACGACTTTTCAGATGCATTGGCAATATTGGCTTCCCTGATCAACGTCTCGGGTAGGAGGGGAATTCCCGACATCAAATTCACAAATCGAAAGGCCCCGATATACAAGAATTACATTAGAGAAGTATCAGATGAAATACCTCCTATCGATCAACCTTGGTATCAAGACATCAAGGAATATCTCTAAGATGGATCTACACCCGCTAGGGCAAGCCAATCTGAACGAAAGCAGATTCACAAAATGGCTATGAAGTTCTATCTGAGCAGAGATGCACTTTATAAATGGGATGCTGGAATAGGCCTTTTAAGATGCCTCGATAAAGAGCAAGCCCAGAGACTAATAAATGAAGTCCACGGTGGAGTCTGTGGTCTTCACACGAGCGGTCATCTGCTGGCCAAGAAAATATTGAGAACAGGACATTACTGGATCTATCTCAAAGTTAATTGTGATGATCACGCTAGGAGATGCTATCAATGCCAAGTACATGGAAATGCCATCCACGCTCCTCCAAATGAGCTACACAATATGAGTTCGCCAAGGCCTTTCTCCATGTGGGGAATTGATGTGATAGGTCCAGTAGAACCCAAAGCCAGCAATGGACATCGATTCATCTTCACCATGATCGATTACTTCACCAAGTGGGTTGAAACTGCCTCTTTTCCCAAAGTCACCCAAGAGGTAATCATTGGTTTCATCAGAAATAATGTCGTATGTCGATATGGACAACTGGAGGTGATCGTATTAGACAATGCCAAGAACCTAAACAATCAGATGATGAGAGACTTATGCAGCAAGTTTCATATCAAACATCTCAATTCCATCATCTACCGACCCAAGATGAATGGTGCTGTCGAAGCGGCCAATAAGAACATCAAGAAGATCATGCAAAAAATGTCCGCCAATCACAAATGATGGCCTGACCTGTTACCTCTAACTTTGTTAGCATACAGGACGTCAATGTGTACCTCTACTGGGGCTACCCCCTATTCATTAGTCTATGGCATGGAAGTAGTACTTCCCATAGAAGTAGAGATGGAGTCCTTGCGAGTGTTAATAGTGCTCAGATAGAAGAAGATCAGTGGTTGCAAGAGTGGTACCACCAGCTATCCCTGATAAATGAAAAGAGGGCTGTAGCCATTTTCCACGGACAGTTATATTAGCAAAGGATTGCTCAATCATATAACAAGAAAGTTCGAATCCGGCAATTTAAAGAGAACGACCTAGTTCTGAAGAATGTTTTGGCCAATTAAGACAAAGCTAAAGGAAAGTTTGCCCCAAATTGGGAAGGCCCTTTCATTGTCAAAGAGGTGTTGACAGGAGGAGCTATCAGATTGCAAGAAATGGACTCGAGCAAATTTTCCCAACTCATCAACTCAGACACCATAAAAAGGTACTATGTCTGAAACACATGCATACCAGCATCTTGGTCCTGCGCATCAATCAAATCAGTTTGGTTTTCACTAGAAGATCGAACTATGAATGACTTGATCTCCCTCAGCCCGGGAGTACGTAGGCAGCCATTCACGATGCGGTCAAACCAAATAAAATTTCAAAAACCTATCAAACTAAACTTAAAAGAGACATTACTCAAACCTCTCACACAAAGCATGAACTACGAATGACCTGATCTCCCTCAGCCCTGGAGTACGTAGGCAGCCATTCACGGTGCGGTATGACCTTCAAAGAAAAAATAACAAAACTAATAAAAACCAGTCCCAAGACACCAAAACCTGAAAAAACCTAAATTCTATCAATCTCCCTGGTCAACAGGCCCATCTGAGATACTCTCCGACATCTCACAGTCAATCCATCAAGAAAAAGCTCGTGATACATCAACAACAGCAAGTCATGAAAGAAGTGGTAATCACTCAGCAATGACAATACATATCCAACAGGGAAGTGAATCAAAATATATTTCTCTGATATATAATACTGTTTGATATATACATTGTGTCATGTACATGACAAAAATGGCTGATCTAGTATGTGTAGGAAAAATAAAGCTAATCTATGGCATCTCTCTCTAAAGATGGAGGAGCAGCTGCAAGTGCAATACCCTCAACCTCCATACGAGCCAGAACATCCGCAGCCATCTGTATAGCAGCGCTGTGACCGTCGATGAAAGCACTTATCTCTCCAACCAGACTGTCTGTACGTGACCTAAGGGCTGTGCTATCAGCAATATATACATCTCGGGTGGCTATGGCCTCGTCACTCTCCACAAAAGCAGCATTTTTGGAAATCAAAACCTCCTCAATCTCCTCAAATGTTGTATCTCTGACAGATCGGATCCCATCTCTCTCCTCAAGAGCCACATCTCGGGTAGATAGAGCCTCATCTCTCTCAACCAATGCTGTGACGCCCCCAAATCTGGGTCCCTAGAACCTCAGACCTAGTACGTTACGGTACTTCATTATCATACATATTCTATCATCTAATGCGGAATATATAAACATATATTAATTATTTCACATTATCCTATAATATTTCCCAAGGTCTGTTAACCTTAACTGAATACATACCTTAAGTAATTAAAAAGGTTTACAACATTACTTGTATATGATAACTAAATAGTTATAAATGAGTAATAATCTACTCTTAGAGTTTGCCTTTGCCACTGTCTTTCTTCGAGCCTTCATCTTAATCTGAAATTTGTTATCATGATATAGCAAGGGTGAGCAACTAATTTGCCCGGCAAGTTTAAATACAATGAAGATATATCATGATTGAAAGAAGAATAAGCTTTCAAGTTTTCAACAATATAATAGTTGTGAAAGAGAATAATTTAGAATTTCAATAAATGAATGACTGAACCAATAATGTTTAATGTCAACAAGGACCATGAACAACTTTAACTGAACCTTAGGGTAATGAAGATGATCATCCTTTCATACCTGATGAACATATGCAACATGCACTAAGTGTGAATCAATAATCAATATAGATGTGAATAGTCATCAATAGTTATTCCCAAACATGCTTTGAAAATACAACTCAAGTTTGAGTTAGGGAAAAACTTGCATGCACCGTCGATTACTGCTACACAATCTAATTTAATCTCTTTATTGTAAAGACCTATCAGTTATAAGATTGATCTTTCAATTAGCATAACATACTTTATCCCATAATACTATTACTTTAAAAGTAAACTATCTAACACTTAACCACATAGTCAAATATTAGATAACCTTAACACTATACGTATTTACAAGTCTAAACCTAGCACACATCGAGTCTTTAATAGTATTCAATATAGTATACTGAGTGGTTTTCCACAAACAACCAACAAATTAGTTTTTGTCTCGTCTACACTGTTTTCACAGTGAGTTAGATCGGTTACTAATTCGTATATACCTCCGCTCCCTGAAGGAATCGTTTAGCCCAGCTACTATACATCAACCAATAAAGAGTAAGGCAGCACTACCTTAGACTTAACACTTACTCGTTCATTTATAAGTTCTTATTATAACTCGGTACACTATTTTTGAATTCAAGAGACTAAATATATCATTTCAGTAAACTGAAACCAAACTATCTTCCCTTCCAAACCTTTTCAGTTTCTATTTCAGCAAGCTGAAACTAAACTCTTCCCTTCTTAAACTTTTCAGTTTTCATTACAGCACCCTGAATTGTTCAATTCAGCAAACTAAAATACCCTTTTCACGAAAATAACAAATCAGTTTATTATTTTTCTACCCTTTGGCCAAACATATATACATATATTCCATACACAAAAAGAATTTTTTCGGGAATTTTTCAACTCTTTAGTATTTTTCAAAAATCAGTTTCTAGTTCAAACCTTAAGAAATTAGCTCATCACGCTAAACTCCAAAAATTTCCAACAGTTGGCGGGATCTTACACGTATTAACGTGAACTTCCAGTTTAAATTTTTTGGCCATCGGAGTTATAAAACTCTGGTTAAAGCAATTTTCGTCGAAAAAACTCAAATATTGAAATGACTATAACTCGGTCAATTTAAGTCGGAAGGAGCTCTTTTTTTTTGACAAGAGCTATTTTATATCATATATTTTCATGTCCCAAAATATTAAAATTCATAAATTAAGTTGTCAAAACTACCCTTACCAATTTTATGCAGCCTACTATTTGTCATTTTTCAGATTTTGCGTCCTTTGCTAAAAGCAGTCCACACGGAAATCTGCAAGGAATTTTTTAGTTATTCCACTTGGATCTGTTAGAAGGCTCTTAGATATAACTCCAGAAATTAATCACACTCAAAAATTCAAAATAGAATATGAGATATGGTCTTTTCAATTTCATACTTCGTTTTCACAAAAAATCTAATTTTTAATACTTGGTGATTTCTAAGAAAACTTCCATATCTCTTGATTAATCAAATATTACCCATCATCAATCACTATAATACATACTAATATCTTATATACTCATGGATCTGCCATGAAGCATGATCTATTTCATCAAATAATCACCAAACACAAGACTAAACACAATCAAGGCTAAAATTTTAGGGTTTCTAACTTTTGAAAAACCTATATTTCATTTCTTAGTTTAGATCCAACTTTTGATCCATAAAAGGGTTAGATCTAAACTTGAAACACTATTAAACACATAGATCTAAGGTTTTAACCTTAAGATCACAACTTTACAAAGATCAAACCCAAATAAAAAGGAATTAGGCTATATAGGTAGGAATTTTATTATACCTTAGCTTTTCTTCCTTCTTCTTCTTCATAAGCTTGGTTAGGAAGCTATGGAACACCAAAAATCTCCTCCTCTCTCCTCCCTTAATAGTGGCCGAACATGAGCCTCTCTCTTGTTAGCAACTAGTGGGAAATGAAAGATGAGAGAGAAATAAACTAAGTTTTATTAGTTTGATAGATTTGTGAGCAAGTAGATATATTTGTTATATCTAATCCACTAATAACTTATATCCTTCTCTCTCTCCTCATTATGATAGATGGTTGCTTGCAAGACTAAAGGTTGCTTGTTAGTTTAGCTAAAGTGGTAGCCAAAAGAAAAAGTGACACCTAATAAGGTAGTTCACCAACTAAAGCAACCTCATCATTACATGCTTCCACCCTTATTCCTTCCTTGTGCAAATTTTGGCCATGATGGCCTTAATTGGCCCATTTTGTTTTCTTTTTAAGGCCCAATTAGCCTACTTAATGGTCCAAAAGGTCCCCTCTCCATTGGGCTAAAAGTTGGGCCACTCTTTTAATTCTTTGGGCTAGAAATTTTAATTATTTAGGCTTGTAATTCAACAAAGTTCCATACTTTTAAATTTTTATCCTCTCCTAATCATTTAATTAGGGTTTCATTACACATATTTATAAGTTAATTTCTTACTCATATATCTTTAATTTCATAACCTAATTAGATTTGCTTTACTTAGGTTATAAAATTAATTAATTGAGATGTATAAAATAAATCTCTTACTATCATTCTCTTATATTATAACCCATTAGGTTTTTAATTACCATACCTAATATATGTTTAGGTCACATAACTTTATTCTTAATTCTCTTTATATACAAAATAAATATATACACATTATATAATGTATATTTATTTAATCACATACATCATTCTCATAAGTCATCACATATTTCATTAGTTTATTAACTAAATAGCCATAATTGGGTTAATGAGTTATGACCACTCACATAATCATACAAGATAATTTAATAGGTTGAGACATATTTCATAAATCTCTACATTTTTAATTTTCTTAATAAAATTTCTTACACCATTTAGTTCACATCAAATTTATAGGTATCGTAGTACCTTATCCTTGATATTCCTTCAAGTACATTTAAATTCATTTTTAAGGTTTAAAAATTTTGCAACCCATATTTTCTCTATTCTCATTCAAATAGTAAATCATATAGGTTCTACTTAAATTTTTTAATAAATCATCAAATTCTCATCTAGGTTTTATTCTTTTAACCTTTATTTTAATCATTCAAGATCTTATAAATTTTTGGGTTGTCACATTCACACCTTCTTCTAAGAATTTCGTTCTCGAAATTACAGCCTACTAATCCCTACTCCTTTTATTCATCAAAACTAGGTTTTCAACGTTACCTTTATCTGATTTCATTCTCATTTAATGAGTATATACGGCTTCCTTCTATGAGAAACTATTCTATCATCACATTCTACCCAAACTTCTCTCTAAGGAGTTAAAAAAAACTTTTCATATAATGCTGAGTGGCCATATAGACCATGAACTTTTATTTTTTTGATTTCGAAAAGTTTTGAACAGAAATTCATCTGTAAACCGTCATACTTACAGGCACAGTGGGTGATCAGCCTGTTATACCCTGCATTGATCAGATGCTACATACTAGAACGACATTCGCATTCATCATAACAGCCTTTGGTGCAAAAATATTTCCCAATTTAGGGATGTTCATACTCAACCTGGAGTCTGAATCAAAACAATATGGTTCGGGATAAATTCTCAAAGAGATACTTGAATTTTCATAAATATTTGTCTAGCTAAATCAATTAGCTTATATGTATACCAATAATTCGAACATCAATCAAAACATGTATCTGGCCAAATTTAATTGGCACTTAACTTTTCTTTAAAATTCTAAAATTCATTTTATGACGTCATGATATCGCACTGTATTTACAGTCTGTTTGAAGATTTTGTCATATTTGTGACTTTGTCATATTACATCATACCATAGTGTGCTGACGATCCTTAGATCACATCCGACACTAGGCAATAATGCATTGATGACTCCATCGTTTTTATCATCTTTGCACCAGGTTCCATAATGCATTGTTGATATATAAAATATATTTTGATATTTTAAATTATTTTTGTCTAGCCGAAACAATTAGCGTAAACTCTTCTTTAAAAAGTTTAAAACCATTGAAAAATAATTTTTGGTGTTATCATGTCACAACAGGCAACGATATGTTAGTGGTTCGAAGTCCACTTCTACACAATTATAACCATGTGTTGCTGATAACAAAAATTCATTTATATTTTTAAAGGCACATCAGTACGAATTTAGCTTGATGTCAAAAAAATTTGAAGTCTAGCATAGCTAGAAGATTTGGAATACCTATGCTTCCACCATCAACTCCAATTTTCTCCAATGATTCATTACTTAATAATTCTATCTATTTTATCACCATTAAAACTTAATATACTAAAAATGCTCAATTCTTCATCCTCAACTTTTTTATACCCCTGTATAGTTCATCAAATATACCACACGTTATGAGTTCAGGAACGTTCCACAATAATATAAGTTTAGGAACTTATCCTATCAATACGTAGTTCAAGAACAAATCAAGAACTGTCCATACGCTTAGGGGTTTAAAAATATGCCATACAATTATGAGTCACAGACTTACCATAAGTATGAGTTTTAAGAACTCGTACCTATTCTTATACTCTCTACCTATCCGTTATACACATGAGAAAAGAATCACCTTCTCAACATACATATAGCGAATAGCGCGACACCAATATTTTAAAGATTATCAATGTGATAAACTAAGTAGTCGTTAGACCAAACACAAAACCCCCGCCCATACAAAGGTTTGTAAAACTCAGCTATCACATGAGTCCTCAATTGAAATTTCACATAATTCTAGCTCCCTCTTTACTCAATACAGATTTCATTTAATCCGTATCCCATCATCTATAACTCTTTCCTGAGTTTTTATAGTATAATTTCATAGTACAATAGTCGTACATTAATTCTACTATAAAGTTTTCAATCAATCGATTGATCATCTGTCCCCTATGACCTCATCAGATCACGTTGTGATCTCTTCTTATAATTGTGTTATATTACGATTCTTTTCTGTCTTATGATCATTTTGTTTTACAATCTTCTTATCTTAATGATGAATTTCCTGAATTCATCTATTATCATTTAAACTCGATCTGAATTTATTCCTTATCCTCATCTCTGCGGTTATAGCCTAAGGGAACCCTACCTAAGGTTTATAACCTACGGCTTCGATACCAAATGTGACACCCCCAAATCCGGGTTCCTAGAACCCCAGACCTGGTATGTTACGGTACTTCATTATCATACATATTCTATCATCTAATGCGGAATATATAAACATATATTGTTTATTTCATATGATTCTATAACATTTTCCAAGGTCTATTAACCTTAACTAAATACAAACCTTAAGTAATTAAAAAGGTTTACAGCATTACTTGCATATGATAACTAAATAGTTATGAATGAGTAATAATCTATTCTTGGAGTTTGCCTTTGCCACGGTCTTTCTTCGAGCCTTCGTCTTAATCTGAAATTTATTATCATGATATAGCAAGGGTGAACAACTAATTTACGCTGTAAGTTTAAATACAATGAAGATATATCATGATTGAAAGAAGAATAAGCTTTCAAGTTTTCAACAATATAATAGTTGTGAAAGAGTATAATTCAGAATTTCAATAAATGAATGACTGAACCAATAATGTTTAATGTCAACAAGGATCATGAACAACTTTAACTGAACCTTAGGGTAATTAAGGTGATCAGCCTTTCATACCTGATGAACATATGCAACATGCACTAAGTGAGAATCAATAATCAGTATAGATGTGAATAATCAACAATAATTATTCACGAACATGCTTTGAAAATATAACTCAAGTTTGAGTTAGGGAAAAACTTGCCTGCACCGTCGATTACTGCTACGCAATCTAATTTAATCTCTTTATTGTAAAGACCTATCAGTTATAAGATTGATCTTTTAATTAGCATAACATACGTTATCCTATAATACTATTACTTTAAAAGTAAACTATCTAACATTGAACCACATAGTCAAATATTAGATAACCTTAACACCATACGTATTTACAAGTCTAAACCTAGCACACATCGAGTCTTTATTAGTATTCAATATAGTATACTAAGTGGTTTCCCACAAACAACCAACAAATTAGTTTTCGTCTCATCTACACTGTTTTCACAGCGAGTTAGATCGGTTACTAATTCGTATATACCTCCGCTCCCTGAAGGAATCGTTTAGCCCAGCTACTATACATCAACCATTAAAGAGTAAGACTGCATTACCTTAGACTTAACACTTACTCGTTCATTTATAAGTTCTTATTATAACTCGGTAAACTATTTATGAATTCAGGAGACTGAATATATCATTTCAGTAAAATAAAACCAAACTGTCTTCCCTTTCTAACCTTTTCAGTTTTCATTTCAGCAAGCTGAAACCAAACTGTCTTCCCTTCCTAACCTTTTCAATTTTCATTTCAGCAACCTGAATTGTTCAATTCAGCAAGCTGAAATACCCTTTTCACGAAAATACCAAATCAGTTTATTATTTTTTTATCCTTTGGTCAAACATATATACATATATTCCATACACAAAAAGAATTTCTCGGGAATTTTTCAACTCCTTTTAGTATTTTTCAAAAATTCATTTCTAGTTCGAACCTTAAGAAATTAGCTACATCACGCTTAACATCAAAAATTCCCAACTTTTGGCTGGATCTTACAAGTATTAACATCAACTTCCAGTTTAAATTTCATGGCCATCAGAGTTTTAGAACTCAGGTTATAGCTATTTTTATCGGAAAAACTCAAATATTGAAATGACCATAACTCTGTCAATTTAAGTCGGAATGAGCTCATTTTTTTGACAAGAGCTACTTTATATCATATATTTTCATGTCCCAAAATATTAGAATTTATTTCATAAATTAAGTTGCCAAAACTGCCCCTACCAATTTTATGCAGCCTACTATTTGTCATTTTTCAGATTTTGTGTCCTTTGCTAAAAACAGTCCACAAGAACATCTACAAAGAATTTTTCAGTTATTCCACTTGAATCTGTTAGAAGGCTCTTAGATATAACTCCAAAAATTGATAACACTCAAAAATTCAAAATAGAATGAGAGATATGGTCTTTTAAATTTCATACTTCGTTTTCACAAAAATCTGATTTTCGATACTTGGTGATTTCTAAGAAAACTTCCATATCTCTTGATTAATCAAATATTACCCATCCTAAATCACCATAATACATAATAATATCTTATATACTCTTGGATCTACCATGATTCATGATCTATTTCATCAAATAATCACCAAACACAAGATTAAACACAATCAAGGCTAAAAATTTGGGGTTTTCTAACTTTTGAAAAACCTAGATTTTATTTCCTAGTTTAGATCTAACTTTTGATCTATAAAAGGGTTAGATCTAAACTTGAAACACTATTAAACACATAGATCTAAGGTTTTAACCTTAAGATCATAACTTTACAAAGATCAAACCCAAACAAAAAGGAATTAGGCTATATAGGTAGAAATTTTATTATACCTTAGCTTTTCTTCCTTCTTCTTCTTCATAAGCTTTGTTAGGAAACTATGAAACACCAAAAATCTCCTCCTCTCTCCTCTTTCAATAATGGCCGAACATGAGCCTCTCTCTCTCTCCCTCTCTCTTGTTAGCAACTAGTGGGAAATGAAAGATGAGAGAGAAATAAACTAAGTTTTATTAGTTTGATAGATTTGTGAGCTAGTAGATATATTTGTTATATCTAATCCACTAATATCTTAATTCCTTATCTCTCTCCTCATCATGATAGATGGTTGCTTGCAAGACTAAAGGTTGCTTGTTAGTTTAGCTAAAGTGGTGGCCAAAAGAAAAAGTGACACCTAATAAGATAGTTCACCAACTAAAGCAACCTCATCATTACATGTTTCCCCCCTTATTCCTTCCTTGTGCAAATTTTGGCCATGATGGCCTTATTTGGCCCATTTTGTTTTCTTTTTAAGGCCCAATTAGCTTACTTAATTGTCCAAAAGGTCCCCTCTCCATTGGGCTAAAAGTTGGGCTACTCTTTTAATTCTTTGGGCTATAAATTTTAATTCTTTGGACTTGTAATTCAACATAGTTTCATACTTTTTAATTTTTATCCTCTCCTAATCATTTAGTTAGGGTTTTATTACACATATTTGTAAGTTAATTCATTACTCATATTTCTTTAATTTCATAAACTAATTAGACTTGCTTTACTTAGGTTATAAAATTAATTAATTGAGATATATAAAATAAATCTCTTAGGGTTGGTATATATTTTTAAATACTATCATTCTCTTATATTATAACTCATTAGGTTTTTAATTATCATACCTAATATATATATTAGGCCACATAACTTTATTCTTAATTCTTTTTATATACAAAATAAATGTATACATATTATATAATGTATATTTTTTTAATCATATACATCATTCTCACAAGTCATCATATATTCTATTAGTTTATTAGCTAAATAGCCATAATTGACTTAATGAGTTATGACCACTCACATAATCATACAAGATAATCTAATAGGTTGAGATATATTTTATAAATCTCTACATTTTTAATTTCCTTAATAAAATTTCTTACACCATTTAGTTCACATCAAATTTATAGGTATCGTAGTACCTTATCCTTAATATTCCTTCAAGTACATTTAAATTCATTTCTAGGGTTTAGAAATTTTGTAACCCACATTTTCTCTATTCTCATTCAAATAGTAAACCATATAAGTTCTACTTAAAATTTTTAATAAATCCTCAAATTCCCTTCTAGGTTTATTCTTTTAACCTTTATTTTAATCATTTAAGATCTTATAAATTTTTGGGTTATCATAAATGCTGCATCCCGAGTAGCTCGAGCCTCGTCTCTGGCGGCAAAAGTTGTATCTCTTCCAGACAGGGCCGTCAACATCAACGCTCTAGTTTGATCTCTCTCGAAAGTCATCCGCGCTAGTGAATCAGTAATAGCTGGATCTGTGCCGGCAGGGATAATCAGAGGGTCACTAACTAAGCCGCTATCAAATCAGTGAACTAATCGTCCTCCGTGGGAGAATCAGGATCCTCCATAGGCTTCTCCTGATCTGAAACTACGATCGGAGCTAACTGGATAACCGCAGTTGCTGTTATATCAATCTCCAACCAAGCTGAATACTCTGGAGATCGGTCCGGGTGGCTAGTAGAGAAATCAGCCCTCTCCCTATGAGTCCAACACTCATAAATCCTGATCAGATTGGCTGACGACAGAGATAAAGCTCATACCGCTGATCAACGGCCCCCTCAAACTGGTGTAGGCTCTGGAACTGATCGAACTGACCCATAACTGCCAACGGATGGTAAGTGGTCACCCCTCTTAATCCCGCTGTATGGGTGATGAAGCTATAAGGGGGTACCAGCCCTGAGCATGGCAAAATCAAAAAGGGATGCTCAATATCTGACAGAAAGGCCGACCATATCGCTGCATTCGAACACTCCGCTGGCTGGAAGGAGTAGGACAGGGCAATCTCATGGGTAAAGCAGTACACACGGTGTCTAAAAGTGCCAATCGGACGCAAATGGGTCCATAAGCCATACATACAACAGGACAGAGCTACCTCTAAAAAATCCATCTGGATAGGTACTGCAATAGGTAGTTGACCTCAAGGTCTAGGCCATTATCATCGACAGAATAGTGGTACCCTACCTAAGGGCACGAACCACGACCATCAAACTAATATCTAAATGGTCCAAGTATAATGGCATGTATACGTAAGCCATGACGCACATCAACAAGACGTCTATTCGGGCCGAATGCCACTCCTCTACCGAGATAATAAAATCCTCAGCATGTCGATCATAGCTATCTAGCCTGCCGTAGCGATCGATCAGAAAGTTGATAGAGATCACATTTCCTGAAATGATCTCATCAGTGACTACTATGTGTAGCAGACCCGATATACGCATGAATAGTTTCCTCATGTCGCTAATAGCTATGCGAGCGCAAGGCAGGTCTAGTGCTAAACCTGTAAGCCGCTCATACTCCTCCAAGGTCGGTGTCAACTCATGCCACCCAAAGCGAAAAACCTTCCTCTCAGGTATCCAACAGGATAGAATGCCATCTACAAATCTGTATGGGACCTGGAAATCTACAAGGGCCAATGAATGCCCTAACATCCGATCTACTGTCCCTCTGGCTGGGAAGGGCATGCTATCATACCACGACCTCAGTGAGGATGCTATCAAGGATGGTGGGGAATGCTCGATGCGGCTAACCGTCGATGACGACATCTGTATTGCCGTATCATAAGACCATCCAGGGGTCAAATTTGAACTCATCTGTCTAAGTGCATATCCATGACATAATATATGCATAATGATAATGATAAATATGATGCAATAGATAGGAAATATCATGCATATCTAGAATAAACTATCTACTGCAAGCATCATCTCTGTCCAATCATATAATCCAAAATAAATAGTATAGGGATATGGGGCACAGTCGCCCAACTACTAACAGAGGCCTATTAAAATAGGGCACAGCCGCCCAATAACTAAACAAGGGCCTATCAAAAGATATAGCGAGGGAAGCTATCAAAAGAGGTCCAGAATATCTAGCTCCAGGCTATCAACTCGCTCCAGCTCCTTCTGAGACACAAAATCTCAGCCAATGGGAATGTCTGGTCGATATAAGGGAGGATCAACATCGACAAAACTACTGGAAAATGAACCTGTGGAAGGGCCAGCTCCAGAGCTGAAAGGACCAAAAGAAGCTACCTCTGATGGATCTCGACCAAGATGCCTGATAAACAAATGTTCCCTCTCCAACTGCTGGGTTAATCCTGTGATCTGGTCCAAATGATTCGGATCTCGCAAGCAAGCTATCCAGTCTGTCATCATCACAGACCCCACATATCTTCCATGAACTGGGTAGCACGAGTCTGAGCCCCAATAGTGCGAGGACTCCACCAGCTATGAAACGCCTCCTGGCTATACAGACCCTCTGACAGGGTAAAGCCATCTACACCCCCCATAGTAATGTCTGTGAGTGGCTGAGCTAGTGGCCAGTGATGCCAATCAGGAGGAACAAAGGAAATACGGATCTCCCCCGTGATGCTCCTAATAGCACGCTCTCCTAAATAGAGCTCCCAACCTCCCTCTGTCAAAAATGGGACTCTGCGGGTGGACAATGCAAACTCACGGCCAGTGGGAAAATTGCCCTTAAACCTGACTATCAAAAAGTCTAAGGTATACAGGACCCACGAGATCGATCTGGCTGTCAATAGCTCAAGCTACAGGCGAAAGTGGGTGAATCCCTCGGTTACAGGGACTTTTGTCAAAGTGGAGTGATGCCAGCGCCGTCCCTGAAGATAGGTCTCCATGCCTAAAGTAGTGGCAGGGACATAGGCAAGGAAGCCGTTCATATGCCCAAAACTAGCCATGCAAATATCAAAAGTCCTCAGTGATCAAGACTGACAAATATAAATGAGGTAATCAAAAAGGTACAAGAGAGATGTACTCACCAACAAGAACGGGTAGAACCCTAACCAAGCCTCCGTCACACCCTCCGAGCGCATACGCATCCCGCGGAGGAAATAAGCAAAGGTATAGGTACCCCAATCAAAATCACTGAGGCGCTCCACGTACCGAGTGGCATTGACCAGGGCAAAGGACACCGTCGAAGAGTTGTCCGCAAGAAAACAACCCCTGATGATCACCAAAACATAGTCACCGCAGGATGCGATCTCTAACCCTCTGATCATCAGGTAGAGGCTTAGTCAAAGCCCCACTCTAGGGCATCTATGCTCAAGGGACCAGAACGGACTGTCCTACCCTTGATAGCTGTCGCAGGAACTCTTAAGAAGGAACAAACGGCAGTAGGTGAAATGTCAGCCACAACAGGCACTGGCTCACCTCCGAACTCTATCCCAGTGATGAACCTCCAGTCCATAGGCGCCATCATTACTTTGTAATCCAGCAAATGGAGAGACTGAGTCTGGTGGAACTAGCGCTAAGATAAAGCCCTCAAATAACCCCAGGGGCAACGGCGGGGAGGGATAGAAAAGAATTCCTAAAACCCCCAGGTATCTACAATGGCCCTATAATCTGAATGCATAGTGTGGTACAGAGAATGCACATTAAACCAGTTTCCTCTGTGCTGCGTAAAGCTGGGAACCTACATCAAAAGGCCAACTCATATCAAACCTGTGCCCTGAAATGGAAAAAGAAAGGAAGAAAGAGAATCCAGATAGGAAACTTCACTCACCTCATTAGAATGAAGGAATCTATATGGATGACGCCTTAAATCTCTCAGCAGCTCCTGAAGTGGCACCATGATGCCTAGGAGCTCTGCACGTGGAGCCTGAGCTTGAGCGGGATCAACAAATAGAGCATCCTCGTCGTCTACATCGATCGACAGAACAACTTGGACAGGACCGATCACTAACTCAGCCAATCTACGAGGAGGCCGAGTTGGCCGTGGCTGAGGAACATCGGAGACTCTCCTCCGTCTAACTCCTGGGATGACCCTGCTAGCACTATCGGGTCTATCTGGCTCCATCACCTGGACAAAGTCTCCAAATCACCTCAGAAAGGGTGAGATAGGCCTAAAACATGTGGCTTACTAATTTAAATCAATATTTGATGCATTTCTAAGTCCTAAAACATGCATGGGTCAACCAAAATCCCCAGTAAAGTTAAAATTACATGTTTATTAAATGCTTAGACTTTTGAAAAAATTTCGCCAGAGTCTCCTTTGTAAAATGAACTGTCCGCATGCACACCTACCCAAAAATAGAAACAGTTCATATTTATGAAAAAAAAAATCAAAAGTAAACCCCCCATGGCATCTAAATTATCACAGGCATTTTTTGTTGAAAATCTAGGCTCACTAGGCCTCAAAAAGGATGAGTAAACTTATCAAAAAGAGCGTCATTTGACTATCTCATAATTTAAATTTTCTTACATCAAAACGTGCATTACAGTAAAATATGCATACTTATGAAGTCAGAAAATTTTTATCAAGTCATATAAGCATACATTTTTGATACATTGCATTCAAAAGCACCCTACGTGGTTTACACAATTTATCGGTTAAAACTGGAAAAGATGGGGATGTAAACGTCACCTGAAACTTGCAGAACGTGTGGGCGCAGATGGAATCTGAAAAAAGTTGCCTGAACTCCGAAGATTTGAAAAAGAAAATCGAATTTCTATTTGGATTCAAAATTAAAAATGACTTCTGAGAGCCCCTGTTGCCCATTATAAATCCACAGGAGGAAGTGGGCCCACCTACGGCTACCGCACCCCTACCTGCAGCTCCCTAGGGTGGGCCCCGCTCCCTCTGGCATGGTCCAGTTCGGGTGGAAACGGAGTTTACAAGAGCTGAAAAGTCAAATCCAGGAAAACAACTGTTACGCAATTGAGCAGTTTGTCCTGAAATCCTGCGTTTAAGCAACAAATTCCTGACAGAAGGGAGGAACTTCATGAAAGCCATTGGTTGTCATCCCGAAGCAATATCCGGGGACCAATGATGAAAACTGCTGAAAAACTGCTAAAAACTGCCGCTATAAGGGCGTCGGGAAGGTCCGACAGTAGGAACGGCCGATTATGACTGTATCAGGGCATCCAGATTGATCCGAGGGTGTGTTAAATAGTACACCCCACGTCAAGATTGGTCAGACTGCTTTAAATCTCAGCCGTTGGCACAACCCCAGAGAAGCATCGGAAACAAACCGGTGACATTCAACCATTGAAGACTACTTCAGCGAAGGTCAGATTGCCTGACAGTATTAACCGTTGGCACAACCCCAGTGAAGCATCGAAATGATCCGGTGACATCAACCGTTAAAGGCTACTTCAGCGAAGGTCAAATTGCCTGACAACTCAGCAGTTGGCACAATCCCAACGAAGCATCGAAAAAGAACCGATGACATTCAACCGTTGAAGACTACTTCAGCGAAGGTCAGATCGCCTGACACTATCAGCCGTTGGCACAACCCCAGCGAAGCATTGAAAATGGTCCAGTGACATCAGCCGTTGAAGGCTACTTCAGCAAAGGTCAGACTGCCTAACAACTCAGCCGTTGGCACAACCCCAGCGAAGCATCAAAAACAAACCGGTGACATTCAACCGTTAAAGGCTACTTCAGTGAAGGTCAGATTGCTTGACACTATCAGCCGTTGGCACAACCCCAGCGAAGCATCGAAAACGAACCGGTGACACTCAGCCGTTGAAGGCTACTTCAGTGAAGGTTAGATTGCCTGATATCTCAACCATTGGCACAACCCCAGCGAAGTATCGGGAACGGTCCGGTGACATTCAGCCGTTGAAGGCTACTTCAGCGAAGGTCAAATTGTCTGACATCTCAACCGTTGGCACAACCCCAGTGAAGCATCGAGAACGGTCCGGTGACATTCAGCAGTTGAAGGCTACTTTAGTGAAGGTCAGATTGCCTGATATCTCAACCGTTGGCACAACCCCAGTGAAGCATTGAGAATGGTCCGCTGATATTCAGCCGTTGAAGGATACTTCAGCGAAGGTCAAATTGCCTGACACTATCAGTCGTTGGCGACAACTCCGACGAAGCATAGGGAATGAGCCAGTGGAAAAAATAGTATATCAGTTTATCCCCACAGAGAACAGATGATGGAATATGTTATACAAATCCTCAAAGAAAGCATCGAGAAGGTTCGGTGATGGTCAAGCCTTGCAAACTACAGTTTGAGTAGGTGTCGAGGAGGTCCAATGATGTAAACCAGTATCAGCTATCATCAGGGTAGGCCTCGGGAATCTCCAATGAGGTAACTCAGCAAAAGAGGAACATCCCCAACGGAGGAAAAGTCAGAAAACTAATTTGGAGACACGAGACGTAGGCAACCACCCTAACGTTAATCTCATGAATGTCCCACGACATTAGCCAAGATAAAATCTTCCCCAATAGGCTATCATGGATAACGTCATCCCCGGCATAAAATGGCATAAACAAACAATGATAGCCTATCACTAAGGGTTACCACGGATAACGTTATCCCCAACAGAAAATGACATAATCAACTAGCGATAACCCTACGCCCTCAAAGGTATCTAACATTCATAACATATCCTGTCATACATTATATTTGCATCTATCATATTTCCAGTGTCTTGCAATCTTTATCCTGTTCATTCCATTGCATTGCATAAACATGATAAAGAGGGGCATCTGTAGACACTAAAAATTTCGTATTCCTGTTACTAACCCTGCAGGATGGCAAAATCGTCAGTTCAGCCCCGATCCCAATACCGGGCTGTCAACTCAGCCCCGGTCTCAATACCAAGATGTCAACTCAGCCCCAGTCTCAATACTGGGATGTCAACTTAGCCCCGGTCTCAATACCGGGATGTCAACTCAGCCCCGGTCTCAATACCGGGATGTCAACTCAGCCCCGGTCTTAATACCGAGATGTCAAGTCAGCCTCGGTCTCAATATCGGGTTGTCAACTCAGCCCCTATCTCAATACCGGGATGTCAACTCAGTCTCAATATCGGAAGGAACAGGTCAACCCCGGTCACAACCCAGGAGGTACAGGTCATCCCCGATCACAACCCAGGAGGTACAGGTCATCCCCGGTCACAACTCGGGAGGTACAGATCAGCCCCGGTCACAACCCGGGAGATACAGGTCAACCCTGGTCACAACCCGGGAAGTGCAGGTCAACCCCGGTCATAACTTGGGAGGTACAGGTCAACCTCGGTCACAACCCGAGAGGAACAGGTCAGCTCCGATCACAACATGGAAGGTCAGGTCAAGCCCCGGTCATAACCCGGGAAGCCAAATCAACTTCAAAAATAATCCTGAAACATCACATCATCCCCAGAGACAACCCTGGAGACACCAAGTCAGCCTCGGAGACAACCCTAAGGACAAACAGAGTAGGCTGGATGCAAACTTCGGAGACAACCCCGAGAAATCAGCCGAAGACCGTGCCAGTACAGGAGACAACCCCTGGAGGGGAAAAATGGTCATTTTACCAACTCAAAGCCAATTCAGTTTAAATCAAGACAAATTGATGCCATCAAGGTTAGAAAGAACCACAACGTTAATCCCGAGTGAAAACAGCGCAAGACAACTCAATGGACAAACTACGGGGAAACGAAGACCCGATTATGAACCTGTCTTCTTGGACTCAAAAAAAGTTTAGTTCCATATCATTGTGATATTCTCAGCGAGGGCTTTTTGGAAAGGTATAGCACGCCTCAAACGGACGGTCCAATCAAAAGCTATAAAGTTTTGAATCTGACCTCGCGTTGCTCGAAGTGTATGTACTTCGAGGCGACGGGACCCACCACCCAGGCCCTGCCACATGGCACCGCAGGTAGACCCGCGACTGCCTTTGGTAGAGCCGCTTCCATCGGGTATATAAATATAAGTGAACCCTTAGGCCAAAATTAATTGAAAAACGCTCTGAACCTCTGCCCATTTCATTTTCTAGCCCAACTTCTAGTACTCCAAACCCAGATTTTATCACTCTAACACGTAGATATACTCATATACTACCACATATCAAAAATTAACTAGTGGAAATGGAGGTTTGAAGCCTACCAAGTGGCAAAAAGCTAGTGTAACAGTCCATTGTGAATATTTTTACGATCAGAAAGTTCATACTACTTCATTGCGCATTTATACACTTACATGTTAAGTTTTATTTTTTGATTATGCCCGGAACTCAGTTTCGTGGTCGTTTTTGCTTACGTTTTCGTACATTTTAGTACATTCATAAGTTTTCTGGTATTTTTACAGCCCAGATCGTCGATCCGCGACTTTTATTAGCTTATATATATATATATATACATGCCCTTCACCGAATTGGGTTATCTTTCCAGTCCCGGTTTGACTTTTTTTTATATATTTAACTATATATATACTAATTTTTCAATTTTGTTAAGCCCGGATGTCAAATCCGTGGCAGTTTACTGCTTTTATATATATAACTATATATATATATAAATTTTTCTGACTTTATTTGGGCCTGGATTTCAACTTCGTGGTCTTTTATTACTTTAATATATATATATACTAACTATATATATTAACATTTATGTTGGGAATTGCATATTCAAATTTAATGTTAAAAGTAAATATAAATGCTTAAGTGTAAAGTCCTTCAAAGATCATATGTACAAGAATTTAGATGATAGATCAAAATTGTTAGGTTGATCTGTGCTTTAATGTTTATCATTCTGTAAATGAATGTATAGAAGAGAGATTAAAGCTGTTAGGTTGATCTATTTTAAGATGTAATTATTAGGCCTTGGCAGAATCGTAGTCTGTCAAAGGCAGTCTGCAGAAGCCAAGGCAGAATCATGGAGCTTCAATGAAGATGTCCAAAGATCGTAGTCTGTCCTGAAAGCCAGTCTCAGAATCGTGGAGATGATCCGAGCGCCTGCCGAGTTAACTAAAGAATCGCAGTCTGCTCTCGGAAGCGTGGAGTCTGCAAGACAAGCAAGTGGAAATCGTAGTCTGTTTAAGGGCTTAAGAGAAATCGTAGTGTTCTCTACGATCATGAATGAGTCCAGCCTGTGCAAGCCAACACACGACGATCATGGTACAAAGACCACGATCATGGTGACCCCTCCTGTCAGCATCAAAGTTCATCTATCTGATGAAGGAGGAAGAGCAACAAATGAAGAAAGGCTTATAGACGTTGACAAATTGATACTCCCAATGATGCTACATTCCTTCTTAGTATATATCGAAGAAGCGTATTGGAGAAGCTAAGGAAAGGACTAAAAGCCTACTAAAAACATCTTTTCAGGTGTTAGGTAAGATAACAGTCTGTTTTGTCAGTGGGCCAGACAGCTAAGTAGCAGAAAAGCAAGAAGTCAACATCAGTGCACAGAACAGTCTAAAGCATTTAATGCTACAACAGATGCCTTCAACGGTTAGATTTCAAGGGCTCCTTGATAAACAAATCAGACAGGGATTCAGAAATCAAGCAAGCAAGTAAGAAAGAAAGAAAGCTAAAAACGCTCAAGAACTCTCAACGAATAGACTCTAAGATCCTGAAAGAGGAAAGCTTTCTTCGCTACTCAGTTTATTCAGAACTGATGCTAAATTACAACTGAGTAGCACACCCCAGAATACAACTCTCAATCCAAAGTGTACCAAGTCAGAAGGACTTGAAGAGTTCTAAGTGAACTAAAGAAGTTCCAAGATTGTTGATCTTGAAGAGTTCTTAGTGAACTAGAGAAGTTCCAAGGCTGCTGGCCTTGAAGGAATCTAAGTGATTCAAAGTGTAAAGACATCCTTAGTGGATTTCCTACTCGTGGAGTAGAAGAGTGGACTAGGAGCCATGTGTGCTCTGAACAACTTAAAACCTTTGTATCTCTCATTAACTGCTATATCTATTATAACTACCATAACTGCTTATCAAACTATTACTGCATCATCTTTAAGGGGAACAAACAGATATTCCGCTGCTGTCAGTATATTCAATACTGACAATTATTTTGAAACAAAGAAAAAGTTTAAAATATCTATTCAACCCCCTCTTCTAGATAACTATTGTGCCTTTGGGAACTAACAATTGGTACCAAAGCAGGTTCTCTCAACTAGCATACAAAGCTTGAGTAGATCCAATGGCACAGCTGATAAGCGAGACCAAGACAGGTGGAGGTAGCAAGCCACCTATGTGCAATAGAGACAAGTTTGCCAACTGAAAAGTTCGAATGCAAGCCTATATGGATTCAATAGATGATGATCTATTTGAAACCATTCGGAATGGGCCCTATATACCAACAAGGCTTGCACCAACTCCAGAAGATCCAAACAGGGTTGTGGTCAAGGTCAAAGCTGAATGGACTGACACCGAGAAGAAAGATGTCTAGCTAGACAAAAAGGCTAAGAACATTTTGTTCCAGTCTTTATAAGACAATCTGTTTGAGAACGTGGTCAACTGCAAAACTACCAAGGAAGTCTAGGAAGCATTGCTCATCATGCATGAAGGAACTGAAGAAGTCAGAGAAAACAAGCAATCTCTACTGACTCAACAGTATGAGATGTTTACCCATGTTCTTGGAGAAAATGTGACTTCCACTTATGAAAAATTCAACTTGCTGCTCAACTCTCTTCGAGCTTTTAGAAAAGTCTATCCTAACAAATATCTTATCATCAAGTTCATGAGGTCCTTACCAAGCAAGTGGGATGCCAAAACCACTTCAATCAAATAATCAAAGAACCTACATGAAATGACTGTCCAACAACTCTATGGAAACCTTCTTACCTACGAACTAGAGCTGACTCAACGAGCAGAAACTCTATCAGAAGGAAGAAAGAAGGATAAGGGAGTTGCTCTCAAAGCAACAGAAGAGATCTCTAAAGCTCATGATGAAAGTGAATCTGCATCTGATGATGATGATGATGATGATGATGATGAAGTTGCAATGTTGGTCAGAAGACTCAGAAGGTCCATGCGCAAATGAAGAAGCGACAGACCTAAGAGATTCAACAACATCAGTAGTCAGGAGCATATCAATGACGTATGCTACAACTGCAAGAAGCCTGGCCACTTCATTGCAAACTGCAACAAACCTATCAGAGAATAGCTCAAAAGAAAGACAAACCAAAGAAGGAGTTCAAAGGCTACAAGAAGCATCAGAAGAAAGACAAAGGTCTTATAGCTGGAAGTTCATGGAGTGACTCAGACAACGACACCAATGCTGAGTCTGAAGCTGATGAAGAACCTCAAGGAGTCAACCTATGTCTGATGGCCAAGGATGCAAACAACAATAAAAGTACTGACCATCCTGAGGTAAGCATAGATGAGGTATTTGACTTCAACACTCCTGATGTAGTTATTGATGATTTAAGAACTGCTCTTCATGATATAACATCTGATCTATATCAATATATAAGGTGGTTCAGAGTTCTGTCTAAAGATTATTCTGGTCTTCGAAGAGAGAAAGAGAAAGTCCAGAAAGAACTGGAAACAGCTCTACTCAGTTCTAACTCTCTCTCTAAGTTTGAAGCTGAGAATAAAATCTTAAGACAGACCAATGAACTAAGCACAAGAGAGTCAAAACTAACCTCTAAGATTGAGGAGCTAGAAAAGACTATCTCTATGTGGAGTAGGTCTTCCTCATCCATGGACTCCCTGATCTCCAGTCAGAGAAGTGCTTCTGACAGAACAGGTTTAGGTTTTGGGGAGTCTACCCCAGAACCAAGTGTGGAAAAGATAAAGGATACTAACATTAGCAGTGCTTCTAATCTAAATAGAAGCATTGTATTTGTGAAATCCACACAGAAGGAAGAACCAGTGAAACCCTGCTCTTCTGATCTAAGTCATGTCCTAAGACACAACGGATCCCATGCTGGCCTGGGGTTTAGAAAAGAGAAGAGTAACTCAGTCACCACTGCCCAACCTCGAAGAATCGCAGAGTCAAGTAAAATAGACTCCACGAATCAACCTGGAAGGAATCGTGGTGTTGAGGTCCACTTAACACAAATCATGAATCTCAAGGCTGCATGGAAAAAGAAGAAGCAATATAAGGGTAAGGCCACCCAGTATCCACAAAAGTCCAAATGGAGAAAGAGTCCATACACACACACAAGCATGCATTATATTAGATGCTTTGCATGTGGTAAAAATGGTCATAAAGCTGCATTATGTTATCATAACACTGTGCATGGAAGGCCCAAAATCAAGCAGATTTGGGTTCCCAAGGGTACTAACATTGTAGGACCCATGCAAGTCTGGGTACCAACATGAAAGCTTAACCTGTCTGCAGGAACTGAACACCACGATCACAACATGGTATTTAGACAGTGGTTGCTCAAAGCACATGACTGGGAACAAAGCCCTCCTGTCTAACTACACAGAGAAAGAGGGACCAACAGTTATCTTTGGAGATAATGGTTCTGGCAAGACGAAAGGATATGGCTCAGCTGGGAATGGTGCAGTGTCCTTCAGCAAAGTGGCATACGTAGATGGACTAAAGCACAACCTTCTTAGCATCAGCCAACTCTGCGACAAAGGCCATCAAGTCACCTTTCTCAACAACCAGTGTTTAGTCAGAGATCTGGAGACATCCTCAATCAAGCTGACCGGAACAAGAGAAAGAAATGTCTACACTGTCAACCTTGCTCAACTAAGTTCTGATGAGACAGTATGCTTTCTTGTTAAAACATCTGAAGAAATAAGCTGGCTTTGGCATAGAAGGCTATCCCATCTCAACTTCAAGAGCATGTCAAAACTAGCCTCCAAAGATCTTGTAGCAGGTTTACCCAAGTTCAGCTTAGGCAAAGAAAGGCCATGCAATGCCTGCCAGCTTGGAAAGCAAACAAGAAACTCATTCAAAGGCAAAGCAGTCAACTCGATTGACAGGCCTCTACAGTTACTCCATATAGATCTCTTCGGGCCAATTCAAACTGTGAGCTTAGGAGGGAAGAGATACTCACTGGTCAAAGTGGATGACTACACCAGATACACATGGGTGTTCTTTCTTACCTCTAAAGATGAAACAAGCTCCCAACTGATCAAGATGTTCAAGCTAGTGATGAATGAAAAAAGAGATACAATCAAGGCCATAAGGAGTGATCATGGTAGAGAGTTCGATTTCTCTGAAATGGATCAGTTCTGTGCAGACAATGGCATCAGCCATAACTTCTCGGCACCACAAACTCCACAACAAAATGTAGTAGCTAAAAGGAAGAACAGAATACTGATCAAAGCTGGAAGAAATCTACTAGCAGCAGCTCATCTGCCTAAATACTTCTGGGTAGAAGTCATCAACACTGTGTGCTACACTCAGAACAGGTCTCTTATACACTCTACGTTGAAGAAGACTCCCTACAAACTGTGGAAAGGAAGAAAGCTAAATGTCAGTTACTTCCATGTGTTCGGCTGTGCATGCTACATTCTCAATAATGGAAAGCAATATCTGACTAAGTTCCAACCCAAGTCAGACGAAGGAATCTTTCTTGGATATGCCACAGACAGCAAAGCATATAGAGTGTTCAACAAGAAGATACTAAGTGTTGAAGTCTCGATCCACATTATCTTTGAGGAAACAGACTCAGACAAGTCTGCACCACAAGGCACTACGATAGACGATTCAGACACTACGAATGAGGTGTTCGAGCCCAACACCACGACCATAGTTCCAGAAGGTGGAATCGTAGAGTCTGGAGAAGAAATCGTAGAGAGAGCTACACCAAACGACGATTCTGATCAACAAAAACCAGAAGTCAATCTTGAAGAGTTCAGACAAGAAGGCACCAGAACAGATGTTCCAACAGGGAACAAATGGACAAGAGATCACACTCAAGACCTGATCATTGGAGATCCAACTGCCAGGATCAGGACAAGGTCTACAACTCAGAATGAATGTTTCTATTTGAGCTTTCTGTCTCAAATAGAACCAAAAAAGATAGAAGATGCAATGCAAGATGCAAGCTGGATAGAAGCCATGTAAGAAGAGCTGAATCAGTTTGAAAGAAGTAAAGTCTGGAGATTAGTTCCAAGACCAAAGAATCACCCAGTCATTGGCACCAAATGGGTCTTCAGAAACAAAATGGATGAAGATGGGGTGATCACAAGGAACAAGGCAAGACTAATGGCCAAAGGTTATTCTCAAGAAAAAGGCATTGACTATGATGAGACCTTTACACCTGTTGTCAGACTTGAAGCAATCAGAATATTCCTTGCATTTGCTGCCCACATGAGGTTTAAAGTCTTCCAGATGGATGTCAAGAGTGCATTCATAAATGGTGAACTTCAAGAAGAAGTATATGTGGAACAACCTCCAGGTTTCATTAATTCAACCCTCTCTAATTATGTTTAAAGATTAGACAAAGCCTTATATGGACTTAAACAAGCACATAGAGCATGGTATGAAACACTAACTAACTTTCTTATTAAAAAAGGATTCACTAGAGGTAGAGTAGACACTACACTATTTCTTAGGAAGCACAAAGATAAAGTGCTACTAGTTCAAATATATGTAGATGATATTATCTTTGGTTCTACTGATGAAAATTTATGCAAGAGATTTTCCAAGCTTATGCAGAGCAAGTTCGAAATGAGTATGATAGGTGAGCTGAATTTCTTCCTTGGATTGCAAGTGAAGCAGACTGATGAAGGTATCTTCATCAACCAAACCAAGTACATTAAAGACCTACTTAAGAAGTATGGCATGGAATCAGCCTCTCCCATGAAAACACCAATTGCTCCAGCTACCAAACTTAACAAAGATGAGAAAGGTAAATGTATTGACATTACTCAATACAGAGGTATGATAGGCTCCCTTCTTTACTTAACTGCCAGTAAACCAGATATAATGTTTGCAACATGTATATGTGCTAGATTTAAGCTAATCCCAAGGAATCACACTTAACTGCTGTAAAAAGGATTTTTAGATATCTTAAAGGTACACCCTACTTGGGACTTTGGTATCCCAAGGAGACCTCCTTTGAACTAACAGGATATTCAGATGCTGACTTTGCAGGATACAAAATAGACAAAAAAAGTACCAGTGGCACTTGTCAACTGCTAGGAAATAGACTAGTGTCCTGGTTTAGCAAAAAGCAAAAAGCAAAACTCAGTATCAACTTCAATAGCTGAAGGTGAATATATTGCTGCAGGCAGCTGTTGTGCTCAAATCTTATGGATGAAGAATCAGCTAGCAGACTATGGGTTTGATTTCAAATCTATACCTGTTCACTGTGATAACACAAGTGCCATAGCAATAACACATAATCCTGTCATGCATTCTAGGACTAAGTATATAGAAATAAGATATCATTTTATTAGGGATCATGTTCCAAATGGAACTATATCTTTGCAATATATCCCTACTGAAAATCAACTTGCTGATGTGTTTACAAAACCCTTAGATGAATCCAGATTTAATAAATTGATAAGTGAGTTAGGAATGTTAAATTTTCAACCATGAAGTCTATGCTCTAGTTGGTGCTAACCATGCAGATACAAAGGCTAAGTCAAAATAGTAGAGATGACTAAGAGAAACCACGATCGTGGAGTGATCCAGACAAAGCAGAAAAGCTCACTGCGGTAGCAGCATTATCAAGCTAAGCACTCCTTCTGATAAGTGCCTCAGGGACAAACCTGATCCTTAGTGTCAAACTAAGAGGTTGGCCCTTCCTGAGCAACCTTAAGCCAGAAGGGATGTCATTTCAGAATGCATCACAAAAGACCGTAGAATCAACTGTCAAGGAGCAAGCTGAGGATGAAACTCAACAATTGTGGAGTGGTTCTCGACAATCGTAGTCCTCTCATAAGGACTCACTAGCTCAGGGGGAGCTAAGGGAAAAACCGAACTTTCCACACGACTTAAAATCGTGGAGTCCTGCAGAACTCGACACGTGTCCCACTATGCAAAACATATGGAAGGAAGTTATAAATTCATTTTGAACTGTCATTTGTCAGTTTACCTTTGAATTTCAAAAGCTTATATCTCTATCTCTCTCAAACAAAACCCTAAGTTTCAGAAAGCTAAGGCAAATCTGTTCGTTACAGGATACTCAATCAAAATCAAATGGTTGCTTCCAATGTTGTCTCTGGTTACCAGCTATGCTTCGATAAGTTCGAGAAGGCTGACCCCAAGTTTCACAAGATTCTTTCACTTATAAAGAGTGCTGGCCTCGAAGAAGCTCTGAACACTAACACAATGATCTACCCAAAGCTGGTGAAGGAGTTCTATAGCAATGGAGTCATTGAAAGGGACTTCATCCTTACCAAGGTCAAGGGCATACAGATGCAACTCAATGCTGAAAGCATAAACCTAGCCCTAGGTTTCAAATCTAAAGGTCTTCTGTCCATGGATGTTCTCGATTTCCATGACGGTCTGAAGAAGATGCGCTACACAAAGATTGAAGGAAAGAGTGGCTACAAGAAGAAAGAATTTCCCCAAGAATATGAGTTCCTTGCTGATATTGTTGGAAAATGCATATGTTGCAAGGGCTCTGGCCACGATTCTGTCAACAAAAAGAAACTAAAGCTCATAACAGCCATCCGCTTCAAAGTCCAACTCAACTATGGGGCTTTGCTGATGGATTGGATTGGGAAATGGATGCTCAGCCCTAAGAAGACCAAGAGCATTGCCAAAATGCTCTATGGGAGGTTTATCAGCATTATTCTACAGTCTGCTCTAGGTGACAAGATTGAGGACAAAGAAGGCGTCTCCATCAATCCCAACAAGAAGATGACCCAGCAACTGTTCCAGAATTGGAAGAGGAATCCAGTAGAAAATGTAAAGATGATGTCTGCAACTTCATCTGCTGTAAAGGAAGCTGAAGAGGATGAAAAGGTCAACCAAGAAGAACCTGTGGCTCTGGTCAGAAAGAGCAAAGGGAAAAAGAAAGTGAATGAAGGTGTTCAAGTAGCTGAGGAGCCCCAAGGCTTAACCACTGATGCACCCTAAAAGGGTCCTGAGGCAGATGTTGAGTTTTGAAGCCTTACCACTAATAGAGTTATTACTCCTAAGGCAACTCAATCACCAGAAGAGGTTCTGAAAGAGAAGAAGAAGAAGAAGAAGAAGAAGAAGAAGAAGAAGAAGAAGAAGAAGAAGAAGAAGAAGAAGAAGAAGGAGAAGCTAAGTGAGGACAGGGCTGAAGGTAGTTCTGAACCTCAGAAAAAGAAGAAACGCAGCCAAAGAACAAAGAAGTCTTCACTCACTATGATTGTGGAGTCATCACCAATCGTAGAGTCCAGACTGACTGCCACTGTAGAAGGAGAAGCTGCAACAGCCTCTCAGCCTGAACAAACTCAAAGGACTGAAGCTGAAGGAAGTGCAAAAGCTATGTCCAAGCCAAAGAAGAGGGTGAAGACATTGGTCAAGAAGTATGTTCTTACCAATGGGGAAATATTAAAGGAAAATGACAGAAGAATTGCTGATGAGAAGGCTGAACAGACCACTGAGCCTCAAGCATCTGGTCCAACCTTGGAAGAGACCATAATCATTGAAGATGTGATAGCCTACATCAGTAATGCAGACAACACTGTTGCACCTGATCAAGCTATGAATCAAGCTAAGGAAGAGATGCCTGAAGTTGGTGCTCATGTTGATGAAGTTCAGGAAGAAGAAATGGCCAACTCTGAAAGGATTGTGCCACAAATAATTATGATAACCCCTGATAATCTTGAAGAGGAAATGCCCGTACAAAGTACTGCTGCTGAGAAAGCACAGCCTAAAGTTATTATTCAATCAGAGGAGGTTCTGGTAGAAGATGTGTTGGAGAAGTCTCTGGAAGTTTCTATTCAAGGGAGTGCTACAGCTGAGGGGGAGCTGATAGAAGCACAAGAACCAGAGAATGCAGAAGCTGATGGGGAGCTACCAATAGAAAATGTTGAAGTCCCCCCAGTCCATGAAGAGCTCGTAGAGTCTGCTACTGCAGTAATAGTGGACATTGAGGATGATGTGATGTCAGATGTGGTGGAAGTTATTGATGAAGATTATGAAGATGGTGATAAAGAAGAGGATGATGAACTTGAGATTCTGTATGTAGACCAAGATGGAGAAAGGATAGCTAACTACAATCAGCTATTCAACTACTTGCCTATGATGCTCTATCATAGAGCAATGATTCTCAACTCTTGGGATTATATATTTTGGACGTTCAAGGCTTATCCAGCAATTTTAGTGCTGGCCAATGGTTTCCCAAGGAACCTCAATTTTGCTCAGAAGCTGATCACAAATGATTCAACTTCAGAGACTGAGTATAAGGTACATTCTACTCCCATCTGTTTCATTATCAACCACTCTCCATCATCACATTTCAATCAATTCTATGAATTGCCAAAGTGGTTGGAAGTGGTATTGCACCCACTCAATCAGTTTTCAGTTACAGAGTCCCAAAACTTTGTACCTGATGAACCAAATTACCAACTTGTCCTCGTAGATCAAACTGTCAATGACCCAATTGTTATTGAGTAAATCACCAAAATCGTCGAGCATATGCTTGATAGCTCAACCATTGAGACACAAACTCTGGACGACGAACAACGATTCGTGCCTATTGATCAACCTGACACAAAAATTGTAAAGTCCCCAGAACAGCTTAACAAACCACATACACAAACCCCTGAACCAAACTTTTAGCCCATACACCAAACACAAGCCCCTATAACCCAATCAGATATTCCCTCGTCCTCAAATAATGAATATTTTAACATGACACTTGCTCTCACGAGCATGTCAAGAAAAGGTGAAAACACTTCTGCCCCTCCTCCTCTTGAGACTCAACGAATTCTTGATCGATTGTCTCTAATGCCAACAAAGGAAGAGCTGGCTGTTCTAACAAGTTATATGGCTTTAGAGTCTGAGGAGGTTCTTGAAGCTAACTCTCTGGCGCTTCATAAAAGATTTGATCATATAATCGACTCTGTCAAGACTCTACCAGGGAACTTGGCAACTGAACTGTCCAAGAAGCTGAGGAAGATTGTAAAGGAAATGGGTGATAGCCTCAGCCAAAGGGATGTTATTCATTTTGCTGCAATGAAAAAGCATAAGGAATCTATGGAGATCATGCAGAAAACTCAACAAACGCAAAATGAGCTAATGATCAAACAGATTCAAGAACTGCGCCTCATATTACACGAATTCCAAACCTATGGCATGACTCAAGTTCAGCAAACTACACAAGCCATGGAACGGATTCAACAACAGAGAAGAAATACTAAGGCTTTAGTCAAGGAAAATTGTAGTGACATTGCACTCAACCGCTCTCAGATGCATGAGCTGGTGCAAGGAGTCCAACGCCTCTCTGAAGACATTTAAACCCTTGATGCTGACATAAAGGGGGAGAATAATGAGGAAAGAGACAGCAGCAGTGGAAGAGGCAAAACAAAGCAAACTCACATTGGTAAATCATCGAGGAGCAACCTAAGAAGTCCTAGCTATCAGCCTCCACGATTTGATCAACAGCGGCAAAATCGTCCATCATCTCTCATGGCTGAACCCTATGAAAGAAGTCAAGGCCAAGCTCATAGCTCACAAGGAGTATCCCACACTGGCCTCAACATGCCTGTTGGAGATCCTAACTTCATGAACAGACATGATCATTCAGAAATGCTGAGCCCAGAAGAGCTAGATGACATTGCATGGAGAGATGAAGTTAGCAGGAGAAGAAGAGCTGAAGAGCATGCCAACCCTCCGAAGAGTAAGAGGCAAAGAAGATAGAGATTAGTCAAAATTAATGTTGTATTGATGTTTCTATGCTAGATTGGAATATCTTTTCAAACATCAATAAATTCATGCTTATTCTCTAGAAATTTCAGCTGCTCACTGAAACACTATGTCATATTTACTTTCTAGCACTCTGCATTTAGAAAATGATGCAATGATACAAATCTGCTTGGTTATGTCAACATCAAATAGGGGGAGATTGTTGGGAATTGCATATTCAAATTTGATGTTGAAAGTAAATATAAATGCTTAAGTGTAAGGTCCTTCAAAGATTATATGTACAAGGACTTAGATGATAGCTCAAAATTGTTAGGTTGATCTATGCTTTAATGTTTATCATTCTGTAAATGAATGTATAAAAGAGAGATCAAAGCTGTTAGGTTGATCTATTTTGAGATGTAATTGTTAGGCCTTGACAAAATCGTAGTCTGTCAAAGGCAGTCTGCAGAAGCCAAGGCAGAATTATGGAGTTTTAATGAAGATGTCCAAAGATCGTAGTCTGTCCTGGAAGCCACTCTCAGAATCATGGAGATGATCCGAGCGCCTGCCGGGTTAAGTAAAGAATCACAGTCTGCTCTCGAAAGTGTGGAGTTTGCAAGACAAGCAAGTGGAAATCGTTGTCTGTCTAAGGGCTTAAGAGAAATTATAGTGTTCTCTATGATCATGACTGAGTCCAGCCTATGCAAGCCATCACACAACGATCATGGTACAAAGACCACGATCGTCGTGACCCTCCTATGAGCATCAAAGTTCGTCTATCTGATGAAGGAGGAAGAACAACAAATGAAGAAAGGCATATAGACGTTGACAAATTGATAGTCCCAATGATGCTACATTCATCCTTAGTATATATCGAAGAAACGTATTGGAGAAGCTAAGGAAAGGACTAAAAGCCTGCTAAAAACATCTTTTCAGGTGTTAGGTGAGATAGCAGTCTGTTGTGTCAGTGGGCCAGACGGCTAAGCAGCAGAAAAATAGGAAGTCAAGATCAGTGCACAAAACAGTCTAAATCATTTAATGCTACAACGGATGCCTTCAACGGTTAGATTTCAAGCTCCTTAATAAATAAATCAGACAAGGATTCAAAAAGCAAGCAAGCAAGTAAGATAGAAAGAAAGCTAAGAACGCTCAAGAATACTCAACGAATAGACTCTACGATCCTGAAAGAGGAAAGCTTGCTTCGCTACTCAGTTTATTTAGAACTGATGCTTAATTGCAACTGAGTAACACACCCCATAATACAACTCTCAATCCAAAGTGTACCAAGTCAGAAGGACTTGAAGAGTTCTAAGTGAACTAAAGAAGTTCCAAGATTGTTGATCTTGAAGAGTTCTTAGTGAACTAGAGAAGTTCCAATGCTGCTGGCCTTGAAGGAATCTAAGTGATTCAAAGTGTAAAGACATCCTTAGTGGATTTCCTACTTGTGGAGTAGAAGAGTGGACTAGGAGCCTTGTGTGCTCTGAACCACTTAAAACCTCTGTGTCTCTCATTAACTGCTATAACTGCTATATCTATTATAACTACCATAACTGCTTATCAAACTATTACTGCATCATCTTTAAGGGGAACAAACATATATTCCGCTGCTGTCAGTATATTCAATACTGACAAGTATTTTGAAACAAAGAAAAAGTTGAAAATATCTATTCAACCCCCCTTCTAGATAACTATTGTGCCTTTGGGAACTAACAATTTACATTCCAGCTTGGCCTGGATTATTTCATGGCCTTTTTATCGCTTTTATAAATATATATATACTTACATTTATGTCCGGGCATAGGATTATAAATCTGTTGCCCTTTACAACTTTTATATATATATATATATACACACATCCTGTTGAGCCTAGATCATTTCGTGGCTCTTTTACAGCTTTTATATATATATACATTCTGTCGAGCCTGAATCATTCTGTGGCTCTTTTACAGATTTTATATATATATATATATATATATATATATATATATATATATTTTAATTCTGCCCGTCTGGATTACTCCGTGATTTTTTACAACTTGTATAAATATATATATTTTTTCATTTCAGTCTGGGCATAGGATTTGAAATCCGTCGCCCTTTATTGCTTTTATATATATATATATATATATATATATATATATATATATATATATATATTTTCATTCCGTCAGACCTGGATTACTCCGTGGTTTTTTACAGCTTTTATAAATATATATATATATATATATATTTACATTCCAGTCCGGGCATCGGAGTGAAAACTCATCGTCCTTTACAGCTTTCGTATATATATAACTATATATATATATATATATATCTTTTATTCATTGTGATTAAATTGCTGCTGTAAATATTCATTTGATATGAATCAGCACTGACATCTTTTTGGGCGAACTAGATTTCTTTAAATCTCGCCAATTCTATCTTTCAAACAGTTCAAAATAGGTTCAGACATAACCGAAAAGCTAGAATGGCTGAGATTTACTTAAATCTAGCAGTTTTTCTAGTTTTATTCATTCAGAAAGCAACCTCGCGGTCCTTAGATCGATATCTAGTGGGAACGAGACACTTTGGCTACGCGCATGCCAGGATTTACTGATGAATCCTTGGTTCTTGCGACATCTGGATGTGAATATACATTTTCTGTGCATATTTGAGCTGTGCAGGTCTATTGGCTTTCCTATGTGAGCCTAGGAATCGTGGGATTCACGATCAAACTGATTTGAATCTGATTTCCACGATGGACAAACTCCACTTTACAAATGTACCCTGCCAGTTTTTTTGTAAAAATGTACATCCAAAACACCTTAAAACGGTTATCCGGGTTTAAGGTCTCAATATAATGAAAATATGATTTATCGTGTCAAAGTTACTCTGATGGCTTTTATGCCCATGAAAAGACCGGCACTTGTATATATTTTGTGGTCGAGGATGCTTCGCAGCCTGACAATCACCATTTCAATTGAGCCCAAAGGCTGAAAAGATAAAATAGAAGTATCAACATGCTTCAATTCCTATGGTAGCATAAGAGTTTGAAAATCAAATTTTCAAAACATCATTCTAATATCTTGTCTAATAAAAGGAGTTTTGCAAATCAAATCAAACCTTTCGTATATAGGTTCAACGAAGCACGTCCATACTTTCATATCAAACCAACATATATGCTTTATCATCATACATGATTAGCTTGTATTCATACTACTTTCAGAAAGACTAGCGAACCCTTATTGATTTGACTAGTCCATAGTTGATGAGCGTTCTAAATTCTAGAACTGTTATTGAGCTTATCCAAACCAAACTTCCTTTGGTGTGGGACTCTGATGTCAAACTGAGATGAACAACCATTTATAGAGGATTATTTACGCGTTATCGTTGAGATGATGTGCACATACATGGTACTAAGGGTTGATCCCCTTAAGTACGAGAAGTAGAGTCCATATAGTCGTACGACTGTTAAAGGTTTAAAGTAGAAATTGTGACGCCCCCAAATCCAGGTCCCTCAAACCTCGAACCTGGTGTATCACGATACTACTATCGTCAAATTATTTATATCTTTTATTCATAACTTAATGAATATAACTTCGCTTTATTATAAATTAGAATATAAATTCCTTCCATTTCCAGGATCTATATGATGACCCCAAACTTTAATAAGTTCCAATCTTGGTCATTTACCATTCCTGTCTTTACATCATATTCGATGTTATAAAAATGCGGAATAATTTAAACTTTTTCAATCTTCTTTCTTTATTATTTCTAAATCACAATCTTTATCAATTACATATCCTTGAATCAAATTATGTTATGATTCACTTTATTCGAATTATCGTATAAGATTTTACATCTCGATTCGATATCCTCTATATATCGATAGTACGACTTTACAACTCAACATGTATTAAACATCGTAACTACTATCATGTACATCTCCTAGAACCGTAAACATGGTTCAAAGCAATAAGTCCAACTAAATAATAATCTTCTTGCGATACTATTGAACTCTATCAATCAAGTAGCACGTAACTTTACCGTGAGTCCTTAACCAGCAAAAATGGTTATTTGCAAGAGTGAGCTCGACAACTCAGCAATTCTAACAGTTTTCATGCATCACATAGCATAAAATATCATGTTCAGTACATGCATTCATAATCATTTAATAATCCATCCCCGATGATGGAATTTGTTATACACATCCTCAAAGGGAGCACCGAGAAGGATTGGTGATTCAAACCTGTTTCAAACTACCGGTGTAAATTATCATCAAGATAGGTATCAGAAGCACACGCTGAGGTACTCGGTAACCGAGATATATCCCCGGGAGAAAAATCGGCAGAAAGATACGATGACATCAGCCGGGAAGAAAAATATGCCTTGTGAAGGGTCTTGACAGACATGGAAAACCATTGGTCTCAAACCAAGGTAGCATCAATACTACCATCTTCATCAAAGTTGGCAAGTTCATCACGGATAACGTCATCCCCAGTAGAACGAGACTAGAACAATCTGTGACAGCCTAACTCTGATAACCTGTCAGTGGTTATCCTACTAGTAATTATCTGACAATGCTGCCACAAGGGTTATCATAGGTAACGTTATCCCCAGCATAAACTAACGTAATCAATCAGTGATAACCCTAACCCCTTGAAGGTATCTAACATTCATCGCATATCATGTCATGCATTGCCTCCCCTTTGCATGTGAATTTCTCGTGTCTACTAATCTTTATCATGTTCATTCCACTACATTGCATGAATATGATAAAGAGGGGCATCTGTAGACACTCAAAATTTTCTTTCCATGTTACTAACACTATAGGAGGGAAAAATTGCCATCAACTCAACCCCGGTCTTAATACCGGGCCGTCAACTCAACCCCGGTCTCAATACCGGGCCATCAACTCAGCCTCACACTACACCAAAAATGGCCTCTAGTGAAGGACAAATCCTTCACAAGACATTATATATCACTCACAATAGATTTATTGCGAAGAAATATTTCCTTCACACGAGTGCTCGCATAAGACCTCCTCGCAATTTGTCATCCTTCGCTAAGTAGTGACTAAATATTTTTGTGAAGGATATATTGTGAATAACTTTTTATTCACAAATTATATTTGGTAATGGAATATTGTTATTTAGTGAAAGAATGGTTTCCTTCACAAATAATATTTTAAGAAGGACTATTAAAAATTAGTGAATAACTTTATTCCCTCACAAATAATATATTGTGAAGAACAAATTTATTTAACAAGAGAAAATTTTCCTTCACTAATTATAAATCGAGAATATATCTTCAAATTAGTGAGGAAAATAATCCTTCATTGATGACTAACTAATTAACTAGAAAATATTTTAGTGAGGAAAACAATCCTTCATTAATGTGCATTTCTCAAGTAAAATCCTTCACAAATTATAATTTTGTAAATAAAAAATTAATTAATAAATAAACAAAATTCATTACAAATTATAATTAATTTTCAAATCAATGATTTCATATTATTATTATTATTATTAATTGCTATAATAAATATTAAATTTAATATTTCAAGTTAATATAAATGTTATACTTGTTTCAATCCAAAACATGTACAAGAGTTAAATACGTATATTAAATACATTTGCAAGTCATAAAAATGCATGATATATTATTTAAAAAATTGTTTGCATATGCAAGGTATACATCTTGGCATACCGATAATGATTTTACATCAACTTAATGTAAAGAAATATTGTAAGGAAGTATATATCTTAGCAAAAGAGTAACATGGGGAAAATTCGAAAGTGTCAAGGTTGTAACAATTTCATTATATTTCTCCAATGGAGCACTCAAAAGAGTAACAACTTGTTTTGTTGCTTTAGTATCTTCAAGCTTTGGTTTGCCAGAAAGTTTCTTGACACATGCTCCCTGTAATTATTAATGGAGAATGAGTTAAGATCAGTAATCAACAATCCATGTGGAAGTTCATGTTGTTTAAATTAGACATATATATGAAAATATATCTTTATGAGGCATGTAAAACATATCTGCAAGATTGCACTGTCAAATTATTTAACCTTACTGGAGTTCCCAAGTAATATTTAGCACAAAGCCTCTATTTTCCAATCCCCAAATTTAGCCCCAAAATTTAGCTCAAGGCCTTTAACACAGACAATATCTCTACATTACAATAAAAATTGCCACATCATGAAAAGAAACATACCAGGACGTGATCCACATAATCAAGCCAATCAGGATGAACACGAAGGGTGAATGTTAAAAGAGAGACGTACAAAGTGATGACTCCAACAATAGGCATGTGCACCTGTGCTTCTATCACCTGCAATTTAGCCTAATCTGACTTGGGACCCTAGAGACTGAGAACGATTTCTGCAAAACTGAATTTTCTGTTATTTAAGCGTGAAATAGAACAAACCTGTCTCATTTCTTCAACACTAATAGCACCGTTCTTATCTGCATCAATTGCATGGAACTGATCCCTGAGATCAGCTAGCTCCCCTTCATCAAGAGTACTAGCCAAAGCCTGCAATTTAATAAACTCCTCTTTAATATCATTTTTAAGTAATTATATTAATTGGAAATCTGCCATATATAAAGAAAAGAGGGAAAAAAGAGCTCACCCGTAGAGCAAACTGCTTTAAGAGACTGTACTGCACAAATTGCAGCATATTGAATAGAACAGAAACACAAAAAACAAAGGCCAAAAAGCAACTGAATAATAGGTGATCATGTTACACTTCAGTTCTGAATATTTTGAGGACTAGAGGGAGCAATATCAGGATTAACGTGTATATTTCTTATGAACTATATATGTGTTCAAACGTGCATTCTTACGTAACTGAATGTCATTTTTAACAGAGCAGTAATAATACCAAACTGATTTCCTCAGTTCACTGTAAACTCTTCTGCTTCAAAGAAATGGTAGATTTAATTATTGCGCCATCTGTCCTAATATGTCTGCAGTGCCAGTCTGGTGCAAGCATCATTTACTGCCTTCCCAATTCAAATCATCCAATGAGAATGCCCCATATGTTGCCCAGCCTTGCACCCCACGAGTCAACCACATAGCTCACTAGGAACCAGCATGTAGAATCTGCCCACATATGGTGTTGTAGTCTATCTTTTCTCATGTTAGCATTTTGCTTTTCAATTTGGCATAATTAGCTATTAGCTGCAAGACTTAAGTTGGATATGTAGGTTCTTACTAATTAATTTTAAGCATTCGAAGTATGATAATTAACAAAAATAATCTGTGTCTTCATGAGGTTAAAAAATTGGAATAGCTGTAAAGAATTAAACATGAATTCGTGACTCCAAATGTCAGTAAAATAATTTCCTGTCAATGCAATAAATTAATGGTCTACTTGAATTAGGCCTGTTTACATCACTTGCTGACGCCCCCCCGGGGGGGGGTGGGTTTTGCTGCACCCTTTGTCGATGTACTACTACATTACTACATTGGTTTTAGTGAATGCAGAACATTCTAAGCATGGAAAAGCCAAAAGTTGAAAACCCATTACTAAATGGCAACTTTTTATAGCTTTTTGTTTGGTAACTTTGGTGTTGTATGCTCCACATTTCCCTGGCCGACTTAATCTGTTTATAGTTAAAGATTGCATGAGAGGATGACATAACAGATTCACACTCTTTGTGCTCCTAATAAATAGTCTTGTTAACACTTCATCTATTATTAGAACCACCTCTTCAAGGGGAAATCATATAAGTAGTAGTAATGACGTCACTTAATATGCCTATACTATAAGCAGATAAATGCGTACAATGTACATTACAAGTATTAGACTATGAGATGAATAGAGTAATTAAATGCAGGAAGTCATTGCTCCAACATAGAACCAGCACCAAAGAAACGGATTTATTGAGAAAAAGAAGAAGATTCACACATCTCCACCAAAAATATTTTCTACCACATCAAAAAGTCTATCAAACTAAAGGGTAAACCTGAATATGTAGAGAAGCTGTTGGAACTCAGAGTCACCGGGAACAGAGCTTGCCTCCTAGTCATTTCAGCTGCAAAGCATAATAATAGTTGTTATTTTTAAAGTGAATAGTGGCCAAAACAAATTTAAAAATGATCAACGAATAAGAAATAGATGCCAACGATAAATAGAAAAGTTGTTTATATTAATATTTAAAATCCCGTTTTCTTAAGTTGTAACAGATATCTTGGAGGTAATCAAAATAGTAAAATTACCATATGTTCCTAGATAGAGATATTTGTTGCCAAAGACGCGGCCAATACGAGCCTCCCATCTTCCATTATGGTGGTGCCTACACATTAAAACACCGTCAAATTCATATGCCATGATCACAAAAAACAGAGAATGGAGTGAGAGATCTAATCCAGATCAAACTACTACCTTGCTACACCTCTATATTTGGAAAATCTACGAGAAAAACCGCCACTTTTTCTGTAAAAAGAAATATGCCACGAACACAAGCCCGTAGTAGTTAGAAGCCCAATAAAGAAAAGTTGATCGATCGAGGAGATAACAATTTTAATGCATACCTCCTCAGTGATCCAATGTACTCTTCTTTTGACTGCCCCTCCATCTCATTAAGCTCCTCTTGATAAGTCGACAGCTACAAAAATGGAATGAAAAACCAAGAAATTACAACATTTGCATATATTATATAATTATCATCAACTAATATTTAAGCTCAAGAACTTACTGGGAAGTTGAGGATGGTTTGGTGTCCCCAATACTTTAATGCCGCCAAGTCATAAGCATGTGCTGCTGCTGCTTCATCATCGTATGCCCCTGTTTTCCATAATCCCCACCTAATCCATCATCATCATTAATAAATTGCAATATTAAGATCGATCTAATACAAGTAATTTCCTGAAAAAAAACTGAAAAAATCTTGGACTTTCTTTTCATTCTCGTCTCTAAACTCATTGCTCCTTTTTTTTAAAAAAAAGTAACAAACTTACCCAAATAAACTGCATTTTCAGTTGAATTTCAACACCCACCACAATCGTCAAACCCAAAAAAGAAAAAGAATAATCATCAATAATTCAGTTAAAATAGACAATACTATTTTGTTTTCTTTTTAAAGAAAAACAAGATTACTAAATACCAAAAAAATAGATTAAAGTAACCTTGTCTTCCTTTCTTGCTCTGTGACTGATTCTAGCAGTTCTTATCCCATAAATGAGCTACATATCCGCCCTTCCTCCGATGCCTGAAATTAATAACCATAAAATTGATTCCAGCAGTTCTTATCCCACAAATGAGCTTCATATCAGCCCGTCCTCCGATGCCTGAAATTAATAACCATAAAATGGGCAGGCATGTGATATGAGAAATGGAAAAAAGGGCATTAATTAAGAATTGTAGTAGGTACCTTGTGACACCCCTGTAGACAGAGCTTCGCTGGGGAGGAGACTCTCAAGGAACGCTCTTTCGGTACGCTTTGTCTTGCCAATGGGGCTGCTGCTGCTGCTGCTGCTGCTACTATTGCTACTGACACTGCTTTTAGAATTCTTTTTCGCCATTAAACTTGACTACCAGTAGTAATTAAGAAGAGTGAAAACAGAGAGAGAAAGCTACTAGGAGTGAATATATAAGAAATGAGAGGAGGGAATGGACTAATTGTGTATTGTTAAAAGACTGGACTGGGTCCTCCAAACAACGAAAGGGGTTTAGTATATGGAATCAAGGTTAGTACAATCAACAAGAAGAAAAACAAACCACAAACCCTAAGCCCTCTTCTGGTATTCAGCAGACTGTTGTGGTTAGCAAGAAGCAGTCTAGTAAGGAAGCCTAATCTGGTAACAGGGAGTTACAAGTGCTGCTAAAGTACAGCATAGCAGCTACACTCACTCTCATCAGTTACAATTCAAGCCATTGGTAGTTTTACAGCTGGCATTGTTAGTTAGGAAGTAGTTGAGCAATAACTAACAAAAGTGTATTTCGGCGGGAGAATTAATTGAAGTGTATTTGAGCGGGAGAGATAGTTAGTTGTGAGAAGGATATATAGAGGGGGCATGAATGAATTGTATAACTTTGGCTACACTTTATATCAACCTCTCTCAATTCTGAAATACAATCTTTATTATTTCTGTTCTTCCATACTTTTATGTTCTTGAATCTATTTCTATTTCTTTTGTTAAACTGTTCAATATAGCAACTGGCCTGAATTGGTGGGTCTAAACCATTACATTTGGTATCAAAGCTCAGCTATCCTTGGACACCATTAAAGTCTCTCAAACACAATTCGAGTGAGAATCTTACGTAACTCAAAACTTCATCTACTACAAACTCAATTCTGTTAACGGAAACCAGTCGATTCAGGCAAAGAACAAATTGCAATATGGCTGCGGGTACCAGATCAAGGGAATCAATGGAAGAAGGGCTGCGAAACACAGATTCAAGGGTTCTTGAGCTGATGAATAGCCACCACCAACTGCAGAAATCTGTGGAAGCCATAGATGACAAATTTGGCCATGTGCAAAGTACAATGGAGATGCTAATGATGGAGTTTCAGAAATCGGTCGAAGGTAAGAACCATTCTAATTCAGAGGGTAACCAAGAGGAATCATCAGAATTCAATAGAAGGAATGAACATGCCGATAATAGGATTGGTCAGAATACTAATAACTCAGGAAAACATTGGAGTCCAAAGTTTGAATTTCCGGTTTTTAATGGATTAGAAATAAAAAATTGGATCATGAAATGTGAATACTATTTCCAATTTTATCCTATGGATGATGAACAAAGGATGAAGGGTGTTGCCTTGAATCTAGAAGGAGACGCAGGATCTTGGTTCTTAGCATATATAAGTCTCATATGGGAATTTCTTGGAAGCAATTTGTGGAGGACATTGAAGTAAGATTTGGGGAAACTTCAGTCAGTAGTACTCTTTCCGAGTTTAACAGGTTACAGCAAGTCCATTCAGTCATTCAATATCAGAAGAAATTCGAGTTTTTAAGAGCAATGGTAGAATCTGAAAATCCTGGTTTAACCGAAGAGTATTTCGTTAAGTGTTTTGTGGGAGGATTAAAGGAAGAAATTGGAGGGTTTGTGAAACTCCTCAAACTAACAAAAATGTCAAGCAATTTCAGTAGCAAGGGTGCAGGAGTCAACAGTAGAGGCAATTTACAAAAAATCCAGACCCAATTTTAGTGCACCTAGATCAGCAACTAGTTCTAATCCAAATGGGGAGATGGTGAAACCTATGAACAAGTTGATGGGAAATCATGCAGGACTGGTTACTAACATGAACAATAATGTTGTCAGTCATGCCAAATTATCAGGAGAAGGTAAGCCTATTCCTAGTGGTGTTAAGAAATTAACTTACAATGAGATGCAGCTACGAAGGGACCAAGGCCTTTGTTACAACTGTGATGAGCTATATAAAGCAAGCCATAGATGCAAGAATAGGAAAATTTTTCTAATCATGGGTGAAGAGGAAGAAGACGATATAGCAGATGATCTAGAGATTATTACTGATAAGGACTGCCCAGAAAAGGGTGCTCCAGATCAAGAACCAGAAATGAGCATCTCACTTCATGCGTTACATGGTAACACATCTGCAACTACTATCAGAATCAAGGCATCAGTGGCTAATAAGGAAATCATTCTCCTAATAGATAGTGGCAGTACATATAATTTTTTAAACACCAAGACTGCAGATTATCTACATTGTGCCAGAGAAGTGGTTCATCCTCTTCAGGTGTCAGTGGCTGATGGTTATAAGATGATAAGCTCTGAAAAGTGTAAAGAGTTTACATGGAAAGCTCAAGGATATGTATTCAAAACTGACATGAGATTGTTACCTCTAAAGGGCTGTGATGCAGTGTTAGGGGTTCAATGGCTTAAAACTCTTGGGGATTGCATATTCAATTTTGAGCAATTAACATTAGCCTTTACTATAGGCAAGAAGCAGATTAAACTACAGGGAACTAAAGATGGACATAGCCCAGCCATATCAATGATTGAAGTAGATGATCTGGCAAACTCTTATCAAAAGGGACAACTTTCAACCATGGCCTATCTGCTTTCTATTATTCCAGACAAAGAGGTTGAGCATATTCCAACAGTAGTAAATCAGGTGCTGGATGAATTCTATGATATATTTCAGGAACCTAAGAGTTTACCACCACAAAGAAATTATGATCACCAAATTCCTTTGAAAACAGGAGTGGATCCTTTTACCATAAGACCTTATAGATATCCACAAATACAGAAAAATGAGATTGAGAAAATTGTTAAGGAGATGTTGGAGGCAGGTATAATCCAGTCCAGTCAAAGCCCTTTTGCTTCACCAGTATTATTAGTCAAGAAAAAAGATGGTAGCTGGAGGTTTTGTGTGGACTATAGAGAATTGAATAGCATTACAATCAAGGACAAATTTCCCATACCAGTCATTAAAGAACTTCTGGATAAATTAAATGGAGCTATGTTTTTTAGCAAACTTGATCTGAGAGCTGGGTACCATCAAATCAGAATGCATACTCCAGACGTATACAAGACTGCTTTTCAGAACACATGTGGGTCATTACGAATTTTTAGTAATGTCATTTGGCCTTACTAATGCTCCAGCCTCATTCCAGGCTTTGATGAATCAGGTCTTTGCCCCTTATCTCAGAAAATTTATTTTAGTTTTCTTTGATGACATATTAGTTTATAGTCCTGATTTGAAGTCACATCTTCAACACTTTGAAGCTGTTAAGGAAAAATACCTTGTTTGCTAAGAGATCTAAATGTTCATTTTCCCAAAATAAGATTGAGTATTTGGGACATATAATTTTTGAGTTTGGGGTAGCTGCAGATCCTCAAAAAATTTTGTTTATGCTTAATTGGCCTACACCCTGTAATGTTAAAACTTAGAGAGGATTCTTAGGATTAACGGGATATTATAGGAGATTTGTAAATGGCTATGATGAGATAGCAAGACCCTTGACTCAGCTGTTGAAGAAAGACCAATTCAAATGGAGTATAGAGGCTACTTTAACTTTTGAAAAACTGAAGCAGATTATGAGCTCAACTCCAATTCTAGCATTGCCTAATTTCAGCAAAACATTCATTGTGGAGACTGATGCTAGTGGCAAAGGAATAGGTGCAGTTTTAATGCAGGAGGGAAGGCCAATATCCTACCTTAGCAAAACATTAGCACCCAAGCACCAGGGATTTTCTGTTTATGAAAAAGAGTTGTTGGCTATCTTGCATGCTGTGTCTAAATGGAGACCCTATTTGATTGGTTCTCATTTCATCATCAAGACTGACCATCAGAGTTTAAAATTCTTCATGGAGCAGAGATTGACTACATTCTTACAGCAAAAATGGCTTAGTAGAATGTTGGGGTATGACTATGAGATTACATACAAAAAAGGGACTGATAATGCTGTGGCAGATGCCTTATCTAGGTACTCTACCGAAGTTACAGGTGTTGATAAACCAGTTAGCCTTAATGCCATTTCTGCTAGTATACCATTTTGGGCTCAGGAAGTATGTAACTCCTATGATGAGGACAGAGAAGTGACACAGGTAATTCAGCAACTCTCCATTGCACCTCAAAGTGTACCTGATTTTACATTCAATTCTGGCATTCTGAGACAGAATGGCCGAATAATTCTAGGAGCAGGCAACAACATCCGAAGGAGTGTGTTTGATATATTTCATAGTAGTTCCATAAGTGGACACTCTGGGAGACAAGCTACCCTAAAAAAATTGAGCAGATACTTCATGTGGACTGGTATGACTACTGAAATTAAGAAGTGGATAGCTGAATGTGATACCTGCCAAAGGCACAAAAATGAAAATATTCATTATTCAGGCTTATTGCAACCTTTAGAAGTTCCTCACAAGCCTTGGACTGATATTTCATTAGATTTTATTGTAGGTCTACCAAATTCTGAAGGATACACTATTATTTTGGTCATCATTGATCGATTTACAAAGTTTGCTCATTTTATACCCATGAAACATCCATATAATGCTGTTGATGTTGCTAAATTGTTCCTTAAACACATTTACAAATTACATGGCTTGCCTCAGTCAATAGTTAGTGACCGAGATAAGGTATTCTTGAGTAATTTTTGGAAGACTTTATTTCAACTATTGGGGATCAAGTTGTGTCTTAGTTCCTCTTATCATCCCCAATCCGATGGTAAAACTGAACGATTAAATAGGTGCCTTGAAGGATATCTCAGATGTATGTGTAGTGATAGTCCTAAGAGGTGGAATACTTGGCTAGTGGTGGTACAATACAAACTTCCACACTTCTTTGCAATGTTCCCCCTTTAAAGCTTTGTTTGGGTTTGAACCACCCCATCTTAACTTCCATCAGATTGAGAATACCAGAGTACCTGCTGTGGATACATTTGTTAGGGAAAGGGCTATGATGTTACATGAATTAAGGAAACGACTGCTAGTAGCTCAGACTCGAATGAAGGACCAAGCTGATAAGTCCAGGACTGAGAGACATTTTGACAAGGGAGATTTTGTATACTTAAAATTACAGCCATACAAACAATCAAGTTTAGCCCAACGAGCTTCGTTCAAACTGGCACCTAGATATTATGGTCCTTATAAAATTTTAGAGAAAATTGGTTCTTTGATCCACGATGTGTTCCATGTGTCTCTATTGAAAAAAACCATTGGGACTCAAGCACTGATTGCTCCAGCTTTACCACCAGTCAATAACGATGGTCGGACAAAGTTGATTCCTGAGAAAGTGTTAGCCAGGAGAATGGTCAAATTCAATAACAAACCTTGGATTGAGTATCTTATTCAGTGGGTTGGCACTTTAGAGGAGGATGCAACATGGGAGGAGGCCCAGCAGATTACTTTTCGATTTCCATAATTTAATTTTGTGCCTTAAAGTGTCAGATCATCCTTGAGGACAAGGATTCTTTCAACGGAAGGGCAATGTTGTGGTTAGCAAGAAGCAGTCTAGTAAGGAAGCCTAATCTGGTAGCAGGGAGTTACAGGTACTACTAAAGTACAGCATAGCAGCTACACTCACACTCATCAGTTACAATTCAAGCCATTGGTAGTTTTGCAGCTGGCATTGTTAGTTAGGAAATAGTTGAGCAATAACTAACAAAAGTGTATTTGGGCGGGAGAATTAATTGAAGTGTATTTGAGTGAGAGAGATAGTTAGTTGTGAGAAGGATATATAGACTGTTGCAGAACAATAGAGGGGGCATGAATTGTATAACTTTGGCTACACTTTGTATCAACTCTCTCAATTCTGAAATATAATCTTTATCATTTCTGTTCTTCCATACTTTTATGTTCTTGAATCTATTTCTTTTTCTTTTGTTAAACTGTTCAATATAGCAACTGGACACAAATATAATCCGTCTCTAAATTGCATTTAAAAATATTTAAAAAATCCGTTTCTAATTCTATTTCTAAAATAAAGAGGGAATTGGTTCAATATTTTACAATTTAAATATTAATTTACAATATTTTATAATTAATTTAAATTATTATAACTTAATATTTTAATTAATACAATTAATATTGTAAATTACTTAAAAATTATTATTAAAGAACAAATTTTGTAGAACATATGAGTATTTTTTTTGACATTTGTACTCTATTCCACAAAAGAGTGTCACAAAACAGCGACCAATTTTATCTCTCGCAAAAAACTTCTGAACAATAATATATAACGAGTAATAATTCCTTCACTAATAGATTTTTTCCTCGCAAAATTTCATCATAATTTGGCACCAAAAATATTTCTATCACCTCACTTTTGCGAGAAAAAAATATATAAATTGCGAAGGATGTTTCTTTCGCTAATAACTATATTGTCACTATATTTTTTTTCTTCATTGTTCATTCGCTAGAAAACTCTTCATGTGAAGGAATAAATTCCTTCACAAAATTTCCTTCGCTACATCCCTATTTTCTTGTAGTGTCGGTCTCAATACCGGGCCATCAACTCAACCCCGGTCTCAATATCGGACCGTCAACTCAACCCCGGTCTCAATACCAGGCCATCAACTCAACCCCGGTCTCAATACCGTGTCGTCAACTCAACCCCGGTGTCAATACCAGACCATCAACTCAACCCCGGTCTCAATACCGGGCCATCAACTCAACCCCAGTCTCAATACCGAGCCGTCAATTCAACCCCGGTCTGAATACCGGGCCGTCAACTCAACCCCGGTCTCAATACCGGGCCTTCAACTCAACCCCGGTCTCAATATCGGGCCATTAAATCAACCCCGGCCTCAATATAGGAACGTTAACTCAACCCCGGTCTCAATATCGGGCCATCAAGTCAACCCCGGTCTCAATCCGGGAGGTACAGGTCAGCCCCGGTCTCAACCCGGGAGGTACAGATCACCCCGGTCTCGACTCGGGAGGTACAGGTCAGCCCCGATCTCAACCCGGGAGGTACAGGTAAGCCCGGTCTCACTCCGGGAAATACAGGCCAGCCCCGGTCTCACCCCGGGAGGTACAGGCCAGCCCTGGTCTCAACCCGGGAGGTACAGGTCAGCCCCGGTCTCAACCCGGGAGGTACAGACCAGCCCCGGTCTCAACTCGGGAGGTACAGGTCAGCCCCGGTCTCAACCAAGGAGGTACAGGTCAGCCCCGGTCTCAACCCGGGAGGTACAGGTCAGCCCCGGTCTCACCTTGGGAAGTACAGGTTAGCCCCGGTCTCAACCCGAGAGGTACAGGTCAGCCCCGGTCTCAACCTGGGAGGTATAGGTCAGCCCCGATCTCAACCTGGGAAGTACAGGTCAGCCCCGATCTCACCCCGGGAGGTATAGGTCAGCCCCGGTCTCAACCCGAGAGGTACAGGTAAGCCCCGGTCTCAACCCGAAAGGTATAGGTTAGCCCCGGTCTCACCCCGGAAGGTACAGGTCAACCCCGGTCTTAACCCGGGAGGTACAGGTCAACCCCGGTCTCAACTCGGGAGGTACAAGTCTGCCCCGGTCTCAACCCGGGAGGTCAAGTCAACTTCAAAAATAATCCTGAAGCATCATAACATCTCTAGGAAAAAACCTAGAGCGACCAAGTCATCCTCGGAGACAACACTAAGAATAAACAGACTCGAATGGGATCCAAACCTTGGAAATAACCCCAAGAAGTCAACCGAAGGCCATGCCGACACTGAAGGCAATCCCAGGAGGGGCAAAATGGTCATTTTACCAACTCTAAGCCAATTTGATCAAACTCAAGCTGAATGGATGTCACCAAGGTCAGAACAAACCATAACAATGATCCCGAGTGCAAACAGCGCAAGACAGCTCAACGGATAAACTGCGAGGAATCGAAGACCTGGTTATGAACCCGTCTTCTTGGACCCAAAAAATGTTTTATCCCATGTCATTGTGACACTCTCGGCGAGGGTTTTTCGGAAAGGTACAGCACGCCTCAAACGGACACTCCGATCAAAAGTTAGAAAGTTCCAAACCTGACATCGCATTGCTCGGAGTGCACGTACTTCGATGCAACAGGACTGGACATGTGGGCCCTGCCACCTGGAGCCGCACCACTACCTGCGACAGCAGCAGGTAGAGTGGAGGCTCTTGGGTCTATATATATGAGCTCACCCCCAGCTCATTTGAAAAACGAAAAACGCTCTAAACCACTGCCCGTTTGGTTTTCCAGCCACTTTCTTGTCTTCCAAACCCAAATTTTTTCACTCTAACACGTAGATATACCCACATACTACCACATATCAGAAAATAACAGGTAGATTTGGACGTTTAAAGCCTACGATTTGACAAAAAGCCCGTGTAGCAGTCCATTATGAGTATTTTTACGATCAAAAAGTTATTATTACTTCTTCGCACTTTTATACACTTGCATATCAAGTTTCTTTTTCTAAATATGCCCGGAACTCAGTTCTGTGGCCGTTTTTCTTAACTTTTGGTACATTTTAGTACCTAAACGCATTTTCTGGCATTTCTACAACTTGGATTGACGATCCGTATCTTCCAGCAGCTTTTATATACTTGCATCTTCGTATTAAGCAACTTCGCCGGACTGGGTTATCTTCTCAGTCCGAGTTTGGCTTTTTTTATATATATTAAACTGTATATATACTAACTTTTCAATTCTGTCAAGCCCGAATGTCAAATCCGTGGTAGTTTACTGCTTTTATATATATATATATATATATATATATATGCATATATAAGCAACATTCACCACACTGGGTTATCTTCCCAGTCTTGGTTGACTACTTTTCTGTCTATATATATATATATATATATATATATATATATTTACATTCCAGTTCGGCCTGGATTATTCTGTTGCCTCTTTACCACTTTTGTACATATATATATATATATATATATATATTTCCATTCTGTCCAGCCTGGATCATCCCGTGGCTTTTATACAGCTTTTATAAATATATATATATATTTCCATTCCAGTTCGGGCATCGGAGTGAAAACCCACCGCCCTTTATTGCTTTTCAATATATATTTACATTATGTCCAGCCTGGATCATTCCGTGGCTTTTATACAGCTTTTATAAATATATATATATATATATATATATATATATATATATATATATTTACATTTCAGTCCGAGCACCGGTGTGAAAACTCATCGCCCATTACAGCATTCGTATATATAATTATATATATGGCTTTATTCATTTTTGTTAAATTGTTGCTTTAAATATTAATTTGATATGAATTGGCACTGACATTTCTACTAGCGAACTAGATTTCTTTAAATCTCGTCAACTCTAGCTTTCAAACAGTTCAAAATAGGTCTAGACGGAACCGGGAAGCTAGAATGACTTAGATTTATTTAAATCTAGCATTTTTCTAGTTTCAGTTATAAAAGCTACCTCGTGGCCCTTAGATCACTATCTAGTGGGAACGAGATGCTTCGGCCAGGTGCGAGCCAGGATTTACTGATGAATCCTTGGTTCTGGCGATATTTGGATATATTTCTGTACAAATTTGAGCTGTGCAGATTTATTGGCCTCCCTATGTGAGCCTAGAAATCGTGGGATTCATGATCAAACTGATCCGAATCTGATTCCCACGATGGACAAACTCCACTTTACAAATGTACCCTGCCAGTTTTTTCTGTAAAAATGTACATACAAAAGACCTTAAAGCGGTTATCTGGATTTAAGGTCTCAACATAGTAAAAATATAATTTGTCATGTCAGAGTCCCTCCGATGGCTATCATGCCCATGAGGAGATCGACACTTGTATATATGTTACGGTCGAGAATGCTTCGCAGCCCAACAATCACCATTCAAATTGAACCTTAAGGCTGAAAAGGTAAAACTAAAGTATCGATATGCTTCAATTCCTATGTTAGCGTAAGGGTTTGAAAACCTTTTTTCAAAACATCATTTTCATAGTCTTTTCGAAAAAAAAAAGCTTTTGCAAATCAAATCAAACACTTTTGCAAATCAACTCAAAGACTTTTTGCAAATCAAATTAAACCCTTCGTATATAGGTTCAACGATGCATAGACATGCTTTCAAACAAACATAGGCCCAATTTTCTTCCAGTATTCACACACACATTGCCTATTTAAAAGGAAAATATTAAAAATATGCGGTACCGTGTTTATACGGGAGTTGTGGTGTAAGACCCCAACTTTTTTATGAATAAAATTGAATTTTCTCTATTTATTATTTTAAAATAGTAAGGGGTTGATTTGATTAATGTGGGAAGTTATGGGTAAAATACGCAAATATTTTAAATAAGCAAGTGGTTATAAAATATTCATTGTTGTCGGGGAATGTTCGTTTGGTCGGAGAATATTCTTGCTGTCGAGGAATATTCGTACGACGGCGCAGCCATTTGTGGGCCCCATAACGAAAAATTATCGAATGAAGAAAACGACAAGAATAAGTTTTTTATAAATAACGACGTAGTTGTTACCGTTAACACTGTTGGAATACCCGGTGGATAAAGTAAAGTAATACGCGTTGTTGCACAGTAGCACACGGTATTGCACAGTATTTTTATATTATTGTTAATTCAATAATTGTCACTGCACAGTATTTTCCATTATCAAATCAATAATTCATATTATTTGGATAATATTATTAGATAACATTATTGGCAATGTCTAAGGAAGTTCTATCTAGGAGGGGTTATTTAATTGCGCGCCAGTAAGGAGAAATCCTTATCAGAAGGCCCCCTCTTTCCTAGGAACGACCTGGTTGTCAATATTGTAGTTCTGTAATATTATTTGTGAATAATTAATTATTGATTTATATGATAAGGAAATATTTATTTTTGTGGATATAAAAGAAGAAATTAGTGTTGAGGTGTTTTTATCAGTATTTTGGTGTGGCAAATCATCCGTTTGTGAATTTCGGCCATTTTTCGTTTGGAATTTACAAAAACTTCCTTCTACAAAGTTGTAGATAATTAAATTTTCTATGTAAAGGACATAGAATTCGTATTTTTCTGATAAAAGGACTATTTTTTATGAATTATGAAAGTTCTGAAATATTGGGTCTTAATTGATTTTTGGGGTTATAAATATTTTTATTAATAAAAATGTTTTTTTAATGGGTGGGCCCCACTGATGATGAGCTGATGATTTTGGTCAAGAGGTGGGCGTGAATTTTTTTTAAATAAAATATTATTTTATTAAATTTTCTGCTTTGGCGTTCTAAGTATTTTTCTATAAATAGGGTGCTTTGTTAGAATTTGAAAATCAAACCAGAATCAGAAGTTTTCTCTCTTTATAATATCGAGCGTATTTTTATGAGTATTTAGATACTTTGAGTGTTACTATTCAGTGCAAGTTTCCTTCAGTATTATATCCGATATTTCAGTTAGAAGTACTATTCCTTTGAGGTAAGGGATGTTATTTTTTTTCAAAAATAATGTTATTTCTTTCAATATCATGACACCAAAATATTGGTATGAATTTTATTATGAAATTTTTACCTTTTCATATTGGGGTTACTATTCACGTATACGGCACTATTCACGTATACAACACTATTCACGAATACGGTACTATTCACAAAAAAATTACATTTTCTTTTCTTTGTCCAAGTTGTCCATTATGGTTTCTATCTTTGATTGGATCCAAGTTTTTATCTTCATTCTTGAATTTTGCTTCACAATTGATTATTATGGAGTATTCTTGAACTTGGATAAACTAAATTACGAATCCCTAATTTTTGTACTTTATCTCACTGGAGTTGTTCTTTAAAATATTTTTCATCATCTTCAGTCTTAAATGATGATACAAAAGAATATCTTTGGCCTGTAGTGTAAAGATGAATATTTGATTTAAGATATATATTGATTGATGTTACAGGGATAAAATATTGATTATGGACTTTCAAATCATAGAAGATAGTAGACATTATTTTCTACTTAATTCTTCTGATGCATTGTTATTTCCATTGCGGTTGTTGATCTAAAACTTATTGTTCATAATATTTTATCTAATTTGTTGAAGACTAACGATAATTTATTTTTCATTATCTTAGTCATAATATTCTTTACTGGGCTAGTACCCTTTTCATCTATTGTCCTCTTCAGAAAATGAGAATGTCGCAGGAACTAGCCGGGGGACAGAGTGATGGTCCGAGTTAGAGCAGTAGTAGTCTTCACTATTTCTATAAAATAGTGTGATAATAATTGTAATGAGGACTTAGTTTGAATGCTAATAGTTTTTACATATTTGTATTGACATTCACAGCTGTGTGGTCGTATTTTGCACGACCGTGTGATATAAAAGTTTGTATTTGAATTCTGTACCATGTGTTTGGCGACTCAGAATGGGTTGGTTGGATTGGACCTATTCTGGGATCGTCACAGTTGGTATCAGAGCTTAGAGATATGACCTCTGGCAGAGATCGGGGAATAGAATAGGAGGGGAGAGACGAATAAATCCTTCGCTAGTGTGTCCTACCTAAGCTTATTTGATATTTAATTGGTCAGTCGGAGCATAGGGTTAGCATATGATATGTTAATTTGTTTAATTGACCCTTGTTTTATGGCAGTATTTGAGAATGGCAGCTGAGAATGTTAACAATGGAGTGAATGAGACCGTGGAGACACCTTTAATCACCAACCAGGAGAATGTGCAACAGGAAGGCAATATTCCTCCTGAAAACAACACTGATCAGACGATAAACGATGAGATGTTTATGTACTTGTCCATCAATGACAATGCAATGGGCTATATGCTGGAACAGAAAAATGATAGTATCAAGGAAAGAGCCATTTACTACATCAGCAAAAGGTTCAGCAGTGGTGAACAGAAGTACACCCTGATCGAGAAAACTTGTTGTGCATAAGCATGGGCCGCCATGAGGTTACAACATTACCTCCATGGGCACACGACCTACCTCATATCCCGCATGGATCCACTAAAGTACGTATTCAACAAGCCAATGTTGAATTGTCGACTGTCCAAATGGCAGTTGATCCTCCAATAGTTCGACATTGTCTACGTGACTCAGAAGTCCATCAAAGGTCAAGGCATTGCAGATTAATTAGCCGAAGCACCATCAGGAGGGTTCGAGCCCCTGGAGACTTATTTCCCGGATGATGGGATCATGACAATTCAACAACTCCAACAAGAGAATACAGTCCAACCATGGAAAATGTATTTTGATGGAGCGATAAACATGGAGGGTGCCGGAGCTGGGGCAAGTCCTTATCTCTGGTACAGGAGAACAATATCCTGTGGCTACCAAACTACAATTTGGCAACACCAACAACACAGCTGAGTATAAAGGCTGAATAATGGGGTTGAAGTTAGCCCAATCCATGGGTATCAAACATTTACTAGTCTTCGGAGACTTTGAGTTGGTTATCAGATAAACCGCTGGGGCATATCACACCAAAGAACTGCATTTGCTGCCCTATCATCGGCAGGTCGTCAAAATATCCATGGATTTTGAAGACATAACCTTCATCCATATACCTCGGGGTAGGAATTACTTCGCTGATGCATTGGCGACGTTGGATTCCTTGATCCACATATTTGATAGGAGTGGGTTTCCCTGCATCAAATTCACAAGTCAGAAGGCCCCGACATACGAGAATTACATTGGAGACATATCCAATGAAATACCTCCTATCAAGCAGCCTTGGTATCAAGACATCAAGGAATATCTCTGAGATGGATCTACACCAGCTGGGGCGAGCCAATCTGAATGAAAACGGATTCACAAAATGGCTATGAAGTTCTATCTGAGCGGAGATGCACTATACAAAAGGGATACTGGAATAAGCCTGTCAAGATGCCTTGATAAAGAGTAAGCCCAGAGATTGATGGATGAAGTCCACGGTGGAGTCTGTGGTCCACATATGAGCGGTCATCTGCTGACCAAGAAGATATTAAGAACATGGCATTATTGGATCTCTCTCAAAGTTGACTGTGACGATCATGTCAGGAGATGTTTTCAATGCCAAATACATGGAAATGTCATACATGCTCCTCCAAATGAGCTACATAACATGAGTTCACCATGGCCTTTCTCCATGTGGGGAATGGATGTCATTGGTCTAGTAGAACCAATAGCCAGCAATGGTCATCGATTCATCTTCACCATGATCGATTACTTTACCAAGTGGGTTGAAGCTGCCTCTTTTGCCAAAGTCACCAAAGAGGTCATCATTGGTTTCATTAGAAACAATGTCGTCCGTCGATATGGACAACTGGAGGTGATCGTATCAGACAACACCAAAAAACTGAACAATCAGATGATGAGAGAACTATGCAGCAAGTTCCACATCAAGCATCTCAATTCCGTCATCTATCGGCCCAAGATGAATGGGGCTGTTGAAGCGGCCAACAAGAACATCAAAAAGATCATGTAGAAAATGTTCGCCAATCACAAAGAATGGCCTGACCTGCTGTCTTTAACCCTATTAGCATACAAGGCATCAATGCGTACCTCTACTGGGGCTACCCCCTATTCATTGGTCTATGGCATGGAAGCTGTCTTTCCCATAGAAGTAGAGATGGAGTCCTTGCGAGTGTTAATTGACGCTCAGATGGATGAAGATCAGTGGTTGCAAGACCGATACCACCAACTGTCCTTGATAGATGAAAAGAGGGCTACAGCCATTTTCCACGGGCAGTTGTATCAGCAAAGGATTGCTCGATCCTACAACAAGAAAGTTCGAATATGGTAATTTAAAGAAAATGACTTAGTGCTGAAGAAAATTTTGGCTAATCAAAACGAAGCCAAAGGAAAGTTCGCCCCTAATTGGGAAGTCCTTTCATTGTCAATGAGGTGTTGACGGGAGGAGCTATCAGATTGCAAGAAATAGACGGAACCGAATTTCCCCAACTCATCAACTCAGACACCATAAAAAGGTACTATGTCTGAAATACATGCATACCTGCATCCTGGTCCTACCAATCAAATCAAGTTTGGTTTTCACTAGAAATCAAAACTACGAATGACCTGATCTCCCTCCACCCGAGAGTACGTAGGCAGCCATTTCTGGTGCGGTCAAACCAAACAAAAAATTCAAAAAACTCATCAAACCAAACTCAAAAGAGACACTTCTCAAACCTCTCACACAAACTGAACTGTGAATGACCTGATCTCCCTACAACCGGGAGTACGTAGGCAGCCATTCATGGTGCGATTTGACCTTTAAGAAAAAACAAAAACCAATAAAAACCAATTCCAAGACACCGAAACCATATGAAACCTAAATACTATCAAGCCTCCTTTGTCAACAGGCCTTGCTGAGATACTCTCTAACATCTCACTGTCAGTCCATCAAGGAGAAGCTCAAGATACATCAACAACAGCAAGTCATGAAAGAAGTGGTAATCACTCAACAATGACAATACATATCCAAACAGGGAAGTGAATCAAAATATATTTCTCTAATATATAATAATGTTTGATATATACATAGTGTCCTGTACATAACAAAAATAGCGAATCTAGTATGTGCAGGAAAAATAAAGCTATTCTATGGACCCATGGATAAGCGGGCCAACAGTGCCAACAAGGCATCTCTCTCTGAAGATGGAGGAGCAGCTGCAAGTGCAATACCCTCGGCCTCCATACGGGTTAAAATATCCACAGTCATCTGCAGTGTGGCACTGTGATCATCAATGTATGCACTCATCTCGGTAACCAGACCATAAGTATAAGACCGGAGAGCAGCACTGTCAGCAATGTGAAAATCCCGGGAAGCTATAGCCTCATCCCTTTCCATAAAAGCAGCATCCCTGGCAATCAAAACCTCCTCAATCTCCTCAAACGCTGCATCTCTGGCAGATCGAATCTCATCCCTCTCCGCGAAAGCCGCGTCCCTGGCAATCAAAGTCTCCTCAATATCGACAAAAGTAGCATCGCGGGAAGATCGAGCCTCGTTTCTCTCAATCAATGTCATATCCTGAGCGGCTCGAGCCGCATCCCTCTCAGCAAAAGTTATATCTCTGCCAGACAGGGCAGTCAACATCAGCGCTCTAGCCTGATCTCTCTCAAAGGTCATCCTAGCTAGTGAGTCTGCCAAAGCGGGATCTGTCCCGGTAGGAATAATCGGCGGGTCACTAACCAAAGTTGCTGTCAGACCCATGAACAACTCATCCTCAGTAGGAGACTTAGGATCCTCCATAGACTCCTCCTCGTCTGAATCCACTATCGGAGCTGACTGGATGAATGCAGCTGATGCGATATCTGCCTCCAACCACGCTGAATACTCTGGAGAACGATCCGGATGGCTACTGAGGAAATCAGCCCTCTCCCTATGAGTCCAACACTCATATACTCTGATTAAGTCAGCAGATGACATAGACGAAGCTGATATCCTCTGATCAACAGACCCCTCAAACTGATGCAGGCTCTGAAACTGATCAAACTGGCCCATAACAGCCAGAAAATGGTAAGTAGTCACTCCCCTCAATCCCACTAGGGGCAAATAGTCCATGCCGGATGCATGTGTGATGAAGCTATAGGGGGAGACTAGCCCTGAGCATGGTAGAATCGATAACAGTTGCGCAATATCAGACAGAAATGATGACCATGTATCGGCGTCGGTATACTCCGCAGGCTGGAAGGAGAGTGACATGGCTATCTCATGGGTAAAACAATACCCTTGGTGTCTAAAAAATCTAATCGGTCGTAGATGGGACATGAGCCATATATACAATAAGACTGAACTACCTCTAAAAAACCCCTCCGGGTGGGTACTGCAGTGGGTGGCTGCTCTCAGCGTCTCGGCCAATATCATCGGTATAATGGTGCTACCCTGCCTAAGGGCCCGAACCACAACTATCAATCCCACATCCAAATGGTCCAAACGTAGCGGCATATAGACGTAGGCTATGATGCACATCAGCAAAACGTCTATCCTGGCCAAACGCCACGCCTCTGCCGATACAATAAAATCCCCGGAATGTCGATCGTAACTGTCAAGCTCACCAAATCGATCAATTAAAAGTCAATGGAGATCATACGTCCAGAGATGATCTCATCCATAACTACGCTCTGGCGAAGACCTGACATCCATATAAATGGTCTCCTCATATCACTGATTTTCATGCGAGCGCAAGGCACCTCTAAAGCTAAGCCAGTAAACTGCTGGTACTACTCAAGAGTCGGAGTCAGCTCATGATGCCCAAAGCAAAAGACCTGTCTGTCGGGTATCCAACAGGATAAAATGCCATCTATGAACCCGTACGGCACTTGAAAGTCTACGAGGGCCAACGAATGCCCCAGCATCTGATCCACTGTCCCTTTGGCTAGGAAGGGCATATTGTCGTACCATAATCTCAAGGATGATGCCACAATAGATGGTGGCAAGTGCTCGATACGGCTAACAGTAGATGATGACATCTGTATCACCATATCATAAGACCATCCAGGGGTCAAACCTGAACTCATTTGTCTAAATGCTTACATATGACATAATATATGCATAATGATAATAATAAACATGATGCAATAGATAGGAAATATCATGCATATCTACAATAAACTATCTACTGCAAGCATCATCCCTGTCTGATAAATACAAAACAAAATAAAAAGTACAAAAATCTGGGGAACCACCACCCAACTACTAACAGTGGTCTATCAAAATGGGGAACAGCAGCCCAAATAGCCAAAATAGTGGCCGACTAAAAGATATAGCTACAATAGCTATCCAAAAAGATCCAAAACATCTATGCTAAGGTGGTTAACCTGCACCATCTCCTCCGTGGACACAAAGGAGCAGTAATCAGGCATGTCTGGGCTGTACAAGGGAAGATCAGCCCCTGTAAAACTGCTGGAAAATGGACCTGAAGAGGACCCCTCCTGAGATGAAAGAGTCAAAAGAAAATGCCTCTAACGGATCTCGGCCAAGATGCCTGATGAACAAATGAGCTCTCTCCAACTGTTGGGTCAGCCTTGTGATCTGGTTCAAATGAGTCGGCTCCCTGAGGCAAGCTATCCAGTCTATCATCATCACAGACCCAGGCACCATTTCTGCCATAAACTGGGTAGCACGAGTCTGAGCTCCAATCGTGTGAGGGCTCCACCAACTGCTAAATGCCTCCTGGCTATAAGGGCCTGCTAATAGGGCAAAGTCGTCTACGCCCTCCATAGGGATATCTGTCAATGGCTGGATCAATGGCCAATGATGCCAAACAAGAGGAATAATGGGAATATGGATCTGCCCTGTAATACTCCTGATAGCACGCTCTCATAGATAGAGCTCCCAACCTCCCTCTGTCAAAAGTGGGACTCTGCGGGTCGACAATGCAAACTCCCGACCAGTGGGGAAGCCTCCCTCAAATCCAACAGTCAAAAACTCAGAGGAATATGGGATCCACGAGATCGCTCTGGTCGTCAAAAGCTCCAACTGCAGGCTGGAGTGAGTAAAGCCCTCAATAACAGGGACCTCCGTTAGAGTGGAGTGATGCCAACGCCGTCCCCGAGGATAGGTCTCCAGACTTAAAGTAGTGGTGGGCCGTAGGCAAGGAAGCCTCTCATACGCCCAGAACTGGCCATATAAATATCGAAAGTCCTCAGTGACTAAGACGGACAAATGTAAATGCAAAAATCAAAAAGGTACAAGAAAGATGTACTCACCAGCTGAAACAGGTAGAACCCTAACCAAGCCTCCGTCAAACCCTCTAAAAGTATGCGCATGCCCCGAAGAAAATAGGCAAAGGTGTAGGAACCCCAATCAAAGTCACTGAGGCACTCTACATATCGGGTGGCACTGACTAGAGCGAAGGACACAGCCGATGAGTTGTCCGCCACAAAACAACCCCTGATGATCACCAGAAATAATCGCCTCAAAATGTGATCCCTAACCCTCTGATCATTAGGCAGAGGCTAAAGTAAGGCCCCACTCTGGGCATCTATGCTCAAGGGACCCAATCGAACCGTCCGACCCTTGATAGCCGTCGTAGGAACTCCCAGCAGAGACTGAACGATAGTGGGTGTGATGTCAGCCACGACAGGCACTGGCTCACCCTCGAACTTGATGCCGGTGATGAATCTCCTAGGGGTCATCATCACCTTACAATCCAACAAATGAAGAGACTGAGTCTGGTGGAACCAGCGCTCAGACAAAGCCCTCATATAACCACAGGGGCAACGACGGGGAAGAATAGAGAAGAAGGCCTGAAACCCCCAGCCGTCAACGATATCTCTGTACTCCTGGTGAAAAGTATGGTAAAGGGAGTGCACGTTGAACCAGTTCCCTTTGGGCTGCATAAAGCCGGGAATCTGCATCAAAAGCCAACCCATATCAAAAACCTCTGCCCCGAGAATGGCAAAAGAAAGAAAGAGAATCTAGAGAGAAGAAAACTTCAAGTCACCTCGTTAGCATGGAAAAACCTTGATGGATGACGACTCAAGTATCCCAGCAACTTCTAGGTCAGCATAACAATGCCCGAAAGCTCAGCACGTGGGGCCTGAGCCAGGGCAAGAGCAGCAAAAAGAGCCTGCTCATCATTAATATCAGTCGATTGCTCGTCTTGGGCTAGACGGATCACCGACTCTGCTAATCTGCGAGGCGGTCGAGCTGGACGTGGCTGAGGAACATCAGAAGCTCGCCTCCGTCTAACGCCTGAAACTACCCTAATCATCTGGACAAAAGTCTCCAAATCACCTTAAAATGGTGTGGTAAGCCTAAAACTTGTGGCTTATTAATTTAAATCAGTATTTTATGCATTTCTAAGTCCTAAAACATGCACGGGTCATTAAAAAATCCCCAGTAGAGTCAAAATTACATGTTTATTCAATGCTCGGGCTTTTGAAAATATTTTGCCTCAGTTTCCTTTATAAAATTAACTATCCGCATGTACACAGGCATATCTAGGTGGCCATTCAGTAGCACACCTTCCCAAAAATAGGAACAATTCATATTTATGAAATAAAATCAAAAGTAAACTTCTCATGGTAGCCAAATTACCATGGACATTTTTAGTTAAAAATCCAGGCTCACTAGGCCCCAAAAAGGATGAGTACACTGATCAAAAAGAGCAAAATATGACAGTCTCAAAATCTGAATTTTCTTACATCAAAATGTGCATTATAGTAAAATATGCATACATATGAAGTCAAAAAATTTTAACAGGTTATATAGTCATACATTTTTCATACATTGCGTCTAAAAGCACCCTACGTGGTTTACATGCTTTTAACGGTCAAAACTTGCAAAAAAAGGATATAAAACGTTACCTGCGATGTGCTGAACGCGTGGGAACTGACGGAATGTGAAAAAGGCTGCTCGAACTCTGTAGATCTGAAAAAGAAAATCGAATTCCGTTTCAGACTCGAAATGAAACTGATTTCAAGTGAACTCCCGCAGCCAATATAAAGCCACAGGGAGAAACGAGCCCACCTGCGGCTGCCACACCTATACCTGCGACTCCCCATGGTGGGCCCCGCTCCCTATGGCTCGGTTCGATTCGAGTTGAAATGGAGTTCATATGAGTTACTAAGTTAAATCTGAAGAAAAATCGCTACGCGATTGAGCGGTTTGTCTTGAAATCCTGCGTTTAAGCAGCTGAATCCTGACAGAAAGGGGAACTTCCTGAAAGCCATTGGTATTCATCCCAAAGCAATGTCCGGGGACCAATGATGAAGAATACTGAAAAACTGCCAAAAAACTACGCAAAATCGTCGAAAACTGCCATTTTCGAAGCATTGGGTACAGACCGATGACAGTTCAGCCGTTGGCATAACCCCAACGAAGCGTCGGTACAGATGGTGACAGTTCAGCCGTTGGCTCAACCCCAGCAAAGCGTCGGGTATAGACCGATGATAATTCAGTCGTTGGCTTAACCCCAACGAAGCGTCGGGTACAGACCGGTGACAGTTCAGCCGTTGGCACAACCCCAGCGAAGCGTCAGGTACAGACCGGTGATAGTTCAGCCGTTGGCCCAACCCCAGTGAAGCGTCGGGTACAGACTGATGATAATTCAGCCGTTGGCACAACCCCAGCGAAGCATCGGGTACAGACCGATTACAATTCAACCGTTGGCTCTACCCCAGCGAAGTATCGGGTACAGACTAATGACAGTTCAGCCGTTAGCTCAACCCCAGTAAAGCATCGGGTACAGACTAATGATAGTTCAGCCGTTGGCACAACCCCAGCGAAGCGTCGGGTACAGACCGGTGACAATTTAGCAGTTGGATCATCCCCAGCGAAGCGTCAAGTATAGACTGATGACAGTTCAGCCGTTGGCACAACCCCAGCGAAGCGTCGGACACAGACCGGTGATAGTTTAGCCGTTGGCCCGACCCCAGCGAAGCGTCGGGTACAAACTGATGACAATAAAGCCGTTTGCACAATCCCAATGAAGCGTCGAGTACAGACCGGTGATAGTTCAGCCGTTGGCTCAACCCTAGCGAAGCATCGGGTACAGACTGATGACAGTTTAGCTGTTAGCTCAACCCCAGCGAAGCATCGGGTACAGACTAATGACAGTTCAGCCATTGGCACAGCCCCAGTGAAGCGTCGGGTACAGACCAGTGATAATTCAGTCGTTGGATCAACCCTAGCGAAGCGTTGGGTACAGACTGATGACAGTTCAGCCGTTAGCACAACCCCAGCGAAGCGTCGGGTATAAACCGGTAACAGTTCAGCCTATGGCACAAACCCAGCGAAGCGTCGGGTACAGACTGGTGATAGTTCAGCCGTTGGCAAAACCCCAGCGAAGCGTCGGGTACTGACCAATGACAGTTTAGCCGTTGGCTCAACCCCAGCGACATCTCAGCCGTTGGCACAACCCCAACGAAGCGTCAGATACTGACCAGTGACAGTTCAGCCATAGGCACAACCCCAGCAAAGCGTCGGGTACTGACCAACGACATCTCAACTGTTGGCACAACCCTAGCGAAGCGTCGAGTACTGACCGGTGACAGTTAAGCCATTGGCACAACCCCAGTGAAGCGTCGAGTACTGACCGATGACATCTCAGCAGTTGGCACAACCCCGCGAAGCATCGGAAGTGATTCGATGACGGAAACAATATAATAATCTATCCCCGATGATGATCTGTTATACACATCCTCAAAGGGAGCACCAAGAAGGATTGGTGATTCAAACCCCCTGTTTCAAACTACCGATGTAAATTATCATCAAGATAGGCATCAGAAGCACACGCTGAGGTACTCGATGTGTAAAGAGGATATACCAAAGACTGCAATCATCACGCATCGATCGGTATATGCCTACAAGAAGATGACCTTCGAATTGCTAAACGCGGGAGCCACCTACCAGAGGATGATGAACTACGTCTTAAGAGTCCAGTTGGGGAGGAGTATGGAAGTCTATATAGATGACATGATCGTGAAAAGAATGACAGTCCGTGGCCATCTGGACAATCTGGAGAATTTTATTCAGACAGTTCGGCACTATAATTTAAGGCTGAATCCTACAAAGTGCACCTTCGGACTGGGAGCAGGGAAGTTTATGGGTTACATGATTAGCCAGAGGGGGATAAAGGCAAATCCAGAGAAAATCAAGGTCATCCTTGATATGAAGTCTCCTCAGTCGTACAAAGACGTCCGGCGTCTGACGGGTCAGATAGCAACTATGAGGAGATTCATGTCCAAATCGGCAAAGAGGTGTCTACCGTTCTTTGATACTTTGAAAGGGCCGAAGAATGCGAAGAGCTTCCAGTGGACATCAGAGTGTGAAGATGCCTTTCAAGGGATAAAGAGGTATCTGTCTTCGACGCCTTTGTTGGTGAAACCCGTTTCTACAGAGCCGTTGTACTTGTATTTGGTGGCAAGTTCGTTGGCGGTATGAGTTGTTTTGGTGCAGGAGATTGGGGGTAAGCAGCACTCGATTTATTACATAAACCACTCCCTAAGGGATGTAGAAACAACGTATCTAAACCTAGAAAAATTTGCCTATGCCTTAGTGATAGCCAGCAGAAAGCTTCGACAATATTTTCAGGGTTGGTTGATAGTTGTATATACGGATCAGCCGTTGAAGAAAGTTTTGGGCCGGCCAGAGGTCTCAGGAAGGCTTACAGCATGGACCATGGAGTTGTCCCAATTTATGCTGGAGTAGCACCCTCGGACAGCCATAAAAGGGCAGGCCTTAGCAGATTTTGTGGTGGAGTGTTCATTCTCCGAAGCGGATGGCAGCATGGAGCCGATTGAAGGGACCGAACGGGCAGTTACAGTTATTCAGCCAGGGCAAAACTCCTGGACACTATACATTGATGGGTCGACTACTTCAGATGTTAGTGGGGCTGGCATCATTCTAACCAGTCCTGAAGGATTCAAGGTGCAGCAAGCAATCAGATTTGGGTTTAAGGCCACCAACAATGAGGCCGAGTACGAAGCAGTTCTAGCAGGGCTTCGGTTAGCAAAGAGACTTGAGGTGCAGAGGATGGTTATCTTTAGCGACTCGCAACTGGTAGTTAAGTAGATCTCAGGGGAGTATGAAGCTCATGGAACCAGAATGGTAAAGTACTTGGCAGAAACAAAGGATCGGCTTCAAATGTTCGAATCTTTTGAATTTTAAGGGGTAGATCGGTCAAACAACACGATAGCCGATTCACTGGGGAGGTTGGCCACAACTGAGGCAAGCACGTTTAGTGGATCGGTCTACCTGGAGATTTTGAATCAGCCGAGTGTTCAGCATACGAAGGCGATGTGCCTAGAACGGTCAACAAGCTGGATGGCTCCATACCTAGACTATTTGGCAGATGGTATACTACCTTCGGATCAACTGCTAGCAAGGAAGATAAAGCATAGGAGTGCGAATTTTGTGCTAATAGATGGAGATCTGTACAGAAGGGCTTATTCATCTCCGTTGCTGAAGTGTCTAATGCCATCAGAGGCAGAGTATGCCCTTCGAGAAGTTCATGAAGGGATATGTGGAGATCATATAGCTGGTAAAGTCATTAGCTTATAAGGTGCTTCGGCAGGGATACTATTGGCCTACGATATTCAAAGAAGCAACTGAGTATGTGAAAAAGTGTCCGAAGTGCCAGCTGAACAATCTGATCACTCATCAGCCGCCTGAAGAGTTATACTTGGTATTATCACCTATTCATTTTGCTGTATGGGGGGTTGATATACTGGGCTCATTATCGAAGGCTAAGGGGCAAGTCAGCTTTGTCATCGTTGCTATTGACTACATGACTAAGTGGGTGGAGGCCAAACCCCTTAAGCTTATTACAGAACAGGAGTGCTTAAAGTTTCTGAAGGAATGTGTTGTGTTCCGATTTGGCATACCTATGACGATGGTTTCGGACAACGGTCGGCATTTCGTGGGATCTAAGTTCGAAGCATTTTTGGCAGAACTCGGCATTCAGCATAGGAAGACCTCGGTGGCACATCCTCAGTCAAATGGGCAAGTTGAGGTTACGAACAGGACTCTGCTAAATGGGATCAAAAGAAGGCTTGATGAAGCAAAAGGACAATGGCTTGAAGAATTGCTTAGTGTCCTATGGGCTTATCGGACCACACCTCGGTCCACTACTGGCGAATCACCATTTCGGTTGGCCTACGGTACAGATGCTCTGGTGCCGGTGGAGATCGGATCCACTTCTCTTCGGGTCAGCCAGTATAAGGAGGTGTTTAATGAAGACGGACTCAACTTCATGCTCCTTCCACTTTTCGGCTACCAGACCCCATATAGCGTTAGTCTGACAAGAAGATCGAAAGTTAAGAAAGAAATAGTACAGTATGAAAGCTATATTATATTAAAAAGGAAAGAGGAGGATTACCCTGCCCTGTTGAAGAAGGCCGTTGATGATTAGGTTGTGGTATGGTATATCCTTGAATCTGTCTTCATCGGCAGGGAGGACTAAGCTCTTGTAGGCCTCGATGGGATAGTTTTTGGGGTTGTGGGAGAAGAATAACTTTCGAATCAGTTCAATTGGTGGAGGCGGACTTAGTTGTTGGGATGAAGAAGGAGGCTCTTTGGTTTGTGGTTCTTTGATTGGCGGATCAGAGGTGTTATCTTCGGGAGTCTTGTGTTTAAGGCTCTTGCTGGATGAAGGGTATGGGTTGGCTTCGGAGGAAGGGGCAGTTGTTTTAGGAGAAGGGACTCTAAGCTCTTCGACAGTCAGAGGGTTTACCTTGGCTCTTTCTGTTTTAAAGCGAAGAATTTTCACACGATCTTCCGCTTGCAAGTCGATGATATTTTTTGGGATGACCAAAAGAGGATCGACTTTTCTTTTAGAGGACTTCTTTGAATCCTTCATCTTATACCGAACCTTTGTAGAGGCTTCTGGGTAGGCAGTTTCTGCAGGGATGTCTTCGGAGTTGGGTATGGTGGAGGTTTGGGCTTCGGCAGATTGTTTGGATCAGTGGTGACTTCGGTGGCTTTGATAGAACGTTTGCCTGAAAGGTATTCGCCCAAGTCACGACGCTCGATGTTTGTAGGTTTGATAAGGGATACTGCATTGGTAAAGGGATTAGTAGGGTCAGCAAAGTATGAGTATGGATTGGTAATTCAGAAGGAAGAGTTCAGAAACTTACATTAGTGATTGTAGAGCCCATGTTTGTTTGGAGAGGATGTTGTAGTTCCATTCTGTCTATGGCATCTTCTCAATCAGTCTGGCGATCTCTAGTGCTTGGTCAGTGGAGATGTCTCCGAAGGGAGGATTGGGTCTTCTATGGGATGCCCAGCCCGACAGTTTGGAAGTTTCTAGTCCTTGGGCGAAGAACTACACTTCATGCCATCCTTTGTTGCTTGAAGGAGCGTTCATTAGGGATCGTCTTTCTATTTTGGCGTTTGGTTTATTGGCTATTTTGCTGAAGGCTTTGAAGCCTGGTTCGCGGGATTTGGCTAGTTGAAATAGGGAGAAGATCAGTTCAACAGAAGGTTACACTTCTGCTTCGTGGCAGAAGGCAATGAAGGCGATGATGCTGATATATGAGTTTGGCACCAACTGGCTAAAGCCGATGCCGATGAACCCGAGGAGGGTTAGGAGGAACGCATGGAGGGGGAACCGAACCCCCTTCTCCATCAGAGTTAGGGGCACGGTGATCCAACCATTGTTTGAATGGTACATCCGGTCGGTTGCGGAGGGGGCCTTCAGGGAGTGGGTGGTCTAAATCTGGTAGGCTTGGCAGATGGTTTCCATGTCTGCCTCCGTGAGCTTTGAGGGAGTGTTGACGTGGGGGAATTTGGTCTCATCAGAGTACTGGCGTTGGGCCCTTTCGGTGTCAGTCTCGGCCGGGATGGTGGCTACTGTGGTGGAATCGGTGGTGGCTACAGTGGGGATGGTGGTATGAGCAGTGGTGGAGGTGGTTATGGGTACGGTTGGGGCCGGAATGGATGAAAGGGGGATGGCAGTAATAGGGGCAGTGGTGTTGAGGTCAGAGCTAGGAGAGTTGGATGGGGATGCCATTGTTAGAGCTTCAAAGTCTTGAGAGAGATGGGTAGCTATTTTTGCCGGAGAAGAAGAAGATTTGAGAGAGGGATGAAATATTCTGAAAATGGTAGGGGAAATGATTGTGATATTGGGGGGGTTTTGTTGTGTCTTTTCGGAGGCTGTTCCCGAATCCCAAGGGGCGGCACATTAATGAAAGAAATGATGGGGGGCACGTGGGATGCTCAGGGTTTTCGGTCATAAGGGGCTGTTTGGGGTTGCTCCGGTTTCTTGGTTATGGGCTGCTTGGATAAGACTGTTGGGCCATGTGAAGTGGGTCGATATTGGATGGGTTGTTCCTTGGGTTTAGTTAGTGAATTTCAGATCTTGGACTGACTCGGTTAGAGAGTTTCAGTTCTTGGTCCTATTGGGCTCGGTCAGAGAGTGCCAATTCTTGGTCCAGGTGGGCTGGATGTTTTTACATGGTTGGGCTATAATTTTATAGTCTTCCATCAAATGTGCCATTTAATGGAAGATTGGGGGGCAAAGTTGGGGCCCGAATATTTGAAGACCAAGTCCCGGATTGGGCTTGGCCTCGGTTGGGCCAAGTTGGGTCCGGTTGGGTCATGATTGGATATAATTCTTAGTTATATGGAGATTCTATTTATGGGAAAAGGAATTAGTTATTTATTGGACTTCCTATATCTTGGGAGATTTAATACAATCCTATTATGAAAAGGATCTACGGGGGAACCCTAATCCAATATGAAGATGAATTCTAGCATGGATGTGAGGTACTATAAATACATGGCATGACTATTCATAAGGTACACTTACACGATATTACTATTTTCCAGCAATAGAGTATTTTACCTCCATTGTTAAGTTTGTCAGCCTACTTACTCTCACACCGGAGCTATCGCCCGGCGGCCCAAGTCGTCAAACTTTTCGGTGTTTACCTGTTTTGTGCAGGATTGGATGCGCTTTGGTGATTGGAGCACGTGGATGAATCTTGGCGTTAACACTCGCCAACTCTAGCTTTCAAACGGTTCAAAATAGGTCCAGACAAAATCGGGAAGCTAGAATGGCTGAGATTTATTTAAATCTAGCATTTTTCTAGTTTCAGTTATAAAAGCTACCTCGCGGCCCTTAGATCGCTATCTAGTGGGAACGAGATGCTTCGACCAGGTGCGAGCCAGGATTTACTGATGAATCCTTGGTTCTGACGATATTTGGATATATTTCTGTACAAATTTGAGCTGTGCAGGTTTATTGGCCTCCCTATGTGAGCCTAGGAATCGTGGGATTCATGATCAAACTGATCAGAATCTAATTCCCACGATGGACAAACTTCACTTTACAAATGTACCCTGCCAATTTTTTCTGTAAAAATGTACATACAAAAGACTTTAAAACGGTTATCCGGATTTAAGGTCTCAACATAGTGAAAATATGGTTTGTCATGTCAGAGTCCCTCCGATGGCTATCATGCCCATAAGGAGACTGACACTTGTATATATGTTGCGGTCGAGGATGCTTCGCAGCCCGACAATCACCATTCAAATTGAGCCTTAAGGCTGAAAAGATAAAACTAAAGTATCGATATGCTTCAATTCCTATGTTAGCGTAAGGGTTTGAAAACCTTCTTTCAAAATATCATTTTAATAATCTTTTCGAAAGAAGCTTTTGCAAATCAAATCAAACACTTTTGCAAATCAAATCAAAGACTTTTTGCAAATCAAATCAAACCCTTCGTATATAGGTTCAACGATGCATAGACATGCTTTCAAATAAACATAGGCCCAATTTTCTTCCAGCATTCACACACACATTGCAGATTTAAAAGGAAAATATTGAAAAGATGTGGTACCGTGTTTACACGGGAGTTGTGGGGGTGCCTAACACCTTTCCCACACTTAACCAAGCCCCCGAACTCAAAACTTTGTTTTCAAATATCAAGTTTCGACAGTGTCTAGCAATTGAGCCTCTTTTCAAACAAAACTCGGTTGAGTTGGTACAACCATTTCAAAACTACCAACTGGCGACTCTATAAAATGTTCAAATCATCGACATGATACATGTTGGCCTTTTCCTAAAAAATCCTTCAAAACCTTTTTCACAAATAAAAAGAGTAAGGGTAGAGATAACTTAGGAAGAGAGAAAGATCCGGGTTGTGACCTGACCCGCGAATTTTTTCCCGACGTTGACAATGGAGATCTGTTAAGCAAACAATTTCTGCTACTTCCTCAAATCATGCAGAGATTATCGCAATTCACGAAGCGAGTCGTGAATGTGTTTGGTTAAGATCGGTAATTCAGCATATTCGTGAGAACTATGGATTATCATCAATCATAAATAGTCCAATAATAGTATATGAAGATAATGCCTCTTGTATCACTCAAATTAGGGGGAACTATATCAAAGGTGATAGATCCAAATATATTGCACCAAAATTCTTTTATATACATGAGCTCTAGAAGAGTGGTGATATTGATGTTAAGCAGATACGATCATGTGATGATTTGACTGATATGTTCACTAAGCTATTACCAACTGTGACTTTTAAGAAGCTGGTGCACAACATTGGTATGCGTCGACTTAAGGATATTTTTAGCATGAACAATAGTACTCATGAGGGAAGTAAATTTTCTGAAGGATATATGCTGATTGTACTCTTTTTCCTTCGCTAAGGTTTTTTTCCCACTGTGTCTTTCTTTGCAAGGCTTTAATGAGAAAATCCTATGACACTAGAAGTTATACAAGAATATTGTATTCTTTTCCTTAACCAATTTTTTTCCCACATGATTTTTCTTTGATAAGGTTTTTAACGAGGTATATTCTTAGAAAGTGGTCATCCAAGAGGGGAGTGTTAGAAATAAAATAATTAAAAGGTGATCGAAATGGAAAAATTAAAAGGTTTTAAGTTGTTTTAATGCAGCATGTTAACTTGTGATATATATATATATATATATATATATAAAATGATCTATAACATCTATTTGCTATGGATTAAAAAAAAGCAAATAACATCCTAACCTTCTGTCCCAAAAAACAACGGCTGTGATTTAAAAACTAGACCATGCGTCCACTAGTTATTATAGCGGACCGGTTAAAACATGATTTTGGACTGTTATGCCCCAATTAGGCCAAAGCCAACGAAGCATTTTTTTAAAAGGTCCGCAAATCCTAGACCAACACCCAAAACAGAAATAGGGGAAGGCGGAATACAACTGGAAACCAGCAATGGACCACAGTAGAACCATCAATGAACCACCAGAATCAAAACAACCCAGATACTTGCAATGAACATCCAATCTGAACATTTAAAAGATAACATAAACTCCAGATCGGAAAATCACACGGATAAGCAGGTCCCATCCGCTAAACTAATTCACCGGTAACTCCATCGACAAGAACTAGAGCCAAAAATCCCAAGCATCCTCCACTTCAGATGAGAACAACAACCAGCGAAGAAGAAACAACTGGGGTAAATACTTGGGCACAATTATAATTAGGCACTCCTTTATGTAAATGAGTAGACGTGCTAGCAGGAGGAGTGGGGGTGGGTTCATACTTCACAATAAACAATAAACAATGTCCAAATGCAAAGAACCACTGAATGCTAGGAAGCATTAAAAAGCTTGGGCAAAGAACCAAGCATTAAAAATCTTGGGCCCCACCAAGGTGTTGCTTTTTCGTAGTATTAGTCATTCGCTAGAATTTCTAGCGGACCTTTTAAAAAATGTTTCATTGCCTTTGGCCTGATTGGGGTATAACCGTCCAAAATCATGTTTTAACCAGTCCGCTGGAATAACTAACGGACGCATGGTCCCAGGGAAGGGGAGGGGGGTCCATGGACCTCCGGTTGCAGAAAAAATTAGTATATAGTAGGTATGTGGGTGGGTCCAACTTGAAATTCGGTAATGGCGGGGGACCGGAAAGCTCTGCGTGCGCTGGAAAAAAGAAGGAAGGGGAAGAAGAAGAAGAAGAAGAAATTAAAAATATATATAACTTTATAATTAAGTAGCCTACACATAATATAAATACTGACATATTAATAAATTTTTATCCGTTTATAATTTTAAAATGGTCAAAGAAATGAATCTCTAATTTAAAAAGGAAAAAGTACTAATTTACTTAGATTTTTTGCATCTTTTTTACACTTTTTGATGCAGGTCGTCTAACAAACTTTATTATATAATCTATCTATTTTGCAAGAGAAAAAAAGAGAGTCCCATTTATAAATTTTGCAAATACTAACTACTTTTCATTTTATATATGTATACTTTTTAAAATAATAAGGTGTTCATTCATTAATAATGACATTATATACATGAATATAACTAAGTGATATGATTTATTTTTTTTGAAATGAAAGGAGTATTTCTGTTATTTAAAAATAATAATTATTTCGTTTCACAAAAATAACTTTATTTATAAAATTTATTAATATTAAATATGTATTTTTGTTCTATATCTATGTCAAGTGAATAAGTTGTTAGGTTAATATTAACTACACTATATTAAAATATGATGATAATTTATACTCATCACTACAAAAATAATTATTTTTATACTCTTTTTAAAAAGAGTAATGGACGTGTTTGATTTTTTTAATATTTTTCTATTCATGAAACGAAGTAAATAACAAAGGAGGTCTGTATATTGGAGGGTCTGGTAGAAACAGAGGAGGAGAGGAGAGGAGAGAAGAGAGTCATCGCTGTTGTCGCAAGTCGCCACTGTAGGTCGCCGCGCCGACGCTCGTTCGTCGGAACCTAGGCTTAAAATCTCTAGCTCCGCCACTGCATGGTCCAATTTTCAAATATCAGCCATTGTTCTTTGCGACGGAAGGTTAAGGATGCTATTTGCCCATTTTTAATTCATAACAAATAGATACTATGGATCATTCCCTATATATATATATATATATATATATATATATATATATCATATATAGAGAAAGGTGTATGAATAAGTTTGTGAGACACTCCATCCAAGAGTTTTATTTAATATCAAAAGAATTGTGGATGATCACTACAAGAGATTATTAATATGTATATTTTGTTCATTTCTTAATTTATTTTATCTATCATTTTATAATACATGATTATATTTTACGTGTGGAATATTATATTTTACTTATCGAAGTTAAAATTTTCAAAAACTCTATCTGCACATTAAAATTGGACATAAAATTCAAATACAGATATTCAATTTTAATGACCCCGTAGAAGAGATGTTTTAATTTTCAAAACAATTGCAAATATTGTATTTTATGCTTCATTCACGCAACTACAAGTTTCAAAACTCAAAAATTCCCGAAGCCCAGTAAATTTTTGGGACCGGTATAGAAATTATCCGTTACAAATATTCAATTTTTTTTTTGGTTTTATATTACAAAATTCAATCAAATTCGCGAGAATACATAAACCCGCTAATCCAAATTCCGAGTTCTGCCAATTTCAAAATCCCGTCTTGGCGGATTCGTCCATATGTGGCCTAGATTTCTGTGACTTATTAGACGATGAGCAGAGAAACCTATAGCTGTGCTATTTGTGAGAACTCGAATCTTGCTTCTATTTGCTCAGGTTGCGTCAATTACAGGTATAATTCCCCAAAGTTTTGATATTGAATGATTTTAATATCGTTTTTCAGCTAGAATTTGAGGAAAGTTGCAATTATTATGGCTTCCGGATGCGTGTTTAGGGTTTAATACATTCTAGTATCTTACGTTGTTTTATTGTTATTTTCAGATTGAATGAGTATACCACTAATTTGAAAATATGGAAAAGTAGGCGCGATTTGTTGTATTTGCGATTGAGTGAAGTGCTTGTGGCAAAGGTTTGATTCATCCCTAATTTGGTTGTTATTTCAAATTGTTTGAATTTTTTTTTTATCTGTATCAAAGTCTGAAAGCACCTGTTGGATTGCGAATGGGCTTAAAAGTTTTGTGAAGTTGAAGTCATTTGTATGTGGCATTTGGATTTTTCCTTAATGGATTACTGAATTTCTTTAGATATGTGGGATTCTTTCTTCTAATGTCCCTCTCTATTTAATCTTTACCTATTTGACTCTTTGTTTTAAATATAGAGTTTCATATTTCCTCAACCTATTCTTTGTTAACTACACTGCTATTTAGTTTTATCGGTAGTGTACTTTACACTACTATGTCTGTCATGCATTACTAACACTAACCTTGATTTATCCAATAATTTGGAATTTGAAACATTTATTAGGGAAAGGCAGATGATCTGCTCAGTTGGAGAGTCCTTCAACATGAGAAGCTTGCAAGACTAAGAGAGAAACTCCATCATCGTAGAGAACAACTCTTGCAAGGTTGGCTGTCACTTAGTAATAGTTGCAAGCAATTTCTTTTAGATTAGTATTATTAATTTGCGCCAAAGGCAATGCAATCCTTCTTTCAGCATACATTTATACAAGTATGCTAAATTAAAAAAAGAAAAACCCTTTAATAGATACAATGGCTAGGACAACCCTTAAAAATAGCACGAGATTGGACAAGTTACAAGAATCAAAACTGCCCATTCTATGCAGAGGTTGACATGGCAAAAAATGCTTTTTTTGTATGTTTGTGTAGATATGTGAATATGAAATTTATTATATGTATAATTGCAACTTTATATATGTTATTATGACGTATCCCTGTCCACTTCTTTATAGTAATTTTCGTAAGCTTCCTTTATCCTACGTTTAATTTGACTTCTCCCGACAGTTATACTTAGGGTGTGTTTGTTTACATCTGAATAACTCTTAATGGATATGCTTCTGATTCGGTCAGAAGTAAAACTTTTGTTTGGTAAATTTTTTTTTGCCTCTTAATACCTCTTAATCGGTAAGATATGAAATTAAATCTATAGTATTAAGAGGTAGGTCTGAATTACATGAACTATTTTTTGGACAAAAATGACCTCTTTAATATTACAAAATTCCTCTTGTATTCTGAATTTCCTAGACCCTAGATCAGATCTACCTGCAAATTCAACAAAAACAGAAGTAAAGCCCTAATTTTGATTTTGATGAATCCAAACAAGTAAAAATGGCTCCAGAGCCTGAATTATAAATATTGAAAATCCAGATCTGCATGAAGATATCTCTGTAAAACTAGAGGAGGTTTGGGGGAGGAGAGAGAATGAAGATATCTCTGTAAAACAAGATAGAAGATAACTCTATAAAACAAGATAGAGGAGTTTTTTTTGGGGAGGAGAGAGAATGAAGGGAATGAAGATATCTCTGTAAAACAAGATAGAAGTGGTTTGGAGGATAGAGGAGGTTTGGGGGAGGAGAGAGAATGAAGGGAAGAAGATAGAGTTTTTTTTTGTTGAAATTGAATGTTGGATGGAAGGTTAAAATGGTAAAATAGTATTATTCAGACAATTTGAAAAAAATAATTATCAAACAATATTTTTTCATTCAGATACAATTTTATTCAGATGTTCTACGTTATTCAGATGTCTAAACTGTTCAGATCTTAATATTTAGTTTTATCAAACGCAACCTTAGTATTGCTGAAAGGGAGCAAATATCCAGAGTCTTAATTTCTTTTTATTTACAACGGTCAACTTATGTGGTTTTTTGAAACAAACCAGCAAAATAAATTTGAATTCGATTCACTATTTTCTAAAAGAGTCATTATGGAGGTTACTCTAAAATTAGATTTCATCAAGGAAGTCATATATGTATACCATACACAAGCAATAATTGCTTTGGGTTGAAGAGTAAACAAGTATAAAAGATAGGAATAACTAGGGCAATATTAACATCAAATTACTAAGTGGTGTTGACAAGTAGAGTAAGGTGCAGAGATAACCATTCCCTTTTCTCCGTATTATAGTTGTAATTTTATAAGCTTTTTAGATACTAGACTAATTTATATTTTTACAGGGAAGGCTAATGTTGAGAAGATGGCTTATGATATGAAAGTGAAATACGAGTTGCTTGAATCTGTCATGAGTACGGTATTTCCAATTGCTTTTACTTCTCTTGTTCTTTCTTTTTTAGGTTAATTACATGAAATGTCCTATTTCTAGGTTATAATAATGCTTTTGTACGAACTTAATGAAAATAGTGTGTTTTGTCATTGTAGTTGGAAAGAAATCGCAAGGAACAACTGGAGAAGTATTATCCTAATCTTATCTGCACTCAAAGCTTGGGGCATGTGAGAATGTTTCTGTGTAATCACTAATCAGTTCTTTTCAATTTGGTTCTATTTGTCTATTTTTTTATTTTTATTTTTTTGTGTTGTACTTTTCTCTGCTTATTTCAGTTCTTTAACCTTCCATATAGCTACTAATAGAAAAAAAATGAAAATATAGACACTCTTTGTTAATGCAGAAGACCTTCTTGAATTGTAGATCGCAATTACCTCTGAACGTCTTCATAAGCAGTCGGTGGTTATAAAACAGATATGCAAGCTGTTTCCTCAACGTCGAGTAAGCGCTATGATTGATTTCTATTTTCTACTCAAAAAACATTGTCTTAAACTTCTACAAGTGTACTAGTGTTATCAATTCATTATTTTGATAACTGACGCCAACTTATGATACTATAATAAAGTACAGAGTTTAAATGCTTTTTAAGTGTTCATAATTTATAATTCACTTTTACTTGTCTAAAGGAAAAAAAAGCCTTGTATATCATTCTTTATTTATTATTCGTGCTTGTCATCATCAACAACAACGATACTCTTGTTAGGTTTGTAAGATTCATTGACACAATCAAATTGCATAAAGAAGCGGAAGCATGGTAAATCAGAGTTTTAAAATTTTACAAACTTTATACCCGGATCATCCTTTATGCACAGTTATTAATTAAACAAAAGATTAAGAATAAGATTCATACCCTTGAAGATTCTAGCTTCCTCAGTTACGAGTTCAACTCCAAATCCTTTTCGCATTCTACTTGAATCCACCGGGTTGATTTCTTTTTTTGATCAACGTTAGCCACCCAAGTGTTTGGCCTCTAGAGGTGATTCACCAAAAAAGAACAAGAATTCAAGAAGGGTGTTTCACTAAACCCTAGTTTTTATCTCTATAGAATTATGTGTACTCTCCCAACTCTTGGAAAGATCATTAACCCCAAATCAAAATAAGACTCCTCTTATTTATAGATGTAGACTCCTAATTAATTAAAGGAGTTTAATTAATTAGACTTCCCAATCTTATTGGGAATAACTAATTAAACTCTTTAATTAATTAGCCTCCTAATATTATTAGGAATATATATATGAGAGAGTATTTTATTAATTAATTCTCAAAATATTAAATAATAAATATTAAGCTATTTTATTTATTCTATCACCATAGATTAAATTAAATATACTTAACTTATTATTACGATTATGCCATTTGCTTCTTTAATAAATATTCTTCCTTTTATGGTGCGACCCTTTAGGTTCTTCATATTAAATCGGTTGTGAATATATCAATTAGAACAATTCTAATCTTATTTAAATAAATAAATTAAACTAATAGTTCATTTAAATAAATAACATTTATTTTACAATAAAGATAAGCCTTCTTAGCGATCAACGACTTTCCAGATAATTTAAATTTCAACATTAATCATAAAAGAACCTTTGAGTAAATAGTTACCGTACAATTCAATCCTTCCACCATACAATGTCCCAATTAAATATAAAATATAGAATTATTGTCAAATCTTATTTTATTTAATTATATGTATTTCGATCCTTAAATGCACAACTCTAAATAATGCAAATTAGAAACTCTTTTCTAATTTCATTCCACCTTGGCCAAGGATTCTTGGGTTGTCATTTATCGAATCACATAGGACATATCTCTTCTTTTACTAGAAGTGGTAGATTCTTTATTGATCATTCATTATCTCCATATATAACTTATTACACCCAATCATACCCTTTGATATACTCTAAGGGTCTTAAGGGATATGTCAAAGTATAACTTATCATACACAAAATACTATGATGATCTCAAGTATAAGGAACACTTGTACTATTATCACTACAGGAATTTTTATTGACAGACAAGTAAAACTCCATTAGGTATTCCTTAGCGAGCCACGTTCAGTGAACTTATTCTCAAATAAGCACCTACCTACTTGTTTTAGTGTCTCCACATAAATGATCATGAGATCGATCATTCTCATCGAATGAGCGAGCAACGTATGTACCAATCTATCCTGATTCACTAATCTTCTTTTTAGTAATCCAACAATTGGAAACTATTTTTGTTTTAAACTATCTAAGAATTTAGATCTCATTAGCATGATCATCATCATGATTCTAAAAGCATTGCTTAAAACTATAAGTTTATCACATTTTATTATAACATCATGTAGATAATTAAATGTCTTTAATTAAATAACTATTTTATTAATAAATGAATAAGATTGTTACAAAGTATATGCTTTATCATCAAACATGATTGGCTTGTGTGCATACTACTTTCAATCTCCCACTTGTACTAAAGTCAATCGCTATGGTATCTAATACCTTTCTTCTCTAAGTGACGATTATCCTGCTGTTGGATAAACTTCAGTAAATGGATATGTAATGTTCTTGAGAGTTCAATATCTCTATAGTAACTTCTCTTTTAATGATTCCTTTAATCAAATGAAAGTGGCACAACATATGTTTGAATCCAAAATGAGACTTAGGAAGTATTTCTAGTTCTGTAATTAACTTTTCATCCGAAACATCAACTTGCAACTTCATTTACTGCTATATATTTTGTCTTTATCACTAAATCAACAACCTTTTGCTGTTTGGAACTTTTTCAATTCACTGCACCACCTTTCAAGGTAACGACTTACCCTAAAACGGATTTGCTATCGTCTTGGTCAATCTGAAAAGACTTGAGTCTGTTTAGTCTTTTAGTTTTAATTCAGACTCATCATGAATCATGATTACATCTTTAGTGTCGGTTAAGTATTTTAAGATGTTTTTCACTGTCTTACAGTGATCTTCTCCAAAATATGACTGATCAACATCAAGTCTCGTATACGGTATATTTCATTGCATACATGATAGTAACTCATGTGATCTCTTTTATTGAGGACAATTTTAGAGAGATACACTCCATGGCTCATTATCATGAGACATCTCTTGGAGTTTGCCATGCTAAACGCCTTTAGCATAAAATGAATATACGTTCCTTGGGTTAAGCCGATTATCTTTTTAAATCTATCAATATAGATCTTTATCCCCAAAATTTAGGATGTTCTACCCAAATTATTCATGAAGGAATGTTTAGATAACTTTATCTTTACTGATTGTAACACTGGTATGTCATTCCTTATCAGTAGTATATCAGCATATAATACTAGGAATGTCACAGCGCTTCCACTGACCCTTTTGTACACACTAGGTTCATTCTCGTTTTTGATAAAATCAAACTCTTTTGATTGTTTCATCAAAACGAATGTTTCATCTTTGAGAAGTTTGCTTCAATCCATAAATAAATTGTTGTAGCTTATATGCTTGATTTGTTTCAACCATTGAAACAAATTCATCTGGCTGTATCATACATACATTTTCCTCTAATAATTTATATTTGAGAAAGGGTGTCTCCATGTCCATTTGCCAAAATTCGTAATTATAAGCTTCAATCTCAAGTAAAATCCAAATAGACTTGAGCATTACTACCGGTAATAAAGTCTTATCACAGTCAACTCATTGACTTTATTTGAAAACCTTTTCAAACCAGTCTGGCCTTATAGGTCTCTACCTTGCCAATTGCTCCAAAGATCCATTTCGAATTTTATGGCCATCTGTCATTTATCTGAGTATTTACAACTCTTAGCCTCATCATATGTAACTGGATCATCATCTTCTATGACGGGTACCTCATCATCATCTTCTATGATGCGTACCTCATCATCATCATTTATGATGAATCCATACCTCACAGGTATCTTCCAGATTTACGATTCGGTTGTGGTACAATAGGTCTATCTATAGGTTCCTCCTTTTGACTAATAGTATTTTGTGGTTATTGAACTCCTTCAAGATCTATTATCCTCCCACTAGCCCTTCAAGGATAAATACATTTATCTTAGAAGGCAGCGTGTTTCGTAACAAACACCTTTTGCTAAATAGGATTATAGAACATATACCCTAAACTTACTTTAGGATGTCCCACAAATTTGTACTTGTCAAATCTTGTCCCAAGCTTATCCTTTTGAAATCTTTTCACATAAGCTGGACAACCCTTTATCTCAACATACTTAAGATTAGGAATCCTCCCTGTCCATAACTTTTATGAAGTCTTGGGGACGAATTTTGAGGTTACCTTATTTTGTAGATATGCAGCCGTTTCTAGGGTATTACCCTAGAAGATTACAGGAATGCCGGTAAAATCATTATGGACCACACAATGTCTAACAAGATACGATTTTTCCTTTTAGATACACCAATCGATTATTGTGTATCATGAAGCGTCCATTGTAAGAAAATTATTTAAGATGATCTTATAACTTATTGCTCAAGTATTTATTCCTTGATCCAATCGAAGAATCATAATACCTTGTCAATTAGTTTTACTTCTGAATTCTTTGAACATTTCAAATGATTCAGACTTGTATTTCACCAAATATAAATATTCAACTCTTTGAATGATCATCTCCTTTTCTTTTACTAGTTTGTTCAATTTAAAATTATTTTTCATGCAAGTCAAGGATGTAAAATTCATTCAGTAAATTGTTAATTATTTAAACTAATGGACTTGCTCGTAGGCGGTGCTAAACAATAAGTTTTTGCATTTAATGGACCAACTTTTGCTTTATTCCAGTGTTCTAAAAATTTCGCCTAGGTCCACCTAGGCGCTAGGCCCCCCCATGGCGCCCCGCCTAGGCGCTAGGCCTCCTCTTGGCGCCTCGCCTAGGCACTAGGCTCCCCTGGTGCCTCGCCTAGGCTTAAGGCGACAAAAAAATCCCTCCAGAAAATTAGGCGGAGTCTAGGCGGAGAGTTTTTTTTTTTTTAATAACTACCCAAACCAGATCTTGATATATTTATTTTTATAATGGTTTACCATATTCATAATGCTGTTTATAGCATATCAAATCACAACAAAAAGTGAACAAGATCAAGTTAAAATGCATAATTTTATTATAGTTGTAATTTTTTGAACTTGTATCAACTTCAAATTATATAAATGATGATACATTTGTAATATTTAGTTTAATTCAATATAATTCTTAAATTTATATTTAGTTTCTTAAGTTTTAATATTGAAATGAAATCTTGAAATTTTAAATTTTATTATTTAATAGCAATCTTGTTTATGAATAAAACTAATACGTTAAAGATATGTTTGAACTTTGAACAATTGCATGTTTGTGTTTGAACTTTGACATTGACAATATGGATATGTGTTTGAACTTTTAAGTAAATGCCTTTATTATCTTTATTATAGATTGTTTTGCTTTATATTATTGTTTTGTTTGGATAAATGTAAGATAAAATATTAAAATTGGTTTAAAATAAAAAAAATCCCGCCTAGGCTCCGCCTAGGCCCCTTAGACGCTAGGCCCCCCTTGCCGCCCGCCTCCCTCCTAGCGCCTTTTAGAACATTGCTTTATTCCCACACGCAGGAAGACTTCCTCTTGTTTAGGTTTTCTACTTATGCTTAGTCCCTTCATAAATCTGTATTTATGAGAACCATAATCGGTATCCTATACCCAAGTAGAAATTTTACTTACTGAAAGATTTATTTCAATCATTGACAAACCTATATATGTAACCGAAGCTTCACTAAGCTGCTTCTGGTTAGCCTCTGCAAGATATTTCTTGCAGTTTCTATTCCAATGTTCAGGCTTATTGCAGTGGAAACAAACTCATTTGCTATCTGTATCCGTTTTTGTTCTTATTATCCTTTGTATTTGCCTTTCTATTTACCTTCTTTGAATCGTTCTTCTTTTCAAAAGATTCTTTGGCCCCTACCAGTAAGACTTGGTCTTTCTTGGTTGAAAAGTGACTTCTCAACAGTTTTTCAACAAGTTTAAGCAAATCAGCGAGACTGACATCTACAATTGTGAGGAGTCCGGGAGTGAGTGGAAGATCAAATCTTGGCTCAATTTTTCATTCATGTCAAAACTTAGTTGTCTTATTTGTTCAATCAGATTGATTATCTTAAGGACATGTGTCTTTACTGTAGTACCATCGGTCATTCTAGATTGGAACTTCTTAGATATCTGATATCTGTTAGTCTTACTTTCCTCACCATTCAACTCTTTGAAGTGTAGGAATATAGTAGGAGCATCCATAGTTTCATGCTGACGCTGAAGTTCGTTACTCATGGATGCGAGCATGATGCATTGAGCCAACTATGCATCATTTTGCTACTTTCTAAAAGTAGCAATCTCTTCCTCAGATGCATTGTCTGCAACCGTTGCATGGATAGGCGTATTAAGGACATAAGATAGCTTTTCAGCCGTGAGAACTATTCTCAAATTCCTTAATCAGTGTGTTTAATTCGGTTCAGTTAATTAGCATTTTATATGCTACGCAGTGATTGTAATTTTAGACATTGTAAAATTCTGTAAATAAATTTGTAATTAACAACATTATAGCATATATTCTTTTATTAATTATCAAAATAAATTAGGTCTTGTTTTAAATTGGTATCTCCCAGTATTTTCATCAAACTATATTACCCTCATAATATATAGTTTGGCAAATTTAATTAAAGATTTACTAGTGAGAATAAAGATCCAATTTCAAATGTTTATAGTCTTGTGTGACCCAACAAACGATATATAAATAAATAGGTAGACAACTATTGTCAATTACATCAACATGTAACTCCTTGTATTCTGCCTCTTATATTATTTTGATCAAGTGTGACACATCCGAATCAAAACTTATCCAAGTTAAGTCCAACCTAGTACTTTCATATATTCAAAAGAAAAATACCGCCCTTGTGTGACACAACAAAACATCGTTCAGTCTATTTATAAGCATTAAATGTGATAAATCAACATTTTAAATATTTAATACTTGCCTTGTGTGACACAACAAACTCATATTAAATATTTAATACTATTAATTTACCATGCTAGAAGGCGACGTTCGATATTCCAAATATCTTTGAACGCTTATGACTTAATATAAAATCTTTGATGGGTTTGTTATTAATTGTCTCATCTTGTTTAGCGCGTATGCACACACACATACACACACACATATATATATATATATTATATTATGCAACATGTTTCGCATGTCAATTAATATAACGCGTATTATATATTATAAGCATGCATATAGAATACTATATTATATCCGGATTGATTATGGACTTTTATTCTAGTTTGGTTCACTAGAGCCACCAAGTGGACCAAAAGGTCAAACCTAGGGGTGCAATAATTAAATTTAAGTATAACTTTTACATTTAAATTCCGGGCCCCATTAGAAACGGGTCTTCATGCGCTCCTTGCTCTTTGGTCTCTAATTCTTCAAAAATTATTTCTAACTATTTCTATTACAAAATTATTTACAATAAATAGATACCTTAATCAGCAGTCAAGGGGAGGCACATAGGAGGGAAATAAAATTTACATTAAGAAAAATTAGAGAAGACGAGGTACGCAGGCCCTATTTATAAAATCCATACATTCAAGCATTCAACTAAAATAAAATCCAATCACATTGGTCAGTAGTCCATAATCAACCCCATTTATTATCATATACATCAACATATGTATCAATAAATAAAACATTCATCTCATGAATAATAAACATTCAATATATACATTGATATCAATTTAATGGGCAATTTTAGTTAGCATAAAATTCAATTCTGAATTAAAATAAACTCCTTTATTTTGATTAATATGAAATCTTATTTCATATATAAATAAACTCATTTATTTAAGGAAACATGGAATCCCTTTTCCTAATCACAAATAAACTCCTTTATTTTTAGGAAACATGTAATTCAATTTAAATTCCAATTAGTTATCATGGAATTCAATTCCAACTCTAATTAGTTAGCATGAAATTAAATTCTAATTAAACTAAACATCTTTATTTTATTCCAATTCCAAATAAAAATAAACTACTTTATTTAAATTTAGAATTTCTGAAAACATGGAATTCAATTTTTAATTTAAAATAAATCTTTTATTTTAATTAGAAATCAAATAAATAAATAAAATAAAATTTTATTTATTTTTCTGGCTACTGGCGCTGCGGCGCCAAGAATGTACTGAGTTCAGGCGCTGGGTTACCCTACCAAAATCCGACCCGGCGCTGTAGCGCCCCAATTACTTTATAATTAGGTGCCGCGGCGCCTAGTCTGCAATCAAGACCCGGATCCGTAATTCGGCGCCGCGGCGCCAGGCACCAGAATCAGTTTTTCCAGTTCGCGAATTATGCAGTTTTTTTTCTTCCAAAAAACACGATTCTATGCCAATAAAAAATTGTTATAAACACATCAATATACATATCAAATCTGTACAATTAATAACTCGCATAAAGGTTTAACTCTGATGCCACTATTAAGTTTGTAAGATTCATGGACACAATCAAACTGTATAAAATAAGCGGAAGCATAATAAATCAGAGTTTTAAAATTTTACAAACCTTATACCGGGATCATCCTTTATGCACAGTTATTAATTAAACAAAAGATTCATACCCTTGAAGATTCTAACTTCCTCAGGTACGAGTTTAACTCCAAATCCTTTTCGCATTCTACTTGAATCCACCGTGATTCCTTTCTTTGATCAACGTTAGCCACCCAAGGTTTGGCCTTTAGAGGTGATCCACCAAGAAAGAACAAGAATTCAAGAAGGGTGTTTGGCTAAACCCTAGTTTCTATCTCTATAGAATTATGTGTACTCTCCCAACTTTTGGAAAGATCATTAACCCCAAATCAAAATAAGACTCCTCTTATTTATAAATGTAGGCAACCATTCTAAACAATTTAGGATTAGAGTTTCATATTAATTAATTAAACTCTTTTAATTAATTAGGCTTCCCAATCCTATTGGGAATAACTAATTAAACTCTTTAATTAATTAGTCTCCTAATCTTATTAGGAATATATATATGAAAGAATATCTTATTAATTAGTTTCCAAACTCTTTTAGGAATTAAATAATAATAATACTAGTAATAATAATAATAAGACTCTTATTAATTTATATTTAATATTTTCAAAATATTAAATAATATATATTAAGCTATTTTATTTATTCCATCACCATAGATTAAATTAAATATGCTTAACTTATTATTACGATTATGCCATTTGTTTCTTTAATAAATATTCTTCCTTTTATGGTGTGACTCTTTAGGTTTTTCATACTAAACCGGTTGTGAATAAATCAATTAGAATAATTCTAATCTTATTTAAATAAATAAATTAAACTAATAATTCATTTAAATAAATAACATTTATTCTATAATAAAGATGAGACTCCTTAGTGATCAATGATTTTTTAGATAATATAGATTTCAACATTAATCATAAAAGAACCTTTGAGTAATAGTTATCGTACAATTCAATCATTCCACCATACAATGTCCCAATTAAATATAAGATATGGAATTACTGTTAAGTCTTATTTTATTTAATTATATGTATTTCGATCCTTAAATGCAAAACTCCAAATAATGCAAATTAGAATTTTTTTTTTAATTTCATTCCACCTTGGCCAAGGATTATTTGGTTGTCATTTATCGAATCACATAAGACATATTTCTTCTTTTACTAGAAGTGGTATATTCTTTATTGATCATTCATTATCTCCATATATAACTTATTACACCCAATCATACCCTTTGATATACCCTAAGGGTTTTAAGGGACATGTCAAAGTATAACTTATCATACACAAGATACTATGATGATCTCAAGTCTGAGGATCACTTGTACTACTATCAATACAGGAATTACTATTGACAGACAAGTAAAACTCCATTAGTTATTCCCTTAGCGAGTCACGTTCAGTGAACTTATTCTCCAATAAGCACCTACATACTTGCTTTAGTGTCTCCACATAAATGATCATGAGATCGATCATTCTCATCCAATGAGCGAGCAACGTATGTACTAATCTATCCTGATTCATTAATCTCCTTTTTAGTAATCCAACAATTGGGAACTATTTTAATTTTAAGCTATCTAAGAATTTAGATCTCATTAGCATGATCATCATCATGATTCTAAAAGCATTGCTTAAAACTATGAGTTTATCACATTTTATTATAACAGCATCATGTATATAATTAAATGTCTTTAATTAAATAACTATTTTATTAATAAATAAATAAGATTGTTACAAAGTATATCTTTTATCATCAAACATGATTGGCTTGTGTACATACTACTTTCAACTCTGTCATTTTCTTTAGTATTTGCGCTTACCAATAAATAAATAAATTATTGTTATTATTTGCAAGTCATTCTATTAAGTTTTCAACATGTGATGCGTCTTTTTTTGTACTTTTGATAAGTACATGTATCTGTATAATCCTAGATTATGTTAGTGCTTCCCTTACCACGAGCAATTTATTCATGCATCTTTCTTGTGCTTCTCTTGAGTCTTGATTAATCCCATTTGTATTTCCTTATTTAAACCCCCTGATGTGTTGTTCTAGAAACTAAGTATTCATGTAGAAAGTATTATAATTCACAACTCGAAGTGTGGAAAATGCTTATGGAATATGTTTTATATTAATTTTCAAGAAGGGTATTAAAATTTCAATTCTAAAAATAAAAAACAAAAGCAATACAGGGTAATATTACTAAACCATAAGCAATAAATATGCAGGACCTTATTCCATTTTAATTTAAGGTCACCTGGAGCGCTTTAGTGTTAGGCATATTTGTCTGTTCTAAATTTCTTAATTTTTTTATTTATAATAAACTCAACTCAAGCATCAAATTTCTCAACCTATCAAAAAAAAAAGAAAAGAAAACGGAGTAGAAGAAAAGAAAAGAAAAAGAAAAAAGGAATCTGACTTCTCAAACGCATTGTTCTCTTATTAAACTTATACTATATTACATATAGAAAAAGAAGGAAAAAAGAATTATATTAAAGTCAGAGTAGTCGCTGTTTGTTTAAGTGGTATTTCCTTGCATCCTTGAAGGAAAAAAGTGCTGAGAGTGTTCTAAAAATCGCTAGGTGAACCTAGGCGGTAGATGTGGCACCACGCCTATGCGTTTTCCTAGGTGGTCTAGACGTTTTCTTAGACGATCTCATTTATTTATTTTTCTATTACGTATAGTATGTATACTTCTTATACTATATGAAGTATATAATAGATTTAATTTTTCAGAATTTTACACGAAAAATTATCAAAAAACAATCTTTTAAGGCTTACAAATTCATTTCAAGTATTGAAGAGCTTCAAAGCCTTAATTAAATTGATGCGGTGAGGTCTTGTAACGATCGAGAAATCGAACTTAGTTTGTAACTAGGGTTTTGTGAATATTATTTAATAAAATGAAGTTTTATTAATATTATTTTGTGTTATGTGATTAAAGGTCGTTTTATGACCTAGGATGCTTAATGTTAGTATTTTGGCTATGTGCAATAATTAAAGAGAGTGAATTTTGAAGACGAATTTTTTTTTCTCGAGAAATTTACGTAAAACACTATTCATCCGAAATTGCTAGCGTTTTTTCGATTTTCCATAAAACACGTACATGTTAGAATTACGATTAAAGATGGAATATCCAATAAAATTCAGAAACGAAAAATGAAATTTTCAATGTGCGTGATGAATCGGAAAAAGTTAAAAAGTCAACCAAAGTCTTGGTCAACAAAAGTTAAAGTTGACTTTCTAAACTATTGGGCTTTATTGTTGGAGGCCAAATATGAAATGTTAGGAGGCCCAAATGAATTTAATTCAAGGCCCAATCACACATTAATTCAAGTCCGAATGGAAGCCTAAAGTGTAATTTAATCAAGCCAAAACCCATGGGTCAACCCATGAATCAAATGGGTGGGTAAATGGGTGAACCAAAGACCATGTGGGACCCCCAAGGGGTTCATACCCGGCCACCTTGCAAACCAAAGGAGGTTTGCTCCTCCAAAATATCATAACACTTGAATGCTTTATTTAATGTTTGGACCAAAAAGTCTTTTGGGTGGTTAGTTAATTCAACCACGTGTAAGGAGGTGGAAGTGGGGGATGATTTGGAAGATTTGAAACTTAAGGGGGTTGACTAAAACAGGCTTAAACCTAAGTGACTAAATAATGACCTAATGTAAAGTACCTAATGTCTAATAACTAAACTACCCGAACTCTAGCCTTTTCTATAAATAGAAAGCAAGGTGTTAGTTTTTCTTTACAAAACATTATCTAGCACTTAAAGAAGCAAATATTGAGAGCATAGTTATCAAGTCGCCAAGTCGAGGCAAAGCGGTAGCCGGGAGCTTAAGCGCTTAGTCGACAAAGTGCTGGACTAGTCGTCCGCAAGTCGACAAGTCGTTAATAATGTAAATTTTATACGAATAAAATTATATATATTTAATATTTATATGAATATTGATATATTTATTTTTCTAATGATTTATCATATTCATAATGTATGTTGTAGCATATCAAATCACAACAAGAAGTGGACAAGATCAAGTTAAAATGGTTAATTTTATTATAGTTGTAAACTTGTAAGTTTTTGAACTTGTACCAACTTCAAATTCTATAAATGGTGATATATTTGCAATATTTAATTTAATTCAATATAATTCTTAAATTTGTGTTTAGTTTTTTAAATTTTAATATTATATATATAGAATACCATAAATTTATAATTAAGCATCCTATTTATAATTTTACATTAAGATGTTACATTAATTTTACAAAAAGGGCAGAATTATGTTATGTACTATATATATATAATATATATATATATATATATATATATAATATAGCAGTATAGGCAGCAGACGACTTACAATATAATATAGTACAAATTACAATATAATATAGTACAAATTATAATACTCCTATAATATAGTACTGACAAGTAATAAAGTATGCAATATATTAAGTAATAGGAGTATATAGGCAGCACTGCAGCAACACATGCCTCCAACTCAAGTAATATAGGCAGCAGCACTTGTCCCCCAAAAGAAGTCAGGGACTCAAATACCCACACAAAAAAAACAGAGCAGTCACTCGCGAAGAAGAAAACAGAACCAGAGAGGAACAGAGAAACTCGCGAAGAAGAAGAATACCTGTAAGTCGCCGGAGTTGGTCGCCGAAGCTGTCAGTCGCCGATCGATTGGGTATGGCCTCTTTTCGTTTCTCCTGAACTGAAGTTCCAAAGTTGTGACTCCTGAGGTATCGATTAGGTTTCAAACTTTAGGCTTCTTTTTTTACCTTGTTAACAGCTTCGGCTCGGACCAAACCCACTCCTGCAAGTCAACCGCTTATCAATATAGTCGTCCAAGTTGATCATCTTTCGTCCAAGTCGTCCAGGTCGGCGACTAAGCGCTCGCCTTTCTGCTCTCCCACGAAGTCGTCCCGACACCTTGAAAATTATTACCGACTAGACGCCTAGTCGTCGACTAGTCGTAGTCGTCGACGACTTGACAAGCATGATTGAGAGAGAAAGGAGAGCAATACTTGGAGAAATTAAGGAAGACGGCTTGCTGACCATCAAGATCATCAAGTAATCTAAGAACTTAAGAGTTAACAAATCAATAACTCATCTATCTAATTCATCTCACTTCTTTAATAACTTTTTAGAAATGTTATGAAGTGCTTGTTGGTGGATGGTTAGGTGATTCTTATGAATCATTAGCATACCGGTGGAATAAGGAAGGTTTAGTGGATTAAAAACACTAAACTATGTATGATAAGTAAAATTATAATCGTAAAATGAAGAATATAAGAAACTATGTTAAAAGTTGTCGATGGACAAGTTTAAAACCATCATGTATGTGTTGTTGATGGACAAATTGAAAACCATCGTTTGTTAGTGTAAGAATTGTGGAAATATTCCCTTTAGAACGGAGTAAAAATATGCTATAACGAAGTTATAACGAAAATTTCAGTAAAATATGTTAATCGATGAAAAACCGAAGTCAAATTGATTTTCGTTGGTAGTTCGTCAATTCCAGGAATTGTATTTTCCAAGGGATTGAGTCATTCACGAGAATTGGAAGCTGTGGACTCGAGAACGAACTTGTTCAGACTCTGGATAAGAAAGTTATGAAACGAAAATTAAACGTTAAAAATGTTAAGAAAAACTATGCATCATGGAATTTTTGAACCAATTAAAAGCCTAATTAGAATATCCAGAAAATTATTCTGTCCGAGGGATTTAAAGTGTAACACCCCGAACCCGATATAGGCCCGAAGTGCTACACGCCACAAGCCTAAATGCCCGCAAGGCAACAATATCAATAATGCGCAGCCCAAACAAAACAACTCAACTATAATCTTAACTTAAAGCCCAACACTAAATATAATTCAATCCAATTCAAAAGAAATATCAAATTCTTAAAATGGAGACGTAGCTCCCTGAAACTAATAGTTTTATCAAAATCCATCAATTAAAGAAATAATATTTAAAATTAAACTCCAGCTATTCCAGCGTATCAAATAAGTGCTCAGCTTTCAACGATGGGACCTGTAAAAATCTGTAAGGGGGTGAGCGATGAAGCCCAGCAAGTAGCAATCCTTCCTATCTAGCCGAATCAAGTACAATTTGCAAAACACTTTTTCGAAATAACTTTTGTTTAATAACAATAGTACATAAGCTTTCAAAACTAAAACAATTCAAAAATTTATTTCAATGTATATCATATATCTTTTAATCCACAATCTTAGCGACTAAGGTTATAATAGCCCTGTAACACGGCCCAAAAGTTCGATAACGTTATGATACGCACCCTACTAAGGTATCTATAAAAATGCACGCTCCCCGAAGGGCATCTAAACCGGTGTGCGCCTTAGTAGGTCATATATTAGCTCCGGAATTAAACGTAATCAATAACGAGTTCTATACATAGTCAGACTGAGGATTTCAAAACATTTTCTCAATATTATCGATATTCTAAACGATGCTTTTTTACAGTTCAAAATCATATAATCTCATTTCACTGTTCGAAAATAAATACTTGATCCGAATTTTGAAATAGAAGAATATAGTAGTTTAATTTAAATGGAAGCCTTAAATAAACATAACAAATTTTGGAACCATACATTTAGGTATCCGAATAATTTTTAAGGCATACATAAAAGTAACGATAATCTTAAAAACACTAAATAGTTCGGAAAGCCACTTATCTCGATATTGCCAAATACGAAATTGAAAACGAACAAGCCCTAAATATCACATTAAAACAAATAACAATCATTATGATACCATATCCTAGTTCAAACGTATTTTTACTTCTTATCTTACCCACACTGATACTTAATAATTTACTTATTTTTAATTCAATTTGTATTTAGTTAATATACCTGAAATTATAAAGATTTTCCTAAATTATAATAATTTAAATATTCAAACTATAACTTTAAAATTAAAATAAACATTTTATGTTATAGTTTAAAATTATTCTGCTATACTTATTATTATATTTACGTAACCGTTGCCATGCTTCATAAATATAAACAATACAAAGTCACATAATCCTAAATAAGCTGCCATCATTCATAACATATGATTGATATATATATATATATATATATATATATATATATATATATATATATAACCTTTTGATTTATTTACCGACACCTCCCACATGCAAATATATAATAGAAATAAGGTATTCCTTACCCACACACACACACACATATAATGTATACAATACACACCAATGAAATTACAAAATCCTCAAATCCTATTCCGACTGGAATTTTCGAACACACCTACCGAAATAATTATATACATATACAAGTATATCTATTATTAATATTATAATCATTGTTTTAAAATATCTAATCATACATATGAGTTAACTTATAATTGAAAAAGAAGAGTTTAGGTTTACCTTTGAGTTTTCTTCTTTTCTTTTCTGTTCTGCAGTACTCCAAAGACAAATAGTTTTTACGTTCTTTTCTTTCTTTCTAGTTGTTTAAATATATGTAATTTCTTTGCAAAATATTTTACCAAGTAAAAGAGTCCTTTTAAAATTAAAAGTTTGTTACAACTTAAATAACTTATCTTCTCCTTATAGGTTTTAAATATGTATAATTAATTATTACTTACACTTCTATTATCTAATTATATTATTTTATTATCTTTTATCTTCTTTTTTTTAAGCCGGGTATTACATAAAGTATGCCATGAAAGCTAGAAATCGGCTCAAGAACGGACTAATTCCGAGTTAAAACGACTAAGATTCGAGATTGCAAAGTTGGCGTCAAGATCGTAGTTTAAGACTAGAAAAATTTTCAAAATTATAAGTCTGGCGCTGGCTGGGCCAACACAGTCTGTTAGTGGGCGCCGCAGCGCCAAAAAAGAACTGGAAACCCGGTGCCGCAGCGCCGGACCTGTGTTTTGCACAGTAAAGAGTTTTTCAAAGCAGAAAGTAAAAGGAATTGTTTTGGAATGATAATGGAAATAAATGTTAATTGATTATAACATCGTAATAAGGGTATTAGAACCTTAATAAATTAATGATTAAAAGTTAAATTGAAAGAATAAAATAACTTGAACGTAAAATATCGAAACGAAGTAATTGTTCCGTATTTGCGTAGAATGAAAATGTTTAGGATATACGAATGAATATATTAGACATTTAAAATAACAAATGTCAAGTATGACAATTAATGTCAAGAAATGATAACGAATGGTAGCGAACATAAGATATAACTTAAGTCTAATGAATTGAATGAATACGAGAGTACGGAAAGTAGAAGTAAACCAATACTTGGCCTTGATTGTGTATCTGATTGGTATGTGCATGTAATTTGTGTGTAGGCTGTTAAAGAAACGAATTAGCGTAAACTATAAATAGAATACGCTTAAGGCAAGTTTTTCTAAACCTTACTCTTGTGAAGCTTATGTGAATTTTCATGCTTATACAAAATTTTCAAATATTTGTGCAAGTACTCAAGACATGTTATGCCATGAATTGTTTAAGAATGTGTCAATGCCATTATTAGGCTAGACAAATGCTAGAATGTTTTATTGATTTAGTAGTAAATCTTTTAAAATGTTATTTATGAAAATTTAAGCTATCTAACGCCAATTGCTTTGGTATTGATACTAAGATAAGCCTAAGAATGAATAAACAAATGTATTTAGTCGAATCTTCGGCTTACACGTAAGGTGTCAAAACTAAACGTAAATACGTTTAATGGATGAGTGTTGATCAGTATAGAGTACTATAGGTTGATCACTTAGAAGTACTCGTAAAATATATTGGATTTACGGTTTTATTACTGGGAAGTCCCTTTTTAATGATAGAACATGAAACGTTGTTGGCCTTTAGACCAATTTAATTTCAATATATATTCTCGAAAATGTTTTAAAGAAAAGACGAGCATCAATTTTGGTTATTTCTATTGGTTCTCAATTATTTGTACAATTGTTGAATAATAAACACACGATTCTTGATTTTGTTGTTGTTAAAACTGTTATACTTGTTGAGCTATTGTATGCTCATTCTTGCTTGAATTATGTGTTTTCAGCTAAGATCGAAAGAGTAGAAGGGTCTGGTAAGGACAAGGGAAAAGCAAAGATGGAGAAGTAGATAATCGTTGTAATAATAGTAGTACTTTTGTAGTACTTCTTTAATGTCTTTTGTTTACTCTCTTATCCATTTAATTGTTCATTTGACTTCTGAAAATCATTTTTTATGCTTACAGTTGATTCCAACTAAAATCAACATTCTCTACGTCATGAACATATCCATTTCTTCAAATTCATCTCCAAATTCCAAGTTTGACTTTTCTCCATAAAAATCAACAATTAACTTTAACCAAAAAGTCAACTCTGACACATTTTGTGTTTACAGTCTTTTCTTACTAAACTTGAGATTCTAGATTCAAACGAGCAGTCCGAGCTTCAAAATTCTATTCCGAACTCCAAGTTTGAGTTTTAACTTGCTTCCTTTTATTGTTAATCATAATAGCCAATTACTTATTGATTATTATTCATTTCATTTGTCATTCAAGGCCAACATTCATGCTATGTTAATTCATAACATAGTTTTATCTTGATTCTCATCTCCTTAACTCAATTAATCATGTTAGCTTATCTTTTCATCCCTTAGTTATTACATTCTTTCTCACTTACAAGGATTCCATCCCGGAATCACTACTACCGTAATGTTCTAGTTTAGTTTACTGCTAAATGCTTACACAATTTCCTTCATCGTTTAACTTTATCGAATTACCTTAACATAAGTATTACTTTACTACCTCTTTTTTTTATCCTTTGCTATCCAATTCATAGACATAAATCTATTCTTAGTACTTTTTCAATAATCTCTATTATGACACAGTAAACATTGTCTCTCTATTAGTATGGAAAGTAGAAGTAAACCAATACTTGGCCTTGATTGTGTATCTGATTGGTATGTGCATATAATTTATGTGTGTAGGTTGTTAAAGAAACGAATTAGCGTAAATTATAAATAGAAGATGCTTAAGGCAAGTTTTTCTAAACGTTGCTCTTGTGAAGCTTATGTGAATTTTCATGCTGATACAAATCTTTCAAATATTTGTGCAAGTACTCAAGACATGTTATGCCATGAATTGTTGAATAATGTGTCAGTGCCATTATTAGGCTGGACAAATGCTAGAATGTTTTATTGATTTAGTAGTAAATCTTTTAAAATGTTATTTATGAAAATTTAAGCAATCTAACGCCAATTGCTTTGGTATTGATACTAAGGTAAGCCTAAGAATGAATAAACAAATGTATTTAGTTGAATCTTCGGCTAACACGTAAGGTGTCAAAACTAAACGTAAATACATTTAATGGATGAGTGTTGATCAACATAGAGTACTATAGGCTGATCACCTAGAAGTGCTCGTAAGATATATCGGATTTACGTTTTTATTACTGAGAAGTCCCTTTTTAATGATAGAAAATGAAAATTTCTCAGTCTTTAGACCAATTTAGTTTCAATATTCAATATATGTTCTCGAAAATGTTTTAAAGAAAAGAAAAGTATCGATTTTGTTTTTATTGGTTCTCAATTATTTGTATAGTTGTTGAATAATAAACACATGATTCATGATTTTGTTATTGCTAAAACTGTTATACGTGCTGAGCTATTGTATGCTCATTCATGCTAGAATTATGTGTTTTCAGCTAAGATCGAAAGAGTAGAAGGGTCTGGTAAGGACAAGGGAAAAACAAAGATGGATAAGTAGATAAATGTTGTAATAATAGTAGTACTTTTGTAATAATCTCTATTATGACACAGTAAACATGTAATGGTTATAAAGTTCCTGGGAGAATGAACGGATATGATGTGATAATATAGTAATTACATTCATGTCAATAAGATATATCGTTTTATATTGTGAATGATGTAGCACCGTGTAACACTATATCTAGGGTTTGAAGGTACCCGATTTTGGAGGCGTCATAGGTTGGTATCAGAGCTGATAGGTTATAAAACTTAAGGGGGGAAGAACCTTAGGATATAATCTTAGTAAGATTAAGAGAAGTCAATAAATGAACTCAAGCAGAGTTTCAAGTGATGAATTGAGGAAATTCATCTAAAGAAAGACTAAAAGAAAAAGATTTAAAAAAAATACTAAACATATTTGTTATGTGTTAATAATATTTTGGTGTTATGTGCTAATCAAGATATTAAAAATTTATTGTAGATGTCAGGAGACGAAGCAGTATACATGGTAATATCGATAGTGCACGAGGAGATTATTTCTCCACCAGAGATAGAGCCAGTACCTTAGCCTATAGCGATGGTGCCAACTCTTAGTGCTGAGGATGAGGAAATGGAGGAAGATCCGTCTGAAGAGGATTCAGATATAGAGAGTGGTGGAGGATTGCCACCAGGGATTCGCGCTCAGGGTGGTATAGGATACCGTTGCATCCCTGATGAGATAGAAGTTACACCTTCTTATGCTGTAACTTCAGAAGAGGAAGAGACAGAGGTTGCATTATCTGATGCTGCTTCTACTAAGGAGGGGACAACTCCGAAAGTTATGATGGAGCTGTTTGTGGCAGTTCTGGATAGAAACACTCAGTTACGCAAGGAGGTGCATAATCTGAGGGAGGAAGTGAAGGACATTCAGGAAGCTAAGGAAGCTGTGGAGTCCTATTGGGAGGAGGAGATTGACGAGAAGATATTAGCTAAGGACGAGGTCCGAGAGCTTAAGAGCTAAGGGAGGAGCTGAGGGTGAAGAAGCAGAAGATAAGTCGTATGACTTATATTTACAGGAGTACCCATCAGGATCATTAACGCACGATCACTCATTATCCTATTGAGACCGGGCAGACGAGGCACACCATCAGCAGGGATGTTGTGGTCGCTCTTGCTGATGAGCAGTATTGTAATGCCATTAGGCAGGGACTAGTTTAGTAGTAGACAATGTATAGATATATAGCAGTGTGTATCTATGTAATGGTATGAAACCCAATTTTTGTGTATATAGCGGGTTATCTTTTGTAAATCCCAACTTTTGAAAGTAATAGCGGGATAGTATGTACATAGCTGAAGCTATATAGAAATGTATGTAGTATGAACTACTGGAAGAAGCATATTAATATAAAGAAAGTTATTAAATGTGCTTTGTGTTATGGGTTGTTACTTAGTAAGTAATAAACAAATGAAAGTAATGAAATGATAATAATGGTAATATTATTTATTTAAACAGAAAATGCAGCCAAGAAGAAGACTAAGAAACCAAGTAGCAGAATCTCATAATGAGAACGAGCAGGAGGGTCCTGTTGACCCAATGCAACAATTTGTCAACCTGTTAAGGGAGGCCTTAAATAGAACTCCCACTGAAGTACCCGTAGATCCTACAGTTGGGCGTGTTGCGAACTTCAAGGATTTTAAGAACGTAGGTCCACCTGAATTTAAGGGGACTACAGATCCCATAGAGGCTCAATCTTGGGTCAAGGAGATAGAAAAGGCGTTTATAATCGCCAGGATCGGAGAGGAGCAAAAGACCTCTTTTGCTACCTACATGCTTAAGGGAGAATCTAACTTATGGTGGGAAACAAGCCAGAGTAGAGTTGGAGAGGGAGTTATTGCGTGGGATAAGTTCAAGGAGATTTTCTTCGAGAACTATTTTCCAAATAGTATGTAGAGTCGTTTGGAAGTGCGGTTCTTGGAATTAAAATAAGGGGGATATGACTGTTCCCCAACATGCTGCCAAGTTCAATGAACTGATTAGGTTCGCTCCACATCAGGTGGATACTGAGGAGAGGAAGGCTTGGAGTTTTGAGCAGGGATTGAAGCCATGGCTCTATAATAGATTTTCTGTGTTCCAAAGCAATTCATTTGGGACAATTCTGGAAAAGACTATCATAGTCGAGGAAGGTAGTGAGGCTTTAAGCCAATATCACAAGGAGAAGAAAAACAAGAATAAGACTGACGGAGGAATGAAAACTTAAGGAGCCAGCGGAAGTGGAGGACAACAGAAGAGGAAGTGGATTAGCTCTGGGAATATTGGGGCGAAACATGGAGTCCCAAAGAGGAGGGTCAAGGCTTGTAAGAATTGTGAGAAGGCTCATTTAGGAGTCTGTTTCAAAGGGAAGACAATGTGTTATAACTACGGACAAGAGGGACATATTGCTCCCAACTGTCCTAGTCCGAAGAACCACGGTTGTTTTGTTTGTGGATCAACTGATCACATGGCAAGGAATTGCCCGAAAAAGGGGATGGATAGCAGTAAAGGAGTTAGTAATGGTAAGCTGACTATTACTGGTCCAGCTCCACCGAGTAGACCTACAACCAGAACTTTTAATATGACAGTTCAGGATGCAGTGACATTAGGAAATGTAATTTCAGGTATAATCCCAATTACTGATATTAACGCATATGTGTTATTTGATTCGGGTGCAACTTGTTCCTTTGTATCATGTGAATTTGCTAGACGTTTAGGTTTCCTTCCCGAGAAGCTAGAGATTCCTCTAAACATTGAAGTAGCGAATAAGGAATTAATTCCCATTGAACATATTTACAGGAATTGTTGCGTAGATATAAGGGGATATAAATTGTCAGTAGATCTAATTCCGATTAGTTTGGGAGAATTCGATGTAATTCTGAAAATAGATTGGTTGTACAACCATGGGGCAATGATAGATTATGAGAAGGGTTATCCTACTTATGACCTGGGCAGCGATAGTCTTTTCCTTAAAGATATGGAGGCATTATCTTTACGGGGAGAAATGTGATATATACACGGACCACTAAAGTTTAAAATATATCTTCACATAGGAGTTGAATATGAGACTAAAAGATTACGACTGCGATATTTTGTATCATCCAGGAAAGGCGAATGTAGTGGCCGACGCCTTAAGTAGAAAGGGTCGGGAAAAACTGTCAATGTTAACGGCTCAAAATGAGTTAATAACGGAGATGGCTAGAATGGAGTTATAGTCCGAGTGAATCGGGAGAAAATTATTTACAATGGAGAGTCGTCCAACACTGGTTGACAGAGTAAAGGAGGCACAACTAAAAGATGAGGAATGTGAAAAGATAAAGATTAGAATTTCTGAAGGGGTGGAGACTAAGTTTAAACTCGATAGTGAGGGTTTACTAAGATTTGAAGGAAGAATTTGGATTCCGTGTGTAACGGAAGTAAATGAGGAGATTTTACAAGAGGCCCATAGTTCGAGGTGCTCGATTCATCCTGGTAGCATAAAGATGTATCAAGACCTTAGACTACATTTTTGATGGCCAAGCATGAAGAGAGAAATAACAGAATGTGTTAGTAGGTGCTTGACTTGTCAAAAGGTCAAGGCCGAACAACAAAGACCAGGGGGATTATTGCAATCATTAGAAATTCCGGAGTGAAAATGGGAGCATATTACAATGGATTTTGTGGTGGAACTTCCAGTTACGTAGAAGGGATACGACACTATATGGGTTATAGTGGATCGTTAGACTAAATTGGCTCACTTTTTGCCAATAAAAGTTAGGTTTAACTTAGAACAATTAGCTAAACTTTATGTCAATGAAATTGTTTCGAGACGTGGAGTACCAGTTTCGATCGAGTCGGATAGAGATCTGCGATTTACTTCGAATTTCTGGAGAAACTTACAAGAACAAATGGGAACGCAGTTAAGGTTGTGCATGGCGTATCATTCTCAAACATACGGACAAAGTGAGAACGATTCAGACGTTGGAAGACATGTTAAGGACTTGTGTCATGGATTTTAAGGGGAGTTGGGATGATCACCTACCGTTAGTAGAATTTGCCTATAACAATAGCTATCACGCAAGTATAGGCATGCCGCCTTACGAAGTGTTATACGGACGAAAGTGTAGGACGCTACTGTGCTGGGACGAGGTAGGGGAATGCCGAATGTTAGGACCAGAGATGGTTCAGCAAATGGCTGATATAGTTAAATTAATACGGGCACGACTTGTAACGGCTTACATAAGAAGTATGCAGATCAGCATCGACAGAAAAGAGAGTTTGAAGTCGGTTCGTATGTATTTTTGAAAATCTCTCATTGGAAAGGAAAGATACGTTTTGGAAAGAAGGGAAAGCTAAGTCCTAGGTTTATAGGACCATTTGAAGTGTTAAAGAGGGTAGGAGAGGTAGTTTATGTAGTAGCCTTACCTCCTGAATTAGAACATATTCATAATGTGTTTCATGTGTCAGTACTACGACCTTATAAATCAAATTATAAGCACGTAATAGAATATGAACCTATTCAGGTTGAAAAAGACTTGACTTATGAAAAATTCCAATTCAAATTATTTATAGAAAAGAAGAAGTTTTAAGGAATAAGGTAATACCTTCTGTGAAAGTGATATGGAGGAACCACAATGCCGAAGAAGTAACGTGAGAACTCGAAAGTAAGATGAAAGAAAATTATCCTTAACTCTTTGTGTTATATGTATTGTGATTCTGGGGACAAAATCCTTATAAGCGGGGAAGAATGTAACGATCGAGAAATCGAACTTAGTTTGTAGCTAGGGTTTTGTGAATATTATTTAATAAAATGAAGTTTTATTAATATTATTTTGTGTTATGTGATTAAAGGTCTTTTTATGACCCAGGATGATTGTTTAATGTTAGGATTTTGGCTATGTGGAAGAATTAAAGAGTATGAATTTTGAAGATGAAAATAAAAATTTTCTGAGAAATTTACGTAAAAACACTATTTATTCAAAACTGCTATTGTGTCTTTTCGATTTTCCAGAAAACGCGTAAATGTTAGAATTACGAGGAAAGATGGAATATCCAATAAAATTCAGAAACGAAAAACGCAATTTTCAGTCTGCATGATGAATCGGGAAAAGTCAAAAAGTCAACCAAAGTCTTGGTCAACAAAAGTCAAAGTTGACTTTCTAAACTTGAACTTTATTGTTGGAGGCCCAATATGAAATGTTAGGAGGCCCACACGAATTTAATTCAAGGCCCAATCAAACATTAATTCAAGTCCAAATGGAAGCCCAAAGTGAAATTTAATCAAGCTCAAACCAAGATCCAAACCCATAGTCAACCCATGAATCAAATGGGTGGGTAAATGGGTGAACCAAAGACCACGGGGACCCTCAAGGGGCTCATACCCGGTCACCTTGCAAACTAAAGGAGGTTTGCTCCTACAAAATATCAGAACACTTGAATGCTACATTTAATGTTTGAACCAAAAAGTCTTGGGTGGTTAGTTAATTCAACCATGGTTGAGTTTGTAAGGAGGTGGAAGTGGGGGATAGTTTGGAAGATTTGAAACTTAAGCGGGTTGACTAGAAGAGATTTAAACCTAAGTGACTAAATAATGACCTAATGTAAAGTACCTAATGTCTAATGACTAAACTACCCTAACTCTAGCCTTTTCTATAAATAGAAAGCAAGGTGTTAGTTTTTCTTTACAAAACATAATCTAACACTTAAAAGAAGCAAATATTGAGAGAGAAGGGAGAGCAATACTTGGAGAAATTAAGGAAGAAGGCTTGCAAATCATCAAGATCATCAAGTAATCTAAGAACTCAAGAGGTAACAAATCAATAACTCATCTATCTACTTCATCTCACTTCTTTAATAGCTTTTTAGAAATGTTATGATGTGCTTGTTGGTGGATGGTTAGGTGATTCTTATGAATCATTAGCATACCGGTGTAATAAGGAAGGTTTAGTGGATTAAAAATACTAAACTATGCATGATAAGTAAAATTATAATCGTAAAGTGAAGAATATAAGAAACTATGTTAAAAGTTGTCGATGGACAAGTTTAAAACCATCATATATGTGTTGTTGATGGACAAATCGAAAACTATCATTTGTTAGTGTAAGAATTGTGGAAATATTCCCTTTGGAACGAAGTAAAAATATGTTATAATGAAGTTATAGCGAAAATTTTAGTAAAATATGTTAATTGTTGAAAAACCGAAGTCAAATTAGTTTTCGTTGGTAGTTAGTCAATTCTGGGAATTGTATTTTTCAAGGGATTGAGTAATTCCCCCAGAATTGGAAGTCGTGGACTTGAGAACGAACTTGTTCCGATTACAGATAAGAAAGTTATGAAGAAACGAAAATTAAACGTTAAAAACGTTAAGAAAAACTATGCGTCATGGGATTTTTGATCCAATTAAACGCCTAATTATTTTGTTCGGGGGATTTAAAGTATGCCATGAAAGATAGAAATCGGCTCAAGAACGGACTAATTCCGAGTTAAAACTACTAAGATACGAGATTGCAAAGTTAGCGTCAAGATCGTAGTTTAAGACTTAGAAATTTTTTTTTCAAAACTTTAAGCTTGGCGCTGGGGTGCAGCGCCAGTTTGGAGTGCTGTAGCGCCGGCTCGGCCAACATAGTGTGTTAGTGGGCGCCACAGCGCCAGAAAAGAACTGGAAACTCGGCACCGCAGTGCCGGACTTGTGTTTTGCGTAGTAAAGAGTTTTTCAAAGCAGAAAGTAAAGGAAATTTTTTGGAATGATAATGGAAAGAAATGTTAATTGATTATAACATCGTAATAAGGGTATTAGAACCTTAACTTAATGATTGAAAGTTAAATTGAAAGAATAAAATAACTTAAACGTAAAATACCGAAACGATTTGCATAGAATGAATATGTTTAGGATATCCGATTGAATATCTTAGACATGTAACTGAACAAATGTGATGTATGACAATTAATGTCAAGAAATGATAATGAACGGTAACGAACTTAAGATATAACTTAAGATTAATGAATTGAATGAATACGATAGTACGGAAAGTAGAAGTAAACCAATACTTGACCTTGATTGTATATCTGATTGGTATGTGTATGTAATTTATGTGTGTAGGCTGTTAAAGAAACAAATTAGTGTAAATTATAAATAGAAGACTTTTAAGGCAAGTTTTTCTAAACGTTGATTTTGTGAAGCTTATGTGAATTTTCATGCTTATACAAATCTTTCAAATATTTGTGCAAGTACTCAAGACATGTTATACCATCAATTGTTTAAGAATGTGTAAATGCCATTATTAGGCTAGACAAATGCTAGAATGTTTTATTGATTTAGTAGTAAATCTTTTAAAATGTTATTTATGAAAATTTAAGCTATCTAACGCCAATTGTTTTGGTATTGGTACTAAGGTAAGCCTAAGAATGAATAAACAAATGTATTTAGTCGAATCTTCGGCTTACACGTCAGGTGTCAAAACTAAACGTAAATACGTTTAATGGATGAGTGTTGATCAATATAGAGTACTATAGGCTGATCACCTAGAAATGCTCGTAAAATATATCGGATTTACGGTTTTAGTACTAGGAAGTCCCTTTTTAATGATAGAAAATGAAACGTTCTTGGTCTTTAGACCAATTTAGTTTCAATATATATTCTCGAAAATGTTTTAAAGAAAAGAAAAGCATTGATTTTGGTTATTTCTATTAGTTCTCAACTATTTGTACAGTTGTTGAATAATAAACACATGATTCTTGATTTTATTGTTGCTAAAACTGTTATACTTGTTGAGCTATTGTATGCTCATTCTTGCTTGAATTATGTGTTTTCAACTAAGATCGAAAGAGTAGAAGGGTCCGGTAAGGACAAGGGAAAAGCAAAGATGGAGAAGTAGATAATTGTTGTAATAATAGTAGTACTTTTGTAATAATCTCTATTATGACACAGTAAACATGTAATGGTTATAAAGTACCTGGGAGAATGAACGGATATGATATATCGTTTTATATTGTGAATGTTGTAGCATCGTGTAGCACATCTAGGGTTTGAAGTTACCCGGATTTGGGGGCGTCACATGTCTGATTATGCCTAGGGAGGGGCCTAGTCGTCTAGGTGTTAGAGGACCCACTTAGCACCTAGACGGGGATTAAGCGGACCTAGACGTGATTTTTTAAACACTTCCTGGTTGTGACATGGGTGCATGTTGTTATAAACTTTTTATTGGAAGGCCAAAAACTATTTTGTTGTTCTGTTGATTTTACAGACAATACATTTTCATCGATGTTTCTTGAAAATATCACAGACATTTACATTGTTAGATTTGCAGATAATTGCATGGCTTTCATTATTTTAGGCAGTAATTATTCAGAAGGGATACGTAATGGTTTTGGATAAGCTATACTACCTCCGTCCCACAATAAGTGTTTTTTTAAGCTTAACAATTTTTTTCAAAATAAGTGATGTGTTAGAACTCTAATACAATTTTTACAATATTTTTTCATATGTGCCCTTATGCATCCAATGGTATTTATTGCATATTTATTGGAAAGTTGAAAGGTTGAAGAAAGAGAAAGAGAGACCAAAAGGCAATAAAAAAAGTATCAAACAAAACAAAGAAAGTATATTAAGAGTATTTTTGCCATTTTAGCTTGTATATTGGTTTGTGTGATTTAAGCTAAAAAAACACTTATTATGGGACGGAGGTAGTATTAACTTCATGTTTCAGGTGCTAGATGGAGAGAGAAAAGATGGGTCTAGTGGCCAGTTTGATCAAATATGCAACACACTCTTACCAAAAGGCCTTGATCCCCATTCAGTCCCATCCGACGATCTTGCAGCCTCTTTAGGGTGATTCTCTTTTCACTTTGTATATTTTTACAGTTGGTTATATTTCTTAACAACTATAATCTCGAAGTTTTCTCTGAGGTTCAAAATCCATCATTTTAACCCTTACATCCCAATTTTTGCATGTTTGTTCTTGTGACCATAGTTACTCAAATAAAAACACGACATCTTATTTTTGGCCAATAAAGGGTGCTGTAATTTTCTTCTTATTGTTTAACTTGTTTCATTCGGAAAGTTGTTTTTTGGCTTCGCTCAATATATCTAGATAAGGATAACCAAAGATTTTAAAAGTAGTTAAACATCTATATTAATAAAAATCAAAATAGAAAAGGTGAAAAACACTTGGACAAAGAGGATAATATACATGTTCTAGCCAAATTTGTTCATGTTGCTAGTACCATGTACATTTTAATGTTGCTAGTACCACGTACATTTTATATTGGAGCTAATGGTTTCATTGTAGCAAAGAGTGTTCAGTTTATTTTGAGTCTTTGAACCTCTGGCAGGCATTAATTTAATTGATTGATAGCATTTATGGAGGATTTGAATTTTGTATTTAATGAGGCAGATTATAATTCAACTTATACGATATTACATTTATCCTAAAGTAGGTGAATATAAAAAGTTACTCTCAAAAAAAAAAGATGATACATATAAAATTAATTGTTGGTTATCTTTCATTTTGTTCAATCTTTTATTTCTAGTTGTCCAATTTGGCATTATGTTTGTAAGTTTTAGAAATGGTGGAATGAAAGAAATTTTAGAAGCTTTACTTCCAAATGTCAGGTTTGTGAGTTTTTTTTAAGGAGATAAAGCAAGGGAAATGGGTGGAAATAATCCCAACTTTCTAAAAAAACTTTCCACCCAAAATGAGAAGATTTGGGTGGAAAGCTATCTCACCTCTTTAAAAACTTTTCATTATTGTTTACACCCTTAAAATACAAACTTTAAAATTTTAATTTCTTCAATGTCCACTTTCTCTCTTTAACTCACAAACATAAAGAAGGACTGTGTTTTGTGGCGGCAGTTGGTGTGGGCTAAGGCTGTTTTCTGGCGGTGATTGTGGTACTGTTTAGGACTGTGATTTGGGCAGGTTTTGACTCTGGTTGGGGTGGTGGTGGTAGACAGCTGTGATGGTGGGTCGTGGACTCAATTTTTGGACAACAGGATGGTTTAGAACAGTGCTGTGATACCAATATGGTGGGGGCCGGGGGTTATGAGAAAGAATTAATCTCACAAAACAGTTCTCAAACAAATCTGAATCGATGTTAATAATTTACTATGTGTAAAATAGCAAAATACATCTATATTTATACTATTCCTAGACAAATTTCCTAACCTAAATAGGATTGTAATACGATAACAAATTAAATTACTTTAATTACAATTTCCAGAATAATTCGTATATGTCCATGGATTTCTAAAGCCTCTTATAGTGGTCCAACCATGTCTCCCGGGCTCTTCCTATATCGCACAACTTGGCTATTGTCATAACAAGTTCATCTAATGGTTGCACTATGGAATAAACCAACTAACACAAATGTTGAAAATTACCGTTGAATGCACATGGAAGAATTCTCCAAGAAAATAATAACAATATCATTGATAATAGTGAAAATGTACCTCCTAAAGCCCTACGGGAGCGTATTTTATTTATAATAAATACTAAACTACTTTCCAACCCTAGGTCAATAAGAGTATCTGGTAACTCTAGGCAGTACTTTAGGTTTGTTTCTATTAATTGAAGGAAAGAGTTAACAGAAAAGCATAAATAAAATAAATTTGGCTTTAGCTCCATACAGATAGTTCAAAATTTTCGAAGCTCCAAGAAATTTATGAACTAATAGTCATATTTATCTCTGTTGAGATATAAAGTCTCACATCAGACAACTAAGACCTGAAAACTCAATATATATCTTGAGAGGCTACTCCACTCATGGCCAATTGGTTTTGAGTTGGATGCTTTAATATGGTATTAGGGCAGACACCATTCATGTGTAGGTCCACATGCTCTACATCATCCAATTAAAATTGTTCACGTGTTTGACTCAAAATTACACCACACGTGAGGGGGTGTGTTGAGATATAAAGTCTCACATCGGGCAACTAAAATCTGGAGACTCGATATATAACTTGAGAGGCTAATCCACTCATGGCCAATTGGTTTTGAGTTGGATGCTTTAATAATCTCTCTGTGAGATTTGGGTGTCGGCGGCAGCAGTGTGTGTGTTGATGTGCTGAGAAGCTAGAAGAAAGGAAAATGAATTATAAAGTCCTCCCTTTTTATTTTTTTGCTAAATTAAAAGTCCTCCCTTTTGATCTTACAACTCATATAATTTTAGACCACATCTTGTTAGACCCAGTTGTTGAAACAGTTTAGCCTAATAACATATTCGAAAGGACTTAAATGCTCTCACATGTGAGGGCCCCAAATTATTGTCCAGTGTCCATCCACCTCCATGAAATTTCAGCACCTAAGGTTTAAGGCCTAAAAACAGAAACACTAAGATTTTTTAGATATCAAACGCCCATGCATTTGCTGCTGTCATTATTAATCTTTGTATGTTCTTGTAAATTGCTTAATTATAGAAAATAATTTTGATCAATATGTCCCAAAGAGCAGCTTTATTCTAGCTTTCTTTTAATCTCATTCTGTTTGCTGTTTGCTTTTTGCTGAAGTATTTTAGGGTTCTTTACCTTATTATCTGAATTGTGCTTATAATTGTAGATTTTTGCAACACCAGATGTTCCTATATAGAATTAATGTCCATTTTTAAAGATTTATTTGCTGTTGGTTTATAGTTAAATAAATTGATGTTTTTCACTAACTGGTTATCTACAATTGCTGGAAAGCAGATACATGGTGCAACTTCTTAATCTTGTTGTTCACAATGTTGGGGCTCCTGCCCTTCATAACTCGGGTTTTGCAGTAAGCTCTTATGCACCCTTTTCATTTAGTGCTAAAATTCCTGCTTTATTCTGAGCTTTTGTGAACAGATTCGAGGTAGGTTAGAGATATTTACCTTCCATTTTAGGGAATTAAGGTATCTGTGCAAATATTCAAGCAGGGCAGTTATTCGTCAACATATTAGATGTCTTTGACACTATCTTGCAACTTTTAGTCAGACTATGTAGCTCAGACTAATTTTAAATGTTGTGACAGTTTTTGCTTTTAAGATTTTCTTTTTATTGTTCCATTGGAAATTGTTGGTTAAATAACTTATATTTATTTATAAGCATGTATGAATGTCATATTTAGACTATGTTGTACTCTGATGCGATGGAGTTAAATAACTTATCAAAATAAATAAAAATAATTGACAACTAAAGGTAGATTTTCCAATATGTACCCTTTTCTTGGGCTTTTTGAGATCATTATCATTTTTCCAGTGCTCATCAATTTTGGGCTAGATTTGGTGAAGTAATATTGCCTTCTAAATTTTAAAGTAATACGTGGCCTTTTTTTTTTTATCTGAACTGGTACTTGCATCTATGGTGAAAAATCTGAATAGGGTGCTTTCCTATGTATATTTGTTTTTTGTTTCCCTATCTATTATTATGTCTTCATTTCATTATCTTTTATTATATTTATCCCATTATATTATTTTGTTGCAGGGTTCAAGTTCCCGAATGTGGCAATGAGATTCTTATTGGAATGCTCGCCCATCTTCGAGGAGGTACTGTATTTCTGAGTTTTGACTAGATATATTATAATTAAGCTTTATCAAATGTTAAAATTAATTTAATTCATGCCGTGTAGCAATGAGTATCCATTGTTTATACCGCGCCAAAACTTTTGCTCCACTGGTGGGGAAACTTCATGGTCAGACAGAAGTTCAAGTAATTTTTGCGTTGCTTCAATGGAGTCTGAGAGGAGGCCTCGTTTAGATTCTTCTGGTGGTAGTAGCTTCAGTTATTCTTCTGCTTCACCTCATTCAGTTGAAACACACATGGATTTGCAGAAAGGAATTTCACTTCTCAAGAAAAGTGTGGCCTGCGTGACAGCATATTGTTATAACTCATTATGTTTAGATATTCCTGCTGAGGCATCAACCTTTGAAGCATTTGCAAAGTTGTTAGCAACACTTTCTTCTTCTAAGGAAGTCCGATCTGCCTTTTCGTTGAAAATGGCTTGTTCAAGGTATGTATTCTCTTTCATTTATGCATTTGACATAATCATTTTAACTCACTTTGAGCATTTTGTAAAAGAACCTGAATTTAACAGTCATTAATATCTTTATATCTAAATGAGCATTCCCTATGAAGTGATTCTTTCTTAAAAACTAATAACTAATACTTGTCAACGATATTGACTGAATCTGGTGGTAAATCTTTATTATTTGGCTCATAATAAAGCCATATGGTTCAGCGGTCTAAGGAGAGATACGCATATAGGATCAGTTAGGTGTTATACAAGAATATATTTCCTAAAAGTTAATCTACATCGTAGAACTATGAAACTTTTGATTCAACCCCTTCAAGTATTTTAGTTACCAGTTTATTGCTTAAATATCAAGCTAATGACAATGGGGGATACATGAAGATGACAGAGATCTCTACTGCAGTTACACCAGAAAGCTGATAGATATGTGAATTAAAGCTGATACACCGTGTTCTTTCGTTAAATGGAATAAACTTGTGTTCTCAGGTCTACATTGTCAGATTGTAGCATGTCTCAGTTTCCATAATTTTTGTATATTTGATTTATGGAAAAAGTCCATTAAATTATTTTAAATTTAATGACATGATTTGCTAACAGTAGTGCCAAAATTTCAAGAACTAGCAGGGGACAAGTACTAGTTGTTGGAAAGAAGACTCACTGATATGGGATGCATTGGCAAGAATTCCAAAGTTTAAGAATATTATATTTTGTGTCCTATGCAATTATGATTATTGAATTGGGTTTCCTTATTGTAGTTATATATATTAGTAGTCTAGGTTATTGGATTAGGTTACTTGTTCTTCAAGGGTAATGGTTTCTTGAGTCCTACAATTCCCTTGTAATCTCTATTATTTTAATTAGAGTTAAACATATATAGTTTGTGAGCTTTTTGTGCTTATAGCTTGTGAGTATTGTCAATTACTTGCAAGGAAAAAGCAAATCCTACTATGCGGCCAGACGTATGCACAAATTGGCCGCCCAACTTGGTCTGGCCTGGGCCTGCCAGGCCTTGGCTGTTGATTAGGCCAGGCCTTAGCCATGACTAGGCTAGGGCAGACCTTCACTTTTAGCCTGTCAGGCTAGGCTAGGCTAGGCTAGGTTGGGCTCTGGCTTCTAAAGTTTAATCTATTGTGGCTTGTCGGTCAGTCTGGTCCGGTCCACTCTTTTTTATTTTAAAAAAACTTTTAATTTTTAATATTAGATATTAAAAATAAAAATTATAAAATATAAACTAATAAAATTTAGTAAAAGTGAAAATTTTAATGAAGATGTATATTAATTAAATGTATGTACAAGAAATCAAGAATGAATAATTAAAACTTTTAACTTTATTGATGCATTAATTAAAACTAAAGTATTATAAGAATGAATAAGTAAAACTTTAAACTTCATTGATGAATAATTATAATTTTAAACTTCAAAAATTACACATAACTTAAACAATAATGAGTCGGTTATAAATATTTGTCTTCAAAATTTTAAAATGTTTTCAAAAAATATGTTTTCAAATCTTCAAAAAATATTTATCTTCAAATTGTCAAAAAATGTCTTCAAATTTTCAAAATATATTTATTTTCAATCTTCAAAAAATATTTTTCTTCAATCTTCAAAAAATGTCTTCAATCTTCATGGATGTGTACTTTCTTGAGTTTCTGCTTTGACTTCGGGATCTTCTGAGCTATCTTGATCGTCCTCTATGTCTTGTACTTTTCTTAAAGAGGAAAGATAATTTTTTTTGATAAAAGAAGAAATTTTATCAATACAGAAGATCAAAAACAAGAAAACAATTAAAAAAGTGCAACCCTCCAATCTCTACATAAATTAGTAACAAAGATACCTTTAAAAGCCCCCATAGCAAAAAAAGTAGAGGTCATTACTATACTTCCACTGAATTACTAGGAGGATACACCTGTGGCTAAGAGATGCAAGAAAAATAACCCTATAATTCAATAGTTTTAAGGATAAATAACTTTCTCTAAATAACGTAGCATTATGCTCATTCTAAATTCCCCTCAAGATAGAAAAGAAGACACTTCCATAAAATTTTGGCATCTCTCTTACTTCCAATTCCTCTAAAACGAATTAATAACATATCTTCTGCTGTAGCAGGACACACCCACTCCTCTCCTAGCACTTCAAAGAGAGCTCCACAATTCCCAAACAACAAGGCAATGCAGAAATAAATGAGCATGTGTCTCATTAATCTGCCTGCACATAAAACAAATATCCGGAGATAGAACTTTGTAAGACCTGCGACCTTGATAAAGATTATTAGTATTTAATTCCTATAGCAAATGCATATTTCCAAGGATTCCAAGCTAAGTCTACTTCTCTTTTCATGTAATACCCTGCTAGATAAAGAAAAACAAGATTCCGAAGTTACGATACTAGCTTGGATAGTTAGTAGATCACGGGCCATTGTGGCCAAAATAGGATATTGTCGTTGATGATTTCTCCACCATGTGAGTATATCAAAATTTTCAAATTCTTGGTCGGTCATAAAACTTTTAAAATTAATATTACAACATAAATCAAGTTCGTTTAGACTGCTTGATGTAGTTTTTGGTTTTTTTGATAGTGATTTTAATAATAATCCATATTTTGAAGATGAAGGGGGAGGGGGAGGTTCACGTGTAGATGTAGAATATAAAGACTCATTGTTTATAAAATGTAGTAAATGTATTATTAAAATTTGATTGAACGTAATCAATATTATCACTACCCATATTTCTAATATATCTTCTAAAATAATTTCTACACCTAATTTTATAACAGGATTTAATGACGTTGCACAAGTAATAATGGTTGACATGTCATCAAAATATTTTTTAAAAGATCAACCCAAACATGATAATATCTATATTCTTTAAACATATTTGTTAGTTCCAAACATGCATATAATACATGATAATAGTAGGATAATAAACACCGCTTAATACTTGTGTGCTTTTTAAAAACTTTAAGAATATGTAAAAGTGTACCATGTAGATCTCAATCTTTGTTTGTTACTTCATGAGTTGTTTGTGTTATAAAACTCTATAAGAATATTTCTACGTGTATTGCCATCTCTAAACAAATCAGATATACTATTCTTTCTTTTTTTTGATAAAAAAAGAAATTTTATTAATAAAGAAGAAATGATACACTAAATTGGGGACAAGAAAGTCCACCCTCAGCAGATTAAAGGATCAAAACCAAGAAAAAACTTAAAAAAGTGTAGCCCTCCAATCTAGACATAAATCAGTAACAGAGATATCTCTAAAAGCCCTAATAGCAGAAGCCCAAAGAGATGCAAGAAAAATAACATTATCATTCAATAACTTTAAGGATAAATAACTTTCTCTACACAACCTAGTATTACGTTCATTCCAAATTCCCCACAAGATAGAAATAAGGCACACTTCCATAAAATTTTGGCATCACTCTTACTTCCAAATCCTCTAAAATAAATTAATAACATATCTTCCACCATAGCAGGACACACCCACTCCTCTCCTAGTACTCTAAGAGCATTAACAACAGTTTTTCTAATCAACTCTCTATCCCTAATTTTGAAGAATACATCAACAAATCATTATCCAACAGTTCCTTATCCTTATTTGACTCTCTATTTTAATCCCTATATAGGATTTTACTCCCCAGTGTGAGGGAGTCAAAAGACCGTCTCTATATATACAACATGACCTTTCACACCCTTATTTAAGTGGATAACTCATCAATCATACACATCTTGACATTTTTTTATTACTTCATTTTCAAATTATAAACTTATTATTGACTTATTTTTTAAAAATTAATTTCAAACATATTCAAATTTAAAATTGATATAAATTTATTTAATTTATGTCAATATAATTATAAATATTATAAAAGTACTATTAATTATAAAATTTATTATTTTCAAAATTTAAATGAATCATATTAAATTTAAAAATATCACAAATTAACTTTTTAAAAGTTAATATTGATCTTATGTACATTTGCAACTACAATCCATTCAATACTCACTTCATAAATTACTTAAAATTTAAAATAAAATAAAAATTATTTTACAGTGGAATATAATATACTCTCTTTTATAAATTATAAGATTATTATTAATTTAATGTTTTGACTGTTGGAACTTTTAAATTTTAAATTTCATTATTCAAGGAATCAATATAAGGAAAATGTTAGGTACATAGTGAAAAAATTGAATTTCTATTTTGCAGAATGACTCAATAGCACTGCAAAGTAGGGATAAAGATAAGAAAACTGTTGTGAATGCTCTAAAGAGAGTTCCACAATCCTCTAGCAACAGGACAATTCATAAATAAATAAGCTTATGTCTCATTACTCTGCTTGCCCATAAAACAAATGTCCGAAGATAGAACTTTGTAAGACATGCGACCTTGATATACTATTCCACCTAGTGTTATTATTAAATTTTGCTCTTTTAAAATTTTCACCACTTGCAAGACAAAAATTTCTAAAATCTAGCATTCTTCTATTTGAACCATAAACAAAATTAATTATACCACGAATTTTATATATGACACCTTGCAAGTTATTGAATCCAGATTGAACAATCAAATTTATTATATGACATGCATCTAACATGAAAAAATGCACCTTTTTTTACAGGGTTTAATTTTTTTTTTTTTTACATATTTATAGGACTAGTGTTATTTGTTGCATTATCAAAACTAATACTCATTATTTTATATTTACTTTTGAAAGTACATATTATGAACATAATTTAAGCATATATTGATTGGGTAAAATGCAAATGTGGCCACTGAACTTTAGATGTTTTTGGGTATTGAGCCCATTTCTTTTGGTTAACGCAAATCGAGCCTTTTTTTGTTCAAAAATTTAGATATTGAGCCCCCAGGTGCCACATGTGCATTGACCTGCTTACGTGGCACACGTGGCACCGTGCTGACGTGTACTGGCACCGCTGACGTGTACTTTTTTCAAAACTAATTCCCAAAATTATGTTGCTCCTCAAAATTGAACTCAAGACCTCAAGTTTAAAATTTTGTCTATGAGACCATCTGACCACCACAAGCCTAACTGCTAAATTACCCAAAGAATAAATTATATACTAAATCAATTCATTTCTCCCCAGAATATAATTTCATTTTAAGAAATAAAATAAAACAAATAAATATTAAAATAATTAAAACACACACTAACACACCAAGAACACACATACAAATTCAAACACACAATAACACACCAAGAACACACCAATACACAGTATTAAGATAGGACTTGGACTTGGATAGAACAAGGATTTAGGAGTAGTGGAAGGTAGCTCCAAGGCATTTAACAGAGCTTAAAATCCATCCAGACAATAAAAAAAATCAGTAGATATGAATATTTTTGACTCTTCCTGCTAAAGAACCGAACAATAGATAATAATTAGGGAGAAAAATTCATACCAAAATGGCAACCACAGCCGAACCTTAGCCACAACCATCCAATTGACAACATTTATCGCTATATCCAATCCACTTCCACCAATTTATCATCTATCCTTCATAAAACGCTGCCGATAACCACCACTTGGTCGATGATTTGCAGATCTGTTTTGCCGTGATTTGCTGATTGGATTGTTTGAGCATTTGAATGTTTGAAATTAAAAAATATTATTGGGACTATGATTTTGGATTAGTTTTTTAATAGAGGGAGGGTAATGTTTGATTTTTTTAAAGGTTTTTTTGTATTTTTTGAGTTAGTCTTTTTTTCTTTAAATTTAATTGATGTTTTGTATTTTTAATGATAGGATATGCTATTTTATTTTTATTTTTTATATTTTTATTTATTGTAAATATATGCCTTAGATGAAATTTTACTTATTTTGCAAAAATATTAATTATTTTTTAAATTTTAATTTTTCTAAAAATAATATTTATTTTCAAACATTAGTTATTATTAGTTTGTCAATTATAAATATGAGTTTTCAATTATTAATATGGCTTACTTATGAGTTATTATTATATTCGTTAATTAATTAGTTGTTATTTTAATTATTTTAATATTAACTTGTTTAATCTTATTACTTAATTAAAATGAAACTACTAATTATATAATTTATTCTTTGGGTTGTGTAAATAAATTATATTAGTTTTTCTAATTATAACTTTATAATTTGTTTAAATGTCATTATTTTCTTATACTTTTTTAGTATATTTTATTATAAAATATTTTATTTTATTTTCTAATTTTATAAACTGAATTGATCTTAAGATTAAAATTTTCTCATTTTTTTCTATTGGAGGAATTGATTGATTAAGTATATAGCTTATTTGTTGGGGAAACTAAATAATTAAGCCTTTGTTGCTTTGGTGGTCTTGTGACTTAACATTTCAAATAGGAGGATTTGGGATCAATTCCATGGAACAACAAATTTTTTTGATGAAATTTGAGTTTAAATACACGTCAGCGGTGCCACATGTGCCACGTAAGCAAGTCAACGCACATGTGGCACTTGAGGGCTCAATATATTTTCGAACAAAAAGGACTCGATTTGCGTTGACTAAAAGAAAGGGGCTCAATACCCAAAAACACCTAAAGTTTAGTGGCCACATTTGCATTTTACCCTATATTGATTGATTGTTATGGGGTAATTAAAAAAATTCAAATCGTATAATTCGTTTGTGCATAAACAATGTTTCAGAATCTATCCAATGAGCAGTAATACATATATAGCTAATTTCAGGTTGATGATTAGCAAACCAAATATCACTAGTTAAACTAATTATATCGTCAAAATGATTAAAATATTTAATTAGTTCATTTTTAGCTTTATTATACTCCCTCCGTCCCAGGATAAAAGTTCTTATTACTATTTTAGGTTGTCCCAAGTTAAATGTCTACTTACCTTAAATAACCTATTTTTTACAATAATTTTCCTTTAATACCCTTAGTATTAATTGTCATATTTCTATTCTCTATGCATATTTATAGAGCATAACTAGTCATGTGCAGAAAATTATGCAATTAAGTGAGAATGTAAATATGGACAATTTTTTCATTTTATCCTCTTTTTTAATATGCGCAAAAAGTCAACCATGACCTTTATCCTGGGACGGAGGGAGTATAATTTAATAGCATCACATTTAGTAGCCATTCTACTTGTCTATATTTCGGTTGCATTGCATTTTGAATGTAGTTTGTTGTGCGCACATCATCGGAAAAATTTAATTGAAGCTCCTTCTCGATCACTAGCTTCGCTTGTATTTCCTTTTGTGGTATTTGATCGTAAGTCCAAATGTAACCCAAACGATGAATTTGACTTTGAGAGTTTTCCTAGGTTAATTTAAACTTGTTCATACATGAGTTGTGGTTCTGGGCTAATGTGTTATTGCCTTTAATTCTCAATATGCCGTTACATATTTTGCATTGTGCTTTGTTAACACATTCGGCGACCCACACTTCGGTGAAATTATTGCAAACTACCGCTTTATGTTTGTTTTGCTCACCGGTAGAACATAGATTACCGTACTCGAACCCGGAACGAAAGCACTTTCGGGCATAATGACATTTGGGTCATTTTAGCGTTGGAGGAATACATTATAGTAAATTATGAATATAGTAATAAAATAAATATTATGATTTATGAGTATAATAAATTATGAGATAAATTATAAATATAAGAAACATAATAACAAGAAGCTATAAATTTAAGAATTGTAATAATAAAACAAATTGAGAATCGTAGCTTGCAAGAATTAGAGAATAGAGAGAAAGATTTGAGTTGTGATTTTTGTGGAGTAAAATGTTAGCTATTTATAGAAGAAAAATATATCTGTTGGAATTTATTGGACCAAAATACTCCCAAAACTAGCTGTTATATGGCTGTTGGGAGGGGTATTTTAGTCATAGAGTAATGTAGAAAGAGAGAAACTGATTTTGGGTTTCTTCATTAATTCTTCTCACATTGAATATTTACATTGCTTCTCTCATTAGAATTCTTTTTTTACAATGAAACTTATAAGCCTATTTATAGGCATTAGTACAAATTAAATTATACATGAACTCACAAGGATGGGTTGGCACAACACATGGATTGGAACATGTCATGTCCCCAAAATCTGGGTCTCCTTCAACCCCTGATCTGGTGGTGACGATACAACTTCATCTATTAATTCTACCTATATTTCTATTGGTTTAACTAGTCTATTACAAACATTACATCAATTCTTTACCTCCATCCCTTAATCGCAACATCTTTCCTTAATATTCACTAATATTATACTTGGTAAAAACTCATTTAATTAAAAACTTAACATCATACTCTTTATTCCAGAATCGTAAACTTTACAATTTTCTGTTACATTTCAAAGTCATAAAAATTACAACTTATTTTAATGCATTAAATATGCAACTCCTTCAACCCTACTTCCTCTTGAGTATTCCATAACTTCAATCCAACACTAAAGCCCTTCTTCTCAACTTCATTACCATTTATCTATCTTAGACTTTCAATATTAGCAATCAGTCAGTTCCCAGGAAAGAGGGGTTTTTGTTAAAGCGGTGCTCAATTAGATAACCCCTGTTCATGACAGAACTTTTTAGACATTGTCAATATTGTTAATCTAGCATAGTTAAATGACTTCTACATCTACTAGCTTAAATGTAAAGTACACTATACATTTTTATAATAATTTCCAGCTCTTTTAATCAAATCTCCAAAGTTATTATAGCTTTAAGTTCTATTACAAATAAAGAAGACCAATTATCTACCCTTCTTTAACTACCAGACTCTTCTGGTAAGACTTCCTTAACTGTAAATGAAACATATTTGCAAGAATGAGTATAAGATAACTCAACAAGTTTAACACATAACACATAAGAGAACTCACACTTCTCTGATTCATAGGGATGAATAGCTCAACAAAAGATATCAACAATTGTTCATAATAGTAAACTGAGGGTTGTTAAATCAAGAACTGTTCGTCAGTCATAAGACTACTCTCCATTCGTTAGTCATAAAGACTTGGAACTCTTTGTAGATATTATATAGGGATCAGCTTAATAATATCCTATGTTATGCATAACACCTTCTATACTGACAACTTTCGTTTCCAACAATATTGGAGTCGGTTACCCGACACATCATAAATTCCCCCATAAATAAGGGTTGTTCATTTCAGTTACTAATCTACAGATTCCGTCCCAAAACAATTTGGTTTGGCACAATAAACTCAACTCAAATAAAGAATTATAATAATTCAATATCTCATCAATAATTATTCCTAAAGGAATAGCTCAAGACTCGAGTTAAGCCGAATCAAATGACAAATAACTCTTCTCAATAAATCATTTCACAATATATAATGAATTTCATAGTTCAAAGAAAGAATTAAATGAAATTCAACAATTTAAAACACATCGTTGCACTTTGCGTAAGTACATAAATCCAATGAGTTAGAAAACTTGCCTGATAGTGTCTTCTATGTTTACGCTAATTTTTCGTCTTTCGTATGGTCTCTTGAAGTTGCAAGCTTTACGATTATCTTGAATAAGCAAAACTTGATTTTCTACCTCTCAAATATATGTGATCTTACTATGCTCTCTTTTAGAATTGCTTTGGAATTTAATGAAAGATATTAGCATGGCATGAGTGTCTTATTTATAGGCAACCAAAATTTAGGGTATAATGGTCATCACACCACAACCAATCAAATTGGCCAACAAGGCGAAAAGCTAAGCCACTCACAAGTGACCAACAAGGCCAATGGCCTATCAAGCTTGACACTTGCAACCCAAAAGCCACATCTCACCTTTCTATGCTTGACAACACTAAAACAAATAACTAATAAGCCACATCTCTCTTTTCATTGCTTGACAACACTAAAGTAAATAACTAATAAGCCACATCTCTCCTTTCATTGCTTGACAACACTCCAAGAGCTAGCAAAACTCAATTTGGTGACTAACTCTTCAAAGCAAGTATCAATACTTACAAGCTTGTAAGTATTACATACTTTCATAATGACCAAAATATCCCTACTTTCTCTACACCCGAACCGGATCCCACTTAGTTTGGTTACTCCAAATTTGGTTTACCATCTAGTTAGCATCTAGTTTGCTCATTAGTTAGCTTTCCTAACTAATCCGGTTAGCCAAAATTGTTGACTTTCCCAAAGTTGACTTTACGTTTTTATGAATAGTGATGTCCTAGTTAAGTTTTACAAAAAATTTCTATAGTTATACTTATAATGAAACCACACACATTCAATCACATAACACATAATTTCAATCACAAAAACATACTTTATTAATCATATAAGGTTACATTACAAGTCTTATAAGGATTCAGAATATTACACCACATGGATGGGTTGACACACATGGATGGGTTGGCACACTAGGATGTGTTGGCACACATGTATGTTGAGAATATCTTCTAACGCTCCCCCTCAAGTTGGTGTATAAATGTCTCGCATACCCAACTTGAAACAGAATGGATGAAACAACTTTTCTCGTGCTACTTATGAACTCCATTGCTAGCCCCACTTTGTTCCGCCACGTAAAAGATGAGTACAATATATATCTGAGGAGGACAATCTTTTCAAAGGATATCAAATAATCAGGTCCACGTGACTGCAAATTATGCTCAACACATATGGCCAACATCCCTCCATAAAATATGAGTAGGCCCCACACGCAGAAAATGAATCCTGCTAGCTCAAAAAAGCAACCCACTAGCTGCAAGAGCTTGAAATGGACACCCATAGCTTCCGGACAAGCTTGAAAGAAACCAGTCCTAAACTAGAAATCAAGCAAAGAATCAAAGCAAAGCATGACAACACAATCTAATCCTAGTTGAGGTTATACAATAAGCTGCAAGTGCCTCTTTCTAAGAGTCACCAATATCATATCTAATACTCCCCCTCAAATGCATCTTTATTAAAAAGAATTTAAATTTCATTTTGCACTATTAATCAACTCTTCTAAATACTCCAACACTCTCCCTCATGTGTAACCCGGTGTATTGAGGGTTGTACGTGAACTGATGAATATGAAGACCCACACAAGATAAGTAAGCCTAGAAGAAGCTAGTCACAAGACGAGCCCATAATAAATCTAGTAAACCACGGGCAACTATTGACCTAATTGATAAGTGGTACTAGTTAAGAAATGAGTAATTTTGACACTTAAGAAATGGACTGCAAGTGGATAGAAATGAAGGCTAAGAAGAGTGTTTATTAGACCCCAAGTGAGCATAGTCAAAACATTGAGGCGCTAGAAACAAGAGCAATGGAGCAGCAAAAACACCCACAAAAAAAGTCGTGGGCCCAAGCAGCAAATTCTTCTGAAAAACCGTGAGCTCCAAAGACCAAAGTGAGACTAGCCCACATGGGGAGCATCAACCAAATTGACTAGCAAGTGCTGCCACCACGTGAGGGTAATCTGTTTCATGAGGAAACAGCCCATGTGGGGCTTACCAGCAAGGTACAACATATTGCAATTGCCAATTAATCCCTTTATATTATTAAACTGATTATCCACCGACAAGCTAATCGGATGTTTCACACTAGGAGTACAATTGTCTCTTTCTTTTTACCAAGAACAAAGAGACATCAAACCAACATCTAGTGCTCTGTTAATGCAAAGAAGATGTCAGCCCACATGTGGTCCCACGTGGAGACATCTGGAAAAACAGCAAGTCACGTGAAAGGAGCTGAAAACCAACAGTGCTTGCCGCCAGAGACAGGTTGGGAAAGAGCTGAGATACCCGCTGGAAAAACAGCACATCAGCTTCCAAGAAGACACTGATGTTGATCAATCCCAACAAATAGAGCATCACAATACCAAAATCAGGAAAATGCAAAGAACACATTTGCAGATTCTAAACAATTCAGACCCGGATACCATGTTGGAAGAGACATTAACAATGGATACTGTGTTGGAAAAGACATCAACAATGGATACCGTGTTGGAAGAGACATTAACAATGGATACCATGTTGGAAGAGACATCAACAATGGATACCATGTTGGAAGAAACATCAACAACAATGGATACTGTGTTGGAAAAGACATCAACAATGGATACCATGTTGGAAGAGACATCAACAATGGATACCATGTTTGAAGAAACATCAACAATAGATACTGTGTTGGAAGAGCATCAGCAATGGATACTGTTGGGCCATGAATATTTCGGGGTGGTCAATTCTTATTCATTGTGGGCTTTCCGGGTCAGACCCATTTTTACTATTGGAGTATTGGGCCATTGTCTAAATGGTTATTTAGATAAACTTTAGGTTGGAGCTGGAAGCGGATGACAGGTGGCAGTTTATAGACTAAAGATTACCCCTAATCTTTAGGATTAGCAGGCGGCTGATTGAGGTGATGGGCCCAGCCGTCTTAAGCCACCTTCATTAATGAGGAGTTGACATAATGTTGACGGGGGGAAGAGCAAGTGGGGAAAAGCCTGCAGGCAGCCAACTGACGGAAACATCGGGGGAAAACATGCAAGGTGGTGAGACAGTATATGAGAAAAGCACTACATGAAAGAAAAGAGGAGAACACTAAAGCACACAACCTCCATTGTTAAACCATTTTTCTCAAAATCTGTACTTATTCTCACGCCGGAGCGATCCCCGACGGTCTAAAACCGTCGAGATCCGGTGCTGACGTGTTCATTGTGCAGGATCAAATGTGCTTTTCGTGATTGAGGCGCGTGAAGAGTCGGTGGTGTTAACATTGGCGCTAGAAGGAGGGCTAGTGTTTCTGTTTTTCAATCACAACGTACTGAACAACTTACCTCGGAAGCTATGGTAAAAAGTAAGACGATCACGGCTGAAGGACAACCAACGGATGCCAGCTCTTCTTTGCAAAGAATTTCGGTGAAAGATAGATTAGGACCCTCAAAAAGCGTTCATGATAGACTTGGGTCACAGAGGGTTCTAAGAGATTCTCAGGCTAGAGACCATGGGGATGCCAAGAGGAAGTTATTTTCTACTGCTAGCAAAGGTTCCGATAACGATCGAAAAAAGATGATGGACACACCACTTAAGGCCCGGCATCGAGAAGGCCATACGGACAAGATCTCTATCTTGGCAAAGAAGGCTCAAGAAACCGACACGGCTTTGAAAGCTCTTCTGCAACAGAGGGAGGAGATTTCTAAACAGATGATTCTTATGGCTGAGAAAAAAGACGAAGCTTTCAGTTACACTCGACCGGAGAGATGGAGTAGATCACATGGTCGAAGAGCAAGGAAGAATGAGTATACCAGTCGAGATGACATTGAGTCTTATAGTCATTCTCCTGATAGGAAACCAAGTATGTTACAAGAATATTCTCCCAGAATTTCGAAAAGGGCACCTCGTATTGAGTATCATAGAGAAAGTAGAAGGGATGAACGACGAAGTCGATCAAGAAGTCATTCTCTAAAAAGTCCAAAGAGGATACACCATACAGGGAGTTCTTGGTCCAGCCGAAGTACAAGACGAAGTCCTTCGGCTTCGTTTAAACCGGATGAAAGAGACCGGATTAGACATAATAAAGCGAAATCTCCGGAGAAGAAAGCTACTTCTTCGCCCGGGATGGTGGAAGACCTATCAAAAGAAATAAGAGAGCTTCGAAAGCAGCTAACGGAGATTCAACAAGGAAAAAAGGCTTCGGATAAAAAGGCGTCCCCCTTTTCATCTGAAATTCTTAAAGAGAAAGCGGATCCCAGCAAAAAGTTACCTCATATGGAAAGTTATGATGGTTCTGGAGACCCGTTTGACCATAGCCAAGCATTTGATAGGTTGATGGATTATTACGACTATTCAGATTCAGCTAAATGTCAGACATTCGGGTTGACCTTAAGAAAAGATGCAAGGCAATGGATGGGGACTCTGGCTTCGGATTCGATTACGTCATGGGCGGATTTGTGTGACAAATTCCATGCTCGCTTTGGGAGCAATAAGAGAAGAGGGAGACCCACGGGATCGTTGGCCCAAGTAAGGCAATATTCGAGTGAGACTCTGGGGCAGTATGTGAAGAGATTTCAAGAAGCTGTAGGGCAGATTTCAGATCTTAATGATCTTCAGGCGGTAGGGCTATTCCAGAATGGCTTAGATCTGGTGAAATTGGAAAAATTAGTAAAAAAGCTGATGTTCAAACATCCAAAGAGTCTGGCCGAAGCGTTTGAAAAAGCCGAAGGTTTCATCGTGGTGGAAGAGGCAATGGCTAGCTTGAAACAAAGCTCTTCGGAAAAAGTAAAGGAGAAAGACAGGGAAAAGCCTGACACTAATCAGAGAAGAAATAATACCGGCAATGATCGATCCGAAGGGAATCAGAAAAGGTATAATAGTAACTGGATGCCCAGGGGAGGTCGTCCACCCATTCCGACTCAAAAGGTGAACAAGGTATACACACAACTTAACACGGATCGGGCCACCATTTTGGAACAGATTAAAAACCAACCGTACTTCGAAACGCCCAAAAACAACCTTCGACCAGGGTCCGGAGATCCTGCCTTATATTGTAATTACCACCGGGCGGTTGGGCATGATACAAATTCCTGCTGGAGTTTGAAGGAATTTATTGAGAGAAAAGTTCAAAGTGATACTTTGATACATTATGTGACAGGGTGGGAACAACAAAGGAATCAACCGGAGAATAAGGAATTGGCTCAAGTTGCCCAGCCTGTTCAACCGGTACCAAACCAGGCGGTGAGGCATGTTGTGGATGTGATATCTGGGGGGAACACAGGAAAGGTTGCAGGCAAGAAGAGACGAGGGTATCTGGACTCTGTGATGTCTTTGGCGGATAAGCCTACGAAGGTCGAAAGGGCATATCCGGGTTCCATAATTTCCTTTACAGATGAAGACTTCCCTACGGAACCTATCGAACCACATGAAGGAGCCTTGGTAATCACGGCCCAAGTAGGTTCTGTGGATATGAAGAGGATGATGATTGACAATGGCTCTTCGGTGGATATATTGTATGCTCATGCTTATCACCGAATGCCTGCAGATGGCCAGAAGATGGAAATTGGGCAGGAGGCCCCGCTGTATGGTTTCAGCAACGATCCCGTCAAGGTAGTAGGAACCATTGAGCTGTCAGTTGTCTTCGGGACAGCTCCCCAACAGGTTCAAATCCTCTGTAAATTTTATGTTGTACATATTGATTCTGCCTACAACGCTATTTTGGGGAGACCTACTTTGACAGCTCTACAGGCGGTTACTTCAATACCCCACTTTAAAATTAAGTTTCCTACATCCCACGGAGTTGGCGAAGTGGCGGGGGATCTGGACTTCGCAAGGAGGTGCTATCGGAATGCTCTAATCACTTCGGGGGTAGGAATCAGTAAACTGAAGCATACAATGGCCATTGAGGTGGAACCATTTACAGAAAGCGGAACCGAACCTTTAGTCGTGCCCGTTGAGGATACCGAAGAGATCGAGCTGATTCCGGGGAAGAAAGAGAAAACAGTGAAAGTCAGTTCGGGACTTCCAGAACCTTTTCGAACAAGCCTGCTGAAGTTGCTTCGGTGCTATGCCGATGTCTTCGCTTGGATCCCCAGTGACATGCCGGGAGTAAGTCGAAAAGTAGCGGAGCACAGATTGCAAGTGGATCCAACTAAGAAGCCAGTTAGACAGAAGAGAAGACTCTTCGCATTGGAGAGGCAGAAGATAATTGATGAGGAGATCACTAAGTTGTTGGATGCAGATTTCATCTTCGAGATCGATTATCCAGAGTGGATGGCCAACGTGGTTCTGGTACAGAAGCATAATGGCAAGTGGCGAGTTTGTATAGATTACACCGATCTGAATAAAGCCTGCCCGAAGAATTTCTATCCTCTGCCTCATATCGACCAACTCATTGATGCAACTTCGGGGTATGCTTTTCTTAGTTTTATGGATGCTTTTTCAGGTTATCATCAAATTTCTATGTGTAAAGAAGATATACCAAAGACAGCTTTCATTACTCATCGGTCGGTGTACGCCTACAAAAAAATGACTTTCGGATTGATCAATGCGGGAGCTACATATCAAAGGATGATGAACCATATATTCGAGAAGCAGCTAGGCAAGAATATGGAGGTTTACGTTGATGATATGATTGTTAAAAGCATGTCGGTTCGTGGTCATCTGGATGATCTAGAAGAATGTTTCCAGACGGTGCGCCGTTATGAATTAAAGCTGAATCCTACTAAGTGCACTTTCGGACTGGGGGCAGGCAAATTCTTGGGATATTTGGTCAGTAAGAGAGGTATCGAAGCCAATCCAGAGAAGATCCAGGCTATCTTAGACATGAAATCACCCCAGTCATACAAGGATGTACAACGTTTAACTGGTCGAATAGCATCGTTGCGGCGATTCATGTCTAAGTCAGCAGAAAGGTGCTTGCCGTTCTTTAACACGTTGAAAGGGCCGAAGAATGCGAAGACTTTCCAATGGACTTCGGAGTGCGAGGAAGCTTTCCAAGGCATCAAAAGGTACTTATCTTCGGCACCTCTGTTAGTGAAGCCAGTTCGGCACCTGATGGGCCAAGCCTTCTTCCAGCAGATCGGCTATGGTACTGTTGCCGAACCTATGGTTGTCTGTATCCAGAACGAAAGAATTATAGAGATGCAGGGGGAAGTCTTCATTCTGGTCAGGCCATAGGCTAGGTGACCGAGGAGCTCCAGATGTTGAACCAAAGAAAGGAGGATTTGCTCGTTGAGGAGAGGATGTTGGCTGATTTTCAGGTAAGGGCTGGTCATCTGAAGGATATTTTTTCTTTCGAACAAGAGGAGAACTAGGTTCAACCTCAAATTCGTCAGGTTCTGTGGGCGAGAGTGGACATGGATGTAGATTCGATTTGAAAGGAGGCACCCTCAATTCTTCGGTTGTGAGAGGTACAATGTTGACTTTAGCCTTTCGCTTCTTGGTAAGAAGAATCTTGGCACGATCAACAGCGGGCATGTCAAGGAGGCTCTCGGTGAGGATAGGAGCTGAAGTGTGTTTAGGCTTTCGGGCGGCTCTCTTTTTTCGGCGAGGCCGACCAACCTCTTCGGCCGGGTTTAATTCGGCTACTGATGGGTCGGTGGATTGAAGCTCGAAAGCTTGTGCTTCGTTTTCTTGAGCTTCAGGAAAATCTTGAGCTGAGGGGACAGGCAGAGATTGCTCTATATCTCTTCGGTCAGGAGATGAAGGCCGGATCAAGGATACTATAAACAAAGAAAAATATTTCAAGATAATGATCAAAGAGAAATTGAGAAAATCATATAAAATGTGGGTTGGAAACTTACGTTTATGATCGAATAACCAAGCATGATCGCCTAGAAGGTTGAAGCTCCATCCCTCCATGGGAAGCTTCTCCATGAGCTTCGTTATCTCCTTTATGCGATCGTCTGGGAGGTCGCCTAGGTCCGCAGTGGCATGCTCTGAAGTGGTCCAATCGGGAATAGATGATATTTCAGGTCCTTTTATGAAGAACCATTTCTCATACCATTTCTTGTTACTCGAAGGTGTATCCATTAGAGGGCGTTTACTGAATTTAGAATTAGGTCTTGGGGCTTGTTTACCCAGAACCTTGAAACCTTGTTCGCGAGATTTGCCAAGAACGAACAGGTTGAAGAAAAAGTCAATAGAGGGAGGAACCCCTGATTCACTACAGAAAGCAATAAAAGCTAGAATGTGGATGTAGGAATTGGGGACCAGTTGGGCAAATCCCACACCCATAAACCCCAGAAGGGTAACGATAAAAGCATGAAGAGGAAATCGGATTCCTCTTTCTAAGAAAATGAGAGGCATGGCGGTCCAACCATCGGGACGATGATACATTCGGTCGGAGAGGGTCGGCGCTTTTAAATGATGCGTATCTGGAATAAGATAACGTTCTCGGATGGTTTTGAGATCATTTTCTGTTAGTTTTGAAGAGCTGTTGGCGATGGGGTGCTGCTCTTCATCCTCGAAGTTAAAAGGGGGGGGGGGTACAGAAACAGGAGATATAGGATTTTTGCCGGATGCTGGCATAGACCTAGGGTTTGGCACAGTCGGGATGGAAGATGAATGAATCTCGGAAGTCAAAGCAGCGTTTTCTTTGTTTTGGGAAGCCATTGTTGACAGACAAGTTAATAAGAAAATCGGAGCAAGAAGAAGAAGAAAGCTGGGATATTTCGAATTTCAAATGGACAGGTAAAATTGTCTGATTTGGGGGTTTGAAAATCTTATAGAATTGCCTTTCTGGAAATTCACGAAGTCCAAAGGCTGCACATTTAATAGAGATAATGATGGGGAAGATTAACCGCAGGCGCGTCCCCTCGGAATTGAGAAAATATCATTTATTTTTGAAATTTAAAGAAATTGGTGTCTGATTTTGGGTTCGAGGGGTCTGCCTTCGAATATGGGCCTTCTGTTAATTGGGCTTTGCTGAGTCTGTGCGGATTCTCCTTGATAATTGGTCCGGGTTCCTATACTCTTTCATTAAACATTTTGTTTAACGAAAAACTAGGGGGCAATGTTGGGCCATGAATATCTCGGGGTGGTCAATTCTTATTCATTGTGGGCTTTCCGGGTCAGACCCATTTTTACTATTGGAGTATTGGGCCATTGTCTAAATGGTTATTTAGATAAACTTTAGGTTGGAGCTGGTAGTGGAGGACAGGTGGCAGTTTATAGACTAAAGATTACCCCTAATCTGTGGGATTAGCAGGCGGCTGATTGAGGTGATGGGCCCAGCCGTCTTAAGCCACTTTCATTAATGAGGAGTTGACATAATGTTGACTGGGGGAAGAGCAAGTGGGAAAAAGCCTGCAGGCAGCCAACTGACGAAGACATCGGGGGAAAACATGCAAGGTGGTGAGACAGTATAGGAGAAAAGGCACTACATGGGAGAGGGGAGGTAATTTTTCTCTTAGGACACTAAAGCACACAACCTCCATTGTTAAAATCATTTTTCTCCGACCTGTACTTATTCTCACACCGGAGCGATCCCCGGCGGCACAAAACCGTCGAGATCCGGTGCTGACGTGTTCATTGTGCAGGACAAAGAGTGCTTTTCGTGATTGAGGCGCGTGACGAGATTGTGGCGTTAACAGATACCATGTTGGAAGAGACATCAACAATGGATACCATGTTGGAAGCAACATAAATTTTAAACCATTATAGTAGCAACAAAGATTGTCGGGAAAAATCGTCGACAGAAGATCATTATGATCTCAATTTTTTCATAGAGATTTGTTTATGTTTAACTAGTTTTCTAAGAGAAAAAATTAAGAGGCCGGTGAACAGTGTTCTGCTATAGTGCCTGATGAACAGTGTTCTGCTACAGTACTGGTGAACAGTGTTGTGTTACAGTATCGATGAACATTGCTTTGCTACAGTGCCGATGAACAGTGCTCTGCTACCATAGTTGTTAAGGCGTCCAGTCGGTGAGTAACACACAAGGCGTCCGTGCGACTTGGATTTGGGGTGAAAGGCGAGCGCCTAGCCAAGGAAGTCGTTGCCTTGGACGCCTCGGTGTCGACTTCGACGACTTACCGGAAGATCAGTATGGATCGACCCACTGGGTAAAAAAAATGATGTCATTGGCTAGCCCTAGGTCGAACATCGTGATATCAAAGTAAGTGAAGAATAGGAACAAAGAGTCGAAGATCGAACTAAGAAGAGAAGAAGAGTGACTGTGAGCGACTGAGAGAGAAAGAGTACCTCGTTGACTCCGATGTCCCTTCCGGCGACGCTCGCGACTCCGATCAGCACTTCGGCAGGTATTTCCTTTTTTCTTTCCCGTTTCTGTGCTCTGCTACTTTGTTGTTACGCTGCTCTACAACCTCTGTTTTTTTTAAGTGTCGACTACTATATATGCTCCGTTTCTGTTTCTGTGCTCTTAGCTCTGTTGATATATGCTTTGACTGTAGTCTGAACATGTTTGGGTTTTTTTTTTATATATATGCTCATTTCTGATTGTTATATGTACTTATATTTGACTCTGTTTTTTTTTGTTTCCCTTATCTGTGAGTTATCATTCATTTCTAGTAATTATATTTTTTTTAATTTTTTGCAAGTACATATTTGACTGATCAAGAAAGAAATTAATCAAACATGGAAAATCATGATTGTGAATTGTTTTAATTATATTTAAATTAGTACTACTATGCTATAATGGGTAGATGCATGGTGGTTATTATTTTGACCTTAACTTTATGGCTTACTCATCATTTGGACTTAATAATATGAACTATTATTAGTTATTAATTAGTACTATATATATATATATTATATAATATTAATAATGTCAGCATCAGAGATATTTGTGGGTGCATCATGAGATTGTGAATTATATATAAATATAAATATAAATTTTTATATATATAAATATATATATTTGTTTGTCTTATATTTTTATTTGATTGTATTGTGTAGAAAGTAAAATGGTTGGTTGCAACTTTATTTTCTATGTGGTGTTTGTTGAATTTTTCATTTTTTTACTAATTTTTAATATCAAGTGTTTTGTTTTTAAATTGTTATTGCTAAGTATTTACATAATTATGCCTTTAATGTTATTCTATAGTGTTATGTTTTGAGTTTTAATGTATATGAAATTTTATTGCCAATATACTTGTTAAGTAAAATAAATAATATATAAATTGCACATTGTAAACGACTTGTCGCCTTACGGACGCCATGGCGGTCGCCTTGTCGTCCAGGCGACCGCCATGGCGTTCAGGCAGTTGGCTACCGCCATGACTCGCCGTGGCGACGTAACAACTATGTCTGCTACCGTGCCGGTGAACAATGCTCTACTACCAAAGAATAAGGAACGAGCTTTGATACCATGTAGAAAGAGAAACTGATTTTGGGTTTCTTCATTAATACTTCTCACATTGAATATTTACATTGCTTCTCTCATTATAATTATTTTTTACAATGAAACTTACAAGCGTATTTATAGGCATTAGTACAAATTAAATTATACATGAACACACATGGACGGGTTAACATGTTAGAATTTGAGCCAAAATTAAAGTGGGTTTTAATAATTATTTAAAGTGAATCCACATATCAATATGTTCTACTCTATGAGAAGATTAAATTAAGTATTTGAAAGTTCAAATCCATGGAGTAATGTATGAGATATTAACTCCCAAAGTTCACCCTTGGAAATGATAAATGATAATAAATATATGTGGGATGCCAAGTCCCATATCGTTTAAGAACTAAAAATTTAATATGTTTATATACAAGAAAATTGCTCTTGGGTTTGGGCCCCAAGAGGCACCCCACTTTTGTGGAAGGGAGAGGACCTAGTCAAGGCTTGGTTCGAACCCACACGCGTGCGCCGCCGCCGGGCTCTAGGTTCGTGGGTCTGGGTGTTTTTGTATATAATTTTTTGTACAAAATTTATTTAAATTTTTAATTTTTTTAATTTTTTGTTCTATTGTCAAAACTGTGTCGTTTTGATAAATATTATTTATTATCAAAACTGTGTCGTTTTGGGAAGAGGTATCTGTCGAACGGAAAGCGCTATCTGTCTAAACGGACGCTCTAAAATTACGTCATTTTTGACTGAACTGACGCGCCCTTTTCTGCTAAGCCTAAAACTAGATTGTTTTTGTTCTGTTAAGGCTAAAACTATGTCGTTTTATGGTTCGAACAGACGCGCCTTTTCTTCTACGCCTTAAAATTACGTCGTTTTGGTTAAATAGTGTCTTTTCAAAGAGTTGTGTCCCTACTGATCAGTAACTAACCCCTCCTATAAATAGACTAGCAGGGCTGCCATTCAAATCATTCAATTTCAAGCATAAAGCATTCTAGTTTTCATTTCATAAGTTAGTTAGAGTTATTTTAGAGAGAGTTCAGAGCATTTTATTTTGGTTCGTTGTGTATGCTATTTGGAGTGCTACTATAGCATACGATTGTCATTGTATCATGGGAGACAAGTGCTATCAAATCTAAGCATCATAAGGAGGGCATAATTGTCTTAAGGACATAGTACAGAGTACTAGCATTGACAAATTCGTTTCTGCAGTTTCTGAGACAAGTTAATATATATACAGTATCCATTTTGTTTTGCTAACAATCTTAAGACAATTATTCTATATATATCTTTGCAAGAAATATGGCTACTGATTCTGTTTTTATAGTTGGTTCTTCTTCTTCTTCTACACCTGTGATACCAAACGTTCCTGTGAACCATGGTGAAAACCAGAAAAGTTCAATGGTACATAATTCAAAAGGTGGCAACAAAAGATGTTTTATCTTACTACTCTGAACTTAGCAAGTTTTTTCACGAAGATTCCCCTGTGCTCAAAGAAGATGAAACAGACAGGCAGGTTGTTGCCGCTGTTAATGCATGGAAACATGCTGACTTTTTATGTCGAAATTATATCCTTAATGGATTGGACAACACATTATACAATGTATATAGTTCTCTCAAAACTGCAAGAGAATTATGGGATTCTTTGGATAAGAAATATAAAACTGAAGATGCTGGCACGAATAAGTTCGTTGTTGGCAGGTTTTTGGACTACAAAATGGTAGATTCCAAGGCAGTCATCAACCAAGTCCAAGAATTACAAGTAATCCTGCATGAGATACATGCAGAAGATATGTCCTTAAGTGAATCTTTCCAAGATGCTGCTATTATTGAAAAATTACCACCAATGTGGAAAGATTTTAAGAATTATCTCAAGCATAAAAGCAAAGAGATGAAACTTGAAGACTTAATCGTAAGATTAAGGATAGAAGAAGACAATCGTGCTTCTGAGAAGAAAACAGGAAGGATTTTTGTGGAGTATAAAGCCAACGTGGTGGAACAACGTTTGAAGTCTAAGAAGAGAGTACTTCGGCAATGAGCCTCAACAGGAAACAAATAAGAATTTTCAAGGCAAATGCGACATTTGTGACAAGCTAGGACATAGGGAAAAGGATTGTCGAAAATGCAAAGACTAGAACAAGAAGTCTGCACAAGCCAATGTTACGGAAGTAGATGGTCTTCTTCAAGATGTTTCTAAAATGAACTTTTAGCGGTTGTTTCAGAAGTGAACATGGTTGAGAATCCAAGGGAATGGTGGGTAGATATTGGAGCAACCTGCCACGTGTGTTCTGACAGGAAGATGTTCTCCACTTATCAAGAAATTGAGAATGGAGAACAATTGTACATGAAAAATTCTTCTTTATCCAAGATTGCTAGATAAGGAAAGGTGATTCTGAAGATGACATCTGGCAAGGAACTCATCCTCAACAATGTGCTCCATGTGCCTGATATTAGGAAGAATTTAGTGTCAGGATCCCTTCTTAGTCAAAAGGGATTTAAATTGGTATTTGTATCGGACAAGTTTGTCCTAACTAAAAATGGGATGTATGTGGGAAGGGATATATGAGCAATGAGTTCTTCAAAATGAATGTAATGACAATTGTACCTTTCAATATTAATAAAATTACATCTTCTGCTTATATGATTTGTCATCTAATTTATGGCATGGTAGATTAGGACATGTTAATTATAATACTATACGTAGATTAATTAATATGAAATGTTTGCCAAAATGTGAGATTAACTTTAATCATAAATGTGAAGTTTGCGTTGAGGCAAAACTTCGAAAATCTTCTTTTAAATTAATTGAAAGAAGTACAGAACCTCTTGAATTGATACATACTGATATTTGTGATTTAAAGTATATCCAAACAAGAGAAGAAAAGAATTACTTTATTACTTTTATAGATGATTGTATAAGATATTGTTGTGTTTACTTATTGAGAAGTAAAGATAAGGCTTTGGAAATGTTTATACATTACAAAAATAAGGTTGAGAACCAACTTGATAAAAAGATCAAGATAGTTAGAAGTGATAGATGTGGAGAATATGAATTTTCTTTTGTTGAAATTTGTTCACAACATGGTATAATACACCAAACAACTGCACCTTATTCTCCACAACAAAATGGTGTTGCAGAAAGAAAGAATAGAACTTTGAAAGAAATGATGAATGCATTATTATTAAGTTCTGGGCTACCTCAGAATTTGTGGGGGGAAGCAATTCTTTCAGTAAATTATATTCTCAATCGAATACCTCAAAAGAAGTCTAATGCTTCACATTATGAATTATGGAAAGGAAGTAAGCCGCCTTATAAACACTTAAAAGTGTGGGGGTGTTTAGCAAAAATAATGGTTCATCCACCCAAAAAGGTGAAAATAGAACCAAAAACAATAGATTGCATATTCATTTGTTATGCTAATAATAGCAGTGCATACATATTGTTGGTTAATAAATCAAAAATAGAGGAAATACATGAAAATAGTATTATTGAGTCAAAAGATGCTGAATTCTTTGAAACAGTATTTCCTAATAAAAAGGAACAAGAGCCAAGTTCTAATGAACAAGAAACAAGTTCAAACAAAAGAATTTATGACACTGTTAATGATAGTGATCATGGATTAGAAGATATTGATGAACCTAGACGTAGTAAACGTGCTAGAACATCAAAATCTTATGGTCCGGATTTTCTAACTTATTTGTTAGAAAATGAGCCTCAAACTTATAGAGAAGAGGTGTCGAGTCCCGAAGTTCCGTATTGGAAAGAGGCTATAAATAGTGAAGTGGAATCCATTCTGCACAATCATACGTGGGAATTAGTAGTTCTCCCACCAGGTTCTAAACCTCTTGGATATAAGTGGATATTTAAGAAGAAAATGAAAGCAAATGAATCTATAGACAAATATAAAACAAGATTTGTAATTTAAAGAATACAGGCAAAAGGAGGGTTTGGATTATTTTGATACTTATTCTCCTATGACAAGAATATCCTCAATTAGGGTGTTAATAAGTGGATATTCAAGAAAAAAATAAAAGCAGATGGATCTATAGACAAATATAAAGCAAAACTTTTAATTAAAGGATACATGCAAAAAGAGGGTTTGGATTATTTTGATACTTATTCTCTTGTGACAAGAATATCCTCAATTAGGATATTAATAGCCGTTGCAACTATATATAATTTAGAGATACATCAATTGGATGTGAAAACAGCTTTCTTGACTGGAGATTTAGAAGAAATCTGCATGAAACAACCATAAGGGTTTATTGTTCCAGGACAAGAAAAGAAAGTATGTCGGCTTGTGAAGTCCCTTTATGGATTAAAACAAGCACCTAAATAACGGCATGAAAAATTTGATAATGCAATGCTGTCAAATAGTTTCAAGATAAATGAGTGTGACAAATGTGTGTATGTCAAGGACGCTGAGAAAGGGTATGTTATTATTTGTCTTTATGAAGATGATATGCTCATTATGAGTAGTAATAATGAAATCATTAAAACTACTAAAAGAATGTTAAATAATATGTTTGATATGAAAGACATGGGTGTTGCCGATGTAATATTAGGAATTAAAATTTCTAAAACATCAGATGGGTTAGTGTTATCACAATCACACTATATTGAGAAAATACTCAGAAAATTCAATCAATACGATTGCAATCCTGTGTGAACACCGGTAGATATAAATCTACACTTGTCTAAAAATAAAGGAGAGAGCATATCACAACCTGAGTATGCACGAATAATTGGAAGCCTTATGTACGTAATTAATTGTACACGTCCTGACATAGCACAAGCTGTCAATAAATTGAGTAGATTTACAAACAATTCAGGACACGATCACTGGAAAGCGATTATAAGAGTTTTAAGGTATTTAAAATACACTCAAAACTTTGGATTGCACTACTCAAGATATCCAGCAATACTTGAAGGATACTGTGATACGAATTGGATATCGGATACAAAAGACTCTAAATCCAAAAGTAATTTTGTGTTTACACTAGGTGGAGAAGCAGTATCATGAAAATCTTCTACATAAACATGCACTGCTCGATCAACGATGGAATCTGAGTTTATTGCATTGGATAAGGCTGGAGAAGAAGCTGAATGACTTCGTCGCTTTTTAGAAAATATTCCTATGTGGCCTAAACCTGTGCCGCCTATATGTATCCATTGTGATAGTCAATCAACAATTGGAAGGACACAGAGTCACATGTATAGTGGTAAGTCTAGACATATTCGTCTTAGACACAATACCATAAAACAATTACTCTCTAACAGCATTATGTCTATTGAGTACATAAAATCGAAAAAAAATATAGCGGATCCGTTGACTAAATGTTTGGCTCGAGAGCAAGTAAAAATAATTTCGAGGGGAATGTGTTTAAAGCTTATAAACAAGAATCGTCGTGATGGAAACCCAACCTAGTTGACTGGAGATCCCAAGAACTAGGTTCAAAGGGACAACTAAATTGTGAACGATTCAACCAAATTACTATGAAGAAATTAATTTCTTCTGCTCATTCTTATGATAAGAGATAGTGATACCTGTAGCGGTTATAGGATAAGCTATGCTTTTAATGATTTTTAAATTTTGATAAACAAGTGGAGTATGGCAGGATATTCTTATTAAAAATCACCTATGTGTGTTAACTGGGCCAATTCTATGTGAAGGATAAGGCTATACTTCTCTAAAGCACTCATAAATCCCGGATTGTTCGGGGCCGAAATGAATAAAATCATAAGAATCAAATAATGTCTGGAAAGTGTGTAAATTATTATTGTCTTGATTTACACAAATGGTTGGACAGTTGAAGACATCACGTTCACTGGACAACTAGTAAACCTGATAGTCTTTCACACGGGAAGGTTCAAAGCCAAAAGCCACCTCTCTCAATACAGATGATTTCTAATTCTGTCACTCTTAGAGTCTGCATAACATTTGCATAAGGCTGGCAGTCAATATTATTCATGTGGGGGATTGTTAGAATTTTAGCCAAAATTAAAGTGGGTTTTAATAATTATTTAAAGTGAATCCACATATCAATGTATTCTACTCCATGAGTAAATTAAATTAAGTATCTGAAAGCTTAAATTCATGGAGTAACGAATGAGATATTAGCTCCCAAAGATTACCCTTGGAAATGATAAATGATACTAAATATTTGTGGGAAGCCAAGTCACACATCGGTTAAGAACTAAAAGTATAATATGTTTATATACAAGTAAATTGCTCTTGGGTTTGGGCCCCAAGTGGCACCCCACTTTTGGGGAAGGGAGAGTACCTAGCCAAAGCTTGGTTCGAACCCACACGCGCGTGCCGCCGTCTGCGGGGTTCGTGGCTCAAGGCTCGAGGTTCGTGGGTCTGGGTCCTTGTATATAGTTTTTTGTACAAAAATTTATTTGAATTTTTTTATATTTTAGTTATATTGTCAAAACTGTGTCGTTTTGATAAATATTATTTATTATCAAAACTGTGTCGTTTTGGTAAGAGGTATCTGCCGAACGGAAAGCGCTATCTGTCTGAACGAACGCCCCAAAACTACGTCGTTTTTGACTGAACGGACGCGCCCTTTTCTGTTAAGCCTAAAACTACGTCGTTTTTGTTCTGCTAAGGCTAAAACTACGTCGTTTTATGGTTCAAACGAACGTGCCTTTTCTTCTACGTCTTAAAACTACGTCGTTTTGGCTAAATAGTGTCTTTTCAAGGGGTTGCGTACCTACTGAACAGTCACTAACCCCTCCTATAAATAGACTAGCAGGGCTGCCATTCAAATCATTCAATTTCAAGCATAAAGCATTCTAGTCTTCATTTCATAAGTCAGTTAGAGTTATTTTGGAGAGAGAGTTTAGAGCATTTTATTTTGGTTCGTTGTGTATGCTATTTGGAGTGCTACTATAGTATACGATTGTCATTGTATAATGGGAGATAAGTGCTATCAACTCTAAACACCATAAGGAGGACATAATTGTCTTAAGGACATAATACAGAATACTAGCCTTGACAAATTTGTTTCTGCAGTTTCTGAGATAGGTTAATATATATATAGTATCCATTCTGTTTTACTAACGTAACACACATGGATGGGTTGGTACACTAGGATGTGTTGGCACATATGTATGTTGAGAATATCTTCTTACAAGTAATTTCAAAAAGAAAAAGAAAAAAAAGAAAACAGTTGGCTTGAATTTGATATTTTGATGGTGATGGTCTGATTGGATGGTGGAGTGGACTCCCTTTTTTGTGTTGACAGTTGGACTTGGCTGCCTAGGGCCTAGGGCCCTAGTGGCATGGTGTAGAGTGCACTGCAATCTGCAGTGGTGGCAGTGGGGCTGTCCAAATTTTGACTGTTGGTCCTTTTTTATTTGGGATTGCCGCATTAGGTTTGGGCTGTTCAATTTCGAATAGTTGGAGACTGTCAGACTTGGTGCAGCCAGCCTGGGCTGGGCCGCAGGCACAGGGGGGCACGCTCAAGGCCTGGGCTGCTGCACGATTTTTTTTTTAATTTCTAATTTTTTTTATAAATTTTTTAAACTGGGGTTGGCTGGGGCCTGCTACTTGATTTTTTGTTAACTTAGGCTGCAGGCTGTGGGTTGTGGGCGTTAAGTCAAGTCGAGTCAGTGGTCAACTGCTTAAGCTACTAGTCGCTGTAGTGTATTTTATAAATGAATACATACTATATATATAAATATATATTATAATTTCAAATTACATTAAATATAAAGAAAACTATTCACAAATATATTACGATGTAAACAATCGACATTATTAAATATTACTCCCCCCGTTTTCAAAAGGATGAGCAAAATACAATTTGCACACATATTAAGAAAAAAGTAGATGAAAGTGAGTAAAAATGTTTCAAATTTATCCTTAGTGGCTCCACAAGATTATATAAATTGATAAGTACTTTTTGTTTTTTATACCGATGGACCCACTAAATGACATATTTCCCTTCACTTTATGTACTTTATCTCATCCTTTTGGGGACAAAATTTTGTATCTTTAGTCATCCTTTTGAGGATAGAGGGAGTATTTCTCAACCAAATTTTAAAGCATTTGATCACCGAAAGGTCTTGAAGAAATGAATTTATCCGTATGTTAACAGTCCATATTTTCAATATAGTTGCCAAATTAAATTAGGGGTGTAAATTTCTATAAAACTTTAAAAAAATATAGAAAAGGAAACACAATAAGATAATTGCCCACACCAATTTACTTTTAGTTAAAGAATTTTTTTTATTATTTAATCAAAGAAAAGTTGCTTAAATTAAAAAAGAATCCAAATATAGGATTTTCAATATATTTAACTAAATGAATTATGATTGTGAATTTATATTTTTTTAGAAAGGCAGAAAATGACAGAATTTTAATAAAAGGTATTGTGATTTTGTTAATGGAAAGTTGAATATAATAAAAGCCAAGAAATTAGAATTTCAAGGGATGCATTGCATTGTATATCCCCATCGCCTCTTTCTCTCTCATCTCTCTAACATCTCTCTTCACCTCGATTGAAAGAAAAGTTTGAATCAGAAAAAAATTGGAGTTGAAGACTGTTAATGGATGGTGCGAATTCCTTTACACAGTCGATTAGGGTTTTCACTTCGCATAGTCGGTAAGCCTTTTGGTGTTGTTCTCGGTTGTTCGATCTAACTACAAGGTGTAAGCCTTTGTCATTAGGGGTCGCCTAGGCAACCCAGGTGACAACAACGTGGTCAAGGCGCTCCCCTTTGTAGCATCCACCAAGTTGTTCACTAGACTTACTATATACTTCTCAGTCGCTTCAATACCTGGGCGACGACTTGATAACCATGACTGTCTGTGGGCTTCAGACCTTTAATTATTAAATAAAGGGAACAGGACAGAACCCAGGCACCAGGCTGGTGCCTTAGGCTGGACCTAGGCCTCAGGCCAGGCCTGACCCAGGCTTGTTCCAGGCCGGGATTCAACGTTAAATTAGCGGCCTCTTCGTAGCCTATAGACTGGACCGGTCCAGACCAGGCCTATACCTGGTTGGACCCAGGCCAGGCTGCATACCTTTTGTGCAATGCTATCTGCGGCTAGTGGATCCCTTGCGTTGTTGACACAAACCATCCCTTCTATTCTTATCTTATACTTGGTATGCATTTGTATTTGATGGTAGCTTACATGGTTAACTTTTAACAAGCCAAAAACTGAAATTGAAAACGAAAGCTACAGTAGACGACTCAAAGAATAATAGGAGATAAGAAAAGAACAACGTGAAGATAAAATTGACGCCAGTCGCCAAGGATACAAACAAAGTCAATTGTCAAGCAGTTGATTGTTTCATCCATAAGCAACATGAAATAATTCACGAAGAGCGAATTAAATTATTGAGTTCTTGTTTCAGTAGAACGTATAATGTGCAAGTAGCATGCCATTTTTTGTAATATCGGTGTCTTCCGAAAGATCAATACAAGCTCAAGAGATTTCAAGATTCTATCCGTTTAAAAATTAAAGATTGTAGCTTATGGTTTCTTATTCTTCCACAATAAACGTCGAGTTCGAGTTTTCTTTTAAAGGCAGTAGAATGATACGAGATGCGTGGACAAATATTTCAAAAGTTTGTGCATATCATATTTTGTCTTACGTAGTTGAAGTTAGATTTGAGTTCCGTCTTATAATTTATATTTATTGGGACTTAGGAGTGTAGTTTATTTACTTTATTTTGATTAGGTTAATTGTCCAACAAGAATCAGGGTTTATGAGTCCTATATATACCTTCTAATATCATTATTATAATTAAAATTGAATGTATGTACCTTCTAATCTTCATTATTATAATTAAATTGAACGTATATTAACTGTGAGTTGAATATATATTATTAATGAGCTTTGTGTTTATAGCTTGAGGCAGTGGCGATGCTAGGATTTTGGATTGGGAGGGGCCAAAATACTTAAAAACAAATATTTAAATAAATAAAAAAAATTATATACACTAGATTTAAATTTCAAATTTTATATTAAACACTTTTCTAAATCACAAAATTTATCTTTAAATTGAATTCATAATGAAATTATGAGTAATTTATTTTTAATATACAACATCATAAGAGTAATAATTTTTTTTAAAATTGCATAAAGACCATAATACAATAATTTTTATTTTTATATTATTCCTTAAAAATGGTAAAAAGTGTCAAATTTATACCTCTACTAGAAAATATATTCAACCACAAACCCACCATCAGAAATTGTATTACAAAAAAAATAAATAATTGTAAAGACCTAATATATGATTTTGAATATACATTTTAGAATCCTACTTAATTTCATATATTTTCGCAAGAGATACGATAACAAAAATATCAACTCAAAAAATTCATAAACTCAAGCAATAATATACTTATCACATTTCTTAAATTCAAAGATAAATTATACAAAATATGCAGTAAGCTAGATCGGTGGAGAGGGCATCCGTAGTGGAAATAATGTGTGGTGCATAAAAATTTGGAAAAAGATATAAATAAGATTAAAAACTTAAAGTTTGTTTTGAAAAGAAAAACAATTGAAGACTAATGGAGTGTTTGAAAATTAAAAAATAAATATTTGACAATATACTAATTAAAAAAACTTCAAAATCCGAGTGGGGCCATGGCACGGCCCCGCCTCTATGTATTGCCGCCACTGCTTGAGGGCATTGAAACTAATATTAGATTTAAGAGTCCTCATTGTAACTATTATATAGTAGGACTTAGGAGTCTAATTTTACCATATTTTGATTAGGATACTTGCCCAACAAGAACCAGGTTTATGAGTCTTATATATACCTTATAATTTCCATTATTGTAATTAAAATTTAATGTATATTATTTGTGAGTTGAACATATATTATTTGTGAACTTTGTACTTCTAGCTTGAAGGCATCAGCAATTCATTGAGAGGAAGAAGCAAATCCTAGTATTGGACTGGTAGATCCCTTGCAGGGGTGACAAAAACCACCTCTTCTATCTTTCCACCTTATACTTATTGTCTGCGTCACTCACTTTCGAAAGTGTTGCTAAATTAATCCTTTAAGCATTGAGTTAATAAAACAATCTTTAATCAGGCAGTAAAACTGAGGACTGCTAATAATGTATGAAGCTTTAAGGAACACTTTAGAAATAAGTGGAGTACCATATTTAGTAAAAATAGTGTTCTAAAAGTCGCTAGTCGGTCCTAGGTCGGTTGGCTACTGACTAGCGACTAGGGGATTAATCGGCTAGTTGGATTTTCAATTTTTTTTAAAATATATATTCTCCTTCTTCCTTCATAAGTTTTGAGTAAGTAGAATAATATAAGTAACACAAATCATCAAATAAAAACATGGAAACTAAGTAAAACCAAATAGTTCGACGCTCTAAGTTCAAAACCAATTAACCAAATGAAACTAAGTAGTTCAAAATCAATAGTCAATCACTCCTCCTCTTCTCCATATCCCTCCAAGACTTGCTCTCCATCGGACTCAAACTCATAATTCTCATCTTCCTCTTCGTTGTTATCATCTTCCGACTTGATCGACTAGTCGCCGACTAGAGCCCGACTTGATCGACTAGTCGCCGACTAGAGCCCGACTAAGTGGCTAACTTAAAGGACTAGGCCCTAGTCGACTCGGTGAGTCTTCGACCCCGACCTAGTCGCCGACTAGGCCGACTTTTCGAACACTGAGTAAAAATATTTAAGATCTGCCGAAGCTTATTAACTAGAATAGTTTCCAGATGCACTCATCCTTGTAGTATGAGTAGCAGTATTTTATGAAGTCCTTTCCAATCCTGAAAGCCTCTCTGTATTCTTTTCTTTCTCTCTCCTTGTCGCGCTTCTCTTCTACTTTATCCTTCTAAAGCTCTCTTACACCTCTCACATTTGCAAGATTTTTATTTTTTGTGAAACTTTCTTTCAATTCTACAGCAACTAGGTGGTGTTTGATTACATCTTAATGCATCTTAACTACCTCTTAATGCATCTTAAACATCTACATATTTGTATTAAGAGGCATGGTTCGAAAAAGCGCTCGAGGCGTACGCCTCGAGGCGCGCCTCGTAGCGTGGTGGAAGGAAGCCGAGGCGAGGCGGTCACTATACTGGCCAGCAACGAACCTTGCGCTATCTTCGGTTGAGGCGTCCACCTCAAGGCGTTGCGCCTCAAGGCGCCGCGAGTCGTGAGCCCTAATTTGAGTTTAAAAAAAAACTAAGTCTAAATTAGAGAGTCGAGACAGGAAACCTAAATCGCGACAGCAGGTATTCGAGAGTCGAGACAGCCTCCTTGCTTCAGCCTCCTCTTCTTCTTCTTACTCCTTATTGTTGACTCGTCTACGACAGTCTTTCTTCTTGCTCTGTTTGCCGACAGTCAGTTTTTTATTTTTATTTTATGTTAAGGTTTTGTTTTTAGTTTATGACTTAATTGATTCTTTTAATTAACTAACATATAGTTGGGAAATAACAATTTGCTAATCTGCTTGCATATAAAAATCTGTTGCTATGATTCTGTGAAAAAATTTGGGTAATAACATATATTTGTGTAATAACAATTAACTAAAACATATATTTGGGTAATAACATTCTTATTGCTGTGAAAAAAATCTGTTTTGTACATTCTACTAATCTGCTTGCAATATAAAAATCTGTGTTGCCCATAATTTTGTTATCAAAATGTAATAACAATTTTTTTTTATTACAGTGAATTGTTATTATGGGTAAGAAAGATCCTGCATGGAAATATGGCACTGCAGCCCCTGGAGTTAATAAAGCTCATTTATACGTGGAATGCAATTTTTGTAAGAAAATTTGTAAAAGAGGGATTACAAGACTGAAAAATCATCTTGTAGGTAATCATAGTAACGTTGAGGCTTGCAAAAAAGTACCAAGCAAAGTGAAGGAAGAGCTTGCTTCATATATGAAGAAAAATATGGACTCCAAGGAGGAAAGATAAAGAGATGAAGCTGAAAAAATACAAAGTGGGTCTTATTATGGTTGTCATCCATCCTTGGGAGGTTCAAGTGTGGGTAGTGTCTCCGAGAGGGGAGTTCGGGGACCCATGGACAGATTTGTTGTGGATGTTGATGCTGGTGATGATGATGCTACTACAAGGCGTGCCATATTTTCAAAGGAGGCTCGTAATGCAGTTTGTATTGATATTGGTAGATTCTTCTTTGAAAACGGGATTCCCTTCAATGTTGCAGATATTCCTTCATTTATAAATGTGTCGGTCAATTGGGAACTATGGTCGTGCTTTGAAACCCCCTACTCCATACGAGCTTAGCTCTTGGATATTGAAGGAGGAAGAGAAGATTACAAAGGCCTTTGTTGAGGAGGTAAAGAAGACTTGGGCACATACGGGGGCGTCAATCTTGTCGGATGGTTGAAAAGATATTAGGGGAAGACAACTAATAAACTTTCTTGTAAACAACCCCCATGGCACTGTATTTTTGAAATCTGTTGATGCATCTGATGCAATTAAAGATGCTAATTTGATGTTTAAACTACTTGATGAGGTTGTTGAGGAAGTGGGAGAAGACCTGGTCATTCAAGTAGTCACTGACAATGCATCTAATTATAAGGTGGCGGGGAGAATGTTAATGGAGAAGAGGCCACGTATGTGGTGGACACTATGTGCCGCGCATTGCATCGATTTGATGCTTGAGAAGCTTGGAGAGTTGCCTCAACATAAAAATGCTTTGACAAAAGCAAAGAAGGTAATTACTATTATTATTATTTGGTTATAATTTTTTTTATTCAATGAATACTTGAATTGTTATTATTTTTTGATGAATGTTATTATGTAGGTAAGCAACTTTATATATAATCATGGATGGGTCTTGGCATTGATGAGGGCCAACACTAATAAAGACCTTGTTCGGCCAGCCGCCACTAGATTTGCCACTGCTTATTTAACTTTGCAGAGTATGCATAGTTTGAGACAGCCTTTGGAGGCTATGTTTACATCTAGGGAGTGGACAAATTGTGCTTGGGCAAAAAAACCTGAAGGTAGGGAGGCGAGAAAAATTATTCTGAGTGATAGGAATTTTTGGGATAGCGTGGGATATGCAATTAAGACCACAAAACCTCTAGTAGGTGTATTGAGGATGACAAATTCAGAGAAGGTGCCGGGAATGAGATTTTTATATGGTGCCATGGACAATGCAAAAGAAGAGATTGCAAAAAATCTGGATAATGAGAAGGGGGCCTATAAAGAGATATGGAGCATAATAGATGCTAAGTGGGACAATCAGTTGCATCGGAATTTGCACGATGTTGCATATTTTTTGAATCCTCATTTTCAATATCATGACAATTTATGTGCCAATGTGGAAGTTAAGGTGAGATTGTACTCTTGTATGGACAAGCTTATTCCTAATGCCGAGGAAAGAGAGAAAGCTGATTTGTAATTAGATGCATTCCGATTGAGGCAAGGGTTATTTGGTTATACAAATGCCAAAAACACGTGTAAGAAACGTGCTCCCGGTAACTACCGTTGATTAATGTATGGTTATGCTTTCATTTTGATTAAACGTGATCTTGGTAAGTACCGTTGTACCGATAAGATTGATATATGTTTTAATATTGATCCTGCTGATTGGTGAATCGCATATGGAGATGAAACTCCGGAATTAAGAAACTTTGCAGTGAAGATTTTGAGTTTAACTTGCTCATCTTCGGCGTGTGAGCGTAATTGGAGTACTTTCAGTCAGGTATTTATTAGATATAAATCATTTATATTCTCAAATCTATTTATTAAGATTTTATGAGATCTCACATTGTCACTAATGCTAAATTACTTCTAATATGAATATATACAAAAAGAAGGAATCGACTGTCCGCATCCAGGCTTAACTCATTGGCTTACATTATGTACAATCAAAAATTGAAAGATCGGCATATCAAGAAAAAGATACTAACGGAAGAAGAGGATCCATTGGTTGTTGAAAATGTGCCATCTGATAATGAGTGAGTTGCGGGAAGAAATGATGAAAATATCTCGGAATAATGATATGGAGGAGGGTGAAAGGACTCATGGGAATGAAAAGACAGTTGGAGGAGAAGAGACTAATGTGAAGGAGATTACACTTGGAGGGAAAGGGACTCGGGGAACAAGTAGTAAACAAGGAAGTCAAAAGAGAAAGAGAAACACTTTGCCGTCAAAAACTATGCCAAAAGGTTAGTGTCATTACTTAAGTTGTTTTTAAAGTGTTCTTTAAAAAAACATATTCATTTGGATTAAATATATATTCACTTGTTTATTTATAGATAAAGGGAAGGGATTGCAATTGGTTGATGAAGAGCCTGAGTTTGAGGATCTTAGCACCGACAATGAGGAGGATGACAGAGCTATTAGATACGATGATGATTCCATGGAGGATCCTCTTAGTGATGATAGGGATGATGATGATGGTGATGGGGATGATCTAGGATTTGATCCATTATTCAAGTCGATGGATACGAATGATACACTACTTATATAGTGATGGATGATCACTATATAAGTACTTGATGATATTATGTTGTTTTGATGTTTTGTAATGATACATTACTGTGACGTTGGTTATTTATGTCTTTTACGACCTTAATTATAATGATGAATTATTTTATGGTTTTATTAGTATTTTTTCATAATTTTTTGGGAACTTTTAGGTTTTCAAATCGAGGCTTCCGCCTCACTCCGCCTTGAAGCTTACGCCTCGTACCGCTTTTAGCATTTTCGAACATTGTTAAGAGGTCACATATTTGTATTAAGAGATCCTCTAAATAGTTGTGACTCATATTTGTATATTAACTATTTAGATGACCTCTTAATACAAAGATATGAATTGTTAAGATGTATTAAGAAATGAGCTGTTAAGATGTATTAAGATGCAATCAAACAACACTAATAAGTCTGTAACTTTTACTTATCTTTTTTATTTGAAAACTAGATGGTTGTTTGCTTTTGGTCAAGTATAATGTGATAGTAATGGGCACTATTGTGCTCCTTCTACAGATACTACTAGTGGAATTCTTCTTCTAGCACTTGTATACTTTTTTTATAGAAGACTAGATGAGCGAACACCTTTTTTAGTGAGGAAATTTTAGAGACAAATACCATCATGGTTGATTATTCTGGGAATATTTCCACCTACCCTACGAAGAATGCTATGAAGTAAGTGTTGGCAATTACAGAATTATTTCATCCTCCAAATATGTAGAAGTTTCAGCTCTTTCAGCTCTGTGGTCCCCATCAAAGTTTCCATCTCTCATTCCTTTTCCATTACAGGTCATTTTTTTTCTTATTTGCTCAGTTGAATTTGAAAGTCATGTCTTGAGATCTTCATTTTTTTTAATTTTATATTTCATCTACATATCATTGTATAGACTACTGTTGTCCTTATTTCTCATGATATTTATTAATGATATTTGCAGGTCACCTAAGCAAGTCCAACAATTAAAAAAATCTGTATGGAATGTGAATTCTGCTATTTCATCAAGCACTTTACTGGATAGCACATATATACTGCCTCTCTCGGTATGAGTTTATATCTTGACTTCATATCTCAAAAATAATAGAATGCGATCAATTATGTGTATTTGGTATGGTATAGAAGCAGATCTTATAGATAATCTTTGGCTAGCTTGAGAGTAATTCTTGTAATATGGAGGTTGTAGTTGCTTTTGAGCAGCTTAATGCCCTACTGCTATTTGGAAAGCACAAACGAACGTGTATCAGTGAAGTGCTGCTGTTTTCTTTCTCAGAAATATAATATTTATAGTCGATTTTTTGTTTTTAACACTAGAAGTTGCATTTTTTCTTAGGTTAACTAATTACTTGCTTTTGTACTTTCCATGCCTTGGTGTGGGGCACAACTGGCCTCCCTACTTAGACCTTATATAGAAGTTCCTAAACACATCCTCAGTTCCAAATTATAAGATCATTAGACTTTTGAAAGTCAATTTGAGACATTTGAAACTTAAATTGATAAGATTTATTAGAAATTACGAAACACTAAATCACATAATTAGTAGTACTCTTTAGATAGTTTACTATATCCATCATTGTATTGACTAAAACTAAATGAATCTATGTCAATTTTTAGATTGAAAATGTATATAGTTGACTTCAAAAAGTCAATAATGATATAATATTTTGAATTGGCGGGGTTTTTGGATTCTGATGTGGCTTCATCCTTACACAGTTCGGTCAAAGACAGTTTTCCATGCTGGTACTAGGGATTCACAAATTTTACTTACAGTCTGGCCCCAAGGGGACTCGAACAGTGGCGAAGCGACAATGAATTTGTGGAGTCAATTGACCCCACTTTAAAAAAAAATTGTTTTATAATGTAAGGTAAATTTTAAAATTTTTAAGTACTATATATAAATTGATCTCACTAAAATTTTATAAATTTTCTATTATACGGGGTCAAATTGAAAATTTATAACTTTGTCAATCAAATTTTAACCACATATGACTCATATCCTCTCAATATATGCATATCTCTCTATAATATTTTAAACTAAATAATAATCTAATTTATATTATTTTTAAAAATAAATAATGAATTACTTACTTATAAACAATTTTGATTAAAAATGTCTATTACGAGTCAATATAGTGTATACATATCATATATTATTACTTATTATATTTTCATTGTAATATAGTGTGTATATATATATGTGACCCGAAAGTATAAAGTATTAAAAAAATTGGTTCGGGGGCGCTGCCTCCAAACCCCCGCCAAATTATTTGAAGTTTAGTACTAATTTTGACTCCACTGATATAAATTCCTGGCTTCGCCACTGGACTCGAACTAGCAACCTCAAGGATTTTCCTTGTAGGCATATACCAATGAAGTTCTTATAGATTTGTTTTTTCTTCAGTTACATTACTAGTTACTATTATTTGTAGTGGGGGTGAGAAGGGGCTGAATTCGGGGAATTACGGTTTCTCAGTACAAGTCTTGAGTGAGAAATATGTCAATTATGACACTCTTAAACTTTTTCTCGCATGTGACCATATCCATACGGCATAAATTCTAATGCAGGACAGGATGATTCCAAAGCATAGTAATATATTGCACTGTCTTATTTTATATGTTTGTTTCTGTAGAAAGATCTTTTTTAAGGAGTAGACTTTCTATTTCACCATGCACCAGAAGTAAAGTAACCTAGTTCAGTCACTTGCTGAGTTGCTGGTGCATGCTCAAGTTATTTTTGGCTTAATACAACCTGGAATTATGCTAAGAAAGTGTAATATAAAATTAATAAGTTGTTAAAGAAATAATTGATCTTTGGCATTATAGAAATTATATTAAAGTTGGAAAATATGGGTTTTCTTCAGATTCTCACTTCTTGCTTTACTTTGCAGAAAAACACGTTTGACAAAGGCCCTCCAAGTTCTGCGGCCAGTTTCCTTTATGCCCCTGAATTGTCTGATACTGGTAAGAGTGAGAACCTTATTGAAGAATGGGATCTTGTGGAGCATCCTACTTTTCCTCCTCCATCACAAATGGAGGATGTTGAGCATTGGACTCGAGCCATGTTTATTGATGCAAAAAAGAAGTGACTCGTGCTTTAACGGTTTATCTGTAAGTATATTTAACGCGTAAGAATATTATACTGCTGGAGTAGAGCATTAGAGTTATGACTATCTTATATATTGAAGAAATAAAAAAGAAATTTAGTTGCTAACTATTTAAAAAAAAATTGTACTTCCCATTAGCCTTGGTCACTACTCAATGTAATGGCTGGTCCAGCACCAGATTGGTTGTTTTAGACATTGAGCCTTTATTCCCTCAAACAAATAGGTTTAAACAAGTCTACATGTGCTTTATGGATTTTTTTTCAATTCATTTTACTTGGGATATTTCGAATACAAACTCTCAGCTAAAAGTTCTGCAATTGCTAGCAAATGAATAACACATGCACTTATACTCAAACGATAATTCAGAGACTAATGAACTCAGCAATCTCATTTTGCATTTTCTTGCCTAGAATAACATTAGATTCTTCCTAGGTTGTCATCCTTCTCGTATTTTTCTTATGAACCATATTTTGGTGGAAGATGGAATTCGCTCTAGGGTGTCAATCCATAACAGGCTTAAAGAAAGTGCAAACTGACGACCCCTTCTCTAGTCACAGGTTCTTTAGTACACAGACATCTGATCCCTTCTGCCTCAGCACCAGCCCTGGGCTAAAGCCCAAGGTGCCCGGGCTTTAGGCCCACTAAAATTGACAAATTTTTAGGGCCCCCAAGAGGTATTTGTGTTATGTATATATATACCCAAACATAAGAGTCCAGTCCACGTCAGTTTAAATTTAAAAGTTCACAAAAAATTTACCCAATGAAATAGGCCCAAATCTCAATGTCTTTGAACTGATTACTTTTTTGATTTGGTAATAATGTGATATCTAAATGATGCTTTGGAAATATTGAAATAGTCGATTATTATATTTGGTATTCTTTCGTATTGATGCTCTTTGGTTCAGGGAAAGTTCTTAGTTTTTTTTTATGCCTATCTTAATAGCAATTCACAAAAGACCCATTTTTTTGTTGTCGCTTTAAGTCCTTAAAAACTCAGGGCCGGCCCTGTGCCTCCTGCAACTGATCCCTTCTTCTGCGCTTCATATTTCAGCCGATTCCATCCACAACTAAAATCTTGAATCTGGTCCTTATATCTTAGGGTCATCAAGACCACATGAACACAAGTGAACCTGAAAATCTAGTCTCGACCAGGCTTAAGAATTTGTACTTCGGCCATGTTTGTTTGCAAGGATTATAATTCTAAGACTATATACCCATGGATTATAAACCCTAGACTACTAATCCTTGGATTAAATAGTTCTAATCACATGTTTGCTTAGAAAGATATTATTCATGGGATAACATAATATAATCCATGTTATGTTTGTTTTGTTCAGAATTATTTAAAGGATTGAATAAAAATTTGTTGTTCGGACTATTATACCCTTTCCAACAATAACAAATAGATTGTATTCTTAGTAGTGTGAGTATAGATGTATAGAATAGTATACACCGGTCATCTCAAAAAAGGTAAATGTTAATTTTGTCCACAAATTTTTAATCTTAAATGGCAAGGATTATAATACCTGGTTGTACATGGTATTAAATAGTCCTCCATTCCAAGTCATTTTGTTATTCCTGGACTAATAGTCCTAAGTCCAATTTTTAAAACAAACAAGTGATTTAGGATTAATTGTACAATTCTAAATGTTATCCTTGCAAACAAATATGGCCTTAATGTTTTCATTCACACAAGGTTTAACTGATCATATGCTTGTAGATGGCAGTTTATTTATAGGTGAAAGATATTTTTTGCATTTCCAAAACTATGGATATAGTTTTAGTTTTCCAACTAAACCTTACTAGGATAAATTGCAGGATAGCGATTTGAAATTTTGATCTGTTATGTAATGTGAGACGTACTTCTTTCGTTATTGGCATTTATGAATTAGTTACACTCCCGTGGTAGTAGAGTGAAGGTAAAAACTCTAGAACTAAGTAACAAAAATTAAGAACATATTTGACCTGAAGGAGAATATATTCCACCTTAAGCCATACTGTACCTAAGGCATAGGGCTTAGTTTGGACGACCAACCGATAGAATTCACTCCTTCAATTGGTTTTAACGATTGTTACATATAAGTTTATGTTTCTAAATGTACTCTTAATTAACTATGAATTTAGTAGTGGTGATGGATGCTAGAAATGATTATTGAAGAGGAATGACAAATTAGGAATATCGTCACTAATAAAAATAGAAATGCATCTCTTTTCTGGGACTGTCTAGAAAGGAAAATGTATATTTAATTACTGAAAAGAAATTTGCATCTCTAAGTTTGGAATGAGAGCAAAATATTCAACGTTTTATAAAATGCTTTTGTTCAACTATTTTCAACTTTTAATAATATATATAGTTGATAAAGCAATTTCTTAAATATGTCAATTCTATTTCAAAAGAGGGCCTTAATTTTGTTTGATTGCACTAAGGTGTCTTTGTTTGTCAATATTCAGGTGCAAAAGAATACTATGCTTGGAGACTATGGACAAGAAGGAATTTTTTATTAATTGTTTACATGTAAATATTTTAGACTAATGGCCCATATTGATACAGGTAAATATAAATATGCGTACAGCGTACATCTATCTATTTTATTAATTATGATGTGCTGAACTTTGTGGGAATTTTTACAGTGTCACTGAGTTTGAAAATGGACGTTAAAAAAAAAAGAAATGGATTGAAAATTTAAGTTTTATGTCAAATTATTGTGTTAGTTGAGTTTTTAATGAATAGAAACAAAAAGAAATGAACGGAAAATTTAGTCATTTTTTTGTCGAAGTTTTCGGCCTAAAAATGGACATATTTGGATGATAAATTAATAAGTACATCTTTATAGGGTAAACTGTAGTTTACAACTTGTAGTATACATGCTTTTGTAAATCACCACTTGTGGTTAAAAAATCACTATTTAGCGGCCTGAAATAAAGTGCAGAAGTTACTTTTTTTCGATCCAATTTAAGGGAGAGTGAAATTCACTCTTCTTTTAGCAAGTGCATGAGTTGTCCAACAACTAGATTCCTTAGGAAAATTACAAAATTGTCCTCATTTACCCATATTTAAGTTACAACTAGTTCACTTATTATTTGTTTTTTGTTTTTTTTCCATATCATTTTCACCAATTTTTTACCAAAATATGTACAAAAATGCATCCTACAAATATTTTTGGAATGTTTAATTTATTATTATGTATTTGGATAATTTTTTTTTATCAAGATATATATTAAAAAGATTAATAAATAAAAATCTATTAAATGTAAAATGCCTAAATATAGATTAATACCCTGAATTTTTTTTTAAAAAAATCACGGTAGGGATTGTCTTTTCAATTTTTTTAATTAGGGGATTAAACTCTTAATTTTTTTTTTTTTCTGATTACGTCTAATTGATAGTATCACGTCAGAAATTGATGATATGACAACGACATGTGGCTAAAAAAATGCTTATGTGTAATGTTGAGTTTTATTTTAACATTTATTTCATTAGTTTTTTTATATACAAAAGCGATAAATATAAGACAATTATTAATTTTTCAAAGTAAATTTAATACATTACAAACTCATCCTAAAAAAATCATCCATAATCAATATAATGATAAATATTTTAAAATGTATAAATGTATTACTAATTAAATTCTTGTTATTTCATATCATCAATAATCAATATAATGACATCTACCCTTTTTGGTATAAAAACTTAAGGCCTAAATATAGATTAATACCCTAAACTTTAAGTTTGTTTTATAATCATTAGTAATCAATATAATTAATTTTTTTATACCAAAAAGAGTAAAATTGTCATTAAATTTACTTTGAAAAACTAATAATGGTCTTATATTTACCCTTTTTGGCACAAAAAATTATTTAAATAAATGTTAAAATGAGATTCAATAGTACACAAGTATTTTTTTAGTCATGCGTGGCTGTCATGCCATCAATTTTTTTGGCGTGACACTATCAATTAGACGTAATTAGAAAAAATTAAAAGTTTAATCCCCTAATTGAAAAAATTGAATAGACAATCCCCAAAGTGATTTTTTTTTTAAAAAGTTCAGGGTATTAATTCATATTTAAGTCAAAGTAAAATTATGATAAAATATAAGATGTAAACTATAAAAAAATAAAAATAAATAACTTTGTTATTTATAAGATTGTTCAGTTACAAAAGTACATCAAATGATAATTATCCATTCACAGACCTCTTGTTATTCAATTATATTAACCAAAGTTTTATTGTGCCGCCAGCCACATCTCCAAAAGTTGATACCAAGTCGCTTCATTTTTTTTTATAAACACAATTGATTTTACAAGCAGGGTTAATACTGGGATTTATCAGTGAGATACAATGTTTAAGTTGGAATGCTTACACAAACTGTAAAGACATGCATTATGTCGGGATTGGAAGGCAGAGGAGGAGAAATAGCCGTTGCAAGTGTCAAGGTCCAAACGCAGCGTTTCATTCCAATTAGTGGTTATGTCTTAAATTTAACAATAAACACGTGTAAGGAGTTCATTGGTGAGGGTGGTTAGAAAAAAGATAGTAGATTGCACCAGCTGCATTATATATGTCAGCTGGATTGTCATTTGGATTTTATGAATTTTTTTTATGGAATTCCTTACTTTAATTTTTGTTTAATTTCTTTATTTTCTTTGTCACTGTATATCTGCTTTGTGACAAAGTGGTATCAAAGAAACTCCTGGGCCAACTATGGCAGGTGCGACGACGAAGGTGAGCCTTCATAAGTATGAGAAATAACTCAAAAACTTGGAAGGAAGAATAGAGCAGATACATGATCTGATGGCTAAGAATCTTGAACAAACGACGGCACAGATAGGCGCATTTGGAGATCAAATCGCCCAGATCAATCAGAGGTTACAGACCAACAATGAGGAGATAACACAGAAAATTACAGAGGCAATAGAAGCGATACATCGGTCGGAGAATGAGAAGATGGTAGCAAGTGAGATTCGCACACTCACTTCCCAGACGACCACCCCATATGTTTCTATTGAACAACCACCACCATCACCCTCAGCCACACACCTCCTGCCATCATTACAATTTGGGACGACCACCACTTTTTCCCCTGCTACCAAAACTATTACACCAGCCTTAAACACTGGTCCTAGGTCAGGTATCAACAGCCAAAATCCACACTGTGCTTCCACAGCTCCATTTACACAACCTCCTTCCATAGTATCAATACTGGACCCAACTGCTAGAACCCATGTTACGTCTTTAAATAATTCTAACACAAACAGACCACCACCTTACACCATTCCTATGCTGGGGTGGTATTCCCACTCAGAACCACTAGAAACACTATTCAGGTGACTATTTCCAATTTGACCACAAACTCAGTTAACCCAACATATACCTACTCTAATCCCCTAAACTCTTACATTCACAATACTACCTACAGTCCATAAACACAACCTCTACCAGCCCACACCACAAGCTATGGACAAACCCACTTCAATACACCATACTCATCTACAATTCCATCATACACCTCTAACTTTACACAAATTCTTGTCACAACACCAGCATACCAAGTTTCCTAATCATTCCCCCTCTTATAATGGGACCTATCCATGGTACCAATCTACAGAAACAAACCATCCCAGAAATTCCTCCAACCCTTTTCTACCTTTCCCCATACCTAAAATGGATTTTCCTTAATTTGAGGGTAGAGATCCCAAAGGCTGGCTAAAGAAATGTGAAAAATTCTTTCAACTTAACTCCATGTTAGACCCGAGGTCTAAGGTGTTGTATGCTGCATTATATTTAGAAGGAGAAGCTGATGTTTGGTATCAATCCTTACAAGATGAGAGCCTTGGTTATTGTGGGATGAATTTGCATACTACATCTGTCAAAGATTTGTTTAAGGAGGACATGAAAACCTGATAGGGCAGTTTAATAAATTGGTCCAAAGAGGAAAGGTAGATGACTATATCATGAGATTTGAGGAGCTGAAGGCATATATGATGACCCAGAATAAAGGGTGTACTGAAGAATATTTTATTGAGAGTTTTCTAAGTGGCTTTAAGGAAGAGATTACCAATGCATTATACATGGTGAGACCACAGACTCTAAGAGAGGCCATCAACCAAGCTAGGAGACAGGAGGTTTATGTGGAATCCTTGGACATAAGGGCACATGGAACATTCAAAGTTGGAGGAGAAAGTCAAATACGAAGGAGCAAACAACATTATGCAGTGAACAAGGAACCATTCCAACCAGCTAAGGAAGGAGCAGGGCACATATCCTTCCCGATAAAGAGGCTAACTACAGCTGAAATGGCAGAAAGGAGGAATAAAGGATTATGCTACCATTGTGATGAAGTGTACACACAAGGGCATACGTGTAAATAGAATCACATATACCTTGTGATAACTGATGAAGAAGAACAAGTACCTGTAGCAGATATAGACCAGGAATTAGCCACCATCATACAAGGGGAAGAGGAAGAATTATTGCAGAATGAGGACAATGGTGGGGTTTCTGTGACGCCCCCAAATTCCAGGACCGCCACTTGGTCTCTCGAATTCGGTTCATCACGTGCTCATGGTAATACATCACAATAATAATAATTAAATATCACACGATCACAGCGGAAAATCTATTCTAGAATAATTTACAATGATTTATTATAATTATTCCCCCAAGTCTCGCAACCTACAGTACTTAATAGATTACATAATAATATCAGTTAACGACTTATTACATAATCTAACTTAAGCTTAAACATAATCAAATCCAGTCTTACTACATCATCTTCATACAATATTAATATATTTAAAACATAACAGACATAAGCTAGTTGGTAGCTTTGCCCTTGCCCTTATCAACGCCCGAAGGTTCACCATGCTCTGCCTTAACTGAAATGTTTTAGGGAAAGCAAGAATGAGCACAAATTGCCCAGCAAGTAATATACAATAAGGGTGAGTAATAAGATTCTCAATTCTCGAAAGGGTATAACAAGATTTGATAGTTCAAGAATAACAAGAATATCAACAGTTCTCAATATCAGTCGCTAAGGACAGGATAGTATCAATATGATTCAATAATAAGTCAATTCAAGATTTCAAATAATTGAATACTGAGTAGTCACTACGGACTATGAACTTCTACTAGAATTGACAGTAATAAACTGAAAATCCAACAAAAACAGGTACAACAGGTGATCAGCCTAAAGTACCCTTGTTATGCATAACAATCAACCATACTCAAGTGTGCACGTCGGTTATCCGACAATTATATATTCCCTTCAAAGAAGGTTGTTCTTCTCAGTCAAATATAAGATCCCGCACCAATCAATTAGTTTGGGTTGCTTTTCAATAACATAAGTCCAGCCGAATCAAATGGCATAGACACTTTCACAATATTCAAGAACAATACTAAGTTCAACATGAATAATAGCTTTAATGAAATAAGAGTTCAAGTGTGCTAATTCGATTCAACCGATTAAATAGGAAACTAGTTCGCAATACACAAGATAGGATACTTGCATAGTAAAAGAGTATAAGTTAGGAAACTTTCACAATCATAGATTTCCTTGCATAAAGTAAATGCGTCGGTTAGGATACTTGCACTTTAAAAGAGTGTAAGTAAGAGAACTTGCCTTTAGCGTAGTTTATCCACGAAAAGCAATCAACACTTTCGAATTCCTATCGTAATACAGTTACGTATATATATGATATTCATTAGTCATATAATTTAACTTCACATTTTCTCTTTGAATATACGATCAACACATAAGCTAAGTTTTACCTAGCTACACAGTTATATAGAATATAATTTCTATCCTTAACGTTCCTTCTTTAGAGTTTAAACGCATTCTCATATTATATAAGATCTCAACAATTAGCAAACATGCTTGCATATTATTAATATCACATAAGACCACAATCAATACTAAATATATTTCATTTTAGCAAGTTACGGCATCTCCTTAAGTTAACCGTCAAAATCGGGTTCAAGTAACATCATATAATATCGCGTAGCATGTATTCATATTTAAAGGATACTTTCATGCTTGTATAACTTTTCCAAATCCAATCGTACATGGTATAGGTTCTTAAGTTAATACTTAAAGCCATTCAAGGAACACGAACTCATATGGTCTAACATGATTGCTTTTAAACACATAAGATATTCATATAACTTGTATTAGTCATGCTCATGAGTACTCGTATTGCATATATGTAGCTAGCATTGTTATTATCTTGAAAACATGCTTTGTTCATGCTAAACTTTAATCACGGCAACTAATCATGGTATATATACATGCATGACACATGAATGAGTCTAAGAGTACTATCACATGTGTCCATAAATGTCAAATTCTAATTCTCGTCATAACATACCAACGTTCACGTTCAAAGCTTATACTTTGTTAGTATAGTTCATTAATAAGGTCTATCATGTTCATGCTTCCTTATGAAACCTATATATGTAAGTTAACATGCTTTTCATGTATTTCAAGGCCCTATAAACATGCTCGAAAAGTCAGAATGTATACATGCTTCATATATGTTAACGTCGTTTATGAAACTTTAAATTCGTTTCCAAACTATGTGTCGTTTGGTTAACCATGCATGCTAATATACTAAAACATGCTTACATTGCCTCATTAGGTTTATATATATGTATTAATCATGCTCCCATGCTTGTTTAAACAAAAATCAAACAATTGGTACATAACAGTTTTGTTGCAGAATGCAGAAAACTGAACACAGAGGCTGGCGCTGCGGCGCGGCAACAGTAGCTTAATACTGGCGCTGCGGCGCGAGTGGCGCTGCGTGCGGCGCTGCGGCGCGTGTGGCGCTGCGGCGCGGGCTGCGGCGCTGCGGCGTCGAGGCAGTTTTCTGCGGTTCAGACTGCAGCGAAAACCGACCCAAAACCTCCCATTTCATCGATTTCAACATACCCAGATATTAGACTTGTTTAACTTACTAACACATACATATATGCTTATATAACAGTCAATAGCAATTATCAATTCCCAATTTCATGAACTCTAACTAATTTACGAATTTCATGTATTTACAGAAATTGAAGAGGAACAATGGAAATGAAAGACTATTCAGTGGTTCCATCATGTGTGTATGTTCATATAACAACAATATAAGGGTTCTACAAACCAATCATAAACCAATTTGGCATAATCAAGAATTTCAACAAAACTCAGAGAACAACAATGGAGTTCTTTTGACAGAAAATGAAAATGAAGACACGAAGAGGATTTATACCTCTGTTATGGAGTAAGCTTGCTGATGCTACTATAGAAATTCCTTCTGAACTAAATAGACAATCACAGTATACTCTCTTCTCTTAGAAATATTTCAGCAATGAAATGAAGGTGCAGGGAGTTCCTTTATATAGAAGAATGAATACACAGTCCAAGCTTCTAACTCCCAAATCAAACTAACGGATTGACAAATTGCATGAAGGTTATAGAATGGTAGGTATTTAGTTGTTAGAATCCATCATTAAAACCACTCCCTTGATCATCATTGCTACAAGGCTATGGGAATTTACTGAGTTTAAGGAGAAGCAATAGGCTTAGGCCATAATGGCTGTGCACGTGAATGAGGGAAAGGAGAGTGACTATTATATTGGGACAAGCCAAGCAAATCTCAGCGTTCTTACAAATGGACTATATGCTACACTTATGTTATATATTATATGTACTTCTTAGGTTATAATTACAATGTTCTCCCCATAATGTAATAAATGCAATTTGAATACATATAATCTATGTACATTTTATCTTACCGATATAATACAATCGGATACTACCACATTACATTATATCATATATTATTAAATTGTATTACTCAACAATTATTTATAATAGATCCATGATACATTATTTTAATGTATATCCACACATCATTTGTCACCTACACATATCATAACATATAGTTACTATACATTTAATTCGTATGCTTGCACATATAATTTCTCATCTTATAAATTGAATATTAATTAATAATATACACATATCCTACATCAATCAATATAATTGTTAACCTCCATAACAATTTAATTAACCCTTATATGATTAATTATCACTTTGATATAAATCTTATTATATTTATAAACACGTTGCTCATTATTATTATGTTTCTTGCAATAATAATAATCACATATTATTAATCAATCCTCATTAGTATTTTATAACAGTTAATTAATATTCTTCGATTAACAATTAATATAGATTAATTGTTCGCTTAAATTAATATAATCATTCTTATATTACGTCACTGTGCCACACAAGGCAATCAACGAGTTTATCACAAACTCCACCAATTTCTCAATTATTATAATTATTCAATTATATATAATTGAATTAATTCATCTCATAACACAAAATCATTTATATTCAAATAAATTCTCATTTCCATTAATATATTTATTTAATAATATATGAAAATTCTCGGGTATTACATCCTCCCCCCCTTATAAAAATTTCGTCCCGGAATTGCTACCAGGTTACACAAATAGATGGGGATAGTCCCTCATCATCCTATCTTCTAACTCCCACGTTGCCTCCTCGACATCGTGGTTACGCCAAAGTACTTTTACAGATGAAATAACTTTATTTCTCAAAGTTTGTTCTTTCCTATCTAATATTTGGACAGGAATTTCTTCATACGCCAATTTCTTCTCCACTTGAATGGGCTCGTAAGAAATCACATGCTTGTAGTCGGCCTTGTACGGTCGCAACACGGAAATGTGGAACACGTTGTGGATATGCTCCAACTCGGGTGGTAACGCAACTTTGTATGCCACTTCGCCCACTCGCTTCAGTATCTCGAACGGTCCTATGAATCTTGGACTCAATTTTCCTTTCTTGCCGAAACGGATTTTTCCCTTCCATGGAGATACCTTCAAGAATACGAAACTGCCGACTTTGAAGTCTCGGTCCTGCCGATGCAAATCTGCGTATTTCTTCTGGCGATCTTGAGCTGCTACAAGTCTGGCTCTTATCACTGTCACCACGTCTGCGGTTTGTTGAACTAACTCTGGTCCGAGTATTCGTCGTTCTCCGACTTCGTCCCAACATAACGGCGTTCTGCACTTTCTCCCGTAAAGAGCTTCGTACGGTGGCATGCCAATACTCGCATGGTAGCTATTATTATATGCGAATTCTACTAAGGGTAGGTGGTCGTCCTAATTTCCCTTAAAATCCATCACGCAAGTCCTAAGCATGTCTTCTAGCGTTTGTATTGTTCGCTCACTTTGTCCGTCTGTTTGAGGATGATAAGCTGTACTCAACCTCAACTGCGTTCCCATTCTTTCCTGCAAACTCTTCCAAAAATTGGACGTGAAGCGCGGATCTCGATCAGAGACAATTGACACCGGCACTCCATGTCGTGAAATAATTTCTTTTACATATAGGCTTGCTAATTGGTTCAAACTGTAGCGGATCTTGATTGGTAGAAAGTGTGCGGTCTTCGTTAGTCGATCCACGATAACCCAAATAGCATCATAACCTTTCTGTGTAACTGGAAGTCCTACCACGAAGTCCATGGTAATATGCTCCCATTTCCACTCTGGTATTTCTAACGGTTGTAGTAAACCACTTGGCCGCTGATGCTCTGCTTTAACGCGTTGGCAAGTCAAGCATTTACTGACGCACTCTGCGACTTCCCGTTTCAAATTAGGCCACCAAAAATGTTGCCTTAGATCTCGGTACATCTTTGTGCCTCCCGGATGAACGGAATATGTCGTATTGTGTGCCTCGTGCAAAATCTCTTCCCTCAACTCAGTTACCGCTGGTACCCACACTCTCCCTTCAAATCTCAAAATACCGTCTTTATCCATTCGAAATTTTTCTTCCTCACTTTCTGTGATCCTCTTTCGGATTTTCTCACACTCTTCATCCTTTTCCTGAGCTTCCTTTACTCTATTCAACAACGTCGGACAAGCTTCCATTACAATTAACTTCTCACCAGACTTTTCTGGTCCTTTTACTTCTATCTCCAATTTCTCCATCTCTCTTATCAACTCTTCCTGAGTTGTTAAATTAAACAACTTCTCCCTTCCTTTCCTGCTCAGAGCGTCGGCAACCACATTTGCCTTTCCCGGGTGATAAAGAATATCGCAGTCATAGTCTTTGATTAATTCTAACCACCTTCTCTGCCGCATGTTTAACTCCTTCTGTGTGAAGATATATTTCAGACTTTTGTGGTCCGTGTATATCTCACATTTTTCTCCGTATAGATAATGTCTCCATATCTTTAACGCAAAAACTACTGCCGCTAACTCTAAGTCATGAGTAGGGTATCGTTTTTCGTAATCCTTCAATTGTCGTGACGTATATGCAATAACCTTGCCATGTTGCATGAGCACACAGCCAAGCCCCTTGTGCGATGCATCACTATACACCACAAAATTTCCCGCATCATCTGGTAATGATAACACAGGTGCTTCGCTCAATCTCCTTTTCAGTTCTTGAAAACTTTCTTCGCATTTGTCGGTCCATACAAATTTCACCGTCTTTCTAGTCAAATTGGTCAACGGGGTTGCTATCTTAGAAAAATCTTGGATGAATCTTCGATAGTACCCAGCTAACCCTAGAAAGCTTCTCACCTCCGTCGGTGTTCTCGGTTGTTCCCAATTACTTACTGCTTCGACCTTTGCAGGGTCTACTGAGATTCCATTCTTATCCACCACGTGGCCTAAGAATTGAACCTTCTCTATCCAAAATTCGCACTTAGAAAATTTTGCATACATCTTCTCCTTCCTTAGTGCCTCCAAAACAATCTTCAGATGTTCGGCGTGTTCTTCCTCTATCTTTGAGTAGATCAAAATGTCGTCGATAAAAACCACTACAAATTTATCCAAGTATGGCTTGAAAACTCGGTTCATCAAGTCCATAAATGCTGCCGGAGCATTAGTCAATCCGAATGACATTACCAAAAACTCGTAGTGTCCATAACGGGTTCGAAACGCAGTCTTTGGTATGTCCTCATCCCGTACCTTCAGTTGATGATATCCTGTTCGTAGGTCGATCTTTGAGAAACACTTTGCTCCCTTCAGTTGATCAAATAAGTCGTCTATCCTCGGTAGCGGATATCGGTTCTTGATCGTTACTCTATTCAATTCTCGATAATCGATACAGAGCCTCATCGATCCGTCCTTCTTCTTAACGAATAGTACTGGTGCTCCCCAAGGAGAAACACTCGGTCGAATGTAACCCTTATCCAATAATTCTTGCAATTGTATCATCAATTCCTTCATTTCTACTGGCGCCATACGATATGGAGCTTTCGAAATCGGTGCCGTTCCCGGTGCTAAGTCTATTACGAATTCGATTTCTCTGTCTGGCGGAAGACCAGGCAGATCGTCCGGAAACACGTCTTGAAATTCATTAACTACGGATATATCCTTAATTTCTACTCCCTTCTTCCGAGTATCAACGATGTAAGCTAAATATCCTCCACATCCTTTCCTTAACAATTTCTTGGCCTGCATCATCGTAACGCAACACGATTGCTTAAGCGATGAGCTACCATAAAACACTACCTTAGACTTACTCGGAGTCTGAAGGTTCACACATTTGTTCTGACAGTCAATTATCGCAGCATGGTTATACAACCAATCCATTCCCAGTATTACGTCAAATTCTCCCAGTCTAATAGGAATCAAGTCTACGCTCAGTTCATGTTTACTAATATTTGCGCGATAATTTCGATAAACGTATTCTACAGGGATCACTTCCTTATTAGCAACTTCTATGATCAAAGGATTTTCTAATAGTTCTCGAGGTGTACTAAGTCTACTAGCAAATTCTTCAGATACAAAAGAACAGGTGGCACCCGAATCAAATAATACATAAGCATTTATATCATTGATTGGGATTATACCTGACACCACATCCTTCGCAGCCACTGCGTCTTGGACGGTCATGTTAAAGGTTCTGGCGGTTGGGCGGTTGGATTGTGCCGGTCCACCGATCATCAGCTTGTTGCCTCCTTGCTGATTACTACCCCCGCCACTTCCCTTCTTTGGGCAGTCCTTAATTCGGTGCTCCGCCGAGCCACAAGCAAAGCATCCTTGTATCTTTTTCGGTTTCAAACAGTTGGGCGAGATGTGCCCTTCCTGTCCGCAGTTGTAGCAAGTGCCACGTCCCTTCCAGCACTCGCCCTGGTGATTCTTCCCACACTTCGGGCATCCTTCAGCCCTCTTCTTGAAACCTCCACGAAAATTCCCTGATTGATTATTATTGTTGTTTTTGTTGTTGTTGTTGTTCTCCCACTTTCTCTTTCCCAAGTTGCTTCCTCCGCTACTGCTTCCTCCCGTACGATTCTCTCCTCCAGTATTCTTTCCTTTCTTTTCTTTGTTATACAGACTTAAGGCCTCACTGCCACCTTCCGCAATGATTGCCTTCTCCAGTAATGCTGCAAAGGAATCAATTTGAAGAACTGATACCTTATTGAACAGCTATGGCTTCAACCCTTGTTCAAAGCGTCTAGCCTTCCTCTCTTCATCACCAACTTGGTGCTCCGCAAATCGCGCTAGTTCGTTAAACCTAGCCGCGTATTGCGCCACCGTCATTTCACCTTGTTTTAACTCTAGGAATTTCACCTCCATCCTATTCTTCATACTTTTCGGAAAGTAATTCTCGAAGAACAGTGTCTTAAACTTATCCCAAGCTATTATCCCTTCTCCAGCTCTTTGTTGATTAGCCTCCCACCAGTAGTTCGCTTCTCCCCTCATCATGTAAGTGGCAAATACCGTCTTCTGATCTTCGCCTACGCTAGCTATCGTGAAAGCTTTTTCGATCTCTTTGATCCACGTTTGTGCGACGATTGGGTCGGTAGTTCCCTCGAACTCCGGGGGTCCTACACTCTTAAAGTCTTTAAAGGTTGTTACTGACACAGTTTGAGGGTTCGGGCGAACGGGTTCATTGTTCCTTCCCCTTAAGGCTTCTCCTAACAAGTCTACCAGTTTCTGGATCGGGTCTACTTGTTCTCTCTCATTGTTAACGGATTCTTCGGGTGCAGTCAATCTACGTCTGGGCGGCATTATCTGCATCACAATTTTTTTCATTTTATTATTATTCAAGTATATTACTTAAGTATTTCTTTTAATACTAAAAGAATAAATTTATAACACGTTTCTAAAATCAACTCCATTTATATTCATATGCCATTTCATTTTCATTACATGATTTCCTAGCATACTGCTATAAATGTCATCACATATATCCCCTAATATCACAAAAGACGGGGAATATACCAACCTACTACCATACTACCCCTCTAACAAAAGCTAACTCGGGGTTTACATCATCATCCCACATCTTACACAAAAGATCGAATTACAACATAGTATATACAATACATAAAGACACAACTAGTACTACCACTAGACTGACTAAGGAAATCTCATCCCATCATCCCGCGTTCCACTGCGCTCTTGTACTCCAACTGTGCTATATACGCAAACAGCTCTCGGCTCAAGGTATGTAGAGTCTGTCCCTGTTCTGCCGGGTAGTGGTACACACCATCAATCACCCTTTCAAAAGCTGAACGGAACACATACCCCATCTTGTTCATCTTTCTCTTTTTGCACCTGACCTCATCCTCAAGGTCGTCAGCTCTCTCATTGGACGCTTCCCACTTCTCCTCGAAGTGTAACCTATCCATCACCTCCAACTCTAGCTGAGTACGGAGTGCCTCTTTCTCAGTCTTCTCACTCAGTTCCCTCTGCTCAACCTCTTCTAGCTTCTCTGCCAAATCTGCATTCCTAGCCACTGACCTGTGAAACAGAGTCCCCATCTGGATCCCTGCCTCCCTACGGTAGGCAATCTCCACCTCTAACTCTTGCATAGCCAGCTTCCTCTGGTGGTCCTCGTCCCTCAGCTTCTGGAACTCAGACTCTCTCTCGTGGGCCTCTGCCTCCAGCTCCTGAACTCTACAGTCTAACTCTAGGATCCGCTCCTCATACTCTCCTAGCATCTGCTCCTCTATAGTAGCCTCATCAGAGTCCTCTACTGGCTCATCCTCCATCGGCTCCTCCTCTGGATCAGTCTCTATCTCAATCTCGTCCTCGTCGTCGGACTCGATCGGTGCAACAGCCTGCACTGGTGTAGCCTCTAGAGGTGCCTCGTACACTACATGTATATCCCTGGGCTCCTCCTCGGCCACTCTACTAGGTACACCTGTGTCTGTCATCCTATAATCACAAACACAAGACACGAAATAGCATCTCCATTAGAATGTTAAATAAAATATAAGTTCATTGTATAGAATGAAGTTACATTTCATAACAGACTAAGTCTCTCAAGGAAAACTCTACATGAGTTTTATCTCCTTCCTAACTTCTAAGTTCACCTAAGTTATAGTCTAAGGACACTCGTTCCTAAGGTTTATAACTACGGCTCTGATACCAACCTGTGACGCCCCCAAATTCCAGGACCGCCACTTGGTCTCTCGAATTCGGTTCATCACGTGCTCATGGTAATACATCACAATAATAATAATTAAATATCACACGATCACAGCGGAAAATCTATTCTAGAATAATTTACAATGATTTATTATAATTATTCCCCCAAGTCTCGCAACCTACAGTACTTAATAGATTACATAATAATATCAGTTAACGACTTATTACATAATCTAACTTAAGCTTAAACATAATCAAATCCAGTCTTACTACATCATCTTCATACAATATTAATATATTTAAAACATAACAGACATAAGCTAGTTGGTAGCTTTGCCCTTGCCCTTATCAACGCCCGAAGGTTCACCATGCTCTGCCTTAACTGAAATGTTTTAGGGAAAGCAAGAATGAGCACAAATTGCCCAGCAAGTAATATACAATAAGGGTGAGTAATAAGATTCTCAATTCTCGAAAGGGTATAACAAGATTTGATAGTTCAAGAATAACAAGAATATCAACAGTTCTCAATATCAGTCGCTAAGGACAGGATAGTATCAATATGATTCAATAATAAGTCAATTCAAGATTTCAAATAATTGAATACTGAGTAGTCACTACGGACTATGAACTTCTACTAGAATTGACAGTAATAAACTGAAAATCCAACAAAAACAGGTACAACAGGTGATCAGCCTAAAGTACCCTTGTTATGCATAACAATCAACCATACTCAAGTGTGCACGTCGGTTCTCCGACAATTATATATTCCCTTCAAAGAAGGTTGTTCTTCTCAGTCAAATATAAGATCCCGCACCAATCAATTAGTTTGGGTTGCTTTTCAATAACATAAGTCCAGCCGAATCAAATGGCATAGACACTTTCACAATATTCAAGAACAATACTAAGTTCAACATGAATAATAGCTTTAATGAAATAAGAGTTCAAGTATGCTAATTCGATTCAACCGATTAAATAGGAAACTAGTTCGCAATACACAAGATAGGATACTTGCATAGTAAAAGAGTATAAGTTAGGAAACTTTCACAATCATAGATTTCCTTGCATAAAGTAAATGCGTCGGTTAGGATACTTGCACTTTAAAAGAGTGTAAGTAAGAGAACTTGCCTTTAGCGTAGTTTATCCACGAAAAGCAATCAACACTTTCGAATTCCTATCGTAATACAGTTACGTATATATATGATATTCATTAGTCATATAATTTAACTTCACATTTTCTCTTTGAATATACGATCAACACATAAGCTAAGTTTTACCTAGCTACACAGTTATATAGAATATAATTTCTATCCTTAACGTTCCTTCTTTAGAGTTTAAACGCATTCTCATATTATATAAGATCTCAACAATTAGCAAACATGCTTGCATATTATTAATATCACATAAGACCACAATCAATACTAAATATATTTCATTTTAGCAAGTTACGGCATCTCCTTAAGTTAACCGTCAAAATCGGGTTCAAGTAACATCATATAATATCGCGTAGCATGTATTCATATTTAAAGGATACTTTCATGCTTGTATAACTTTTCCAAATCCAATCGTACATGGTATAGGTTCTTAAGTTAATACTTAAAGCCATTCAAGGACACGAACTCATATGGTCTAACATGATTGCTTTTAAACACATAAGATATTCATATAACTTGTATTAGTCATGCTCATGAGTACTCGTATTGCATATATGTAGCTAGCATTGTTATTATCTTGAAAACATGCTTTGTTCATGCTAAACTTTAATCACGGCAACTAATCATGGTATATATACATGCATGACACATGAATGAGTCTAAGAGTACTATCACATGTGTCCATAAATGTCAAATTCTAATTCTCGTCATAACATACCAACGTTCACGTTCAAAGCTTATACTTTGTTAGTATAGTTCATTAATAAGGTCTATCATGTTCATGCTTCCTTATGAAACCTATATATGTAAGTTAACATGCTTTTCATGTATTTCAAGGCCCTATAAACATGCTCGAAAAGTCAGAATGTATACATGCTTCATATATGTTAACGTCGTTTATGAAACTTTAAATTCGTTTCCAAACTATGTGTCGTTTGGTTAACCATGCATGCTAATATACTAAAACATGCTTACATTGCCTCATTAGGTTTATATATATGTATTAATCATGCTCCCATGCTTGTTTAAACAAAAATCAAACAATTGGTACATAACAGTTTTGTTGCAGAATGCAGAAAACTGAACACAGAGGCTGGCGCTGCGGCGCGGCAACAGTAGCTTAATACTGGCGCTGCGGCGCGAGTGGCGCTGCGTGCGGCGCTGCGGCGCGTGTGGCGCTGCGGCGCGGCGGCGTCGAGGCAGTTTTCTGCGGTTCAGACTGCAGCGAAAACCGACCCAAAACCTCCCATTTCATCGATTTCAACATACCCAGATATTAGACTTGTTTAACTTACTAACACATACATATATGCTTATATAACAGTCAATAGCAATTATCAATTCCCAATTTCATGAACTCTAACTAATTTACGAATTTCATGTATTTACAGAAATTGAAGAGGAACAATGGAAATGAAAGACTATTCAGTGGTTCCATCATGTGTGTATGTTCATATAACAACAATATAAGGGTTCTACAAACCAATCATAAACCAATTTGGCATAATCAAGAATTTCAACAAAACTCAGAGAACAACAATGGAGTTCTTTTGACAGAAAATGAAAATGAAGACACGAAGAGGATTTATACCTCTGTTATGGAGTAAGCTTGCTGATGCTACTATAGAAATTCCTTCTGAACTAAATAGACAATCACAGTATACTCTCTTCTCTTAGAAATATTTCAGCAATGAAATGAAGGTGCAGGGAGTTCCTTTATATAGAAGAATGAATACACAGTCCAAGCTTCTAACTCCCGAAATCAAACTAACGGATTGACAAATTGCATGAAGGTTATAGAATGGTAGGTATTTAGTTGTTAGAATCCATCATTAAAACCACTCCCTTGCTCATCATTGCTACAAGGCTATGGGAATTTACTGAGTTTAAGGAGAAGCAATAGGCTTAGGCCATAATGGCTGTGCACGTGAATGAGGGAAAGGAGAGTGACTATTATATTGGGACAAGCCAAGCAAATCTCAGCGTTCTTACAAATGGACTATATGCTACACTTATGTTATATATTATATGTACTTCTTAGGTTATAATTACAATGTTCTCCCCATAATGTAATAAATGCAATTTGAATACATATAATCTATGTACATTTTATCTTACCGATATAATACAATCGGATACTACCACATTACATTATATCATATATTATTAAATTGTATTACTCAACAATTATTTATAATAGATCCATGATACATTATTTTAATGTATATCCACACATCATTTGTCACCTACACATATCATAACATATAGTTACTATACATTTAATTCGTATGCTTGCACATATAATTTCTCATCTTATAAATTGAATATTAATTAATAATATACACATATCCTACATCAATCAATATAATTGTTAACCTCCATAACAATTTAATTAACCCTTATATGATTAATTATCACTTTGATATAAATCTTATTATATTTATAAACACGTTGCTCATTATTATTATGTTTCTTGCAATAATAATAATCACATATTATTAATCAATCCTCATTAGTATTTTATAACAGTTAATTAATATTCTTCGATTAACAATTAATATAGATTAATTGTTCGCTTAAATTAATATAATCATTCTTATATTACGTCACTGTGCCACACAAGGCAATCAACGAGTTTATCACAAACTCCACCAATTTCTCAATTATTATAATTATTCAATTATATATAATTGAATTAATTCATCTCATAACACAAAATCATTTATATTCAAATAAATTCTCATTTCCATTAATATATTTATTTAATAATATATGGAAATTCTCGGGTATTACAGTTTCACTACATGCTATCACAGGAACTCATGGGGTTCACACCATCAAATTACATGGCCAAGCTAAGAATAGATCCATTACCATGTTGTTAGTTAGTGGATCCACCCATAATTTTGTCTCATAAGCCCTGATAAAGGAACTCCAAATACCTACTGAGTTCTGCACTCCCATTAAGATCACAGTGGCAAATGGATAGCAAATAAGGTGTGATAGAAAAGTTGAACAGTTTAAGTGGAAACTGACTCAAGGAGAATTTCAAAGCCCCATATATGTTATTCCTTTGGGAGGTTATGATGTAGTGTTAGGGGTACAATGGATGCAAACTGTCAGTCCCATCAGTTTTGATTATAAAAAAGGGAAAGTATAATACATTGGAAGGGAGAAAAGGTAGTATTAGGAGAGCAAGGAGATCCTAAACAATTCAACTCAGTACAAATAGAGGATAAATTTAGCTGGAAACCCAAAGAGGAGACTTGCTTTCTAGTCCAGTTAACTGCTGTGGAAGGAAAATTGGAAACAAATGATCATATTCCAGTTGAGATAGAGCAGTTGGTGGCAACTTCCAGAGACCTCTTCCAAGAACCACAAGGGCTACCTCCTGTGTGATGGAAGGATCACCATATACCAATTATGGTTGGTTGCAGTCCTGTTAATACAAATCCTTATAGATATTGATAAGTACATAATATTCGATGATTATTATTCCTTTATATTTAGTTTTATTACATGTTTTATGTGGATATGAGCTTAATATGATGTTTATTATTTTCAGGAGAATTTGGAGCTAATATATTGAAACGGTACGAATTGGAGTTTAATTTGAATCAATTGGGCTGACCCAATTCGGCAACAAAGATTACTAGTAATTAATCAAATCAAGTGGGTCACGTGATAAGCAATTAGAAAAAGCAAATAAATTAATTAAAGCTCATGGCCCAAAAGCTAAGCAGCTCTCGGTTTCATGTGTTTGCAAAGGAATGATCAAGTGGGCCATGCTAAGCCAAGTCACCAGCTTGCAAGGAAGCTTATTTGGGCTCACGAATTAAGCTAGCAAGGAGAGGAACGTTCAAATTGAAAAAGTTCAAACAAGAATACAAGTAGCTTGCTAAGGATTCTAGTTGGGCCATGCAAGCAGCTCACGTGCCAAGCATGTGGGCTACAGATTCCTACATCAATGCAAGCAGCTGGCGAAAGGGAATGTACATGGGTCATGTGGGCAGCAGCTTAGGATTTCAAAAGGGATTTAATTCATGGGCATGGGCCACTCACGTGCATACAAGGAGACCAATTAGCAAGCAACAAAGTAATTCCAATTTGAGAAAGGAATAGCATATCATGTGGGCGAAATTCGGTAATTGACCAGCTTGCAAAAGAGGAGACTAGCAGGTCACAGATTCAATTAAAGGACGCACACGTCAGCAACTCAAAAGTCCTAATAGGTCATGGATTACTAAACACATGGAAAGGGAAAGTCCTAGCAAGTCTCGGTTTCTAAAGTAATTAAAGGAGCAGCTCCTTAAGAAGTGCTAGTTGCTCGCGCCAAAAAGGAAAGCAAATAGAAAATATATTAGCGTTGGCTTGAAGACATACTGCATATTGGGCGCGGAGCACACCCATTGCAGCGCGGACCGCGCTGGCTATGCAAAGCTGTTGAGTCCTTTTGTTACACGGATTTGGACTATCAATTAGGGATATTAGGGTTGCTATCTTAATAGTTATAAATAGGGGATCCTTTCTATTGTATTTTTAATCTTCTTATTTTTCTTTCATATTAGATCTAGGTTTGTTTGGAGTTATGAGATAATTCTTTCAATTCAGTTCGGAAGGGATGTTGAACCTTATTCATAATTAACGGTTTGATCAAGTTTATTTTATTTATTCCTTTTTGCATGAGATTTATTCTGATAATCTACTTTAACTTCTTGTATGCTATTCAATTTACTAACGTGATTCTGCAGGATTAAATTAGTGAATTGATATCATCTACTAGATTAAGATTGATATTACGTGTAATTGATATTGTTCCTAATCATAAGTAGCAATTAGTAATACCTGATTGTGGACAAGCTTTTGAGTATTGCTATGATTATCAGAAGGCAAGTTAAACTATCCGAGCTTATGTGTTTGTTGCTTGGAATAGTCTAATTCTCTATTTCTTAATGCTGCTGTTATATTAAATCTAGAGAGCTTGTTCTAGGTTATATAATGGTTAGAATCTTGTGAAGAGCTTGTTTCATTGAGTGACAATCTAAGGGGAATTTCGGGTAGCAGAGCTTGTTGTTACCTAGGGCTATTAATTTCATTGAAGGATAAATAATGTTATACTTGATTAATCCATAATTGTGAAAAGGTGATACTGAACTGAAGAACTGAAGTTTTTTATTCATTGTTAATTCTTATTAGTTTATTCTTGTTAATTTAGTTAATCAATTCAAAACCCCTTTTAATTAGAAATCATAGGATAAATATAAAATAAATCACTCTCTGTGGGATAGATCCTTGCTTACTACTGTGCTAATTATTTAAATTCGTAAAGTGAAAGTGAGGTTAATTTAGGAGTGTAAACGACAGCTCCCAAATTTTGGCGCCGTTGCCGGGGAGTGTTATTTATTTTTGTTTATTCTTTGTTTTTGTTTATTTTTATTTTTATTTTTTTCTTTTTCTTTTTATTTTATGACTCAATCCTCTCACTCTATTAACTTAAATTTTGATCAAGAGATAGAGAAAACTGCAGATACAAAAGAAACACTTGTTCCAACACTTAAAAAGGAAAAGATGGCGGTGCCGAACAACAACCGGACTTTAAAAGAACTGGCTACTCCAGACCTTGATCAACCATCCTTGTGTATTGAATATCCTACCTTAGATGTTGCTTTTGAACTTAACTACGGACTAATTCATTTTTTGCCTATTTTTCGTGGTATTACAGGTGAAAATCCATATACGCATCTAAAGGAGTTCCATGTGGTGTGTTCCACGATGGAATCACAAGGAGTGACAGATGAGCAGATCAAGCTTAGACTTTTTCCATTCTCCTTAGCATATTTGGCGAAAGACTGGTTATACTATCTTCCTTCAGGATCGATACGATCATGGACTGATATGCAAAGGCTATTCTTGGAGAGGTATTTTCCTGCATTAAGAGTTGCTGATACAAGGAAGGAGATATGTGGAATCAGGCAGTTCAATGGAGAAACTCTCTACGAGTATTGGGAAAGGTTCAAGAAGTTGTGTTCCAGCTGTCCACCTCACGGGATTGATGAGCAACACTTGATTCAGTACTTCTATGAGGGATTGATACCAATGGAAAGAAATATGATCGATGCGGCTAGTGGAGGAGCATTAGTAGACAAGACACCAGAGGATGCAAGAAATCTGATTGCAAACATGGCTGCTAACTCACAACAATACGATCATGCTCCACAAAGGGTAAGTGAGGTAAGCACGAGTGAATTGGTACACCAGATTTCTAACTTGACTGCTGTGGTGCAACAATTAACAACAGGAAACGTACCAGTTGCAAAAGTATGTGGAATTTGCTCAAAATCAGGACATACAACAAATGATTGTCCCATAGTGCAAGAGGATGTAATTGTTCATCAAGTTAATGTTGTGGGGACATTCTTCGGACAAAATCCACATCAATGTGATCCTTGGGCAGAAACTCACAATTTTGAATGGAGAGATCATCCCGACTTGAGCTATGAAGAAAACCAAGAAGTACCTGTCAATTATGGGACATCTATGGAGGATATGTTCAAGGAATTCATGAGCCGAACACTATAGTTCATGAGTCAGACACAGCAATTCCAGCAGGAGACAAGAACTTCTGTTCAAGATCTGAGGAATCAAGTTGGTCAGCTTGCAACCACAATAGGGAGGTTAAAATTTTAAGGCTTCGGGGAGTTACCTCCTCCGTTTGTTGAGAACTTCAGTACAATGGGATTTGACGAAGAGGAGCAGGAGGATTCAATGCTTACTTCAAGAACAGATAGTCATAGAGAATTTGATCAGGAGAAGGGACAAGAGGAAGAGAAAAATAATTTGATAAATTCTGCAGATCTCGACAAGAAAGACGTGGATTCATTTCCATCAATACAACTAACAGAAGAAATGATTGATACACACCATTGTACCTTTACTATGGAAGTAGACAGTACAAAGTTTCTGTTCTACGCCGATGAGTCTAAAAGGTATCTTAGTAATGTTAAATCTGTTTTTGCTATTGATGTTGTGAATTATTCAGTGCAGGAATATTTTGTTCGAATACAATTATACGAGGAGGATTTGGTGGCTGGAAAGGAGCAGGATCATGAAGTACACAATGTTCCTCATTTAAGAATGAAACTGTTATCAGTCCACTTAAAGTTTACAAATCCAATTACATAGACGAGAGGGAAGATGTCAAGCTAATGATAATAAACAAAGGCGCTGCTTGGGAGGCAACCCAAGAATTCAGATTAGATCTTTTTATCCCTTTTCTTTTTAATTTGTTAGTAGTAGTTCTTTCTTCTTTGCATGATTTTCTTACATTGGGGACAATGTAAGGTTTGAGTGTGGGGGGAAGGATTTAGATTTTTATTTTATTTAGGGATTTTATTTTTAGGAATATTGATCACCATGTTTTGATAGGAAACTTGAAAATTCCCCGTGAAAATTTTTGAAAAATTTGACTTCCATAATTCTATTTGCCTATGTGTTCGAAGGTTAAAGTCAAAAAAAAAAATTGAAAATCAATGCTAAAAATTCAAAATCTGTTTGATGCTTAATTGATTAATGATTGAGAAAAACTAAGTCATTATCCATAGTAATTGATTTGAATTGAATTTGTATCTCATGAGTACTTGAACATGTGATATATGCTTAGTTGGCTAAGTTATCTGTGGAGTTGTCTATGTGCACTAATCTCATGCTCTAGAACTATTGAACTGCTTATGTTTTTTTTTGCAGGACCATGTAAAAAAAAGAAATTTTAAAGTTGAAAATCAATTAAATTGTTGAAAAAGACGCAAAAGAGAAGTCATGTGGTGGGATGAGATGGAGCGCAAAACGCACTCTCCCATAAACACATACGAATAAGTGAGATAAAGCATAAAATGCACTCACTTAAAAAAAAGAATGATTGAGGAAGGTGAAACGGAGCATAAAATGCATTCACCGGAAATAAATAAGAATTTGAAAAGGTTCTGGTAAAAAAATAAAGCAGGAAAAGAATGTTTTGAGTTTTGAGTGGTGTGTACGATTTTTGCTCCATGATAATTAAGTTGAGTAAGTGTGTAGATCATAGAATAGGGATTATGTGATTACAATTTGATTTAATGAAATTCATTGGTGAAATGACAAGGTGGTTATCTTGAGTTGATTGGTGAACGTTAATTATAGTTTTGTGGGTTTAGTATTGATAATCATGATTTGATATTAAATCTTTTGACATACTGGTTGAATAGAATTATTTTTTGGAAATCAAACTTTTGATTTACACGAGGACGTGTAAAAGCTAAGTGTGGGGGAATTTGATAAGTACATAATATTCGATGATTATTATTCCTTTATATTTAGTTTTATTACATGTTTTATGTGGATATGAGTTTAATATGATGTTTATTATTTTCAGGAGAATTTGGAGCTAATATATTGAAACGGTACGAATTGGAGTTTAATTTGAATCAATTGGGCTGACCCAATTCGGCAACAAAGGTTACTAGTAATTAATCAAATCAAGTGGGTCACGTGCTAAGCAATTAGAAAAAGCACATAAATTAATTAAAGCTCATGGCCCAAAAGCTAAGCAGCTCTCGGTTTCATGTGTTTGCAAAGGAATGATCAAGTGGGCCATGCTAAGCCAAGTCACCAGCTTGCAAGGAAGCTTATTTGGGCTCACGAATTAAGCTAGCAAGGAGAGGAACGTTCAAATTGAAAAAGTTCAAACAAGAATACAAGTAGCTTGCTAAGGATTCTAGTTGGGCCATGCAAGCAGCTCACGTGCCAAGCATGTGGGCTACAGATTCCTACATCAATGCAAGCAGCTGGCGAAAGGGAATGTACATGGGTCATGTGGGCAGCAGCTTAGGATTTCAAAAGGGATTTAATTCATGGGCATGGGCCACTCACGTGCATACAAGGAGACCAATTAGCAAGCAACAAAGTAATTCCAATTTGAGAAAGGAATAGCATATCATGTGGGCGAAATTCGGTAATTGACCAGCTTGCAAAAGAGGAGACTAGCAGGTCACAGATTCAATTAAAGGACGCACACGTCAGCAACTCAAAAGTCCTAATAGGTCATGGATTACTAAACACATGGAAAGGGAAAGTCCTAGCAAGTCTCGGTTTCTAAAGTAATTAAAGGAGCAGCTCCTTAAGAAGTGCTAGTTGCTCGCGCCAAAAAGGAAAGCAAATAGAAAATATATTAGCGTTGGCTTGAAGACATACTGCATATTGGGCGCGGAGCACACCCATTGCAGCGCGGACCGCGCTGGCTATGCAAAGCTGCTGAGTCCTTTTGTTACACGGATTTGGACTATCAATTAGGGATGTTAGGGTTGCTATCTTAATAGTTATAAATAGGGGATCCTTTCTATTGTATTTTTAATCTTCTTATTTTTCTTTCATATTAGATCTAGGTTTGTTTGGAGTTATGAGATAATTCTTTCAATTCAGTTCGGAAGGGATGTTGAACCTTATTCATAATTAACGGTTTGATCAAGTTTATTTTATTTATTCCTTCTTGCATGAGATTTATTCTGATAATCTACTTTAACTTCTTGTATGCTATTCAATTTACTAACGTGATTCTGCAGGATTAAATTAGTGAATTGATATCATCTACTAGATTAAGATTGATATTACGTGTAATTGATATTGTTCCTAATCATAAGTAGCAATTAGTAATACCTGATTGTGGACAAGCTTTTGAGTATTGCTATGATTATCAGAAGGCAAGTTAAACTATCCGAGCTTATGTGTTTGTTGCTTGGAATAGTCTAATTCTCTATTTCTTAATGCTGCTGTTATATTAAATCTAGAGAGCTTGTTCTAGGTTATATAATGGTTAGAATCTTGTGAAGAGCTTGTTTCATTGAGTGACAATCTAAGGGGAATTTCGGGTAGCAGAGCTTGTTGTTACCTAGGGCTATTAATTTCATTGAAGGATAAATAATGTTATACTTGATTAATCCATAATTGTGAAAAGGTGATACTGAACTGAAGAACTGAAGTTTTTTATTCATTGTTAATTCTTATTAGTTTATTCTTGTTAATTTAGTTAATCAATTCAAAACCCCTTTTAATTAGAAATCATAGGATAAATATAAAATAAATCACTCTCTGTGGGATAGATCCTTGCTTACTACTGTGCTAATTATTTAAATTCGTAAAGTGAAAGTGAGGTTAATTTAGGAGTGTAAACGACAGCTCCCAAATTTTGGCGCCGTTGCCGGGGAGTGTTATTTATTTTTGTTTATTCTTTGTTTTTGTTTATTTTTATTTTTATTTTTTTCTTTTTCTTTTTATTTTATGACTCAATCCTCTCACTCTATTAACTTAAATTTTGATCAAGAGATAGAGAAAACTGCAGATACAAAAGAAACACTTGTTCCAACACTTAAAAAGGAAAAGATGGCGGTGCCGAACAACAACCGGACTTTAAAAGAACTGGCTACTCCAGACCTTGATCAACCATCCTTGTGTATTGAATATCCTACCTTAGATGTTGCTTTTGAACTTAACTACGGACTAATTCATTTTTTGCCTATTTTTCGTGGTATTACAGGTGAAAATCCATATACGCATCTAAAGGAGTTCCATGTGGTGTGTTCCACGATGGAATCACAAGGAGTGACAGATGAGCAGATCAAGCTTAGACTTTTTCCATTCTCCTTAGCATATTTGGCGAAAGACTGGTTATACTATCTTCCTTCAGGATCGATACGATCATGGACTGATATGCAAAGGCTATTCTTGGAGAGGTATTTTCCTGCATTAAGAGTTGCTGATACAAGGAAGGAGATATGTGGAATCAGGCAGTTCAATGGAGAAACTCTCTACGAGTATTGGGAAAGGTTCAAGAAGTTGTGTTCCAGCTGTCCACCTCACGGGATTGATGAGCAACACTTGATTCAGTACTTCTATGAGGGATTGATACCAATGGAAAGAAATATGATCGATGCGGCTAGTGGAGGAGCATTAGTAGACAAGACACCAGAGGATGCAAGAAATCTGATTGCAAACATGGCTGCTAACTCACAACAATACGATCATGCTCCACAAAGGGTAAGTGAGGTAAGCACGAGTGAATTGGTACACCAGATTTCTAACTTGACTGCTGTGGTGCAACAATTAACAACAGGAAACGTACCAGTTGCAAAAGTATGTGGAATTTGCTCAAAATCAGGACATACAACAAATGATTGTCCCATAGTGCAAGAGGATGTAATTGTTCATCAAGTTAATGTTGTGGGGACATTCTTCGGACAAAATCCACATCAATGTGATCCTTGGGCAGAAACTCACAATTTTGAATGGAGAGATCATCCCGACTTGAGCTATGAAGAAAACCAAGAAGTACCTGTCAATTCTGGGACATCTATGGAGGATATGTTCAAGGAATTCATGAGCCGAACACTATAGTTCATGAGTCAGACACAGCAATTCCAGCAAGAGACAAGAACTTCTGTTCAAGATCTGAGGAATCAAGTTGGTCAGCTTGCAACCACAATAGGGAGGTTAAAATTTTAAGGCTTCGGGGAGTTACCTCCTCCGTTTGTTGAGAACTTCAGTACAATGGGATTTGACGAAGAGGAGCAGGAGGATTCAATGCTTACTTCAAGAACAGATAGTCATAGAGAATTTGATCAGGAGAAGGGACAAGAGGAAGAGAAAAATAATTTGATAAATTCTGCAGATCTCGACAAGAAAGACGTGGATTCATTTCCATCAATACAACTAACAGAAGAAATGATTGATACACACCATTGTACCTTTACTATGGAAGTAGACAGTACAAAGTTTCTGTTCTACGCCGATGAGTCTAAAAGGTATCTTAGTAATGTTAAATCTGTTTTTGCTATTGATGTTGTGAATTATTCAGTGCAGGAATATTTTGTTCGAATACAATTATACGAGGAGGATTTGGTGGCTGGAAAGGAGCAGGATCATGAAGTACACAATGTTCCTCATTTAAGAATGAAACTGTTATCAGTCCACTTAAAGTTTACAAATCCAATTACATAGACGAGAGGGAAGATGTCAAGCTAATGATAATAAACAAAGGCGCTGCTTGGGAGGCAACCCAAGAATTCAGATTAGATCTTTTTATCCCTTTTCTTTTTAATTTGTTAGTAGTAGTTCTTTCTTCTTTGCATGATTTTCTTACATTGGGGACAATGTAAGGTTTGAGTGTGGGGGGAAGGATTTAGATTTTTATTTTATTTAGGGATTTTATTTTTAGGAATATTGATCACCATGTTTTGATAGGAAACTTGAAAATTCCCCGTGAAAATTTTTGAAAAATTTGACTTCCATAATTCTATTTGCCTATGTGTTCGAAGGTTAAAGTCAAAAAAAAAAATTGAAAATCAATGCTAAAAATTCAAAATCTGTTTGATGCTTAATTGATTAATGATTGAGAAAAACTAAGTCATTATCCATAGTAATTGATTTGAATTGAATTTGTATCTCATGAGTACTTGAACATGTGATATATGCTTAGTTGGCTAAGTTATCTGTGGAGTTGTCTATGTGCACTAATCTCATGCTCTAGAACTATTGAACTGCTTATGTTTTTTTTTGCAGGACCATGTAAAAAAAAGAAATTTTAAAGTTGAAAATCAATTAAATTGTTGAAAAAGACGCAAAAGAGAAGTCATGTGGTGGGATGAGATGGAGCGCAAAACGCACTCTCCCATAAACACATACGAATAAGTGAGATAAAGCATAAAATGCACTCACTTAAAAAAAAGAATGATTGAGGAAGGTGAAACGGAGCATAAAATGCATTCACCGGAAATAAATAAGAATTTGAAAAGGTTCTGGTAAAAAAATAAAGCAGGAAAAGAATGTTTTGAGTTTTGAGTGGTGTGTACGATTTTTGCTCCATGATAATTAAGTTGAGTAAGTGTGTAGATCATAGAATAGGGATTATGTGATTACAATTTGATTTAATGAAATTCATTGGTGAAATGACAAGGTGGTTATCTTGAGTTGATTGGTGAACGTTAATTATAGTTTTGTGGGTTTAGTATTGATAATCATGATTTGATATTAAATCTTTTGACATACTGGTTGAATAGAATTATTTTTTGGAAATCAAACTTTTGATTTACACGAGGACGTGTAAAAGCTAAGTGTGGGGGAATTTGATAAGTACATAATATTCGATGATTATTATTCCTTTATATTTAGTTTTATTACATGTTTTATGTGGATATGAGTTTAATATGATGTTTATTATTTTATTTGGAGCTAATATATTGAAACGGTACGAATTGGAGTTTAATTTGAATCAATTGGGCTGACCCAATTCGGCAACAAAGGTTACTAGTAATTAATCAAATCAAGTGGGTCACGTGCTAAGCAATTAGAAAAAGCACATAAATTAATTAAAGCTCATGGCCCAAAAGCTAAGCAGCTCTCGGTTTCATGTGTTTGCAAAGGAATGATCAAGTGGGCCATGCTAAGCCAAGTCACCAGCTTGCAAGGAAGCTTATTTGGGCTCACGAATTAAGCTAGCAAGGAGAGGAACGTTCAAATTGAAAAAGTTCAAACAAGAATACAAGTAGCTTGCTAAGGATTCTAGTTGGGCCATGCAAGCAGCTCACGTGCCAAGCATGTGGGCTACAGATTCCTACATCAATGCAAGCAGCTGGCGAAAGGGAATGTACATGGGTCATGTGGGCAGCAGCTTAGGATTTCAAAAGGGATTTAATTCATGGGCATGGGCCACTCACGTGCATACAAGGAGACCAATTAGCAAGCAACAAAGTAATTCCAATTTGAGAAAGGATCAGCATATCATGTGGGCGAAATTCGGTAATTGACCAGCTTGCAAAAGAGGAGACTAGCAGGTCACAGATTCAATTAAAGGACGCACACGTCAGCAACTCAAAAGTCCTAATAGGTCATGGATTACTAAACACATGGAAAGGGAAAGTCCTAGCAAGTCTCGGTTTCTAAAGTAATTAAAGGAGCAGCTCCTTAAGAAGTGCTAGTTGCTCGCGCCAAAAAGGAAAGCAAATAGAAAATATATTAGCGTTGGCTTGAAGACATACTGCATATTGGGCGCGGAGCACACCCATTGCAGCGCGGACCGCGCTGGCTATGCAAAGCTGCTGAGTCCTTTTGTTACACGGATTTGGACTATCAATTAGGGATGTTAGGGTTGCTATCTTAATAGTTATAAATAGGGGATCCTTTCTATTGTATTTTTAATCTTCTTATTTTTCTTTCATATTAGATCTAGGTTTGTTTGGAGTTATGAGATAATTCTTTCAATTCAGTTCGGAAGGGATGTTGAACCTTATTCATAATTAACGGTTTGATCAAGTTTATTTTATTTATTCCTTCTTGCATGAGATTTATTCTGATAATCTACTTTAACTTCTTGTATGCTATTCAATTTACTAACGTGATTCTGCAGGATTAAATTAGTGAATTGATATCATCTACTAGATTAAGATTGATATTACGTGTAATTGATATTGTTCCTAATCATAAGTAGCAATTAGTAATACCTGATTGTGGACAAGCTTTTGAGTATTGCTATGATTATCAGAAGGCAAGTTAAACTATCCGAGCTTATGTGTTTGTTGCTTGGAATAGTCTAATTCTCTATTTCTTAATGCTGCTGTTATATTAAATCTAGAGAGCTTGTTCTAGGTTATATAATGGTTAGAATCTTGTGAAGAGCTTGTTTCATTGAGTGACAATCTAAGGGGAATTTCGGGTAGCAGAGCTTGTTGTTACCTAGGGCTATTAATTTCATTGAAGGATAAATAATGTTATACTTGATTAATCCATAATTGTGAAAAGGTGATACTGAACTGAAGAACTGAAGTTTTTTATTCATTGTTAATTCTTATTAGCTTATTCTTGTTAATTTAGTTAATCAATTCAAAACCCCTTTTAATTAGAAATCATAGGATAAATATAAAATAAATCACTCTCTGTGGGATAGATCCTTGCTTACTACTGTGCTAATTATTTAAATTCGTAAAGTGAAAGTGAGGTTAATTTAGGAGTGTAAACGACAGCTCCCAAATTTTGGCGCCGTTGCCGGGGAGTGTTATTTATTTTTGTTTATTCTTTGTTTTTGTTTATTTTTATTTTTATTTTTTTCTTTTTCTTTTTATTTTATGACTCAATCCTCTCACTCTATTAACTTAAATTTTGATCAAGAGATAGAGAAAACTGCAGATACAAAAGAAACACTTGTTCCAACACTTAAAAAGGAAAAGATGGCGGTGCCGAACAACAACCGGACTTTAAAAGAACTGGCTACTCCAGACCTTGATCAACCATCCTTGTGTATTGAATATCCTACCTTAGATGTTGCTTTTGAACTTAACTACGGACTAATTCATTTTTTGCCTATTTTTCGTGGTATTACAGGTGAAAATCCATATACGCATCTAAAGGAGTTCCATGTGGTGTGTTCCACGATGGAATCACAAGGAGTGACAGATGAGCAGATCAAGCTTAGACTTTTTCCATTCTCCTTAGCATATTTGGCGAAAGACTGGTTATACTATCTTCCTTCAGGATCGATACGATCATGGACTGATATGCAAAGGCTATTCTTGGAGAGGTATTTTCCTGCATTAAGAGTTGCTGATACAAGGAAGGAGATATGTGGAATCAGGCAGTTCAATGGAGAAACTCTCTACGAGTATTGGGAAAGGTTCAAGAAGTTGTGTTCCAGCTGTCCACCTCACGGGATTGATGAGCAACACTTGATTCAGTACTTCTATGAGGGATTGATACCAATGGAAAGAAATATGATCGATGCGGCTAGTGGAGGAGCATTAGTAGACAAGACACCAGAGGATGCAAGAAATCTGATTGCAAACATGGCTGCTAACTCACAACAATACGATCATGCTCCACAAAGGGTAAGTGAGGTAAGCACGAGTGAATTGGTACACCAGATTTCTAACTTGACTGCTGTGGTGCAACAATTAACAACAGGAAACGTACCAGTTGCAAAAGTATGTGGAATTTGCTCAAAATCAGGACATACAACAAATGATTGTCCCATAGTGCAAGAGGATGTAATTGTTCATCAAGTTAATGTTGTGGGGACATTCTTCGGACAAAATCCACATCAATGTGATCCTTGGGCAGAAACTCACAATTTTGAATGGAGAGATCATCCCGACTTGAGCTATGAAGAAAACCAAGAAGTACCTGTCAATTCTGGGACATCTATGGAGGATATGTTCAAGGAATTCATGAGCCGAACACTATAGTTCATGAGTCAGACACAGCAATTCCAGCAGGAGACAAGAACTTCTGTTCAAGATCTGAGGAATCAAGTTGGTCAGCTTGCAACCACAATAGGGAGGTTAAAATTTTAAGGCTTTGGGGAGTTACCTCCTCCGTTTGTTGAGAACTTCAGTACAATGGGATTTGACGAAGAGGAGCAGGAGGATTCAATGCTTACTTCAAGAACAGATAGTCATAGAGAATTTGATCAGGAGAAGGGACAAGAGGAAGAGAAAAATAATTTGATAAATTCTGCAGATCTCGACAAGAAAGACGTGGATTCATTTCCATCAATACAACTAACAGAAGAAATGATTGATACACACCATTGTACCTTTACTATGGAAGTAGACAGTACAAAGTTTCTGTTCTACGCCGATGAGTCTAAAAGGTATCTTAGTAATGTTAAATCTGTTTTTGCTATTGATGTTGTGAATTATTCAGTGCAGGAATATTTTGTTCGAATACAATTATACGAGGAGGATTTGGTGGCTGGAAAGGAGCAGGATCATGAAGTACACAATGTTCCTCATTTAAGAATGAAACTGTTATCAGTCCACTTAAAGTTTACAAATCCAATTACATAGACGAGAGGGAAGATGTCAAGCTAATGATAATAAACAAAGGCGCTGCTTGGGAGGCAACCCAAGAATTCAGATTAGATCTTTTTATCCCTTTTCTTTTTAATTTGTTAGTAGTAGTTCTTTCTTCTTTGCATGATTTTCTTACATTGGGGACAATGTAAGGTTTGAGTGTGGGGGGAAGGATTTAGATTTTTATTTTATTTAGGGATTTTATTTTTAGGAATATTGATCACCATGTTTTGATAGGAAACTTGAAAATTCCCCGTGAAAATTTTTGAAAAATTTGACTTCCATAATTCTATTTGCCTATGTGTTCGAAGGTTAAAGTCAAAAAAAAAAATTGAAAATCAATGCTAAAAATTCAAAATCTGTTTGATGCTTAATTGATTAATGATTGAGAAAAACTAAGTCATTATCCATAGTAATTGATTTGAATTGAATTTGTATCTCATGAGTACTTGAACATGTGATATATGCTTAGTTGGCTAAGTTATCTGTGGAGTTGTCTATGTGCACTAATCTCATGCTCTAGAACTATTGAACTGCTTATGTTTTTTTTTGCAGGACCATGTAAAAAAAAGAAATTTTAAAGTTGAAAATCAATTAAATTGTTGAAAAAGACGCAAAAGAGAAGTCATGTGGTGGGATGAGATGGAGCGCAAAACGCACTCTCCCATAAACACATACGAATAAGTGAGATAAAGCATAAAATGCACTCACTTAAAAAAAAGAATGATTGAGGAAGGTGAAACGGAGCATAAAATGCATTCACCGGAAATAAATAAGAATTTGAAAAGGTTCTGGTAAAAAAATAAAGCAGGAAAAGAATGTTTTGAGTTTTGAGTGGTGTGTACGATTTTTGCTCCATGATAATTAAGTTGAGTAAGTGTGTAGATCATAGAATAGGGATTATGTGATTACAATTTGATTTAATGAAATTCATTGGTGAAATGACAAGGTGGTTATCTTGAGTTGATTGGTGAACGTTAATTATAGTTTTGTGGGTTTAGTATTGATAATCATGATTTGATATTAAATCTTTTGACATACTGGTTGAATAGAATTATTTTTTGGAAATCAAACTTTTGATTTACACGAGGACGTGTAAAAGCTAAGTGTGGGGGAATTTGATAAGTACATAATATTCGATGATTATTATTCCTTTATATTTAGTTTTATTACATGTTTTATGTGGATATGAGTTTAATATGATGTTTATTATTTTTTTGGAGCTAATATATTGAAACGGTACGAATTGGAGTTTAATTTGAATCAATTGGGCTGACCCAATTCGGCAACAAAGGTTACTAGTAATTAATCAAATCAAGTGGGTCACGTGCTAAGCAATTAGAAAAAGCACATAAATTAATTAAAGCTCATGGCCCAAAAGCTAAGCAGCTCTCGGTTTCATGTGTTTGCAAAGGAATGATCAAGTGGGCCATGCTAAGCCAAGTCACCAGCTTGCAAGGAAGCTTATTTGGGCTCACGAATTAAGCTAGCAAGGAGAGGAACGTTCAAATTGAAAAAGTTCAAACAAGAATACAAGTAGCTTGCTAAGGATTCTAGTTGGGCCATGCAAGCAGCTCACGTGCCAAGCATGTGGGCTACAGATTCCTACATCAATGCAAGCAGCTGGCGAAAGGGAATGTACATGGGTCATGTGGGCAGCAGCTTAGGATTTCAAAAGGGATTTAATTCATGGGCATGGGCCACTCACGTGCATACAAGGAGACCAATTAGCAAGCAACAAAGTAATTCCAATTTGAGAAAGGAATAGCATATCATGTGGGCGAAATTCGGTAATTGACCAGCTTGCAAAAGAGGAGACTAGCAGGTCACAGATTCAATTAAAGGACGCACACGTCAGCAACTCAAAAGTCCTAATAGGTCATGGATTACTAAACACATGGAAAGGGAAAGTCCTAGCAAGTCTCGGTTTCTAAAGTAATTAAAGGAGCAGCTCCTTAAGAAGTGCTAGTTGCTCGCGCCAAAAAGGAAAGCAAATAGAAAATATATTAGCGTTGGCTTGAAGACATACTGCATATTGGGCGCGGAGCACACCCATTGCAGCGCGGACCGCGCTGGCTATGCAAAGCTGCTGAGTCCTTTTGTTACACGGATTTGGACTATCAATTAGGGATGTTAGGGTTGCTATCTTAATAGTTATAAATAGGGGATCCTTTCTATTGTATTTTTAATCTTCTTATTTTTCTTTCATATTAGATCTAGGTTTGTTTGGAGTTATGAGATAATTCTTTCAATTCAGTTCGGAAGGGATGTTGAACCTTATTCATAATTAACGGTTTGATCAAGTTTATTTTATTTATTCCTTCTTGCATGAGATTTATTCTGATAATCTACTTTAACTTCTTGTATGCTATTCAATTTACTAACGTGATTCTGCAGGATTAAATTAGTGAATTGATATCATCTACTAGATTAAGATTGATATTACGTGTAATTGATATTGTTCCTAATCATAAGTAGCAATTAGTAATACCTGATTGTGGACAAGCTTTTGAGTATTGCTATGATTATCAGAAGGCAAGTTAAACTATCCGAGCTTATGTGTTTGTTGCTTGGAATAGTCTAATTCTCTAGTTCTTAATGCTGCTGTTATATTAAATCTAGAGAGCTTGTTCTAGGTTATATAATGGTTAGAATCTTGTGAAGAGCTTGTTTCATTGAGTGACAATCTAAGGGGAATTTCGGGTAGCAGAGCTTGTTGTTACCTAGGGCTATTAATTTCATTGAAGGATAAATAATGTTATACTTGATTAATCCATAATTGTGAAAAGGTGATACTGAACTGAAGAACTGAAGTTTTTTATTCATTGTTAATTCTTATTAGTTTATTCTTGTTAATTTAGTTAATCAATTCAAAACCCCTTTTAATTAGAAATCATAGGATAAATATAAAATAAATCACTCTCTGTGGGATCGATCCTTGCTTACTACTGTGCTAATTATTTAAATTCGTAAAGTGAAAGTGAGGTTAATTTAGGAGTGTAAACGACAGCTCCCAGATATCCCTACATACAGAAGACTGAGATTGAAAGGATGGTCAAGGAAATGCTGGAAAGTGGCATCATCAAACACATCACATCCCCTTATGCTTCTCCAGTGCTGTTGGTGAAAAAGACAACACATGAAGGTTTTGTGTTGATTATAGAGCTTTAAACAACATAACTATAAAGAACAAATTTCCCATTCCTATTATAGAAGAGTTGTTAGATGAATTGAAGGGAAGCAAGCTCTTTACTAAGTTAGATTTAAGGAGTGGTTATCACCAAATCAGGGTAAAGGTTGGAGATACTCAGAAAATAGCCTTCAACACTCACAAAGGACACTATGAGTTTCTAGTCATGCCATTTGGCTTGACCAATGCACCTGCTAATTTCCAATGCCTAATGAATGAGGTATTTGCTCTATACTTAAGAAAGTTTGTTTTGGTTTTCTTTGATGACATTTTAATATATAGTCCCTCTTTGGAAAGTCATATAAGTCACCTGCAACAAGTATTTGAGGTTCTAAGGTTTAATAAGTTATGTGTAAAGAGGAACAAATGCACTTTTGCCCAACCTCAAGTGGAATACTTGGGACATATTATCAGTGAACAAGGAGTGGCTGCAGATGAGGGTAAAGTGAAAGCCATGAGGCAATGGATTAGACCTAAGTCATTGAAGTCATTGAGGGGATTTCTGGGCCTTACAGGCTACTATAGGAGGTTTGTGCAACACTATGGTATTATTAGTAAACCCCCAAACTAATTTTCTTAAAAAGGGGGCTTTTAACTTGAGGAGAAGAGGCTGAACAATTGTAACGCCCAAGAAATTCAGACGTTATGCGAATGAGTTTTATTTGCTTATTTGAATAAAATCATATTAAATGTTTATTCAAGTGAGTAAGCTACTTCTCGGTCGTTTTATGACCTAGAAGATGTGAATATGGTTAGTATTCTGGCTACGGGCTAGAGTTAAATCATATGAATTTCCAAGACGAAAATGAAAGTTTTTCAAGAGATTTTTGTAAAATCACTATTCATCCATTTATGTTCGGGAATTATATTTGAATTTTCGAGAAACGCGTAATGATAGAATTTGATGACGAGATAGAATATCTAATAAAATTCCAGTTATGGCTCACGAAGTTTTCGCGTGGGGACTTAAAACCCTAAGGGTTAGAAAGATTAAAACCTAAAAATAAATAGGTTATGTATAATAATAATGGTTATTATACGGTATGAATACGAGTATAATACGAGTTATTATACGCGTATAATACGGAATAAGTACGAGGATTGGTACGACGTATAATACGAATTTTATACGAAATAAATACGTTTAAATCTAGTAAAAGTTATTTACTAAACCCGTGGGTCGAATCGATGGGCTAACGGGTGAGTTAAACCCATGGGGCAACCCATGTGGTGAGTCATGGGCTTATGATGTCACAAACATGACATCACAAGCATGAGGTCACAAACTTGGTGGCAAAGTAAAGTTAAGGAGGTGGTCAAAACTTGGTGGGAAAGCAAGAATAAGGAGGTTTGGCCTAAATGACTATAATACCCTAAGTCTTGCAAGCCTATAAATAGTGAGCTCCTTGGCTCATTCGTTGGTTGATTAAAGTGAGAACAAAATAGAGAGAGAGCAAGAGAAGCTAAGCTTATGTTATTGATAACAATCAAGAAGAAGAAATACTAATCTCTTGAGCAATTAAGAACCCCCAAGAACACAAGAAGGTATACGTACTTAACTTTAATCTTCTATCTTCCTTCAATTTATATTGATAGAGAAGTGCAGTTGATGAAGTAGGAAATTAAGAAGTGATAAGGTAATGATAGGGGATTATAAACCTTAACAAACGAGAACTATGGAACCATGATTAAGTAATGAAGAACTTAATAATGGAGGCCTTGGAAAATGATGGAATTGAACAAATGAAATCATAAACCATGGATTAAAGGATTTGAATGATAACTATGTCAAATTATTAAAACATAAAAGATTACAATGGTTATAATTGATATTAATCAACTAATGGATTGATTCCATTTGGGTTAACATAAAAATATCAAGGAACGAAGATTCGGCAAAAATTACGCGATTAGACGTTAATCGTCTAAAACGTAAATTTCTCGGAATAGAAGTCAAAAGTCGCCGTGTGATTTGAAAACTATTGGTTTTCAATTGCAACACGTGTAATTAGGTAAATAAGACTTGCGGGAGCAAGAACGAACCAATTTTGACTTGAAACGAAGAATTGAGCGTCGAACGTTCACGAACGTTTAACGAAAACGTAAAAATGGACTAATCGGCTAAATTCTCGTCGACGAGTTCAAAAATGAATTCTGACCTAATGGAAAGATAGAATATAACATTTAGGAACTATTGGCTTTGGAATGAGCCAATTCTGAGTTATAACGATCACATTACGAGCTCGGGAATCTCAAAAAAAAATTTAGACTTTGAAAATTTTTCCTGAAGAACAGGGTCGGCGCCGCAGCGCCGCCCAGGTAGTACAAACCAGCACCGTTGTGCCAGTTCGGGGGAAGTTCCCTACATGGTGGGCGCCGCAGCGTTGCCTGGCAAGGCAAAGCTGGCGCCGCAGTGCCAGTATGGGAAAAATATCTGACATTAACATTCATTTACTCAACCTTTTTCATGGCGATTAAGGGGTAGTCAATGATGATTAATGAGTGGTTGGTTTATAACGCATGAATGTTAATAAACAGTGAATAATGTGGAATAACTTGAACAGATGTTATTAGGTTAATAATTCAGTTAAGTTAGACGAGAAGGAGAAGTTAGGTTACACAATGTTTATCAATTGTGAAAATCTAATGGATATGCTATGTGTTTATATCTTGTAGAAGTTGTAAAGACCGATTAAAGAATACTTAAAAGGTTTAAAGACGCGAAGGCAAGTTTTCTAACTCTTGTATTAACGTTACGTTATGAAAGTTTTCGAACCTTGTTCAGTGATGCTTATTGCAAGCTTTCTAAACTCTTGTCTATACTTAATGTTGGACAAGTTGTCATAATACATAGTTGCCTAATGAGCTGTTATTGGATAGTCGATGCCATTTGATTCGGCTAGACGTATCTGTAAAGTATTTTGATTTGTTCTTCATAAATCTTTCAAAGTATTATTGATGTGCTATCCTATGCCAATTGGTTTGGTACAGATTCAAGGAAAACCTGAGTATGAATACACAAAGGTTTTAATGTCGTTAACTCGACAGGCATTGTGTTGCCACAAAGTTTAAATGTGAAAACATTTAACAAAATGAGTGTTGATCAGCATAAAGTACTACAGGCTGATCCTCTGGACGTGCTCGTAAGTTAAGGCGAGCATACGGCCCTAGTGCCGGGATGTTCTTTTATGCTTGACCGAAGCAGATGATGTTCATGGTCTGGGACCAGCTCAGATTCTTAAGTGACTACGTGTCCTTAAGAATGGTTTTAAAGGAACTCAAAACACTATTTTAATTCTTCCAGCTATTTCATAACTATTGTATAGCTATGGAAATGAAGCTATATGATTCTTGATTTTGTGGTTTCGTATTAAAGTGTTAACTTGCTGAGCTAGTTATGCTCATTCTTGCTTGAATCATATGTTTCAGCTAAGGGCTATCGGACAGAAGGATCCGGTAAAGACAAGGGAAAATCCAAGTTGGATGCGTAGTTATCCTTGCAATAGTATAACATTATTATTATAAAGAATGATAGGATGACAACGAATGTATGTAAAGGTTGTACGAACTTGGAAAGGAGTTATGGTAATGAAACATTAAATAGACTTATGCATATTGTTGAAGTATTCAATGGAATGTATGAGTAGATAATAGCACAGTGAAGCACCATATCGGTGGGTTGAAGGAACCCGGATTTAGGGGCGTCACAACAATCTTTCCAGAAACTCAAGGAAGTACTATTAAATACTACAGTCCTAGCCCTACTTGATTTCTCTAAAACCTTTGTTGTTGAAACAAATGATTGTCATACAGGTGTAGGGGCAGTCTTAATGCAGGAAGGAAGACCCTTAGCTTTTCTAAGCAAGGCTTTATCAACAAAGCACTTAGGCCTCTCAACCTATAAGAAAGAACTGTTGGCTATAATTATGGCAGTGCAGAAATGGAGGACATATTTGTTGGGGCAACAGTTTATCATTAAAACTGACCATGAAGGATTGAAGTACTTCATGTAGCAAAAATTAACAACCTTAGTGCAGCAAAAATGGATTTCAAAGATGTTAGGCTTCAATTATGTTATTCAATATAGAAGGGTAAGGATAATCTAGTAGCAGATGCATTGTCTAGAAAACATGAAATGGAGGGCAGCTGTATAGTAATGCAATCAGCTATTCCAACTTGGAGCATGGAAGTTGCAAACAGTCTTAAAGATAACAAGGAGGCACAAGAACTAATGGCTCAAGTACTCATCAATCCAACTAGTTGTCCTGAATATAAGGTTCAGGAAGGGATTCTCAGAAAAGAGGGAAGGATCTACTTGGGATGCTTTGGAAATCTGAGGGAGAAGGTTATGGAAAAATTACATAGCAGCCTTAAAGGAGGGCATTCAGACATAACTGCATCAATTAAGAGGGCTGAGCTGTTATTCTACTAGTCTACATTAAGGAAAGATTTAGCAGAGTTGATTGCAAGTTGTGAGGTGTGCCAAAGGAGGAAGGGAGAGTATGTTCCCAGTCTGGGACTTTTGCAGCCTATACCCATCCCTCACCAAACATGGGAAGTTATAACCATGGATTTTGTGGAAGGCATACCCAAATCAGATGGTAAGGATACGATCTTGGTAGTGGTGGACAAACTTACCAAAGGGTGTCATCTTATGGCACTCACACACCCCTTTATAGCATCTCAAGTAGCATAAATAGTATTGGACTCAGTGGTCAAGTTGCATGGTCCTCCAAAAACTATTATCTCTGATAGAGACAAGATATTTGTGAGCACATTTTGGAGAGAGCTGTTCAGAACATTGGGAACCCATGTGAAGTTAAGTACAACCTATCACCCTCAAACGGATGGGCAAACGGAAAGGGTCAACTAGTGTATTGAAATGTACTTAAGGTGTATGACTAGTACCAAACCCACACACTGGAGTAAATGGTTGCCCATGGTAGAATGGTGGTACAATACTTCATTCCATACTGCAATAGGGATGACACTATATAAAGCCCTTTATGGCACTAATCCTAAGGTGGTACAAACTGATTTACCATAGATGAACCATGCAAGGGAGTTAAGGCCAGTACTTGTAGCAGTCTTAGACAGAGACTGATCAAAAAAGGACATCATCCAACAACCATGGTTCTAGTCCAATGGTCCCATAGTATTCTAGAAGATGCAACGTGGGAAAAGTGGAGCAATTAATGCACAATATCTAAACTTTAATCCTTGGGGACAAGGATCCCTTCAAGCAATGGGGAATTGTCAGGAATGGAAGGCAGAGGAGGAGAAGTAGCCGTTGTAAGTGTCAAGGTCCAAACGCAGCGTTTCATTCCAATTAGTGGTTATGCCTTAAATTTAGCAATAAACACGTGTAAGGAGTTCATTGGTGAGGGTTGTTAGAAGAAAGAGAGTAGATTGCACCACCTGCATTATATATGTCAACTGGATTGTTATTTGGATTTTATGAAAAGTTTTTATGGAATTCATTACTTTAATTTCTGTTTAATTTCTTTATTTTCTCTATCACTGTATATCTACTTTGTGACACATTAGTTTTAAAATATAGAGAGATATGAGTTTTGTCCCCTCCAGTAATTTGGAAAATCAATCAACTCTCTTACAAACCTAAATCTAATATATATATATATATATATATATATGACTACTATTACTAAAATATTTTATAATTTGGTGTGACTTTTTCATTATTTAGTTTAAACAATTCGGTAATGTGTTTTATAAGATACAATTAGTAATGTAAAACTCAACAAATTGAGATTGTTTTGCACAATTTATGCTATAATTATACTTTTATTAAAAATATTTTTCCAAACAAAAAGAAAGGAGAGATATGAGTGGAAACAAATTTGATGTATTATATATATATATGTATATATATATGGAAAAAGTAACTAAGTCTCTTTAACAAAATGATGTAGTCTTATATAAAAATTATAATTAAAGATTAATTTTTTATATATAACCCAAAAATGAAAAACTTAACCCTGGGGGTAAAACTATATCATTTTACTAAGGAGCCTTAGGGGGTGTTTGTTTAGAGTTAAATGAAGTTGAATGGCTGAATGATTGAATCGGTCAGTTATTCAGTGCGTTTGTTTCGAATAAAAATCATCTGAATGACTGAATCAATCAGATTTTTGGGCTGAATGGCTAAGTGTAATATTTTTGGCTAAACACTGTTGAATGAAGTATTTTATATTAATTTTTTTTACAATATTAACTATTATATTAAGTAATATTAAATAAATTTAGAACAATTTTGATTTTTTTCACAAGGGTAAAATAATAAAAATTTGTTATTCAGATGTTTCAGACATGTCACTTTTTAAACAACTTTTTCATTCAGTATTCAGAATTCTGCTTCATTCAACTCATTCAGATTGGTTAAACATTCAGAACTATTTCATTCAATTTTATCAAACACCCTCTTAGCTAAGTTTGGCTAAGATATGTTTTAGATTACTTTTTCCAATATATATTGTCTTCAACTAAGATGAAGATCATATTTTAGTAAAAACTCAACTCTATAGACTATAGTAATGAATCATTAAAGATTAAATGCTATTTATCTTGATTTATGTTACATATAAATTAAGCTTGACTGAGATGATAGAAGATTTTCTTAATTTGATTGTATAAGCTAGTTGTTGAAAATTGAGGAAAACAAAGATAAATAACAAATGAGGTAGTTATTTGCAAAATAAGAGGTAAGAAGAATATTTTAGTATTTTAACACCTTCTATTAATGGTGTTAATACTAAAGTTAGAGTTTACAAATTTTTTTAAACCACATATGGTTAAGTGGTGGTTTTTTTAACTACATGTGGTGATTTACAAAAAACGTGTAAGTCACATGTTAAATTGCATTTTACCTACCTTTCCTTATTTGTACCATTTACATTATAAACATCAGTATCCCGACACGCGTTGATATATAAAACACAAAAAATGAGTGCTATTATAAAATTTTACCAAAAAAGTTATCGCTTAAATTCTACTTACATTACGCTCTTATTTTATCTCCACATTTGTTCTCTCATTAGTTTTACACCACGTTCAATTCACCACACTTACAATTTATATTCAAGAATCAAAGATTCATCTCTCCTCTTTTATAACAAACTTTAGAGGTTAAGAAAGGAAACAAAAAATGCTTCAGTTTGATGTTTACACCAAAATAATCGCTACCATCTTCTCCCCACTTTATAATATAGTTAGATATAGATTACAAAACTAATATAATTGTAAAATAGTATTTTGAATGTAAACCTCAAGTTTTCTTTTATTTCTTTTTATAAACTCAGTAACAACATTGGAGAAAACTTAAAAGTTTTTTATTTTTTTTGTTTCTCATCAAACTTAAGTTTTCTATTCTTTAATTATTTCTCTCACACACTCTCTTATCCATTATTTGTCTAATTTGCTTTCATGTTTTTCCACATTCTTTCGCATTTTTTCTTTTATTATTTGTGTAATGACTTTTCACTATTTTTTGGAAATTCATCGGGTGATGAGTTCTTATTTTCAAAGATGTAGAGCTGGTCATCTATTTGAAAAATTGTACAAAAGGATATGTAATTGAAAGCTGTTGATGCTTTCGGTGGATATGTTGTGCGAGATAGTGACAAAGGGAAAAGTTAAGAGTAAATGATACAATCCAACTACAAGATCAAGATTAGAGGTGACTGCCGCATAAAACATCGGGTTAAATCCACTTTTACTTACTCCACTCGACCTTGGTTTACATATATATCACTGAAGTGAATTTTTTTACAATCGACTCATTAAACTATAAAAAATTATCAAATCGTTAAAAATTTCGTTAAATGAGTTGACTTTTAACAGAAACCTGTGACATCAGATATGACCTACCCCACTTCTAATGACACATCATGTGCTTCATGTGGGTTAGTCCTAGTCATTGCCATAGTGGAAACTCAGTGGTTAAAACCAAATTTGTCGACTAAAGGCCAGACAAAGACAGAAAAGGAAAGCGCGAGAAGGAGAGAAGGAGAGAGACAGAAACGGGCGCGAACTGCTCATCTTGCTGGCTATTCTTGGTCATTAATGCGAATCTTGCTCTTGGATATGAATCTTCTAGTGCGAATCTGCTGTAAGGTATGATAGATTTCATTAATTTAGGGTTTCTGCACATGGGTTGGTTGGGAATGGGTAAGTTAGGGGTTTTTAATTTGTTGTAACCATGTTGTTTTCTCCATCTTTTTTGACTTTATAAATTCGACATGTGGATCATTGGTTGATTTCTGCCATTGTTGTCTTCTTCGGTCCCCCCCCCCAAGTTCTATAAATAATATTTTTTAATTTATGTTTTGTATTTTTTTTCGTTTTCACAGAAAGAGTGAGATTTGTCAGTTGCATGTGCACTATGGGGGAAAATTTGTTCATCAGCCTAAAACTGAGTACAAGGGAGGTAAGGTTGAAATTTATCCCCGTGTTGATGTTGATTTCGTCTGCATAACTGCAATTAACTCATTTGCTGAAGCTTTAGATTATGATAGCAATGATAAGGTTTATTTTAAGAATGATGGTCAAACTAGTGATAGTGGTTACAGATTGGTGCATGATGACGCCAGTATTAGAGACATGGTAAAAGTGTGTCTCCCTTTTGGTGTGATTGAATTTTTTGTTGACCATGTATTTATGAATGAAGAAGGAGTTGTGATTGAACCACTGATGTGAATGAACAAGTTGCAACATCTATTACTCAACCCCCCAATACAGACGATAATAACAAGGGGAGTACTAGTGCAAATGCTAATATGCAGATATCAAAGAGGACTAAGAAAAGGGCAGGTATGAATAGTAAGATGAATCAGAAGGAGAGGAACAATACTAAGAGGAGTAAGAATAAGGAGCCTATGAATAATCAGAGGAGGAAGAGTAATAGAATTATAATGAATTAGAATGCAAATAAAAAAAGTGATGATACATCAATTATGATTGGGGATTCAGATAGTGTTAATGCACAAAGTGATAGTGAAATATTAAGTAGTGATGAAGAATTATTAGAGGCTAGGAGGAGGTACAGGGAGTACAAGGCAGAGATGGCTAAAGTTGAAACAGAGAAAGGTGATGAAATAGAGGGTGTTGATGGGGATGCAGGTGATGGTACTAATACTAAGGGTGTTGAGGGTGATGTATCTGAGGGTCATGTTGAGGGGACAGGTCAAGGTGAGGAGGCTGAAGAAACTGGGAATGAGGGAGATGATGAAGGGGCAGAAGGTGGTTAGGCTGAGGGTGATAAAGGTGCAGAAGGTGGTGAGGTTGAGGGTGATAGGTTAGTGAATGAGGTTATGGAAGAGGTTGATAGAAATAGTGAAGGAGATAATGTTAGTGACTCTGATGATGATAGTGATTGGCACAGTGAAGATGAGAACCTTTGTTTTGTGGGTCCCCCTGTAAAAAAGAAAAAGCCTGTACATTGTGATGTCTTTAACCCAAAAACAAAGAGAAAGCACATAAAGTTTGCACACTATCAGATTTTTACCAATTTCAATGAATTCAAGACTGCCATTAGAGACTATTCAATTGCTAATGACAGGAAGTTGTGGTACAAGGTAAACGACAAAGAAAGAGTGTAGGTTAGGTGTGATAAGGGCTGCCCTTGAAAATTGTGGGCTAGTTATATTCAAGGGACTGAGAATGTGTAAATAAAGTCAATACTGGGCACACATAATTGTGTATACAGTTTCAAAAACAAGTTGGTAAACATCAAGTTTTTGGCATAGTTTTATGGAAATAGGATAAGGAAAAATCCAAGCTAGAGGTTAAAGGACATGCAAGAAGAGATTAAAATCAAGTTAAAATTAGAGGTAACATTTGTGAAGTGTATGAGGGTCAGGAATTTAGCTTTGGCAAGTATACATTCAGTTATGAAGGAACATTATGGAAGAGTTTGGGATTTTGGGGCAGAGATCAAGAGAAGTAACAAAATGAATATAGTCAACATCAAAACCTCTAGGCTTAATCCTGCAGATGAGGTCAGATTCAAAAGATTTTATGTTTGCTATGACAGCTTAAAGAAATCTTGGACAGAGGGTTGTTGGCCAATTCTTGGATTGGATGGTTGTTTCCTAAAAACTATATGTGGTGGTCAATTATTATCTGCAATGGGAAGGGATGGGAACAATCAAATGTTCCCTGTAGTTATGGCTTTTGTAAAAACTGAAAATGGTGACAGTTGGAGATGGTTCTTGGAGTTGTTGGCTGATGACCTTAACCTTGGTGAAGGCTATAGATTTATTACAATCAGTGACCAACAAAAGGTATGTATTTCATATTAATTGCTTTGTTTGACTAAATGCCTCTGTTATGAGCCAACTGTATATGCTTTACTAATTGTTGTTGTTGTACAGGGTTTGAAGAATGCCATATGTGAACTGCTTCCTCATGTTGAGCATAAAAATTATGCTAGACACATTTATGCTAACTGGAGGAAAAGGTTCACTTCACAGGCACTGAAGAGAGTGTTTTGGGAAGCTGCTTGTGCAACCCATGATCAAGCACACAAGAGAGCAATGAGGGAAATTAAGAGGCTTTCTAGCCCTGCACATGATAAGATTGCTAAGCATGATCCAAAGGTTTGGTCTAAAGCCTATTTTTGCACTCATTTAAAGGCTGATAATGTTGAGAATAACATGTCTGAATGCTTCAATGCTTGGATTATCAAAGCTAGGTACATTTACTCTAACTTATTATAAATTGTATCAGTGTGATGTTCTTGCAATATAATTAACTTACACAAGTCTTATATCAGTTACACTTACTCTTATATCTATATTTTCTAGGTACATGCCAGTTCTAACAATGCTTCAAGAAATTCATGATCAAATTATGGTTAGAGTGCATTAGAAAAGGGTTGCTATGCTTAAGTCAGAAGTTTTAATATGTCCAAGAATTAAGAAAAAACTTGATGCAGCCATCATTGCCTCTGCTCATTGTGTGCCACTATGGGATGGAAAGATATCATTCCAAGTAAAGGAAAGAGGTATAGCATTTACTGTGAATCTAAAGGATAGAACTTATGCGTGTAGAGTGTGGGACCTCACTGGCATCCCATGTTGTCATGCTGTCTCAGCAATTCAATCAATTTATCAAAATCCAATAGACTATGTAGCCCACTGGTATAGTAGAGAGACTTACCTCAAGACTTATAGTCATATTCTTGAGGTCATAAATGGTGAAGATTTCTGGGAATTCACAGACTGTGACATTATGGGGCCTCCACCAATACCAAGGAAACTTAAAGGAAGACCACAGAGGCTAAGAAGGAGAGAAGGTTGGGAAGACAAAGGAAATGATGGTCAATTGAAGAGGGTGGGTAGAGTTGGAAGGAAAATGCATTGTAGCATTTGTAGAAAGTCTGATCATTGAAGGAACCAGTGCCCAGTTAAAGAAAAGGATGCAGAGCCCACAAGAGAGCAAGTTAATGAGCCAACTGCATATACTACTACACATCCTACTGCACTGCCTGGTGTAGTAATTAAAGAGGGAGACCAATTCAACAAAGCAAAGGAAATAACACCTAATGTAAGTTTCTATTTAGTATGTTCATTATTTAGACTGAGAATGATAAAGTCTAACTATGAGAGTTATTATAATACACAGGTAAAGGTAAAGAAAAGGTGGGATGCTCTAATGAAATGGTCAAAGATAGACCCCCACAAGCATTTATGTTTGTAAGTAAAGGCTACTCATTAACCCATTATATCTACTTTGACAGTAATCATTTAATTGCTCAATTATTCCTATCAATATATATTTTGTAGATGCCAACTCCACGTGTGATGAATACTACTGATTTTCCTATCAATAATACCCCTCCAGCTAGTACCCCACCAAATGAAGCACACCTTAGTGGTATGGGCTTCCAAACACCAAGTCTAAGCTCAGTTTCTTCCAAATTTCAAACCAGAAGAGGGGGGAAAGGAAGATAAGTGTTGGCAACCAAGAATCTACACGAGGGACATACAAAATTCCAAGGAAGAAGGATGGAGCAAAGTAAGACCAGAATTAGGATATCATGCTTTTTGGGACTGAAGACTGTGATATTAAGTTATTAGGTTTCTTATCTTTTGGTACTGATTTTTGGGATATTAAGTACCAAGGTTTCTTATCTTTTGGGACAGATTATGGTATTTTGTATGTAATTATGCCACTTAATGATGGTCAAGTATAGGCTCTTATATGGAATGTTTGAACTGGATGATTATTAATATGGAATATATGTTTTGGAGCATTGAATTTTGGTTTACTAATCATGGTTTCTTATCTTTTTGTTGTGTGTTGGTTACTATGTTGGTACATTTATTAGGTTATGTGTTGGTTATGGTTTAATGGGTTGTGTGTTGGTTACTATGTAAAGGTTGTGTGTTGGTTATGGTTTACTATGACAGGGTACATTTTCCATTCTATCTATGCTCTATTATGGCTCTGTTTTGGCTATGTTATGAACTGCTTTGTTATGGCCTATTATGAACTGCTCTGTCTATGAGTCTGCTGCATTCAATACATACTATAATACATTAAGCATTCAATACATACTTGCCAAAATATACAATACATACTTTAAGCATTCAATACATACTTTAATCCTTACCAAAATATACATGACCAAAATATAATACTTTAATACATACTTTAATCCTTTACTACATTTCAATCTACAGATCTACACATTTGGTTGCAATACAATGAAAAACAAAATCCAAGAAACATCTAAACTAATCTATAATTTCTTCTCCATTGAACTTTGCCTGTCAATTTTCTTCCTCAATTGCTTCCCTTGTCTTTGCAGCACCAAAACCTCTTCTTCTTCATTGTTTATCTCACCTTTGCTCATCAATGTGTTCCCAGTTTCCAGCTTCTTTATTATTTCCATCAAAATCTCAATTTTTTCATTTCTTCTTTCTATCTTTCCCTTTAGCTACAATATCACTTCCCTTGATCTCTCTGTAAATGGAGGATCACACCATTTAAAGAACCTACAACACAACCTGTTATCCTGCAACCAGTTGCACACAAATACATCCATCAAGCCCATAACAGATATGCTTTTACAACATACAACAAATATATTAAGGTCTACCAAGCATGAATTTGGGTATTTAGGTCAGTAAAAACATAACAATCTTCCATTTCTCTTTGAAATCATCAGTTTTTGAAATCTTCAAATTGTATAACAGTAAGATAGCCATCCTCTCTTAATCATCAGTTTTTGAAATCTTCAAATAACTCCCCAACCATCTAATACTCAAATATTTAACAACACCAGAGCAACTGATGCTAAATATTACAACAAACATTAGGTCTATAGAGCCCAGCTAGAAGAAATTAGGTCACATACCTTGAAACGAGAACAACCGATGAACCTTCTTCCCGGATCAGCAGTTCCCTCTTTCCAAGCTACCCACATCGGTGTGACAATCCCACATCGGCATGTGACTGGAGTTCTGGGCATCTCCTAATCTTCGATACGATTTGTGAAGCTATTTTCGCTGGAGCTCATGTTAGTTACACTCTTACTTGTCTTCTTTTTCTTCGTCGATCTATATATGTGAATGAAGGCAGAAGTTGGAATCGATTTGTGAATGACTTTGGGGATAGAGAGTTTTGATTCCTCTCTTCAATTTCTCTTCATCATCGGTTTACCTGATGCTGAAGAACAAATGATTTGGGAATGATTTTAGGGATTTAGAGATTTAGGGATTTAGTGGGTTAAGGGATTTATGGATTTACAAATTTAATCCACATAATATATTCAATCGGTTGCCAGTATTGACACGTATTGCCACATCCTTTCTCTGTTAAATGGTTAACAGAAAAAGAGAAAAAAAACACTTTTTATAAATAATGTATAGTTTAATGAGTTGACCGTAAAAAAATTCACTTCAGTGATGTATATGTAAACCGAGGTCGAGTAGAGTGAGGAAAAGTGAATTTAACCCATAAAAAACCTGATTCGCACTTCTCAGTCTTTAATTAGGCTTGAATGGCACTCTTAGGATGGCTTATGTAAGAAAAGGATTGCCGAGAATCCAACTGAGAGATGACAAGATCTTAAATATTCGACATTATCCTAGCCTTTTTGCATTCCTTGTAATTGAATTAGCATAACATTTTATTTTTTATATGTGAAAATAACATTTAATGTGACACATTAGATAACTTATTTAGGTCATCATTAAAAATGACGTAGTTTATATTAGTTGCTGACTGTTGGGAATTAAGTCACGTAAAATAAACAACACAATAAGAGAAATAAATCAACACAATATTTAACGTGGTTTGGTTTTAAATGACCTAATTCACAAAACCAACTTCAATATATTAATCTCTATGGTACAACTTTTTATACGGAATAAAAGCTGAAAAAACTCCCACACACAACCACCCAAGACCCAATTACACACTCTCTCAACTCTCTAAGATGTTACTTCCTTTTGGTTATGTTTTACATTTCTCTACACATAATACTTTATTTATAGAGAACCCACAACTCCCTTTTCCTAATCTAATTAGGACACTATCACATACTAAATATACCTACTACAAATAGACTTCTAAAATAATACTCCTAATAAAAGTAAGATAAGATTCCTTGTCATAATAGGATTCGAGAAGTTACCTAACAATTTGTTAGGAATGGTTAAGTTATGCATATTATAAATTTGATGATGTGATTATAATGTATAATTTTTTAATAGTTTTGTAAAGTCCTTATCTGAGATATATTTGTACAAGGATATAGAAATAGAACGATCAAACTTGTTAGGTTGATCCTCTGAGTTGATTCAATATATAAATGATAGGATCAAATCGATCGTATAGTATTGTTAATCGATCGGAGAGTTACTCTGCCTGTTTGTAATGTTAATTGAGTTCATAGATTAATCTAAGTGTTCGTAGAGCATTAGGTATATGATCGTAGATCTGCTAAAGTGTTCGTTGAAAAAGAAGAAGTCAGCCAAGTTGAGCTTATACACCGTCAAGTTAGAGCGTCGTCGAGTTTAAGAACGTCGAGTGCTCTAGCAAATTTGTAGAGCTGATCGTAGAACAACTTTTTGTAGACTGCAGAACGTCGAGTATCCTAAGTTAAGGCTCTATGTTCTCTAGCAAACTCTACGAACAATCAAGATTGTAGAGTATGTCAGAACTGTTATAAGACTGACAAAGTTGCAGAGCATTGCAGAGCGAAGATCTCAAGGCTATTTCTCACTATCTTCAAATTTAGATTGGAAGATCAGATAGTGGTGTGTTTGAGCCGCTAGATCGAAGATGTGACACCACTCATGTGGTAGGTGAGATTGCAGACTGATGAGACTTGTTAATGCCGAAAGCAACCTTCTTACCTACCCAAAAGAGTTAACATCAGAGAACATCTGGAGCAAAGCATTAAATGCACTAACGGGAATTCTCCAATGGGACAATATCCAGAGGTCTATAAAAGGAGTACAAGGATTTAAATCCAAAAATGAATCAAGAACTAAAAATTTGAATCTCTGCCAAAATAGAAAAGCTCTACTCTACGATATATAGAGAACTACTCGTTCAAGCTGCTAAGTACCAGGAAGAAGTCAAATCCGATTGCAAAGCATAGCAGCACCCAAAACAACTATTATTCAGTGCGACTCGAGTGTCTTAGTGACTTTCATCCAAGTCTAAGTGACTTGAAGATGTCTAAGTGACCTTCTCTGAGTGACCTTATCGTAACTAAGAGACTCAAAGGAATCTTAGTGATTCAGTTTTAATAGATCTTAGTTATTTGGTCTTTGTGACCCATCTATAATGGATATCATACTTGTTGAAGTAGAAGAGTGGACTAGGAGTTGTTTATACTTCGAACCACTTAAACGTCATGCGTTATTTACATTATGTTCTTACATTTTGTCATATATATGCTATAGCTGTGAAGTGGCAAATATCCACAAGAACTAAATTTAGAACTGAGATTTCATTAAATCTTTAAGGGGTGTTTCAAACTAATATTCTGATGTGCTAAGATTAATTGAACAAATTAATTATCTGGTAAGTAATCTTTAAATAAGCAAAAGTTTTTAAAAATCTATTCAACCCCCCTTCTAGATCTCTATTATGTCTCTGGAAAATAACATAATTCCTCTCTCGACTCGAATCCCCAAACACTTCAACTTTATCTCTGAACTTCACTCTATGGTTGCCCTTTTTGGTCTTCTTTTCACGCATAGACTGTCCATCTAACACAAAAATTAATTTTTCTATTCTTCAAACCTTAAATAATTAATTTGTCTTCCTCGAACACCTTGCATGAATCTCCTTGACCCACATATGTATATCAACACGAAGATAATTCTCCCAATGAAATTATATTCTCACCACAACTAGGGGCATAACATATCTTCTCAAGAATCTTTGTAGAACCATCATGAAGTTTGAAATGAACACTTTCAACGCCTTCAATCTTCACTCTTTTTTTATTCATTGCATTAATGTAGCCAAATTCTCCATCTTTCTTCAAACTCTTAAAATAATCTCTCTCTTTACATATATGCATAGAAGCCTCAGAACCCAATACCCATTCATCTTCATTATAACCACTCTTAGTTATCAAACCATCAACTTAAGAGATAAGAAGAGTATTTTAGTATTTTTAACACCTTCTATAAATGGTGTTTGTCGGCGCCGGTAAGAAAAATTTCCCTCTTCCTAGGTGTTTCTTACCCTTTATGTTTTCTATGTGATTTTGTTTGATCTGAAGAGTGAGATTTTAGAAAGAGTTCGACATATAATGTCGACAATTTGAAAAGATTGTTTTTATTGGCCCGAATTAGACAGAGCAACTAGTTGGTATGAGTTAAATAGTTGTACCAACTCAACCGAGTTTTGAAAGATTTTGTAATATGGCCCAATTATTGGATTCTATTTAATTGGTCTTGAAAACCGAGATTCATAGAGTTCGGGGGCTTGATTAAGCGGAGGGAAAGATGTTAGGCACCCCTGACTTCCGTGAAACACGATTACCGCGCTTTTCATTCCCTAATCATTGTGTATGTGTGTATGTTGCAGTTAATTGGGCCTAAGTGCTTTATTTGAAAGTAGTGGTGTGCTTTGTTGGACCTATATACGAAGGGTTTGATTTACTGAAAAGTCCATTTTAAGACAATAATATAAAAGTGATATTTTTGAAATCAGTTTTCAAACCCTTTTGCTCGCATTGGAATTGAAACCATTTGATACTTCCATTTTATTCCATATTCGGCTTTACTTGATTTTATTCTCGGGATGCGAAGCATCCTCGACAAAATAATATATATATATATATATATATATATATATATATATATATATATATATGTGCTGGGCTCCTTATGGGCATGAAAACCATCAAAGCAGACCTGAGCACCACATAAATAATTTTCATTAGTTCAGGACCTTAAATCTGGATAACCGTTTTAAGGTCCTATTTTTACCTGTATAAAATTTGCAAGCTTGCTGTACAACTTAACCAGGTCCATCATGGGAACCGAATCTAGATTCGTTGGTTGAATCATAGATCCTGTAGCTCCTAGGCTCACATAAAATTAAATAAATAGCTTGCATAGTGAATATACTGTAATAAAACATAAAACTATACTAGACATCGCTAAACGAAAGATTCATTAGTCAAATCTCCGTACGTGAGTAGCACATAGCTTCTAGTTTCATCTAGATATATATCTAGGGTCACATAGTTTCTAAATATTTATAAAAACTAGAAAGAAAACTAGATCTGTACAGATCTTAGCAATTCTAGCTTCCAGGTTCAAGTTTTATAAATTTTGAACCAGTTAAAAGCTAGATCTGGCTAGATATAGTAGAGATCTAGTCAATACAGCTCAAATATCAACTATTTACAAGAAATGAACGGTTAAAACTTTAGATCTGAGGAATATAAGCTACTAAGTATATGTATATAGCACTTATATACATATTAGAGTAAGCGAAGAAGACAGATCTGAAAAATCTTACAGTATATCACGAGAATGGCTCTCGAATGGCTTTTGGCACTCCGATACTCGTTTCCCACCAGTTAAACTTTGATATGTTGTAGTATATATGTGTATGATTGTTACAAAGAAATTTTACAAGAATCGAAGTATGTTAGACCCTCCGTTTGACCCTCCTAGCCTCTATTTCTCTCTCTTCCTCTGGAAACCAAAGGGGGAGGCTCTATTTATAGACCCGAGCTTCCGTAAATAGACCTACAACTTCTGCGGGTATACCTGTGGAAGTGCCCTGGTGGGCCCAGCCTCAAAGTACGTGCAATCTCGATCGACGTCCAGTCCGCTGAAATGCTTGTAACTTGCAATCCGGGAATCCGATGGAGTGTGTCATACCATTCCAAAAAGATCTCTCTGAGAGCTACGCAATGACATAGGGCTTTCCTTTTTCTGAATCAGGGAAGATGGGTCCATGACCAAATTGACATCTTCGGGTCTTCGCAGGTAGTCCGTTGAGCTGTTTTGCGTAGTTTGCGCTTGGAAGTGCTGCAATGGCTCTTTATGACCCTATTTGCAGCTGTATTGAGGTTGTTGATATTGACTTGTCAAAATGACCTTTTAGCCCTCCCGAGGGTTGTCTCCAAGGTTGATGGGGCATTTGTTTGTCCTTTAAGATTGTCTCCGGGGTTTGATTGCAGCCGATTCTGTTCTTCCTCAGGTTTGTCTCCAAGGGTTGATTTGATATCCCGGGGCTATCTCCGAGGTTGGATTTGATGTTTTGGTCCTCCATGGTTATCTCTAGAGTGTGAAAAAGACGCTTTTACCCTCTTGCATAGTTAGTAATAGGAAAACAAAATTTCGAGTGTCGACAGTGTTAATACTAAGAGTTTACAAATTTTTTGAACCACATGTAGTTAAGTTGTGGTTTTTTAAATACATTTGGTGATTTATAAAAAGGTGTAAGTCACAAGTGTTAAATTGTGTTTTACCAATATTTTTTTTGTACCATTTACATTATAAACACTAGTATCTTGACACACGCGTTGCGTATGAAAAAAAAAATATAAAACACAAAATATGAGTGGTACTATAAAATTTTATCGAAAAAGTTATCGCTTAAATTCTACTTATATTACCCTCCTATTTTATCTCCACATATTTTTCTCATTAGTTTAAGATCACATTCAATTTACCACACTTATAGTTTATATTCAAGAATCAATGATTCATCTCTCCACTCTTATAACAAATTTTAGAGGGTAAGAAAGAAAACAAAAAGGCTTCAGTTTGATGTTTACACCAAAATAATTGCTAACATCTTCTCCCCACTTTATAATATAGATATATATAGATAACAAAACTAATATAAGGGTAAAATAGTATGTTGAATGTAAACCTCAAGTTTTCTTTTATTTCCTTTTATAAACTAAGTAATAACATGGGAGAAAATTTATAAGTTTTTTATTCTTTTCTTTTCTCATCAAACTTAAGTTTTCTATTCTTTTATTATTTCTCTCCCACACTCTTTTATCCATTATTTGTCTAATTTGCTCTTATGTTTTTCCACATTCTTTCACATTTTTCTTTTATCATTTGTGTAATCACTTGTCACTATTTTTTAAAAAGTCACCGGGTGATGAGTTCTTATCTACAAAGATGTAGAGCTGGTCGTCTATTTGAAAAATTATACAAAAGGATAGGTTATTGAAAGCTAATGTTGCTCTCGGTGGATATGTTGTGTAAGATAGTGACAAAGGGGAAAGTTGAGAGTAAATGATACCAATTCCAACCACTTATTAATGAAGTGAGTGCTTCCACGCGGGCAATCCAACTGCAAGATCAAGACTAGAGGTGATTGGCGCTTAAAACATCTGATTCGCATTTCTCAGTCTTCAATTAGGCTTGAATGACACTCTTAGGAGGTCTTGCGCAAGAAACGGTTAGTCGAGAATCCAATTGAGAGATGATAAGATCTTAAATATTTGACGTTATCCCAACTTTTTCGCATCCTTTGCAATTGAATAAGCAGAACATTTTATTTTTTATTTGTGAAAATAACATCTAATGTGACACATTAGATAACTTATTTAGGTCATCTTCCAAAACGACGTAGTTTATATTAGTTGCTGATTGTTGGGAATTAAGTCACGTAAAATAAACAACACAATAAGAGAAATGAATCAACACAATATTTAACGTGGTTTGGTCTTCAATGACCTAATTTAGAAAACCGACTTTAATATATTAAGCTCCATGATACAACTTTTTGTACAGAATTAAAGCTGAAAAAACTGAAAGTAGTATGCACACAAGCCAATCATATTTGATATGATGAAGCATATACTTTGTAATAATGTTATTTATTTATTAATAAAAGATTTATTTATTAAAGGCTTTAATTTATCTATATAGTGTTGTTATATTAAATGTGATAAACCCCTAGTTTTTAAGCAATGCTTTTAGAATCATGATGATGATCATGCTAATGAGATCTAAATTCTTAGATAGCTTAACACTAAAATACTTTCCAATCGTTGAATTACTAAAAAGGAGATTAGTAAATCTGGATAGATTGGTACATACGTTGCCTGCTCATTGGATGAGCATGATTGATCTCATAATCATTTGTGTGGAGACACTAAAGTAAGTATGTAGGTGCTTATTAGAGAATAAGTACACTGAACGTGGCTCGTGATGAATGTATAATATTTATCTATTTTGATTCCTTTTTACTTGGTTTATTGCATGTTTTGTGGATTAACACGAGTCTAATAAGGTTGTTTATGGATTTCAGGTTGAAACGGAGTTTTGGTGAAGAAACGGGTTGATTCAGAGTTATTTCGGGGAAAAAGGAAGGAGAATCAGGATGTAGGGCAGCTCACCCCGACTGGCCTTTTGGCTTAGGAAATGCCGCCCCGGTGGCTACCTCTCTGTTTAAGTGACGCCCCAGCGCCCTTGGAAGCCACCCTGGCCCCGACCTCTCTGTCTATTGCCGCCCCGGCTAGCTTTTGTATAGAAGAACTGCCGCCCCAGTGGAGGTATGCTCTGGAGGTAGGAAAAGAAGGACACCCGCCCCGGCAGGTGTTGGTAGTATAGAAAACCCACCCCGACGGGCTTGTCGGACAGATTTAACGAATTTCTTATTTTTGGCAAGTTATTGGCAGATTTCTAAGTTGATTAGGATTGCGATTTCTGAGGATTGTGGGGACTTTGTTAGATATTATAAATACATGTAAAACCCATTAGCATGGGGGATCATCTTCTACATTCATTATCAAGGCATGTCAAGCTAAACTACTCAATTCAATTATGAAGGGATGTTGAACCTTATTCATAATTAACGGTTTGAGCAAGTTTACTTTATTTACTCTTTCGTATGTTAGGTTTATTCTGCTTATCTACATAAACTTTCTTGGATGCTATTCAATTGACTAATTTAGTTTCTGCAGGATTAAATTAGTAAATTGATATCATCTGCTAGATTAAGATATATATTAAGCAAACGATGTATGTCTGATCATAAGTAGCAATTAATGATATTCGATTGTGGTCAAACTTTTGGATATTATTAAGATTTTCAGAGGACAAGTTAAATAGTTCCTGATTGTGTAATTATTGATAGGAACAATCTAATTCTCATTTTTCATGCTTCTATCATATTAAATTTAGACTGGTAGTTCTAGGTTAAGTTAGGATCTTTTATTGGCGATTGTCGCATTAGATTTACACATAAGGAGAATTTTGGATAACTAGCGATCACAATTATCTAGGATTGTTAATCACATTGAAGGATAAATATTGTAAAAATTTGGTTAATCTATGACTGTGAAAAGGCGACACTGAACTGAAGAATTGAAGCTTTTTACTCATTGATACTTCTTTTAAATTCACTTTTAATAATTTAATTTTTCAAACCAAAACCCCCAATTCGTTTGAACATACTTGGATAAATATAAAACAAAACACTCTCTGTGGGATCGATCCTTGCTTGTTACTATACTAATTCTTGAGTTAGTAGAACAGGAGTAAGGTTAATTTTAGAGTGCTAAACGACAGCTCCCAAATTTTGTTGCCGTTGACGGGGAGTATTATTTGTTTTTATTTATTCTCTATTTTCTTTTATTTTTGTTTATGCCTCGACCTCTCACTCTCTTGATTTAAAATTTGATCCAGAAATAGAGAGAACTGCACGAAGGCTTAGGAGAGAAGCTCGAAAACCCCAAGGTACACTTGCAGATTCTGAAAAAACTTCATCCCCAGGCCTCAACATCGCACTCACCCTACTTTCAGACCATTCTTCTAGCGAATCAGACGAGGAGATGGCGGTGCCAAATAATAACAGGACTTTAAAGGAGTTGTCTACTCCTAATCTCACTCAACAACTTTTATGCATTGAATATCCTGCTTTAAATGCTGTATTAAATTAAAATTTGGACTAATTCACCTTTTGCCTTTTCACGATCGTACAGATGAGGATCCTTACAAGCATTTGAATGAGTTTCATGTTGTGCGCTCAACCATGAAGCCACACACGATTACGGAGGAGCAGATAAAACTGAGAGCTTTGCCATTCTCACTGGCGGATTTAGCAAAAGATTGGTTGTATTATCTCCCATCGGGATCGATACAATCATGGAATGACATGAAAATGCTATTTTTGGAGAAGTACTTTCCTGCTTCAAGAGTAGCCAATATAAGGAAAGAAATTTGTGGAATCCGATAATTCAGTTGTGAAACATTGTATGAATACTGGGAGAGATTCAAAAAGCTTTGCTCCATCTGTCCACCCCACCAGATTGATGATCAACACCTTATCCAGTACTTTTATGAGGGACTTGTACCGATGGATAGAAGTATGATCGACGCTACTAGTGGAGGAGCATTAGTAGATAAAACACCAGAGGCTGCAAAGAATTTGATTACAAATATGGCCACCAATGCATAGTAATATGGAACACGGAATGATTATCCATCATAAAGGGTAAGTGAGGTAAGCACGAGTAATTTAGGGCAATAGATTTCTGATTTAACTGTTGTGGTGAAACAATTAGCAACAGGTAACTCGTAGATTGCAAAGGCTTGCGGAATATGTTTAATGGCGGGGCACCCTACAGATTCATGCCCGACATTACAAGAGGAAGAGAATGCACAACAAGCTAATGCAGTGGAAAATTACCAGGCACAGCCGCAGAGGAAATATGACCCTTTTTCTAATACTTACAATCTAGGATGGAGGGATCATCCCAACTTGAGTTATGGGGGTGCTAGGCCGCATGCGCAAGGGTTCTACCCAAATAAATAACAATTTCAACCAACTCAGCCACAGTACCAACCCAAACCAGTATCACCGGGAAATTCTGGAACATCCTTGGAGGACATGTTCAAAGCATTTATAACACAGACACAACAGTTTTAACAAGAGACGAGATCTTCCATCCATAGTTTGGAGAGTCAAATGAGCCAATTAGCTACTACTGTGGGTCGGTTGGACTCTCAAGGTACAGGGAAGCTACCATCTTAAACTGTTGTGAATCCTAAAGAGAATGCTAGTGCTATAACCTTGAGAACTAGGAAGAAGATGGATACACCTACAGTCACAGTTGAGTTTGAGAAAGAGCAAGCTAAGGAGGAACCGAAAAAATCTAAGGTACACCCTAACCCTCCTTATCAGCTTCAAAATATTCCTCTTCCCTTTCCTCCCAGAAATTCTAGAACTTCAAAGAAAGATGAACATGAAAAAAAATTCTGAAAACTTTTAGGAAAGTAGAAGTGAATATTCCATTACTTGATGCAATTAAACAAGTGCCACGGTATGCAAAATTTTTAAAGGAATTGTGCACTAACAAACGAAAATTAAAAAATGATGAAAAAGTCACAGTTGGGGAGAATGTATCTGCTGTTCTTCAAAGAAAAATGCCCCGAAAATGTAAAGACCCAGGCATGTTCACCATTCCTTGCAAGATAAGAAACACTAGATTTGAAAAGGCCATGCTAGATTTAGGTGCTTCAATTAATGTGATGCCATTATCTGTTTATAAGTCTCTAAATCTAGGTTCTTTGAAAAATACTGGTGTGATTATTCGATTGGCAGATCGTACTAACACCTATCCTCGAGGGGTAGTTGAAGATGTCTTGATGCAGGTGAACGAACTAATCTTTTCTGCAAATTTTTGCATAGTGGATATGGGGGATGATACATCACCAAACCCAGCCCACATCTTGTTAGGAAGGCCATTCCTAAAAATAGCGATGACTAAGATTGATGTGCACAATGTGACCTTTACAATTGAGTTTAATGGCGAAAAGATCCAATTTAATATCTATGATGCCATGAGGTACCCTAGTGGTATTAGTCAAGTTTTTTCAATTGATGTATGTGACTCTTTAGTGCAGAAAACTTTTGAAAAAATTCATAGAGACAGCTTGGAGGCTGCTATTTCTAGCAGTTTGGACATGGATGGGGAGTATGAACTTGAGAAAAATTAGGAATTGAAGGAAACTGTGGCTGCACTACACTCATTGCCTAAACTCTCAGATAAGTGTGCAGTCCATTTAATTCAATTACCTGTGTCTCATCAAAAATTATTACCATCTGTTGTGCAAACTCCAACACTTGAATTGAAACAATTACATGCACACTTGAAATATGCGTATTTGGGGACTAATGAGACTTTACATGTGATAATTGCTAGTAATCTAACCAAAGTGCAGGAAGAAAAATTATTAAGAGTCCTTAGGGAACATATCATAGTTTTTGTTTGGACTATAGCAGACATAAAAGGTATTAGTCTCGCAACATGTATGCATCGGATTTTATTGAAAGATGGTGCTAAGCCCACGAGGGACGCACAACGACGATTGAACCCACCTATGATGGAGGTAGTAAAGAAAGAGGTAATAAAATTGCTCCATGCAGGAATCATCTATCCCATATCCGACAGTCAATGGGTAAGTCCGGTATAGGTAGTTCCGAAGAAATTCAGAATCACAGTTGTCAAGAATGACAATAATGAGTTAGTTCCCACACGGATGCAAACATGTTGGAGAGTGTGTATTGACTACAGAAGGTTGAATGCTGTAACTAGAAAAGATCACTTTCCCCTTCCTTTTATTGATCAAATGTTAGAACGATTAGCTGGGCATACTTATTATTGCTTTCTAGATGGTTTTTCAGATTATAACCAGATTGTGATTACACCCGAGGACCAAGAAAAGACCACATTCACATGTCCCTTTGGTACCTTTACCTATCGGCGAATGTCCTTTGGACTCTGCAATGTCCTAGGTACTTTTCAAAGATGTATGGTGAGTATATTTTTTGATCTTTTAGAAGAATGCATTGAGGTCTTTATGGATGATTTCGTAGTACATGGTAATTCTTTGGATGCTTGCCTACATAATTTGACTCGTGTTTTGGATAGATGTTTGGAAACTAACCTTGTGCTAAATTGGGAAAAATGTCACTTTATGGTAGAACAAGGAATTTTACTTGGTCATGTAGTGTCAGTTAATGGGTTAGAAGTCGATAAAACTAAAATTAATATTATATCTGCATTGCCTTACCCCATCAGCGTGTGGGAGATACGCTCTTTTCTGGGACATGCAGGATTTTATCGCAGGTTTATCAAAGATTTCTCCAAGATCGCATTGCCCCTATGCAAGTTGCTCCAAAAAGATGTGGAATTCCATTTTGATGATGAATGCAAGGTGGCTTTTGATACCTTAAAGAAATTGTTGACGTCAGCCCCTGTCATTCAACCACCAAATTAGAAGTTTCCATTTGAGATAATGTGTGATGCAAGCAACTATGCTGTCGGCGCCGTCTTGGGCCAAAAGATTGACAAAGCTGTCCATGCCATCTACTATGCTTCTAGAACATTGAGTGCGGCTTAGATAAATTATTCCACAACTAAAAAAGAACTCTTATCTGTTGTATTTTCTTTAGATAAGTTTAGATCATACTTACTTGGTACTAAAGTGATAGTTTATTCTGACCATACTGCTCTCAAGTACTTGCTTACTAAGAAGGAGTCCAAACCACGAATCATAAGATGGATCTTGCTGCTGCAAGAATTCGACTTGGAAATTAAAGATAAGAAGGGTGCGGATAACTTGGTAGCGGATCACTTGAGAAGAATTCTTAAGGAGGAAGAAGCACTACAATTACAAGACATGTTTTCGGATGAGCATCTATTTTTAATTGGCAATACAACTCTCTGGTATACAGACATTATGAATTATTTGGTAAGTGCGTATTTACCGGGTGAGTTTTCAAAATCCCAGAAAGAAAAGCTTAGGAGTGGTGCAAAACATTATGTATGGGATGACCCATACTTGTGGAAATTTTGTGCTGATCAGATAGTTAGACGTTGGGTACCTGATAATGAGTTCCAATCTATTCTAGCTTTCTGTCATTCCTATACTTGTGGAGGTCATTTTGGACCTAAAAGAACATCACATAAGGTGTTAGAGAGTGGTTTCTTTTGGCCCTCAATTTTCAAAGACTCATATCTATTTTGCAAATCATGTGAAAATTATCAAAGAACAGGAAATATATCACATAGACATCAAATGCCACAAAACCCTATTCTAATTGTTGAAATCTTTGATGTTTGGGGTATTAATTTTATGGGACCTTTTCCTGTTTCCTTTGGTAATGTTTACATCTTATTAGCGGTTGATTATGTTTCAAAGTGGGTGGAAGCTAAAGCCACTAAGACTGACAATTCTAAAGTTGTTGTAGATTTTGTCAGGACTAACATATTTGTCAGGTTTGGAGAACCACGAGCCATCATTAGTGATCGCGGAACTCACTTTTGTAATAGGATATTAGCAGCTTTGTTCAAGAAATACAACGTTCTTCATAGGATTTTTACATCCTATCATCCGCAAAGCAATGGCCACGCTGAGGTATCCAACTGAGAGATAAAATCCATTTTGGAGAAAGTAGTCAACTCGAGCAGGAAAGATTGGAGTCTTAGATTGGAGGATGCACTTTGGGCATATAGGACGACATACAAAACTCCTATTGGTATGTCTCCTTATAGGCTGGTGTTCGGGAAACCATGCCACCTACCTGTGGAGCTAGAGCATAAAGCTTTCTAGACGATCAAATAGTGCAACATGAACTTAGATCAAGCTGGCATCCATAAAAAGTTGCAGTTACAAGAACTCGAGGAGTTGCGTTTTGAATCATATGAGAGTTCTAAACTGTATAAGGCTAAGACGAAAGCTTTCCATGATAAGCAGATTTTGCGAAAGAATTTCACTGTTGGGCAAAATGTTCTCCTTTATAATTCATGATTGAAATTATTTCCAGTTAAGCTTCGTTCCCGTTGGGAAGGTCTATTTGTTGTTATTAATGTGTTTCCTCATGGTGCTATAAATATACAAAAATCCAAAGACAGGGAATGTGTTCAAGGTGAACGGACATAGGTTGAAGCCATTTTTGGATAGCAGTCAGGTTGAGGAGGTTGAGATGTTGACGCTGATGGATCTTGCTTCCAAATGATTGAGAGGATTGCAGTCGAGCTAACGATGTTAAACAACGACAGCTGCTTGGGAGGCAACCCAAGGATTCAGATTTGATCATTCTATCCCTCTTCTTTTTTTTAATTTGTTAGTTGTAGTATTTTCTGCTTTGCATGATTTTCTTACATTGGGGACAATGTATGGTTTGAGTGTGGGGGAATTTTAGGTTTTAGTTTTTGTTTTTTAGGTATAGTAGTCCAAAATTTGCTGAAATTTGAAAATCTGCTGAAATTTTTACTTGAATCCATGATTTTATTCGCCTAAGTGTTGAAGAGTTAGAGTCAAGGATTGAAAATTGATGTTTAATTTCAAGATCTATTGGTATATAGTTGATCAATGAATGAGGAAAACTAAGTCATTAACCATTGTACTCGATTCAAATTGAATTTGTTGATATGTGAGTACTTGAATATGTGAAGCATGTTTAGTTGACTAAGTTTTATGTGGAGTTGTCTATGTGCACTGATTTCATGCTTCAAAACTGTTTTCACTTCTTATGTTAATGAAAGAACCTTGTGAAAAGAAAAATTGAATGAAAAATAAAAAAATGATGATGAAATTGATGTATGAAAAAATAGTGAAAATCTGCTTCAATGTCCGTTATATGAATTAACTGGGTGTCCAAGCCTAGGGAAGCATCGGTATTCACACTGAAAAATGTGATGGATAAAAGCAGCTTGACTAGTCAACTTTTGTGGCCTTTGTTACTTGAATAAGTAAGCCCTTGGGGTGTCTTTACACCCAGCGCCCTAAAACCATCAGGTTTGGGAGTCGTTGGTGGAAAGTTTGCTAAATGGGTAACACTGAAAAGCCTAAGAAAAGGAGAAATTGCACATGTCAAGAGAAAAATATGAGAAAGACATCAAAATATAGTCATCTGGGCTAAAATGCAGGTTCTTTGGAAAGAAAAGTAAAAAGCAGGAAAACATGTTTTCAGTTATGAGTTAGTGTGCGTAGTTTTTGTTCCATAACAACTAAGTTGGGTAAGTATGCAGATTATGGGATTGTCACTGATGTGGTTACGGTTCAATTTGTTGAAAGTAATTGGTGAGTTGATAAGGTTATTAGTCATGAATTGATTGATGAAGTACAAATCAGGCTTCTGTTGATAAACATTGATGCTCATGAATTGTAACTTGAACTTTTCGATACCGTAGTTGAATATAATTTTGTGCCTGGTAGCATAACCTTGGATTTGGTTTACACAAGGACGTGTAAAAACTAAATGTGGGGGAATTTGATAAGTGTATAATATTTATCTTTTTTGATTCCTTTTTTACTTGGTTTATTGCATGTTTTGTGGATTAACACGAGTCTAATGAGATTGTTTATGGATTTCAGGTTGAAACGGAGTTTTGGTGAAGAAACGGGTTGATTCGGAGTTGTTGCGGGGCAAAAAGAAGGAGAATCAGGATGCAGGGCAGCCTGCCCCGGCGGGCCTTTTGGCTTAGGAAATGCTGCCTCGATGGCTACCTCTTTGTCCAAGTGACGCACCAGCGCGCTTGGAAGCCACCTCGGTCCCAACCTCTCTGTCCATTGCCGCCCCAGCCAGCTTTTGTATAGAAGAAGTACCGCCCTGGCGGGGGTATGCTTTAGAGCTAGGAAAAGAAGGATACGCACCCCGACGAGTGTTGGCATTATAGAAGACCCACCTTGGCCGGCTTGTCGGACAGATTTAGCGAATTTCTTATTTTTGGCAAGTTATTGGCAGATTTCTAAGTTGATTAGGATTGCAATTTCTGAGGATTGTGGCGACTTTGTTAGACATTATAAATACATGTAAGACCCATTAGCATGGGGTATCATCTTCTACATTCATTCAAACCCTATTTTAGGAGAATCAAGGCATGTCAAGTTAAACTACTCAATTCAATTCTGAAGGGATGTTGAACCATATTTATAATTAACGGTTTGAGCAAGTTTACTTTATTTACTCTTTCGTATGTGAGATTTGTTATGCTTATCTACATAAACTTTCTTGTATGCTATTCAATTGACTAATTTAGTTTATGCAGGATTAAATTAGTAAATTGATATCATCTGCTAGATTAATATATATATTAAGCAAACGATGTATGTCTGATCATAAGTAGAAATTAATGATATTCGATTGTGTTCAAACTTTTGGATATTATTAAGATTTTCAGAAGACAAGTTAAATAATTCTTGATTGTGTAATTGTTGCTTGGAACAATCTGATTCTCATTTTTCATGCTTCTATCATATTAAATTTAGACTGGTAGTTCTAGGTTATATGATAGTTAGAATCTTTTGTTGGTGATTGTCGCATTAGATTTACACATAAAGAGAATTTTGGATAACTAGCGATTGCAGTTATCTAGGATTGTTAATCTCATTGAAGGATAAATATTATAAAAACTTGGTTAATCTATGATTGTGAAAAGGCGATACTGAACTGAAGAATTGAAGTTTTTTACTCATTGATCTTTGAAATTCACTTTTGATAATTCAACTTTTCAAACTAAAACCCCCAATTCGTTAGAACATACTTGGATAAATATAAAATAAAACACTCTCTGTGGGATTGATCCTTGATTGTTACTATACTAATTCTTGAGTTAGTAGAATAGGAGTAATGTTAATTTTGGAGTGCTAAACGACAGCTCCCAGCTCGCTAAGGATTACCTAATGGAGTTTTACTTGTTGGTCAATAGAAATTCCTTAAGTGATAGTAGTACATATAATCCTTAGACTTGAGATCATCATAGTATCTTGTATATGATGAGGTATACTTTGACATGTCCCTTAAGACCCTAAGGGTATATCAAAGGATATGCTTGGGTATAATAATTTATATACGGAGATAATAAATGATCAACAAATAATCTACAGCTTCTAGTAAAAGGAGAATGTCCTATGTGATTCGATAAATGACAACTCAGTAGTCTTTGGCCAAGACAGAATGAAATTAGAAAGTAGTTTCTACTTTGTATTATCTAGAGTTGTGCAATTAAGAATCGAAATACCTATATTTAAATAAGATAAGACTTGATAGTAATTCCATATCTTATATTTAATTGGAACATTATATGGTGGAAGGAATGAATTGTACAGTAACTATTTACTCAAAGGTTCTTTTATGATTAATGTTGAAATCTATATTATCTAGAAAGTCGTTGATAGCTAAGGGGGCTTACACTTATTTTAGAATAAATGTTATTTATTTAAATGAATTAAATAGTTTAATTTCTTTATTTAAATAAGATTATAATTGTTCTAATTGATTTATTTACAACCGATTTAATACGTAGAACCTAAAGGGTCACATTATAAAAGGAAGAATATTTATTTAAGAAGCAAATTACATAATCTTAATAATAAGATAAGTGTATTTAATTTAATTTATGGTGATAAAATAAATTAAATAACTTAATATTTATTATTTAATATTTTAGAAATATTAAATTTAAATTAATAAGAGGAGTCTTATTATTATTATTAATTTAATTCTAAAGGGTTTGGGAATTAATTAATAAAAGTACTCTCATATATTCCTAATAAGATTATGAGGCTAATTAATTAAAGAGTGTAATTAATTATTCATATTAAGATTAGGAAGCCTAATTAATTAAAAGAGTTTAATTAATTAAATGAAACCCTAATCCTAAATTGGTTAGGAGGGTTACCTACATCTATAAATAAGAAAGTCTTATTATAGATTAGGGTTACGTGTTATACACTAACAATTCCAAGAGTTGGGATAGTACATATTCTATAGAGATAGAATTATGGTTTTGTCACACACCCATCTTCTTGAATAACTATTCTTCCTTGGTGGATCACCTCTAGAGGCCAAACGCTTAGGTGGCTAACGTTGATGAAAGGAAGGAATATAACCCGGTGGATTAGAGGAGATCACGAAGGACTAGGAGTTGAACTCGTACCTGAGGAAGCTTGATTATACAAGGGTATGAATCTGATTCTCCTTCTTCTTTGTTTAGATTGATAATTTAGCATAAAGCATGATTATGGTGATGGTTTGTTTAAAATTTTAAAACTCCCTTTTATCGCGCTTTCGCCATGTTTATGTGATTTGATTACGTAATCGCGCTATATACAAACCTAACAAAAACCTCCATCACACAACCACCCAAAACCCAATTACACCCTCTCTCAACTCTCTAGGATGTTACTTCATTTTGGTTGTGTTCTACGTTTATCTAAACATGGCACTCTATTTATAGGATACCCAAAACTCTTTTTTCCTAATCTAAATAGGACACTTTCACATACTAAATATACCTACTACAAATATGACTACTTCTAAAATAATATTCCTACCAATAGTAAGATTCCCTGTCATAATAGGATTCGAGAAGTTATCTAACAATTCATCCTTCGACTCGAATCTCCAAACACTTCAACTTCATTGTAGACACTCAAAATTTCGTGTCCCTGTTACTAACACTGCAGGAGGGCAAGGCAGTCTCTTCAAGTCAAATCCGGTCACCAATACCGGTCCTTCAATTGAAATCCGATCCCAAATATTGGTCAACTTAAATCTGATCCCCAATATCGGTAAACTCAAAACTGATCCCCAATATCGGTCAACTTAAATTCGGCCCCCAAATTATTCAAGCAACGCAAATTCGGTCTCAATATCGGCCAACCAATTCAGCCCCAGAAGTAACCCGAAAAGTCAAGGTCGACTTTAGACATAAACCTGAAGCATCACAACAACTCTAGAAGAAAACCTGGAATGACCACGTCAGCCACAGAGGAAACACTGGGGACAAACATACTCGAATGGGATCCAAGTCTTGGAAACAGCTCCCGGAAGTCAACTAGAGGCATGCCAACACTAGAGGCAACCTCGGGAGAGGCAAAATGATCATTTTACCAACTCTCAGCCGATTCTGTCAAACTCAAACCGAATCGATGCCGCCAAAGTCAGAATGAACCACAACGATGATCCCGAGTGCAAACAGCGTAAGACAGCTCGACGGACAAACTACTAGAAAATAAAGACCCGGCCATGAACCTGTCTTTTTGGGCTTAAAAAGGGTCAAATCATGTGTCATTGCAACACTCTCGGCTAGGGCTTTTCGAAAAGATATAGCACGCCTCAAACAGACGCTCCAATCAAAAGTTATGAGTTTCAAACCTGACATCGCATTGTCCAACATGCACGCACTTCAAGATGACAAAGCCAGGCATGTGGGCCCCACCTTGGGGAGCCGTACCTCTACCTGCGGTAGCAGCAGGTAGAGTGGAGGCTCCCTGGCCTATAAATAAACATACACCCCCTCATATTTAAGAATAATAAAACACAGCGAAGCTCTGCCAATTCAATTTTTTGACGTTTACACCTCTTCTAAACTCAAATATTTTCACTCTAACACGTAGATATACCCATATACTACCACATATCAGAAAATAACAGGTAGATTTTGGACATATAGAGCCTACGATTTGGCAAAAAGCCCGTGTAGCAGTCTATTGTAAGTATTTTCATGATCAGAAAGTGAATATTACTTCTTTATACTTTTATACACTTGCACGTTAAATTTCATTTTCTAACAATGCCCGGAACTTAGTTCCATGGCTGTTTTCGTCAAAATTTGGTATATTTTTGCACATAAACTGATTTTTTGGCATTTCTACAACTCGGATTGACGATCCGTCAGCTCCAGCAGCTTCAATGCACTAGCACACACATTCTGGCAACTTCGCTGGACTGGGTTATCTTCCCAGTCTGGGTTTGGCCCTTTTTTGTATATATTTAACTGTATATATACTAACATTTCAATATTGTCAAGCCCAGATGTCAAGTCCGAGGTAGTTTGCCTCTTTTATATATATTTACGCATATATGAGCGATTTTCATCATAACTGGGGTCTCTTCCCAGTATTGGTTGACTACATTTCTGTCAATATATCTATGTTTCAATTCTAGTCCGGGCACCGGCGTGAAAACCCGTCGCCCTTTATACTGTTTTTGCACACTTCACCATACTGGGTGATCTCCCCAGTCACTAGTTGACTAGTTTTATGTAATGTACATTCCATTCTGTCCTGGGCTATTTCGTGGCCTTTATACTGTTTTTTGCATACTTCGCTATACTAGGTGATCTGCCCAGTCACTGGTTGACTACTTTTCTGTATATTTACATTCCAGTTCGGCCTGGATCATTCTGTGGCATTTTTACTGCTTTTATATATATTTATGTATATATAAATAGCCTTCACCATCACTGGTTCTCTTCCCAGTCTTGGTTGACTACGTTTCTGTCAATATATATATATATTTCAATTCAAGTCCGGGCACCAGCATGAAAACCCATCGCCCTTTACAGCTTTTATATATATATATATATATATATATATATATATATATATATATTACTTTACTCGCTTTCTATTCAACTGTTTCTTTAAATATTCATTTTATATGAATTGGCATTGACATATCTGCAGGCGAACTAGATTTATTTAAATCTCGCCAATTCTAGTTTTCAAACGGTTCAAAACCTTCAACCATTTCAAATCTACTAACTGGTGACTCTATAAAACGTTCAAATCGTCGATATGATACATGTTGGTCTTTCTCCTAAAAAGCCCTTCAAAACCTTTTTCCTAAATAAAAAGAGTGAGGGTAAAGAGAACTTAGGAAAAGAGATTAAAAGATCCGGGTTGTGATCCGACCCGAGAAGTTTTTAAACCAACGTTGACAGGTGGCGACTCTGCTGGGGAAAGTAGAGGGCTTAGGCCGCTTTCAAATCTTTTTAAATATTTCCCTTTTAAAACTATTGAATGCGTGAAATTCTGCGTTTTCACAGTCAATGAATGAGTGAATGCTACGTCTTTATATTAAATGAATGCGTAAATGCTGCGTCTTTACATTGAATGAATGTTTTCCTGCTTTTTAGTGCTTTGGACCCATATTTAGTGCTTCGCACCAATGTCATCATATGCATAACGGTGAGACACGATGTATGTGAATGTATGCTGTGTGTCCCTCTCATAAGGAGGATAACCTGGTCGGTGATAAGTAATGTCTCTGGGGACGACTAAGTCTCTCGGGCTCATGAAAATGCATCACCCAGATTCGCTCCAGTTGAAAGATAGGATTAATTTCCCCTCTATTAGATTGCAATGATCTGGGAATCTTCATGCCGAAAAACAAAGCCGCGAGAGTAACCTAGGATAGTTCAGCCTCTGATTAACCAAATTCGAAGGGAAGCTTCTTCATGCCTTCCTCTTTCAATTCCATGTTAAGTCTCCAATTACCGAGGAGCACAATGTAAATATCATAATGAAAGATTTACTTTCCCTGTCAAAATACCATGTCATCCTGTTATCAAAATAACTAACCTCGATTTTGCAGGATAAAATCTAAAAAACACATCATTCATCCTGTTCTTACCTACATCAGAAAATTGACGCGCCTACGTTTTGTTGTAAGTACAAAAAAGTGGTTTTATTACTAGATCATAAATTGAAAAGGCACAAAGCCTATCCAACTGATATGGCTGAAAGTAGCCAAAACGAGTCGGATTTCGTATCTCGAAAAGGGTTCGAAGGACTTAAGAATCAAATAGCAGAGTTGGCTATCCTCTTAAGAGAACAAAGTAAAAACACTCAGGGCCAACCAACACTCAATCAAATAGATACCTCCTCACAGGGTGGTAATCAAAGTGCTGACAAAAGAGGGAAATACAGATCCCTGAACCGCGATACAATGAAAAAACCAACAAAATCCCTGAAATCACAAATCTCAGGGAAGATCGAAAAACTGGCGATATTCGAAGGAAAGCCCAACAAATGGAAGAAACCATTCGGGTAATCAAAGGGACTGGAAACCTTGGAAGTGTCACCTATTCAGATCTCTGCATATTCCCAGGGGCTAGATATCCTGAAAAATTCCAAGTCCCAGAGTTTAAAAAGTACAATGGGGCAGGCGATCCCTATACGCACTTGAAAGTATACATTAGCGAGCTAGGGTCTTATGCTGAAGATGAAAACCTCAAAATGTAGCTTTTCCAAAAAAGTCTCACTGGAGAGGCTAGGACATGGTATGCCCGACTTGATAATACAAAAATCTACAGTTGGGAAGAGCTAGCTCATGCCTTCCTAACTCAATACAGCTTCCAGTCTCAGATGGTTCCGGATCGGTATCAAGTGTCCAAAATCAAAAAGCAGAGTATCGAATCTTTCCGTGAGTATGCCCAAAGATGGAGACGTCTGGCAGCACAAGTCATCCCGCCTATGACCAAAGCTGAAATGGTGATGACTTTCATAGACATCCAAGAGGCACCTTACTTTGAGAGGATCCTGGCCGGAATAGGAAAGCCATTCTCAGAGATGGTTAAACATGCGAAATGACAGAGATGGGCCTGAAAGCCGGCAAGATCAAAGATCTCACGGCCTTGAAAGTAGTCGCCGATCATATACAGTCTGGCAACTATACGAGTGATCCCATAAGGGTACCCAAGGAAGGCGATGAAGATGTATCCCTCATTGTACAGGGGCAATCTAGGAGACCCAACCATAGTCCCCCCATTTGGAAGAGGGAATGTAATCTCTCATCACGACAAACTGCATTCAACAATTACCAGGACAGAAAGAGAAAATTTGAAAGAACGAAAAATCGGGTGTTCACTCCACTAGGCGATTCTCTTGAAAACATGTTGGTGATGCTAATAGATCACAAGAAAATTATCGAACTGGCTCCACCTTTGGATCCAAAAAGTAAAAGATACAATCCTAGTCAAAGATGTTCTTACAATTCAGGATTTCCAGGACACGATACACAAGATTTTTGGTCTTTGAAGCATAAAATCCAAAACCTGATCGAAAATGGCGATATTGTGGTCCACCAACCTGACCATCCCAATGACAACCCCAACCTTCTGATACAGCATGACATAGAGGGAGTAAACATGATCGGGTCAGGAAGCGATGAAATATATCCAAATCGTAAATACATACGAAGGATGGAGGAATACCCCCAAAGGAACAGAACAAATGTTCTAGAACTAGAAAATGCAGAGGAGGGTATGACAGTGATGCAAAAGTTGGATGCAATCCAGCATCAAGTAACTCTGTTGGCTAATCTGGTAGTGCGCCAACATCAGGATACGAGGCAAATTTTCACTCAACTATCAGGAAGTCAAGGGAAAGAGGAGGTTATTTAGAATGTAAGCATATCTCCCTCCAAGATCAGCCAGCTAAATGAAGAAGATCAAAGCATGTTGAGTAGACGAGAAAGGGGGAATGATGAAATTACTAGAAGATCTCACCAAAGGAAAAATAGTCCGGAGGAGTACGAACTCCCAAATAGGAAATATCAAGTAACACTCCAAACACGGGAAAACCTTCAAAATCCTACGGCACCGAGAGTCGGGGAGAGTAGGCGGAGAATGGTATTCACACCTTTGGGGGACTCATTGGAAAATGTGTTAGCACTGTTGGTTGCGCAGAGAAAGATTATTGAGTTTCTGCCTTCTACCAAGCCCGAGACGAAGAGTTATGATGCCACAAAGATATGTTGCTATCATTCTAACTCACCTGGATATGCAACTGAGGAATGATGGTCTCTAAAGCACAAAATCCAGGATCTCATTGAAAATGGAAAACTACAGATAGAAGTCCCTATGACCATAAAATGCGAAATGAAAATAAAGAGCTTAAGAGGTCCACTCGAGGCAGGTAGTTCAGAGGAGGTGACGACTGTAAGCACCAATCCTGGCAGAACACTAGGTGGACAAATCTTAATGCTTGGAGTGACAGAGGAAACAGGAGAGTTCTATAAGGAAATTCATCCGCCACCATCAAACATCTTATTGCCAGAAGTTAGCAACCATATTTCTGACCTTATCCTCCTGGATAACGAGGAGGAGATACTCATCCTTCCCCATATGGAAAAAGCCTTAAAGGAAAGTTCCTTGCGAGAGATATAACATCAGTGCGAGGGGGATTTCATACTCAAACCCTCTCAAGCCTATGAGAAATGTGAAGGAACAGATAAAGGGAAAGATGGTAAAGTTCTCAAGGAAGCCAACCCATCGAGGAATCTAGAGTTCATCCCTTTTTGCGGTGAGTCCAATTTAAGCCTCCTTAAGGGATATGCTAAGTCAGGAGGCGATCAATTTATGGCAGTGATTGAAGATATTAATGACCAAGAGGAAACCTCTATCACGAGCCTCGAGGGCAACATAACCACGGACAACTGGACTATCAGACCTCAGCTAGCCAGGAGGACGTAGATCCAGAGGAAAGTTGCGAGTTCCAGAGGATGTTGGGACGTTATCCTCTTCTTAGCATTATGCCTTTTATTTTCCATGCATACAAAATAAAAAGACCAAAAAAATTAAAAAATCAAAAAGAAAAAAAAAATCAAAAATCGAGCTTTTCATGTAAAGCCGGAACTACGAATGACCTAATCTCCCTCAACCTGGGAGTACGTAGGCAGCCATTCACGGTGCGGTTAAACCAAACAAAAAATTTAAAAACTCATCAAACCAAACTCAAAACCCAAGATAAATACTTTTCAAACTTCTCTCCAACCAAACAGCTTGAACTACGAATGACCTGATCTCCCTCAACCCGGGAGTATGTAGGAAACCATTTCCAGAAAAAAATAAAAAACCAGTCCCAAGACACCGAATCTTCTAAAGCTCAAATCCTATTGAACCTCCTGGTCAACAGTCCCTGCTGAGGAAAATCAAAGCTAGTCTCTGAACCCATGGATAAGCGGGATAACAGTGCCAACATGACATCTCTCTGAAGATAGAGGAGCAACTGCAAGCTCCTAACCCTCGGTATCCATACGAGCCAGAACATCCACTGCCATCTGCATACTATGGCCTCGTCCCTCTCAGCAAAAGCGGCATCCTGAGCAACTGAAACCTCCTGAATCTCCTTAAAGGCTGCATCTCTGACAGAATGGATCTCACCTCTCTTCTCAATGCTGCATCCCGAGTATGTTGAGCCTCGTCTCTAGCGGCGAAAGCTATATCTCTGCCAGATAGGGCTGTCAACATCAACACCCTGACCGGATCTCTCTTGAAGGCCATCCGAGCTATCGAATCTGCCATAGCCAGATCTGTCCTGACAGGGACACTCGGTAGGTCACCAACCAAAGCCGCTGTCAAAACCTGTGAGGCGCTCATACTCCTCCAGCATAGGAGTCAACTCTTGAAGGCCAAACCTAAAAATTCTACATCCAAGAAAGACACTCAAGATCGAGGACACATGTTGAGAGGACCCAATGGCACCTCAATGTTGTTCCATCAAATCCAGAGCAAGTCTCAAAAGGAAGAGACATCGATACCTCAAGGAGACCAATCACAAGGATGAAATGGCAGACATCATAGGATGCAACCTGTCAACAACTCATCACTCCTAGTGTGCGAGAATACTTGATCTCTTTTGACCTACAGAAGAATAGGGGCGACCGTCATGAAAAATGTCTATCTCATACCCGATGATCTGTTCCCTGAATAAAAGGCCACAGATTAAACCTCACAGATCAAAACAAATCTGGTCAAAGCCATTATATTACCAACCATTACAAGCCCTTGAGTCCAATTCATTGGATTCTAAAGGCATCTCGACATCAATCATCAAAGTTGAGACAACCACACAGTGATATATCAAGCATAAGCATCAGCAAGGACCTTCAAAGAGCTGACACCCTCAATCTGAAACCTTCACTAAATCAGAAGAAAGGTCACCAAAGCCAATTGCTCCAATAAATCAATAACAATGACTGGGGCATCCAAGCATTAAAGCCAAAATCCACTACCTGTTCACTATGGGGGTCATGCGATTAAAGACTTTTGCGATCTTGGCATCTTATCAGCCCACAGGTCAAATATACCATAAAGCAATCACCCCAGATGACAAGCAAGACTGGGGCAAGTTCAGAATCAATGACAACCCGATGTGGGGACCCTTACAACAAGACTGGACCAATTCTGGAAATGGCGACAACTCAATACTGGGGCATTTATCAACCATCCAATGAAAATGCATCAGTCGGCACCATCAGCATGGTCCTTCATCATCCAAGCTTCCATCATTGGAGATCCGGTATGATCAATCGATCTTTTCCAATCATAATTTTTTGAGAATACTTCGATCCACTGATAAGGTACGACTCTTTCATCTCTTTATGTGCTTTTAATTTCCAGTTACATGCATTGGCAAGGGTATATATGTTAAACGTAGATAAATCTTGCATTAGAATCTCAGAAAAAGAGGAAAGGAAAAAAAGATTTTTGCTTAACTTGTTATGAATTGGATTAATTCTGATAAGCGAACGTGGATCAAGAATCATGAAAGTGATTAGAGAATTAAGATTATTCAACCTTTTAATTAGGCACGACGTCCTAGTTCAAAGCACTTTTTAGAGCAAACTTGACCTCATATGCATGTCTGCACTTTGCGATTAACCTGACTCTTAGTGGTGGGGTATGAAACTATGACGATAAGGATGACAATTAGTAGCCAGCCTGATGTCTCAAATTGTGGCCTGGGTCACTTGAGTTATTAAGCCTGAAAGGTGTCTTTACACCTGGTGTCCTAAAGCCATCTGGTTTGGGAGCCACCGACCCAACGCTCATTATATGGGTAACTCAGTGCCTAAGAAAACAACATTATAAGAAATCAAAACTTGAGCAGATCTGAAGCGAGGCCTAGGTTACTAGAGTAATTAAACCCGAGGGGTGTCTCTACACTTGGTGCCCTAAAGTTGTCTGGTTTGGGAGTCACCTGCCCAACACTCGCTACATGGGTAATTTAGAGCCTAAGAAAATGAATCTTGTACAAGCTCAGGCGAGGATCAAAAAGAATAGACCGCCTGACTTGTCTCAAAGTGTGGCCTTTGTTACTCGATCCAGTAAACTCGAAGGGGTGTTTTAACACCTAGTGCCCTAAAATCGTCTGGTTTAGGAGTCATTGGTACAAAACTCGTTAAATGGGTAACCCTGAATAGCCTAAGAAAATAAGATACAGTTAAGTGAGGAAAGAAAAATTTTGCAAGATAAAAATGAGATCATCTAGAGTCATAGAAGAGAAACCCTGCTAAGGGTTGCGTCACACATAGTGCACATGTCATATGATGTTAATCTTGTGAAGAGCAGTGTCTAGAGCGAAGATGAGGTGTCTCTGATATAGGGAGATAATTCTTTTGAATCTAATCTTACCCATGAAAAATGAATATGGATTCTTAAAAGTTTTTTTTGCGATGTCATAACTTGTCAAACGAAAATTTTGATTCCTTTAAGAAAACTTCATTTCAAGATCTTTTAAAGCTTAGTGAATATAAGCATTCAATTTCATAAATTTCAACTTCAAATGCCTCATTCACAAGATCATACTAATCCTGGCGACCCGAGCCATCAAGCTTTCGGCAGATATTGTTATTTTTCTGAGTGTGCAGGATATTGCTCACCATGGACATGGTCAACAAAGCGAGTTTCTTCTGTGAACCCCAGTAACAACCTATGAAAGGGCTGGGGCATTGTCGATTCCAAGAAATTGAAAGGATCTATGGCGGGACCAAGTTCCTCATCAAAATAAAAGAAAGAGTTCCTGAAAGAAATCAAGGCAACATCAGCTGTCCCTCCACAAAAAGGGAAAAATCCTCAATAGAGTCCTTAAATCGGGAAGAACAGATGCTCAATGACAAAAGACATGGCAAATGAAATCTGCATCATCAAACATGTTAACCTGCGCCAAGTCCTCATCAGTTAAGGCTTCTACACTGAAGATTAAATCTAAGTAATAAAAGAATGGGCTACATCCTCCAGAATATCAGCATTGGGTCATTAGCCAAGCCAACATTTAACCCAGTAGGGTCACAAATAGAGAGCTTGCCCCTTTTCATACTCAATGATCAGCCGTTGGCACAACCCAGCAAAGCATTAGAAATAGGTTCTGTGACATTCAGCCATTGAAGGGCACTTCAGCAAAGGTCAGATTGTCTGACACTATCAGTTGTTGGCACAACCCCAGTAAAACATTAGGAATGGTCCGATGGCAAAAATAGTATATCAATCCATCCCCATAGAGGGTAGATGATGGAATTTGTTATACAAATACTTAGAAGGGGTGTTGAGAAGGATCCGGTGATGTAAACCGTGGAACACTACTTCAGCGAAGATATCAAGATATCTTCTAATAAAGCCGTCAGTGTTTGGACCACCAGAGGGACCAGCACCAAATCCAGATCCAGAAAATAGCAGCCCCTGCGAGATCCTCATCAGAGACGACATATGAAAGGGGAACATCCAAATCTGCTCTGCGAATGACAAAAGGAGCCATATGGGAGTTAGAGCTGATAAGCCTATCAAAATCAATGCTTGAAAAGAAACTACAAATCACCTCAGAAAGGGTGAGGTAAGGTTCTACATCAATTCAATTAAGCATATGCATCAACCTAGGATAAATTAAGATCATCATATCATGTCTGGTCTGCACATGTGCACACAGCGCTACATCAGCGCACATCTCCATTAAAAAGTTAGGCATGCATACCCAGTAGAGTTAAATATGCATACATATTAAACACACAAACTCAATGAAAGAGTCTGCTACCGCTTGAGTAGGCATCGGGACAGTCCAATGATTAACCATTATCCCTACCATCAGGGTAGGCACTGTTGTAAATTATCGGTGTAAGTTATCATCAGGATAGGCATCGGGAGCACCCACTAAGGTAACTTGGCAAAAGAAATATATCCCCATCAGAGGAGCCTTCAAAAATATACAACAGCATCAGCCAAGAGAGAATTTGTCCCATGATAGTATCGACAGATTAGGGAAACCATTCATCTTAAAATCAAGATAACAACAAAGGCTATCATAAAGAACGTCATCCCCAGCAAAAATGTGGAAAATATGTCAGTTCATCCTCATCAAACAAAGCATCGGCAACACCGATGGAAATTAAACCATTCAAGTCAACACCAGCATAGACATCAACAACATTGATGACAGTCAACCATTGAGATCAGCCCCAACACAGGCATGGGTAAAGGTATGCGATTTTTATTGCGATATGCGATGCGATCTGTGATGTGATATATGATGCGATGCGAATGCGATGCGATTTGTAATGCGATATACGAAGTGCAAAATGCAATTTGCAAAAATATGTTAACATTCAGTGCATTGCGATTTGTATCATTAATATCTTGTCATATTTTAAGTGTCTAGCAATCTTTATCCTGTTCATTCCATTGCATTACATAAACATGATAAAGAAAGGCATCTATAGACACTTGAAATTTTGTGTCCCTGTTACTAACACTGCAAGAGGGCAAGGCCATCTCTTCAAATCAAAGTCGGTCACCAATACCGGTCCTTCAACTGAAATCCGATCCCCAATATCGATAAACTTAAATTTGATCCCCAATATCGGTTAACTCAAATTCGATCCTCAATATCGATCAACTTAAATCCAACCCCCAAATCGGTCAAGAAACACAAATACGATCTCAATATCGGTCAACCAATTCAGCCCCGATAGCAACCCAGAAAGTCAAAGTTAGCCCTGGCAGCAACCCGGAAGGTACAGGTCAGCCCCGGCATCAGCCCGGGAAGTCAGGTCAACTTCAGACATAAACTTGAAGCATCACAAAAACTCCAGAAGAAAACCTGGAATGACCACGTCAGCCACAGAGGAAAAACTGGGGACAAACAGACTCGAATGGGATCCAAGTCTTGGAAACAGCTATCAGAAGTCAACCAGAGGCCATGCCGACACTAGAGGCAACCCCGAGAGGGGCAAAATGGTTATTTTACAAACTCTCAACCAATTCAGTCAAGCTCAAGCCAAACTGATGCCACCAAAGTCAGAATGAACCACAACGATGATCCCGAGTGCAAACAGCGCAAGACGGCTCGATGAACAAACTATGGAGAAACAAAGACCTGGCCATGAACCCATATTTTGGGCTTAACAAGGGTTAAATCATGTGTCATTGCAACTCTCTCGGTGAAGGCTTTCCAGAAAGATATAGCACACCTCAAACGAACGCTCCGATCAAAAGTTATGAAGTTTCGAACCTGACATCGCATTATTCAGCATACACGCACTTCGAGACTACAAAGTCAAGCATATGGGCCCCACCTTGGGGAGCCGCACCTCTACCTAGAGCAGTAGCAGGTAGAGTGGAGGCTCCCTGGCCTATAAATAAATGTGCACCCCCCTTCATATTTAAGAATTCTGAAACGCAGCAAAGCTCTGCCAGTTTAATTTTTTGACTTTTACACCTCTTCCAAACCCAAATATTTTCACTCTAACACGTAGATATACCCATATACTACCACATATCAGAAAATAACCAGTAGATTTGGACATATAGAGCCTACGATTTGGCAAAAAGCCCGTGTAGCAGTCCATTGTAAGTATTTTCACAATCAGAAAGTGAATATTACTTCTTCATACTTTTATACACTTGCACGTTAAGTTTTGTTTTCTAACAATGCCCGGAACATAGTTCCATGGCCGTTTTTGTAAAAATTTGGTACATTTTTGTACATAAACTGATTTTTTATAATTTCTACAACTCGAATTGACGATCCGTTAGCTCCAGCAGCTTCAATGCACTAGCACACACATTCTGGTAACTTCGCCGGACTGGGTTATCTTCCCAGTCTGGGTTTGGCCCTTTTTTATATATATTTAACTGTGTATATATTAACATTTCAATTCTGTCAAGCCCGGATGTCAAATCCGAGGTAGTTTACCACTTTTATATATATTTACGCACATATGAGCGATTTTCACCATAACTTGGGTCTCTTTCCAGTATTGGTTGACTACATTTCTGTCAATATATCTATATTTTAATTCCAGTCCGGGCACCGGCTTGAAAATCCATCGCCCTTTATACTGTTTTGCACACTTCACCATACTGGGTGATCTCCCCAGTCACTGGTTGACTACTTTTATGCAATTTACATTCTAGTTTGGCCTAGACTATTTCGTGACCTTTATACTATTTTTTGCATACTTCGCCATATTGGGTGATCTCTAGTCACTGGTTGACTACTTTTCTGTATATTTACATTCCAGTTCGGCCTATATCATTCTGTGGCCTTTTTACTGCTTTTATATATATTTATACATATATAAGCAGCCTTCACCATCACTAGTCCTCTTCCCAGTCTTGGTTGACTATGTTTATGTCAATATATATATATATATATATATATATATATATATATATTTCAATTTCAGTCCGTGCATCGGCATGAAAACCCACCGCCCTTTATAGCTTTTGTATATATATATATATATATATATATATTTATATATTGCTTTACTCGCTTTCTATTCAACTGCTGCTTTAAATACTCATTTTATATGAATTGACATTGACATATCTGCAGGCGGACTAGATTTATTTCAATCTCGCCAATTCTAGTTTTCAAACGGTTCAAAACCTCCAGACTGAACCGGGAAGCTAGAATGGCTGAGATTTCCTTAAATCTAGATTTCTTTCTAGTTTTAGCTTCAAAAGCAACCTCGCGTCCCTTAGATCGCTATCTAGTGGGAACGAAATGCTTCGGCCATGCGGACCAGAATTTACTGAATGAATCCTCGGTTCTGGTAATATTGGGATATTTATCTATTTTTGTACAAATTTCAACTATGCAGGCTTTGGCTATTCATATGTGAGCCTAGGAATCGTGGGATTCACGATCAAAACGATCGAAATCTGATTCCCACGATGGACAAACTCCGATTTACAAATGTACCCTACCAATTTTTCTATAGAAATGTACATGTAAATAGACCTTAAAATGGTTATCAAGATTTAAGGTCTCAAGATAATGAAAAAATATCAATTGTCGTGTCCGAGTCCCTCCGATGGTTTTCATACCCATGAAGAGATCGACACTTGTATATTATGTGGTCGAGGATGCTTCGCAGTCCAACAAATCACCATTCACATATAGCCTTAAAGCTATAAAGATAAAGTTGGGAGTATCAACAGGCTTCAATTCCTATAGCAGCGTAAGGGTTTGATAAACCAGCTTTTAATATCAATAACATTATTAATTGATAAATGATCTCAATAAGTTATTATAATAATAACAGTTATTATGATAAGCAATAATAAAACCCAATTGCTTTATATTCAATGTTAATATAATGTACATGGAATATATGATTGGTGTATATGTACCTACTTGATGCATTATATTTTTGCTAATTGAAATAACATGGTAACACTCATTTTAATGTATAAAATAAATATATATTATGTGTATATATATTATAGAGCCTAGTGTATTTAGTATATAACTAAGTGTTGGGTGCACTATTAGAATGCTGAGATTACTTAGCTTGTCCCATAATGTAAGGCATTCTTTTCCTTCACGTGCATAGCCATAAGGCCTAAGCCTACTCTCTTCCTCAAACTCAGTAAAGCTATATCAATCATCAATGGGGGAGTGGGAATAATGATTTGATTCACCAACTAAATACCTACCATTCCATAACCCTCATGCAATCCTTCAATCCGTTAGTTTGATTTAGGAGAGAAAAGCTTGGTCTGGACATTTGCTTCTCTATATATATAAGCTCTTCTCCTTCACAAATTCATTGCTGAGATTTTGCCTTAGTTAAATTAAGAACATATATACATTAGTGATATCATTGAGAGGGTTCAGTAGCAGCAAGTTCAATTAGCTAATTACAGAGGTATAATCCCTCTTCCTTGATCTTCATTTTTCTATTTCTGAGATTTCTTGAATTCTTGATTTTGATTACAGTTCATGCTAGATTGTATTAGGGCATGTTCTTAGTTGCTATATAGACTTATAAGTATAATAGAAGTACTATGTGGCTGTTTAAAACTGATTTCGTGAAAGGAATTTGGCATTTGGCCCAGGTCCTGCCGAAGCAGGAAGATCACTGGCATGAACTGCACACAGCGCAGCAGCGCCGGGTTTATGCCTGGTTGCAGCGCAGCTGTACAGGTCCTGGAAACCAGATTTTTATTTTCTGTTACAGAACCTATCATGACATCATACAGAACCTTGTTAAAGCAGGCATGTAAACTGGATTAGCACACATATATGAGTATATTAACATTATGTTAACGTGTTTTGCTATGTTTGCATACAAGATTATGAGACAACATATAGTTATGAAATAAACTTAAGATTTCATAAGCGAACTTTAACATACATGAACCACGACCCTATTTTGACTTTGAACACGTTAATGTGACTTTTAAAACACATGAAATGTATGTTAACTTGCGTATATAAGTTTCATAATGAAATATAAACATGCAAACCTCGCTAGTGACAGAAATGTAAGTTTTTACAAATGAACTTTGACATGTATGTACCATATATGAATTATGATTTTTTAAACATGTTTATATGGCCTAGAAATGCATGTTTAAAATGTTGAACACACTAGCATACATGATTGATGGATTCAAGAGGTTTTCAAAAATAAGTAACTTAAGACTTTTCAAAGTGAACTTGACCAAGATTTTGTCTTGTGATTTCTGACCGTATAAGAACGTTTATATGGCTTAGTAATGTGTTTTAATACATGTGAGACATGGTTACAAAACACTTTGCTTATACTAAATGACCTTTGTGGACTTAGTATACTTTTTAAAGAAAACTTAAGATTTGAAAGTTAATGGCATCAATTACCATGTGAATTATGTTGTGATCATACAAGTATGTATATTAGGAGTTCATTATGCCTATAGACAATAACACGGACCTCATTTGTTTATACATGGATTTTGCACGTGCACACATATTCATAGAAAATGAATTTCTAAAGCATAGACTATGTGATTAAAGTAGTATACGCACAAGCATGCTTACTAAGTATTGTTAACTTCGTAATGTGGTAATATGACTATGTAGCTAACCCTTGTAACATGGAATTTATTAGCTTAAGGTATGTGAATTACCAGCATGAAAACATATGATTTTTAATTGAATTAGAATGAGCATGCTAGATTCGAACTCGAGTTTATAAAACTTATAAGCATGTGTGTTGATTAATATCAGTAACTGAAGTGCTATGTGTTCAAGCCGATGTTGATACATAGAAACTAGATATTCTAGCAATATTAAATTAAGGACAGAGTTAATCAGTTATAGATCCAGTCATACTGATTGACTTACGTGAATTACGTGATAAACTTATATGATGATTAAATTCTTGTTAGTATAGACTTATGCTAGTTCACACATGCTAATTGAAAGACCGACTTGTTAATGTTAGGTTATTTCAACGAGTTTAATTAAAGATAGAACTTAATTGTAGCTGAGCAAACAGGCAAGTATTCTAGACCCTTACACTACTTTATTTAATGAATCGTGTAAGCAAGTTTCCTAACTTCATTTGATTGTTATATTGAATGCAAGTTCCCTGACTTACACTCCTTATTTGTGCAAGTTCTTTAATTCTTACTCTTCTATTTGAGCAAATTTTCTTGAACTACTCTTTTATTTGAGCAAGTTTTTCTTGACTTATACTTATTTATTGTACAAGTATCCGGACCCTATTGTGCAAGTATTCTAAATTCTTGTACTACCTTATTCAATGAACCGTGTAAGCGAGTTTCTAAACTTCACTTATTTTTGGTGAAAGTTTTCTATCCTTCTCATATTGTATTGAACAGTTTATTATTTTATTGTGCAAGTCCCTCGAACTTCACACTTTGAGTATTGTGAAAGTTCCCCGAACTTCACACTTTGAGTATTGTGAAAGTTCCCCGAACTTCACACTTTGGTAATTGTGAAAGTTCCCCGAACTTCACATTTTGAGTATTGTGACAGTTGCCAGAACTTCACACTTGGTTATTTTGCAAGTTATCGAACTTCACTTCTTTATTATGCAAGTTCTCTAAACTTATACAAACTCATATATTATGCAAGTATCTTATCTTTGTGTTTACTTTACTCAAAGAACGTTGTAAGCAAATGTCCTAACCTATGCATTTACTTTATGCAAGGAATCTATTATGGTGAAATTCCCCAAATTTCACTCTTTGATGCTGTAAGTGTCTAAGCCTATGCATTTATTTTATGCAAGGAATCTATTATCGTGCAAGTTCCCCGAACTTCACACGTTGAGTATTGTGCAAGTTCCCCAAACTTACACAAATTCATATATTGTGCAAATTCTAAACTTCACTTTGTGTAAGTTCTCTATCCTTCTCATATTGTATTGAGTAGGTTATTGTTGAATCGAAAGTTGTTTACTTAATTGCTTGAACTTTATTTCCAAGCATGTTATTTAGTGGTTTAATTACTTATCAATTATTCCACATTGATATTATTGATGTCTGCACCTAGTGCATTTGAGCTCGTACAGTCTTGGACTTGTACATTATTTAAGGTTCTAAATTTCTTGAACTATGTCAGTAAGAGTCTGAACCTTTGCTCGGTTAGACTAGTGTATGAAGTTTTTTTTAAAGCTATCCAAACTAATTGATGGTAAGGATTCTTAGACGGAATAGAACACCCCTCATATGTAGGAGTGTGCCCAGGTATCTAATATATATGATACGAGTAAGCAGATATAAGTGTTATGCATATTCACGTTGTACCCGAGGCTGATCTTCTCGTGGTACTAAGTTTCTGTAGCCAGAAGCCAGTAATCCAAAAAGGGTCAATTAGCTATTGAACCCATTGGAAAGTTATAGTTCAAAGTCTACTCGACTATATGTCATTCTAAAGGCAATTATTATCTTTGCTTTTAATAGTCAGATTATTGAATCTTTCAGATATTCATAGTGTTGAATCATGCAGGTTGTTGAACCTTACAGATATTCATATCGTTGAATCATACAGATATTCATAGTATTGAATTATACAGATTGTTGAATCATTCTAACATTCATATTGTTGAATCTTTAAGATATTCATTTTGTTGAAATCATTGTCAGATATATTCCATTCATCATGATATATCTTTTATTGTTGTATTTAAACTTGCTGAGCAAACTTGCTGAGCAAACTTGTTGCTCATTCTTGCTATATCATGACTTATATTGCAGTTAAGCCCGAGCCCTCAGGGAAGGACAAGGGTAAAGGAAAGATATAGGATGGTTTGCAAGGAGCAGACTTTGTCTTTATGATTTGTTTAATTACTGTTAATGTAATATGAACCCTAATGTCTATTTTAGGGTATGTTTGTATTGATGTATTAAGGTTATCGAATCTTGGGACTAGTAACACCTTTTGAATGAATGACGTACGTTTATTAGATTTCGTATTTTAGTTATCGTATGTTACTTAAAGGTGGATGTTAGTATTATTTCGTGGTGACCGGACTGTGGTCAGAGGACCCAGATTCGGGGGTGTCACAGGTTGGTATCAAAGCTTTATGTTATAAATGTTAGGAATGCGAAACCTAAGTTATAACCTTAGTACAAAACTCAAGTAGAGTTTGTAGGTGATGGATTGAGGATATCCATTGAGTCTTATTGTGATACTGAAGTTGTTTATTTAAATCAGCTATGATTGATAGACGTCGTAACTTCTTAATGCTAACATGAATAGCATATCACATAAAGCCTAATGTTTTCTTCCTGTCCTCAGGATCATGTCGCCTAGGGGATTTTTGCGGAACCAGATGGAGGAAGGATCTATTAGCAATGGTGGAGGGGGAAATGTCGACCCAATGCAGAGCTTCGTTAACCTATTAACAGAAGCAATGCAGAACATAACCCCACCAGCAGCTGAGCAGCCAGGACATTACTTGGCTAGCTTTAAGGACTTTAAATTGGTAGGACCACCAGAATTCTGAAAAACATTGGACCCAATTGAAGCCCAGACATGGATAGAAGAAATTGAGAAGGTGTTTGAGGTCGCACGGGTGGCTGAGCCACAGAAGATGAGTTTTGCCACATTCATGTTGAAGGGCGAAGCTAATAATTTGTGAGAACCCAATAAAGGACTAGCAGGCAAAGGAGTTATTATGTGGGACAGATTTAAGAATTTCTTTTCAGAGAATAAGCAAAAAGATATGGAAGTTAAGTTTCTGGACCTGGGACAAGGAGGTATGTCAGTCGCAGAGAACGCGACAAGATTTAAAGAGTGGGCTCGATTCACCTCGCATCAGGTGGATACGGAGGCCAGGAAAACAGAGAGATTTGAATTAGGATTGAAACCATGGGTGTAGAAGGTAGTAGATGTATTGAAGATTAGGACTTTTTTTGGTCTTTTGGAAAGGGCTATCATTGCCGAATGAGGCATTGAAGCCATAGCGCGATTTAAACAAGATAAGAAGACCGGCCAGGAAGGAACGAAAGGGGGAAACAGCGGAGGCAACAACCTTAACAAACAAAAATTGATGGAGAGTCAATCATCCGGAGGTAGCAAATTCGGGGGAGAGGCTAAGAAAAGTTTAAAGTGCAATAACTGTGGAAGGAACCACTCGGGGGAATGCATGAAGGGCAAGAACACGTGTTATCGTTGTAGACAACCGGGGCACATGGCTCCTCAGTGTCCGAATAAGCCAAAAGGAAGATGTTTCGCATGTAAAGCCACAGACCATTAAATGAAGGACTGCCTGAAGAAAAAGGGCGATGCAGTTAGCGAAAACCATAACAACAACAATAATGGATTGAGCATTGGAGGGCCAGCCAGTCAAGCCAACATAACTATACAGGATGCGGTGGAGTCAAGTATCATCCCGATCAATGATATAGATGCATTTGTGTTATTCGATTCGGGTGCCACCTGCTCTTTTATTTCTAAAGAATTTGTTAAACAGTTAGACTTACCCCGTGAGGAATTAGAACACCCTATGAAACGTAGGAGTAGCAAACAAGGAAGTTATCGCCGTAGAATACATTCATAGGAATTGTTATATCGATTTGAAGGGAATTCGTGGATGTCTTCCCAAACGAGATTTAGCAGCAATAGTTTTTGCCTTGGAGTTTTGGAAGCATTATTTGTATGGCGAGAAGTGTGAGATATACACAGTCTGAAGTATATTTTCACACAAAAGGAATTAAACATGAGGCAGTGCTGATGGCTAGAATTGATCAAAGATTATGATTGTGAAATTCTGTACCATCCAGGCAAAGCAAATGTAGTGGCAGATGCCTTGGATAGGAAAGGCAGAGAGAAGTTATCGAGGTTGACCATTCAGAAGAATTAGTGAAAGATTTTGAAAGACTAGACTTAGAGGTTAAGTATCCGATGGAGATCAAGAGAGATTATTTACAGTGTCAACAAGCCCGACTTTGTTATATAAGGTTAAGGGGGCACAAGAGAAGGACAGAGTTTGTGATAGCATCAAGAAGCGATTAGCTAAAGGTGATGAGTTAAAATTTAAGATTGATAGCACTGGATTGCAAAGATTTGAAGGACAAATTTGGGTACCGTTAGTAACAGAACTAAGAGAAGAATTTTTTACTAGAAGTATTTTATGGGAGGAAGTGTCGAACACCGTTGTGTTGGGAGGAAGTAGATGAACATCGACTGTTGGAACCAGAAGTGGTACAGCAGACAGTAGAGATTATCTAAGTGATAAGAGCGAATTATCCATTTTTATTGGAGTAACCTTATTTTTACAATTCCGATGACGGAATTTTTATAAGGGGGAGGGATGTAACGACCAGGAATTTTAAGCTCCTTATTAATTTTATATGTGATTTAAAATTTTTAAGAGTTAATTTTTCAAACCTATTTAAACCTTATGTGGTTATGTGGTTATGAGAATTTATGCCTATGCGAATAAATGCTAGGATTTTATTAAAGGGAATCACTAATGGTTATTTAAATTAGTAGATTAACCCTGAGACTTTTATATCAGAGTATTGATAAAAGTGTTAGTAATTACATATTCAAATTTACTTGAATATAATGTAAAGATTTAATCATGATTGATTAATTGATATTTAAGTAATTAATTGATAACGTATGAAATTTTTTGTTGTTGAGAATATTAAAGCATAAGCATGTAATATATTTAATAAATACAATGAGTTTATATTTAATCGATTAATTATTTTAAACAAGCATGCGATATTAAACCTTTATTATATGATAGTTACATATAAGGTATATTATACAAGGTGACTTTCGATATGGCTATGTATATTATATATAGACTATAAAGTAACCTTAATTGTATTATGTGAGATTGATAAATTTAATGTGTACATAAGAGCATGTGACAATGTATGGATAGACATTAATATGTATACCTTATTATCTTATATTAATATCAATAACATTATTAATTGATAAATGATCTCAATAAGTTATTATAATAATAACAGTTATTATGATAAGCAATAATAAAACCCAATTGCTTTATATTCAATGTTAATATAATGTACATGGATTATATGATTGGTGTATATGTACCTACTTGATGCATTATATTTTTGCTAATTGAAATAACATGGTAACACATATTTTAATGTATAAAATAAATATATATTATGTGTATATATATTATAGAGCCTAGTGTATTTATTATATAACTAAGTGTTGGGTGCACTATTAGAATGCTGAGATTGCTTTGTTTGTCCCATAATGTAAGGCATTCTTTCCCTTCACGTGCATAGCCATAAGGCCTAAGCCTACTCTCATCCTCAAACTCAGTAAAGCTATAGCAATCATCAATGGGGGAGTGGGAATAATGATTTGATTCACCAACTAAATACCTACCATTCCATAAGCCTCATGCAATCCTTCAATCTATTAGTTTGATTTGGGAGAGAAAAGCTTGGTCTGGATATTAGCTTCTCTATATATATAAGCTCTTCTCCTTCTCAAATTCATTGCTGAGATTTTGCCTTAGTTAAATTAAGAACATATATACATTAGTGATATCATTGAGAGGGTTCAGTAGCAGCAAGTTCAATTAGCTAATTACAGAGGTATAATTCCTCTTCTGTGATCTTCATTTTTCTGTTTCTGAGATTTCTTGAATTCTTGATTTTGATTACAATTCATGCTAGATTGTATTAGGACATGTTCTTAGTTGCTATATAGACTTATAAGCATAATAGAAGTACTATGTGTCTATTTAAAACTGATTTCGTGAAAGGAATTTGGCATTTGGCCTAAGTCCTGTCGAAGCAGGAAGATCACTGGCATGAACTGCACACGGCGCAGCTGCGCCAGGTTTATGCATGGTTGCAGCGCAGCTGCGCAGGTCCTGGAAACCAGATTTTTATTTTATGTTACAGAACCTATCATGCCATCATACAGAACCTTGTTAAAGTAGGCATGTAAACTGGATTAGCACACATATATGAGTATATTAACATTATACAAGATTATGAGACAACATATAGTTATGAAATAAACTTAAGATTTCATAAGCGAACTTTAACATACATGAACCACGACCCTATTTTGACTTTGAACACGTTAATGTGACTTTTAAAACACATGAAATGTATGTTAACTTGCGTATATAAGTTTCATAATGAAATATAAACATGCAAACCTCGCTAGTGACAGAAATGTAAGTTTTTACAAACGAACTTTGACATGTATGTACCATATATGAATTATGATTTTTTAAACATGTTTATATGGCCTTGAAATGCATGTTTAAAATGTTGAACACACTAGCATACATGATTGATGGATTCAAGAGGTTTTCAAAAATAAGTAACTTAAGACTTTTCAAAATGAACTTGACCAAGATTTTGTCTTGTGATTTCTGACCGTATGAGAACGTTTATATGGCTTAGTAATGTGTTTTAATACATGTGAGACATGGTTACAAAACACTTTGCTTATACTAAACGACCTTTGTGGACTTAGTATACTTTTTAAAGAAAACTTACGATTTAAAAGTTAATGGCATCAATTACCACTGTGAATTATGTTGTGATCATACAAGTATGTATATTAGGAGTTCATTATGCCTATAGACATATTAACACGGACCTCATTTGTTTATACATGGATTTTGCACGTGCACTCATATTCATAGAAAATGAATTTCTAAAGCATAGACTATGTGATTAAAGTAGTATACGCACAAGCATGCTTACTAAGTATTGTTAGCTTCGTAATGTGGTAATATGACTATGTATCTAACCCTTGTAACATGGAATTGATTAGCTTAAGGTATGTGAATTACCGGTATGAAAACATATGATTTTGAATTGAATTAGAATGAGCATGCTAGATTCGAACTCAAGTTTATAAAACTTATAAGCATGTGTGTTGATTAATATCAGTAACTGAAGTGCTATGTGTTCAAGCCGATGTTGATACATTGAAACTAGATATTCTAGAGATATTAAATTAAGGACAGAGTTAATCAGTTATAGATCCAGTCATACTGTAACGATTGTGATTTTATATAATAATTTTAAATATTTATTGAGTTAAATAAATATTTAATTTAATTTATTTATTGAGTTAAATAAATAAATTATGGAGTGATTTAATTAAGTGTTATATATTAATTAAATTAAATTTTATATTATAGTTCTAATTTAATTGAGATAATTGAATTAGATGAATTATGTGATGAAGTGTTACATGAATTATAATTAGCGAGTAATTATAATTATGTGACAAGTTTATGTGATTAATTGATGTTAGATTTTAATTGATTAAATTAGTTGATTAATATTTAATTGATTAAAATATGACATTAAGGTATGTGTTAAAATAATTTGTTAAAATAAAGAAAAAGGATTTTAAATCTATTTTCCAAACAAGGCCTTAGCTAATAAACTATTTTTAAAAATAATTCTGTTTTGGCCAAACAAGCCTTGTGAATATTTAAATTCAAAATTTTTGTAACGTATGTATTAATTAGTAATTAGTATATATAATTATATTAGGAGTTACATATTTTATAATTATGTGTTATATGTATGTTGCATAAACACTAAGTTACATTAGTTTAGAGTTATTCAGTTAGAGAAACTAAGAAAAGAAAGAGAGAAAGAGCAGAGAAAATAACAGAGAAGAAGATAGAGAGAAGAGGAAGAGAAAGAAAAGATAAAGCTTGAGAAGCTTGAAGAGAATCACTATCATCTTCTTCTTCAATCATCTAAGCAAAAAGGGTATTATTTCAATTTCTTTATAGTTCTATGTGTTTTCTTTATAATATTCATGAATATTAGTTCTCTGTGTATATGATTTAGCATGAAAGTTATACAAATATGATGTACATATATAAATTATGTTTATAATGGTTATTATATGAATTGTATGTCATGATCAAGGATTTTCATAGATCAAATTTTTGTCAGAACATGTTTTAATGGAGAAGTTGATGTTCTTATGATTTTATATGTTATTGGCCCATTTTAGAGTAAAAGTTATGATTTGATTGTATGTTAATATGCTTATTAGGTAATTACTTGATGCTATCTTCAACTTGTATATAATGCATGTATATAAATTCGAATTGATGGAGAAAAATAGTTAAAGTAGATTATTTTTGAGAAAATATGAGTTTTCATTAAAATGGCCAAAATGGATTTTCAAAACTTGTGATTATCATTGTTTAAATGATTTTGTGTTTTGGAAGCATGCTTTATATATGTGTAATAGCGTATATATGTTTTTACAGAGTCTATAGTACTGTATTTTTGGCGTTGTTGGCTTGTTTGGGTTGTTCGGTTAAACAGAGAGCCGTGGCTGTCTGCGTCAGGCCGAGCTGCTGCGTAGCTGCGCCGGCAGCAAGGCCAGGAGCAGCGCAGCTGCGCCACTGGCCTCTCCCAGATTCCTTCCCTGCGCAGCTGCGCCGGGCACAGTGCTTGGGCAGTGAGTTTTGCGTACTTGTGAAGTTTTATTTGATAGCTTATGATAATTGGTTATGATAATGAGCATGAATTCAGTGGCTATAACATGTTGCTTGTATGAGTTGGACAATTTCATAATTAAAGAAAAGAATTTTGAAAACCTTAATTAAATTATAATTGTTTGATAGTAAAATGAGTTACTTAATTTGATTAATTATAATTAAGAGTAAGTGTTTAATTTAAAGTATAATTTTGTTAAATTATAATGAGTAGTAGTTGATTTATTTTAATCAATTAGATGTTAATTTAAATTATAATTTATGTAATTATAATTTAATAAATGCATGATTATTATAAATTATAATTGATAAATACATGATTAATTGTAAATTGTGTAATTATAATGCATGATATAGTTTAATTAACTATTAATTATGAAATTTTGATAATTTAAGAGGTAATTATAATTGAGTAATTATGATTAGATTAAGTGTTTAAATTATAATTGTTTAATTATAATTTAGCTAAAATACATAATTAATTTAATTATGTGAGTATGTGTGTGATGTAATTAATTATGTGATAGTTGATTATTTATTTAATTAGAGTGAGTTAACCGTGAGGGTTAACCACTTATGTGAATTAGTTATGTGTTAACTAATTTAGGTTTTTGTGACTTAATATATATGTGTAGGAAGTATTAAAGTACGTGAATTGTGTTAAGTAGCTTACGCTTAAGGCAAGTCTTCTAAACCCTAAACTCGCTATTTCTACGCAAGTTCTTTGATGTTCATATTTTCATTGTTGAGAATGTCCTTTTCATTTCTGTACTAGACAATTATTTACTTAACCGAAGATATCTTGACTTATTGTTCAAGTAAGATCCAGTTTATTATTTTAAATATGTTAAGTTTACTTCTAAAGCATATGTTAATTCATAATTCTTTTATTTATGAATTATTGAAAGTTGATTCAACTAATCCTTAGTTGATGAACGTGAATTCTAAATTACCATTGTAAGCTTATCCAAACCAAACTTTCTTTGGTGCGGACTTGAATTCAAATTGCTGAGTTGAACAACCCTAATTATTAGGGGAGGATAGTACGCATAGCGTTAAGATGTTTGTGCACAGTACATGGTACAAAGGACTGATCCCCCTAAGTACAAGTTGAGGTCCATAGTCTTATTGACTGTTAAATGTTTAAATATAAATATTTATAACCTAGGACAAGAAGAGTTCAAAGGTCTTATGACCCTCAGATAAATTCTATATTCGAATTTTGATATTGATAGAGAATTATTATTCAATTCTTTATTGTTGAAGCAAGCTAAGTTATTCAGATCTTTGTAAAGATCTTCTTTTATGTATTTATTATTGTTAAACTCTAGTGAGCTGTTGTTCGCTCACTCTTGCATTAAATAACAATTGCAGTTAAAGTTGATAACGTTGATGCCCCGTTTATGAGTAAAGGCAAGGAAAAGATGAACAAGTGAAGATTTATTTAATTATTTTGAAATGATTGTAAAAATTATAGGTCATGTTTTTATTCCGCACTTTATTGTTTATGTCAAGGTTAGAGTAACCCTGGGATTGAGTTCAAGAAGGTTGTAACCCTTGTTTTAAGGGAGATTTTATTATTTTGAATTAAAGTTGTAATTCATTTTGAGATATATTGGGTAAAGGTATGTTATAGATAGAAAGTGAACACCAAATCATGTGGAAACGAAGTACCCGGATTTGGGGGTGTCACACATACTGATTGACCCGGATTCGGGGGTGTCACAAATATTGCTTGATCACCAAGATTTTGACTTTATGGTAACAAATATTAAATCCTACAAAGTAAAATAAATATCATTAATTAAATAAACTAATATAATAAAAGACAGAATTAGAGATAATAAAATGCATGAATAATCTGTCTATCAAATACCCTAAACCTAGTTTTTGCTCATCCTCGAGTAAAATAAAAAGAACATAAAACAAAACAAAAACTAAACTACCCCCATTTTTGTAAAAAACATGATTGCACTTAGCATGCACAACAATCTTTTAAACCCCAAGTGGACAAGTTGTGTCTTGTGACTGTTTACAGTGAATATACCCATAAATTCAAAGTTTAAATAAAATATTTTTGGGACAAATTATGAAATTGAAAGAAACTTCTAAGCATACATGGGCATTACACATAAGCAAGATTAAATTTAAAATCACACTTTCACCTTATCAAAAATAATCTATCTTCATTTTAGACACCATCCTTCAAAAAATTAATTTCATGTGATGCATGTGACGCCCCCAAATTCCAGGACCGTCACGGGGTCGCTCGAATTCAGTTCGTCACGTGCTCATGGTAATACATCACAATAATAATATGACTAAATGTCGCATCACACAGCGAAATAATACACAACTAATACCGACTAAATTACATTTAAATAATATAATTATTCACGTCCTAAGGTCTCGTAACTTAAACAGTGATTACATAGCTTAGACATATCTTAAGCATAAATAACCTTAACTAGTACATAATATCATAAGTTCCTTATTACAATCATAAAGTCCTACATAAACAAAGCTACTCAGTAGCCTTTCCCCGGCCCTTGTCGGTACTCAAGGGTCCGCACTGCTCGGCCTTAACTGAAATGTTTTTAGGGAAAGCAAGAATGAGCACAAATTGCTCAGCAAGTAATATACAATAAGGGTGAGTAATAAAATTCTCAATTCTCGAAAGGGTATAGCAAGGTTTGATAGTTCAAGGATAACAAGAATATCAACAATTCTCAATAATAGTCTCTAAGGACAGAATAATATCAATGTGATTCAATAATAAATCAATTCAAGATTTCAAGATAACTGACTACTAAGCAGTTACTAAGGACTATGAACTTCCACAGGAATTGACAGTAATAAACTGAAAAATCCAACAAAAATAAGTACAACAGGTGATCAGCCTAAAGTACCCTATGTTATGTATAACACTCAATCATACTAATGTGCGCACGTCGGTTCTCCGACAGTTATATTTTATTCTTCTCAGTCAAATACAAGATCCCGCACTAATCAATTGGTTTGGGTCGCCTTTCAATAATATAAGTCTAGCCGAATCAAATGGCATAGACACTTTCACAATATTCAAGAACAATACCAAGTTCAACATGAATAATAGCTTTAATGAAATAAGAGTTCAAGTATGCTAATTCCATTCAAACGATTAAGTAAAAAAATTAGCTTGCAATATACAAGGATAGAATACTTGCATAAAGTAAATGCGTCGGTTAGGATATTTGCCTTAAGCGTAGTTTATCCCCGTAAAGTAATCAACACTTTTCGAATCCTATTGTAATATAGTTACGTATATATATGATATCCATTAGTCATATAGCTTAACATTATATCTCATCTTGTATATACGATTAACACATAAGCTAAGTTTTGACCCAGCGACACAGTTATACTATGTATAGTATCATACAATTTCGCAAGTCTCGACTTTTAATAGCTTTTATCATTAACATTCCTCCTTTTGAGTTTAAACACATTCTCATAGCATATAAGATCGCAACATTTAGCAAACATGCTCTCATATTATTAATATCACATAAGACCACAATCAATACTAAATATATTTCATTTTAGCAAGTTATGACATTCTTATAAGTTAACCGTCAAAATCGGGTTCAAGTAACATCATATAATATCACGTAGCATGTATATATTTTAAAGGATACTTTCATGCTCGTTCAACCTTTTCACGTTCAATTTACATGATATAGATTCTAGATCTATATTTTGAACAAATTAAGGCTTTACAACATCGTGAAATCATGTAAGCTACCATGCTTTGTTATTTTAAGCATACGAGGTGATCACGCAGTTTGTTTTAGGTATGCTCACAAGTATCTTTACCACATACATATTACTAGCATCGCTATCGGTTTTGAAATCATGCTTCATTTTGCGTTTATTTAGTTTTTATGGCACTTAGCATGGTATGTACACATATATGATATATTAATGAGTCTAAGATTGCTATCAACATGTTCAAAATTATCAGATTCTAATTCTCGACATAACATACCAAAGTTCACGTTCAAAGTATAGTTCACTAATAAGGTCTATCTGTTGGGTTTGTATGTAACGCAATCATGCAATCAAATCACATAAATAGGGCGGAAGCGTAAAAACTAGGTTTTCAAAATTTATACAAACCCATAACCATGATCATGCTTTGTGCTTGTTATCAATTACAGAAAAGAGAGAACATGGAATTATACCTTTGAAGATCTCAGCTTCCTCAGGTACAAGTTCTACTCCTTTGATTCCTTTGATTCCTCTGATAGTGGCTCCTTCCCTTGAATAATGTCAGCCACCCAAATGTTTGGCCTCTAACGGTGATCCACCAAGGAAGATGAAGAACTCAAGAAGATGGGTTATTGGCTTAACCCTTGTTTCTATCTCTATAGAATATGTGTACTCCCAACTCTTGAAAAATTTCACATCACTTATTTCTAATATAAGACTCTCTTATATAGATATTAGGTTAACCCTCCTAATCCAATTAGAATAGTTTATTTAATTAATTTATATCCTAATCTTTATTAGGATTGAGAGAGAGTACTGATATTATATTAATTCCTAAACTCCTTTAGAATTAAAATAATAATAATAATAATAATATTAATAAGACTCCTCTTATTAATTTATATTTAATATTTCTAAAATATTAAATAATAAACATTAAGCTATTTAATTTATTCTATCATCGTAGATTAAATTAATTATACTTAATGCATTATTACTATCATGCCATTTTCTTCTTAAATAATTCTTCTTCCTTTTATGGTGTGACCCTTTAGGTTCTCCATATTAAACCGGTTGTGAATAAATCAATTAGAACAATTCTAATCTTATTTAAATAAACAAATTAAACTAATAATCTATTTAAATAAATAACATTTATTCTACAATAGGGATAAGCCTCCCTAGCGATCAACGACTTTTCAGATAATATAGATTTCAACATTAATCATAAAAGAACCTGTGAGTTAATAGTTACCGTACAATTCAATCCTTCCACCATACAATGTCCCAATTAAATATAAGACATGGATTTACTGTCAAGTCTTAATTTATTTAATCATATGTATTTCGATTAGAAAATGCACAACTCCAAATAATGCAAATTAGAAACCTCTTTCTAATTTCATTCTACCTTGGTCAAGGATTCCTGGGTTGTCATTTAACGAATCACATAGGACATATCTCCTCTTTTACTAGAGGTGGTAGATTCTTTATTGATCATTCATTATCTCCATATGTAACTCATTACACCCAAGCATACCCTATATATGCCTTAAAAGGCCTTAAGGAATTAGTCAAAGTATAATTTGTTACATACAAGATACTATGATGATCTCAAGTCCAAGGATCACATGTACTACTATCACATTAGGAATTCCTATTGACAGGCGAGTAAAACTCCATTAGGTATTCCATAGCGAGTCACGTTCAGTGAACTTATTCTCCAATAAGCACCTACATACTTGCTTTAGTGTCTCCACACAAATGACCATGAGATCAGTCATCCTAATCCAATGAGCAAGCAACATATGTACCAATCTATCCGGATTTACTAATCCCCTTTTTAGTAATCCCACGATTGGGAACTATTTTAGTTTTAAAGCTTTCTAAGAATTTAGATCTCATTAGCATGATCAACATCATGATTCTAAAAGCATTGCTTAAAACTATGGGTTATTTACATATTATAAAAACAGCACCATGTAGATAATTAAATGCCTTTAATAAATAAATATTTTATTAATAAATAAATAAGATTGTTTACAAAGTATGTGCTTTATCATCATACATGATTGGCTTGTATGCACACTACTATCAATCTCCCACTTGCACTAAAGCCAATCGCCATGGTATCTCATACCCATCTTCTCTAAGTGACGATCAAACTGCTGTTATGTTAAAGCTTTAGTAAATGGATCTGCAATGTTGTCTTGAGAGTCTACACGCTCCAAGGTGACGTCTCCTCTTTCAATGATCTCCCTGATCAAGTGAAATCGCCGCAACACGTGTTTAGATTTCTGATGAGACCTGGGTTCCTTAGCCTGTGCAACCGCTCCGGTGTTGTCACAGTATACGGGAACTGCTTCTCCAATGCTAGGAACCACACCAAGTTCAGTTATGAACTTCTTCATCCAAACAGCTTCCTTTGCAGCTTCACTTGCAGCTATATACTTTGCCTCTGTCACTGAATCAGCAACCGTTTGCTGCTTGGAACTCTTCCAACTCACTGCACCTCCGTTCAAGGTAAACACATACCCTGAAATAGATTTACTGTCATCTTGGTTTGTTTGAAAACTTGAGTCCGTGAATCCCTCGAGTTTTAATTCAGACCCACCGTAGACAAGAAAAATATCTTTAGTCCTTCTCAAGTACTTTAGGATATTTTTCACTACCTTCCAGTGCTCTTCTCCTGGATTCGACTGGTATCTGCTTGTTACACTAAGTGCGTGAGCAACATCCGGTCTAGTACATATCATACCGTACATGATAGATCCTATTGCAGAAGCATAAGGGATCTTACTCATACGGTCTCTCTCCTCAGGTGTCTTTGGGGCCTGTTTCTTGGAGAGATTTATTCCATGGCTCATCGGCATGAGACCTCTTTTGGAATCTTCCATGCTAAACCTCTTTAGCATCGTATCAATGTACGTTCCTTGGGATAAGCCGAGCATCCTTTTAGATCTATCTCTATAGATCTTTATCCCCAAAATATAGGATGCTTCACCCAAGTCCTTCATGGAGAAGTTTTTAGATAACCAGATTTTAATGGATTGTAACATAGGAATGTCATTCCCTATCAGTAATATATCATCAACATATAATACAAGGAATGATACTGCGCTCCCACTAACCTTTTTGTATACACATGGTTCATCCTCGTTTTTGATAAAATCAAACTCTTTGATTGTCTCATCAAAACGAATGTTCCATCTACGAGAAGCTTGCTTCAACCCATAAATGGATCGTTGTAGCTTACAGACTTGATTTGTTCCAACTTTTAAAATAAATCCCTCTGGCTGTGTCATATACACATCCTCCTCAAGTTTCCCATTGAGGAAGGCCGTTTTCACGTCCATCTGCCAGATCTCATAGTCGTTGTAAGCTGCAATCGCAAGCAAAATCCGAATGGACTTGAGCATGGCTACTGGTGAGAAGGTTTCATCATAGTCAACTCCTTGTCTTTGTTTGAAACCTTTTGCAACCAGTCGGGCCTTATAGGTCTCTACCTTTCCGTCTGCTCCAGTCTTTTTCTTAAAAACCCATTTACACCCAATAGGTTTAATACCTTCAGGTGGTGAAACCAAAGACCATACTTTGTTTTCATACATGGAGTCCATTTCAGATTTCATGGCTACAAGCCATTTCCCTAAGTCTTTATTACTCATAGCCTGTTCGTAATTCAATGGATCATCATCATTCATGATGTGTACCTCATCGTCATCCTCTATAACGAATCCATACCTCTCAGGTATCTTCGGTACTCTTCCAGATTTACGAACATGGTGTGCTACAGTAGGTTCTTCTACTTGGTTAGGTACCTGACTTTGGTCCGTGGTAACTTGTGGTTCTTGAACTTCTTCAAGATATATCTTACTTCCACTGACCCCTTCATGGATAAACTCTTTCTCCAAGAAGGTAGCATGTTTCGCAACAAACACCTTTTGATCAGTTGGATGATAGAAATAATACCCTACGGTTTCTTTAGGGTATCCCACAAATCTACACTTATCGGATTTAGTCTGTAGCTTATCATTTTCAAAATTTTTGACATAAGCTGGACAACCCCAAGTCTTAACATGCTTAAGATTTGGTTTCCTCCCTTTCCACATCTCATATGGAGTCTTTGGGGCGGATTTGGTAGGTACCTTGTTAAGTAGGTATGCAGCCGTTTCTAGGGCATATCCCCAGAAGGAAATTGGAAGGTCGGTAAAACTCATCATGGATCGAACCATGTCCAACAATGTTCGATTTCTCCTTTCAGATACTCCATTTAACTGTGGTGTACCTGGAGGAGTCCATTGTGAGATTATACCATTTTCTTTGAGACAATTGAGAAACTCACTGCTTAAGTATTCTCCACCTCGATCTGATCGAAGTATCTTAATACTCTTGCCCGTTTGTTTCTCTACTTCACTTCTGAACTCTTTGAACTTTTCAAATGATTCTGATTTGTATTTCATTAAATACACATATCCAAATCTTGAGTGATCATCAGTGAAAGTAATAAAATAAGAATACCCACCCCGTGCACTTGTTGTCATAGGTCCACAAACGTCTGTGTGAATCAATGCCAACAACTCTGTAACTCTCTCCCCTTTTCCACTAAAAGGAGATTTAGTCATTTTACCCATGTGACAAGATTCACAAGTTGGATATGATTCATAATCAGATAGCTCGAGGAGCCCATCTTTATGCAACTTGGATAATCTTGTTTCATTGATATGACCGAGTCTACAGTGCCACATATAGGTATAATTAATATCATCTCTTTTCCTTTTCTTAATTTGTTCAATTTGAAATATATTTTCTTGCAAGTCAAGTGTATAAAGTCCATTTCGCAAATTTCCAATACCATATAAAACATCGTCTTTATAAATAGAACAACCATTGTTCTTTATAATAACGTCAAAACCTTCCACATCCAATACAGAAATTGAAATAATGTTTTTAATAATATTAGGAACATAATAACAATTATTAAGATAAATGAATTTGCCCAAAGGCATTGCTAAACAATAAGTTCCTACAGCTAATGCAGCAACTTTTGCTCCATTTCCCACTCGTAGGATCACCTCATCTTTGTTCAGCTTTCTACTTATGACCAGTCCCTGCACAGTATTACATATGTGAGAACCACAGCCGGTATCCAATACCCAAGTAGAATTATGACTTTCAGAAAAATTAATTTCAATCATAAACAAACCTTGATTGGAAGTCGAAGCTTCTCCAAGCTTCTTCTCTGCTAGAAACTTCTTGCAGTTCCTCTTCCAATGTCCCGGCTCATTGCAATGAAAGCACATTCCTTTAGCTGGTTCAGGTTTCTTTTGCTCCTTTTCTTTCCCTTTTCCCTTAGCCTTCTTAGATTTCTTCTTTTCAGAAGACACCTTGGGCCTCTTCCTTTTATTGGAAGAATCCACCATCAAGACATGGTTCTTCTTGGATGAGAAGTGACCTTCTGCAGTTTTCAGCATGTTAAGCAGCTCAGGTAAGCTGACATATAGCTTATTCATGTGAAAATTAACCACAAACTGCGAGAAGGTCTCAGGGAGTGACTGCAAGACCAAGTCTTGACTCAACTCCCCATCCATGACGAACCCAAGCTGTCCAAGGCATTCAATCAAATTGATTACCTTCAGAACATGAGTCTCGACGGTAGTGCCCTCGGTCATCCGAGATCGGAAGAGCTCCTTAGATATCTCATATCTAGCAGTCCTACTCTGTTCACCATACAACTCCTTGAGGTGAAGCAGCATAGCAGGAGCATCCATTTTTTCGTGCTGACGCTGAAGCTCGTTATTCATGGATGCGAGCATGATGCATTGAGCCACAGATGCATCATCTTGCCACTTATTGAAAGTGGCAATCTCTTCCTCAGAGGCTGTTTCTGAAACAGATTCAGGGATAGTGGAATTTAGGACATAAGAAATATTTTCAGCAGTGAGAACAATTCTCAGATTTCTTAGCCAGTCCTCATAATTCGGGCCGGTAAGCTTATTTGCATCAAGTATGCTTCGTAGTGAGATTAGTGATTTTGACATTTTTAAAATTCTGCATGTGAAAAGACAACATTTTAGCAAACATTCATTTTATTAACTTTGCATACCAAAATAAATTTAGGTCTTTATTTTAAATTGGTATCTCCCACTATTTTCATCAAACTATATTACCCTCACTCATATAGTTCGGCAACATCTAATTAAAGATTTGCTAGTGAGATTAAGGATCCCATTTCAAATGTATATAACCTTGTGGATAGCACAACAAGCGATATACAAATAAATAGATAGACAACTCTTGTCAATTACATCACCATGTAACTCCTTTTATTTTGCCTCTTAAATCATAATGGTCATGTGTGTGCACATCCGAACTAAAATGATTTAAGTTAAGTCCAGCCTAGCACTTCCATAAATTCAAAAAAGAAAAATTTTCGTCCTTGTGGATAGCACAACAAGACTAGATCATTCAATTTTCTTGATAAGCATCAAATGTGATTAATTAACATCTTAAATATTCAATACTCGCCTTGTGGATAGCACAACAAACTCATATTAAATATTTAATACTCTATTAACTAATCATGCTAGAAGGCGACGTTCGATATTCCAAATATCATTTGAACGCTTCGGACTTAATATTATTTCTTTGAGGGGTTTGTTATTATTTGTCTCATCTTTTTAAGCGCGTATGCACATATATATATAAAATACGCGTCATTTTATTAAACATGCGAAGCATGTTTGTATAAAATATAATATATATAATATTTAGCATGAAATATAGAATACTATATTCTACCCGGATTGATTATGGACTTTTATTCTAGTTTGGTTCACTAGAGCCACCAAGTGAACCAAAAGGTCAAACCTAGGAGTGCAAGAATTTAAATTTAAATATAACTATTACATTTAAACCCTGGCTCCATACAAATGAGTCTTCATGCGTTCCTTGCTCCTTGGTCTCCAATTTCTTCAAAATAATTCTAACTATCTCTATTACATTAACTATTTAAAATTAAATAGAAACCTTGATCAGCAGTCAAGGGAAAGTACATAGAAAGGAGATAGAATTTACATCGAGAATAAAACTAGAGAAGACGAGGTACGCAGACCCCATTTTATAAAACTCATTCATTCAAGCATTCAACCAAAATAAAATCCAATCACATTGGTCATAGTCCATAATCAACCCCATTTATTATCATACACATCAACATATGCATCAATAAATATCCATTCATCTCATGAATAACAATGCTATTCCATATATGGATCGATGTTATTTAATGGACAAAAGTTTTGCTAAATTTTATTTTTGAAACAAAATAAACTCTTTTATTTTAATCAAAAATAAATCCAAATTAAACTCCTTTAATTTTAGCATTCTGAAATCATATTTCAGATAAAATAAACTTCTTTATTTTAAAACTTTATCAATTAAATAAACAGTTTACTTAATTAATTAAAATTAATTTTCAGGGTCTGTCCAGGTACTGGCGCAGCTGCACCAGTAATGAACTGGGTAGCTGCGCAGCTACGCAGGTAGACGAAAGCAGCAGTTTTTGCAGACCGGCGCAGCTGCGCCAGTAATGAACTGGGCAGCTGCGCAGTTGCGCCGTTCGCCGCAGAAACTTGCAGAAAATGATTTTTGTCCAGAAAAACGATCCAATTCTCACATCAATTCATACATGGAATTATAAAATTGATAATTAGCACAAAGTTAGGCTCTGATACCACTGTTGGGTTTGTATGTAACGCAATCATGCAATCAAATCACATAAATAGGGCGGAAGCGTAAAAACTAGGTTTTCAAAATTTATACAAACCCATAACCATGATCATACTTTGTGCTTGTTATCAATAACAGAAAAGAGAGAACATGGAATTATACCTTTGAAGATCTAAGCTTCCTCAGGTACAAGTTCTACTCCTTTGATTCCTTTGATTCCTCTGATAGTGGCTCCTTCCCTTGAATAATGTCAGCCACCCAAATGTTTGGCCTCTAACGGTGATCCACCAAGGAAGATGAAGAACTCAAGAAGATGGGTTATTGGCTTAACCCTTGTTTCTATCTCTATAGAATATGTGTACTCCCAACTCTTGAAAAATTTCACATCACTTATTTCTAATATAAGACTCTCTTATATAGATATTAGGTTAACCCTCCTAATCCAATTAGAATAGTTTATTTAATTAATTTATATCCTAATCTTTATTAGGATTGAGAGAGAGTACTGATATTATATTAATTCCTAAACTCCTTTAGAATTAAAATAATAATAATAATAATAATATTAATAAGACTCCTCTTATTAATTTATATTTAATATTTCTAAAATATTAAATAATAAACATTAAACTATTTAATTTATTTTATCATCGTAGATTAAATTAATTATACTTAATGCATTATTACTATCATGCCATTTTCTTCTTAAATAATTCTTCTTCCTTTTATGGTGTGACCCTTTAGGTTCTCCATATTAAACCGGTTGTGAATAAATCAATTAGAACAATTCTAATCTTATTTCAATAAACAAATTAAACTAATAATCTATTTAAATAAATAACATTTATTCTACAATAGGGATAAGCCTCCCTAGCGATCAACGACTTTTCAGATAATATAGATTTCAACATTAATCATAAAAGAACCTGTGAGTTAATAGTTACCGTACAATTCAATCCATCCACCATACAATGTCCCAATTAAATATAAGACATGGATTTACTGTCAAGTCTTAATTTATTTAATCATATGTATTTCGATTAGAAAATGCACAACTCCAAATAATGCAAATTAGAAACCTCTTTCTAATTTCATTCTACCTTGGCCAAGGATTCCTGGGTTGTCATTTAACGAATCACATAGGACATATCTCCTCTTTTACTAGAGGTGGTAGATTCTTTATTTATCATTCATTATCTCCATATGTAACTCATTACACCCAAGCATACCCTATATATGCCTTAAAAGGCCTTAAGGAATTAGTCAAAGTATAATTTGTTACATACAAGATACTATGATGATCTCAAGTCCAAGGATCACATGTACTACTATCACATTAGGAATTCCTATTGACAGGCGAGTAAAACTCCATTAGGTATTCCATAGCGAGTCACGTTCAGTGAACTTATTCTCCAATAAGCACCTACATACTTGCTTTAGTGTCTCCACACAAATGACCATGAGATCAGTCATCCTCATCCAATGAGCAAGCAACATATGTACCAATCTATCCGGATTTACTAATCCCCTTTTTAGTAATCCCACGATTGGGAACTATTTTAGTTTTAAAGCTTTCTAAGAATTTAGATATCATTAGCATGATCAACATCATGATTCTAAAAGCATTGCTTAAAACTATGGGTTATTTACATATTATAAAAACAGCACCATGTAGATAATTAAATGCCTTTAATAAATAAATATTTTATTAATAAATAAATAAGATTGTTTACAAAGTATGTGCTTTATCATCATACATGATTGGCTTGTATGCACACTACTATCACTATCATGTTCATGCTTCCTTACGAAACCTATATATGCAAGTTAACATGTATTACATGTGTTTCTAGGTCATGTAAACATGTTTGCAAAATCAGAACATGGATATGGTACATACATGTCAAATTTTACTTTTAAAACTCGTATTTTTGTTAGTAATGCCCACAATTGAGGTCCACATGCTTATGTTACATTATGACTCCCACATACATAAGTCAACATGCATCTCATGTGTTTCTAGGTCATACTAATATGTCTCAAAAGTCAGAATATTAATATGACTCATATATGTTAACGTTCGTTCATGAAACTTTAAGTGCATTTCCAAACTACATGTCGTTTCATATACTTTACATGCAAACATAGCAATACATGTTCATACTAGGTCTAAGTATATCACTATACATGTCTAACCAGACACCAAGCTTGTTTAAACCTATACGAGCAAGCCATAACTCAACAGATTGTAGCAGGATGCAGAAAACTTTAGCAGGGTGCCGGCGCAGCTGCACCGCATCCCAGGCTTAAACTGGCGCAGCTGCGACACTACTGGTTCGCACCAGACAGCAGGCAGCCACCACAGTTTCTAGCCCAACTCACGAAATTACTTCACAAAAATAGTTTTTAAACAACTACATTCCAGTTCAAACATGTATATAAGCCATATAACAACTAAACAAACTTCCTTCAATCCAATTACAGTCCAATTTGGCATAATCAGAAATTGAAATTCAAGAATATTTGCAGAAACAGAAAAAATGGAAAATGAAGAATATGGAATTTAGAATTATACCTCTTGAAGCTTAGTTTGCTTAGCTTCTAACTTTCTGAGATTGCTAGACTTTTCTTTGAACAACAAACACTCAAACTTAAATTCTCAGAGTTTTATCAGACAAAACACAGCAATGTGAACTTAGTAACATAGCTGCCAATTTATAGAGGAATGGTGAACTGGCTAAAGGTTTTACATGGAAGTTGAAACCAAGGTGTAGAAGAAGAACACATTGGTTTACAGTGGGTTGCTCAACCACCCACCATCAGCCATTCCCATAGCCAATGATCACAACTTGGAAGTTACGTTAATAGGTTATAGGTTACTGTTTGGTAACTGATTTTGGGACAATGATTTAAAAGCTCAGCAACTTGGTTAAACAATGCTTAGTTTGGTTTCCTAAATTCCCAAAAATGTAATCTAATTGCACAATTGTTACTACAAAATGGAAAGTTAGGGATTTAATATATACCCATATCATATAATTCATGTACATTTTATCACTACCGAAGGTAATTCAATTGGGTATTATCACATTTATTATTCAATATGTATTGAAGTAATCATCAACTATAATTGTTTACTATATATATATATATATATATATATATATATATATATATATTCATGATGTACCATTTTAATGTATACTTACATACCCATTGTTACATAAGCATCATGATGTATTCATAATATATAGTTTCAATATGTACAATCATATAGTTTAAATATACTTGCATGGTCACACTTAAGTGTTTCTCTACACTATATAATATAGTTGTATTCCATATACCTTATATTATCAATTATTGCATACTTGCACATAACAATCAACAGTCAATACAACCTTACTTATTTGTTTTATTATTCATAATGTCAAATAAATAATTTATTAATCTTATTGATTAATTAACAATAATATTAATTAATCCATTCCTTGCCAATTTATGAAATTATTAATCTCTATAACAATTGATTAATACTTATATGATTTAATTATCATAGTAAATAAATATAAACTTTATTATATTTATATACACGTCGCTTATTATTATATCTCTTGCAATAATGATAATCACATATTATTAATTAATCACCATTAATATTCCATAACCATTAATTAATATTCTATAATAGCAATTAACAATTAATATAGATTAATCGTTTACTTTAATAATTCATTCGTTAATTAATATAATCATTAATAATCCTCATCACTGTGCCACACAAGGCTATCAATGAGTCTATTGCAAACTCCACGTTTTTTCTCAATTATTATTATAATTATTCAATTGAATATAATTGAGTTAACTCATCCATAACACAAAATCATTTATATATGAATAAATATTCACTTCCATTAATATATTTATTTAATAATATATGGAAATTCTCGGGTATTACAATGCATGCATTGTGTATGTGGTGTAACTCTTAGTAGGAACTTTTACCAAGAAAATCAAGCAAACTCATTTTTTCTGTTCACTTTTTTCTTTTCATTTCTTCTTGACTTGTGTAATGTTTCATTTTTTTAGGCTTTTAAGGGTTACCCAGTGTAATGAGCGTTGGACAAATGACTTTCAAACCAGTTGGTTTTAGGGCATTATATGTAGAGACACCCCTAAGGGCTTACTGATGTGATAAAAATATGTAGCTGCAAGTGCACAATGTCAAATTGAAGACTTGACAAGCACATGTCGAACCCACAAAGACTAGATTAATTTTAATGTATCATTAATATCTATTTTAGGCAAATTAGAAATAAAATTGAGAATTCATTAACTAGGATATGAAAACTAATAATGAGAAAGTAATCTAAGAATTCGAATCCATTAAACAATAAACATAATAAGTAATTCAATCTCTTCCATTTTTATAACGTAATTATGATTATGATCTCCCTTCCCTTTAATTTAGTAATTTTACAATTAACGTAGAAAAGCATAGATTATGAAAATTTATGGATTAACTATAACCCATCAAAACTTCTTCGAGCAAGCATGATTTATGAAAAACTCATATCTTAACAATAATATCTATCAAAACCTCTTAATTAATTTAAAATTACATAAGAACTATAAAACAAAGGTATTTCAATAAAGAAACATGAATGCGAAATCAATTAAACATAAAAGCATAAATAATAGAAGAGATGAAAAATATTATCATGAATAATTATTTAATTTCATCTTCATCCTAGATATAAAAAATTAACTAGACATGAAAATAAATAAACTAACTAAAATAAAGAAGAGAAGAAGATTACAAATAAATAAGAAAACTCACTTTAATTAACGATCATCCAACGAACGTACAATGAAGAAGTAATTTAATCTACTCCTAGTCATAACCTAAACTAATATAATACCTAATACCCCTTTTGTCTAAAACAAGAGACCTATTTATAGGAAAAATAAATTTGTGCCCTACAGATACATTGAACTTGGTCTCTTTTGTTCCCTTTTATCCTCTTGTTTCCTTTTTGACTTCAATCTTTATATGATAATCCTCCAAGAGTCCTTTTTCATCTTTAAAAGTTGGATATAAATCTTTTATTTGCTCTCCAAAATAAATAAATGTTATTTTCTACAAAACAAAATAAAATGTATTAGTTAAAGAAAATAAGAAAATAAAATAATAAATATGAGAATATTAAAATATATTAATTATGTGTCTATCAAATACCCCATACCTAACTTTTACTCGTCCTCGAGTAAAATAAAAAGAAAATAAAAATTATACTACCCCATTTTTGTAGAAAACACGATTGCACTTAGCATGTGTAACAAGCCTTTAAACCCCAAGGTTCCCCAACTGGACGAGTTGTGTCCCGTGAGGGTTTGCAGTGAATATACCCACAAAATTCAAAAATATTTTTGAGTTCAACAAGTCATGAAATAGAAATAAAACTTCTAAATATTCATGGGCATTATGCATAAGCAGGATTAAATTCAAAATCACATTTTCACCTTATCCAAAATATTCAATCTTCATTCTAGACACCATAATCCATTAAATTAATTCCATGTGATGCATGCATGTGTATATGATGTAACTCTTAGTAGGGATTTTTACCATGAAAATCAAGCAAACTCAATTTTCTTTTTCTTCTTTCTTTTTCCTTTTTTTCCATTTTTTTTATATTTTTTTTCTTGACTTGTGCAATGCCACATTTTCTTAGACTTTTAAGAGTTACTCATATAACGAGCGTTGGACCAATGACTCCCAAACCAGTTGACTTTAAGGCAATAGGTGTAGAGACACCCCTAGGTCTTACTAACTCGAGTAACAAAGGCCACAAAATAAGATTAGTCAAGTTGCTTATATCCATCACACTTTTCAGCGTGAATATCAATGCCTCATGATGCATGGATACCAGTTATTTCGTTCAATGAACATTGAAGCAGTTATTTATTTATTTTTCCTTTTCATTTTTTTCCATTTTTTTCTTTTCCATTTTTTTTTTGAAATTACTCGAATCATAGTTTATATCCACAACTAAGAGTTAGTGCAAACGTGAAGTGCAAAAATGTTTATGAAATCAATTTTATTTCAGATGGTATTTCAAACTAAGATTTTGTATTTAATCAAAGGTTCAAGAGTTTTAAATCTTTTAATTTTACACATGAGTTTTGCTCTTTAGACACTTATTAGAATTAACCTAACTCGTAAAAAGTCAAACAAAATGTTCAATTTTTTTTCATTTTTTTACTATATTTTCCTAAAAAAAAAGAAAAAAATCTAATACAATAATACAAACAAACTCCTCCATACCTAAATCATGCATGGTCCTCAATGTATGCAAATGAAGAAAAGAGAACAAAGATGTGAAAGAATTGTACATTGTATGCGGGACATTTATTTTGCAAGAAAATGTGATGAGAAGGAAAATAAATGTACATACCTATGAATTTCGTATATCCTAAAAATTATGTGAGTAAAAATGAATGATACAAATGGGTAACTGGGTGTGAACTTTTCATGAATTTTCAGAGGTCTAGAAAATTGAAAATAGTCAGAATTTTCATTAGAGTTATGCTTAAAATTTATCTCAAGAAAACTTTCAATAACATGTTCAAATGATGAAAGAATTGGTTCAAATACATGTTCTAGTTTAGTTGACTTATTTGTAGTGGATCTCAACAGCTCATTGACCTTATTTAAATATTCAGATTCATTCCAATTTTTTTCAAGGTGATTTAAGAAAAAATTAATTGGATCTTTTTCAATCAAAAGTCTATTTTCAATTATTTCTTGGGTCATGGACAACTCTCGGATCATATTTACTTTTATGGGTCAGTCCAAAAAATCACTAGGTGGTTTTTTAAGAATAATTCTTTCAAGGTATGGAGTTTTGGGCTTATAGACTTTTTCAACAGACTCATCAAATGCAACATGATCACAAGTGTAGACTCGTATTTTTTAGACTCTTCAAATTCGCTTGACTCAAACTGCGTAGAATTGAATAAAAAATATTCATTTTCCTCATCATTTGCACAACCATCAAGATTTTCAAAATTTACCTCAGAGTTATTAGAAAATTCACCCACTTCTTGTTCATTTATTATGGTGGCTAATCGACTCATTTGAATTTCTAAGCGAGAGAAGGCTTTGTTAGTGCTTTGCATGAAATTATTATGAGATTCCATAAAAGTTTCCATAGTTTTCTCTAAGGTACAAAGTCTTTCCTCTTCTTCATTTGATAATTCTTATGGATATTGAGGTTCTGGATTCTAATATGGATATGGATATGAACTTAGATAAGAATTTTCATAAACTGGAAAAAATTGATTTACTTGGTGTGCATTAAAATTTACATAGGGTTCTTGATTTCAAGCAAAATTATTATTCCAACTATAATAAGATTCCATCTTTCAACAAATCACAAAACAAATAGACAACTAACCACGAAAGTCACAAGAAAATAAAAAAAAATAAAAATAAAATCCTAATTCTACGGTTAACCTAAATAAAATCTAGACAACTCCTAACTGTTCCAAGTTACACCTTAAGGTTCACGAAATTTGAAATTAATCACACCACTAGCCAGGTAAGTGTAAGAAAGGTGGGAGTCTCTCCGTGGGTACGGTGACTAATTGAATAACCACACGTTCTTTAGGCGTTTACCTTTTAAACCGATAAAATACATGGGTTGCCCCTGAACTTTAGGTCATTTTGGGTATTGAGCCCCTTTCTATTGGTCAACGCAAATCGAGCCCCTTTTTATCCGAAAATTTGGATATTGAGCCCCCAGGCACCACATGGGCGTTGACCTTCCTACGTGGCACTCGCGGCGCCTATATGGAATATCTGACATCGGCATTTTCCAATTAAATTTCCACGTGTAGTGGCTGACATGGTCGTTTTATACTTTTTTTCTAAAAAATATGTCCAGCCCGTGGATTCAAACTCAAAACCTCGCATTTGGAAATTAAGTCACAGGACCACTCGAGCACCACGGGCCTAGCTGTTTATGTATCGCAAGGAATAACATTTATCAGGAAACAATTTCATTCCCCCAAATAAATTAAGACATAACAGATCCTTCAGATTAAGTCTCTGTTTGTTCTTTCTCTTTCTCGAACTCTAAACCTCTCACATGGACAGAAAAAATCTAGGGTTCAAACATTATCGTCTCTCTCTCTCTCTCTCTCATTTAAAGCTCGATAATCATGGGAGAAGACCCTAAGTTAGGGTTTAAATGAATCGAAGGATCTGAAAGTGCTTTGTGTTGGGGAAATGGTGTAAGTGTCGCGAAATCCCCCTTTATTCTGCTTTATCTATCTATTGTGGCCCCTTTATTTACCTTCACTTATCTATTGTCGTTGATTTAAACCCCTTCCATTGTCTATTGTGGCCCCTTTAATGAACTTTATCTTTTGTTTATGATTATATAAATATCAACTTGTTTGGGTATTAGGTTGTGGTCCTACTGTTGTTTGGTATAATTATACATTGTCTCATCTGTATATGTGGTCTGTCTTTTTGTTCCATATAGAAGCATTTTATTTTATTGAATATTATTGGTAGTGGGACTCCACCCTAGATTATTGTCTGTCTGTTGACTCCATAGTCAAAGCTTTTTTGTGCTCCTGATGTCTGTTATAATAATAATGCATATATATTTTTTAATTCATGTTTGTGGTATTTTATTGTAGATCCTTGTCGGTGGAACTCCACCATGGGGGTTTATTTGGGTTACATCCTGTTTTTCATTATGATTTGGGAAAATTGATAAGTTTTAAATTTCTTATTTTGAATTGGATTTTGAGAAGCTGAATACAAGGTGTGAGGGTTTTGGGGGAATTAATGTCATTGGTTTATATTACAGATTTCCTGGAAATATATGTGGGCAATTCACAAATATGAGAAATGATGATGACATAAATATAATATTAAATGATGTTGTAGATTATAAATATGTTGTGATTTATCTTGAGCATGATTGTGAAGGGGGTAATCAGGCTACACAGGATAAACAGGGTGGGGATAGGGATAAACAGGCTAGTGAGGACTCACGTTCTGCAAGTGATAGTGATATTCTTGATGAGGAGGAAGATGAAATAGAGGCAAGAAAAATAACTAGAGAATATAAAGAGCATAAGAAAAAAGTCAAACAACCAATAAATGTCACTCCAGAAATTAATGATGAACCAAACACTGAGCAACATCAAACAGCTAGCAACTAAGAACCAGAACCAAACATTGACCAACATCAAACTGGTGGCAATACTATTCAGGTAGAAGAACAAAGTTCTAAGAATGATGATGATACTAATGATAGTGAAACAGATAGTGATAATACTGAAAATTATGACTTTGATCAAGTAGAAAATGACAGCCCTAAGGAAGCTGACCTTGAGGATGATACACTTGTATGGAAGCAAAACCCTTTCCCAGTGTATAACCCCAACACCAAAATCATGGGGACAAAGTTAGAGTTAGGAATGTTATTTGCAAACAAGAAAGAATTCAAGAGTGTAGTGGTGAATTGGTCATTAACAACTGGCTTTGATTTAAAATTTATAAAAAATGAAAAACATAGGGTCAAAGGGAGGTGTATGAATAACAAAAAATATCCTGTGAAAGTATGGGGAAGTAAAGTTCAGTTTTAACAAGCTTTTCAGCTTAGAACAATGAGGAAAAGACACAGATGTTCAAAAACTTTAGTGGGCAGGTTAATGCTAAGTGGTTAGCAAAGAATTTGAATACAGAACTTAAAGAATTCAGGAATTGGTGACTGGTTGATATTCAATCTTATGTGAAGAAAACCTTGCTAGTTACTGTGTCAATAGACAAATGTTATAGGGCTAGACAGTTTTCTTTGGAAGAGTTGATGGTGAACATGAGAGAACATTATGCCAAGTTGCATAGATATATTGAGGAGTTAAGAAGGTCAAATCCTGGGATTACAGTTGACTTGTATCAAATATTTCATTCTGGTGCCCCTGAATTCAGAAGACTTTATATTGGATTTAAGGTTTTTAGAGTTGGTATGCTAGCTAGTTGTAGGAAAATAATTGAACTAGATGGTTGCTTTCTAAAAGGGTGTTGTGGTGGGAAGCTCCTAAGTCTTTTATATTGGATTTCTTGATATATTGGATTTCTTGATGGCTAGGAGTCTTAGGAAATGGTGCAAGGCATTTTTCAAGATTGATACAAAGTGTGACATTGTGGATAACAACCTATGTGAGTGTTTTAATGGGTACATACTTCAATGAAGAGGCAAGCCATTGATTGAATTATTGGAAGACATCAGACAACTATTAATGACCAGGCTACAACAAAAGAGAGATATAGCCATCAACAAGAAATGGGACATTTGTCTTAGGCCCAAAAAAATTCTTGACAACAACATTGATGAATGTTGCCAATATGTTATGTTATTCAATGGTGATCTGCAGTTTGAGGTGACCTCTCAGATTGCACCTGATGAATACACAGTAGATTTGAAACTTTGCACCTGTGCTTGTAAGGCTTGGAATCTCAGTGGAATTCCTTGTGCACATGCATATGCAGCTATGTTCTACATGAGATACAATCCAACAGATTTTGTATCACACTGGTTTAGGGTACAAACATATGGGAAAGAATACTCAAAAATGTTTAGGGTGGTTAGAGGGGAAAGATTCTGGGCAAAAGTTAATGTCACTCCACCATTACCTCCTCCATTGAGGACAGCAAGAGGAGGGCCACGAAGGACCAGAAGGAGGGAGATGCACGAGGAGTCAAATGCAGCTAGTCAAAGCAAAAAGAAAAAAAGTAAGTCATACAAATTATCTAGGAAAGGCACAATTATGGTATGCAGTACTTGCAAGACAGCTGGCCACAATCGTCTCACATTCAAGTTAACTCCACAAACAACACAAATGAATGTAAGTTATATCTGTATTGATTGTATTATTGGTATTGGTTATAAATGTTAAGTTAAAAGCTATAAATTATTTGTTTTAGGAACAACTTGGACAAGATAAGGGAGAGAGTGGCAAGAAGAGAAAACAAAGAAGCAAAGGGAAAAAAGACAAGGTTTTGACTGCAATTTTTTTAAATGTTATATTGCATATATTTATGTTAAGTTAAATAATTAAATATTTGTTTTCAATTTTTGGAACCACTTACACAAAATAAGGGAGAGGGTAGCAAGAAGACAAAACAAAGCAACAAAGGGGAAGATGTCAAGGTCTGGGACAACAAAGGTTTTTTCTTATGTTATGTTACAATTGTTAAATAACTAAACATATGTACACTGTTTTAGGAACATGTTAGAATAGATACAACTGACATAGGAGATAAGGGAGATAGTGGAGTTCAACTGAATTAAGTTACAAACAGGTGATTTTTAGGTTTGAATTGTCAAGCATTGTTTACTTATGTTTTATTTTTTAAGAGTGGGGCTTGAACGAAATGGTTTTATAGACAAATGTGACAATGACAAGTTGCATAGATAAAGTTGTTAGAGAGACTCTACAAATTAAAAGAAAGTCATTAGTCTCTGTTCCCAATATTGCTAAGAGACCTGCAAGAAGAGAATGGGTTCCTCCTGGTTTTGGTTGTTTCATATCCCTAAAAACTGGCAGCACTTATATTTCAGTAAGTAGATTGTTTGTGTGTAGTTAACAATTTTTCAACAAAGTGGAATATTATTACTGATCCTGCAGTTTATGTGGTTGATATATGATATATATGATGATGTAGACCACAGCTGGGAGATGTTACTTAGCTGGAGGTGGCCCCAAGACTGCACCAGTTCAAGCACCTTTTCGCCCACCAAAAAGTGTTGCACCAACTGGGAATGAGCATGACAGAGGGAAAATAGATGTTGTACCAACTAGAAATGAGAAAGGAAAACAAAGGGCAAATGAACCCAAAAAAAGAACAAGTACTAAGGATAAGGCGCCAAAATTGATGTCCAGTGCTATGAGAGTGGCAGTTGAAATCGAGGATCAGTTGATGGCTCAAGCATTGTATAACAGCTTCAGGGAGACTAGAGAGGGAGGAAAACCAGACAGTCAAGTGGCGTATCAACCAACTTACCTAACACAAGTGGAACTCAAGAAAGTGTAAACAAGAAGTAGAAGATACCAATCTACTAATCTATATTTTGTGTATGTATTTGACTTATATTTATGGTATTTTGGGGTTTGTATTTATCTCAAAACAAAATTGATTGACATGGGATTTTTTGGTGTTTGTAATCCTTCACAATGGTGTTGGTACTTCATCCTTTAGAATCGTATTACTAATTTAAACTGATGATGAAGAAGTACCTGCCGAGTTCTTGTTCAGTATTTTGTACAATGAATGGTTAATTTAATTTAAGAGTTTGTTTCTACACATGGATAGTGCTCATATATATGTACATATAATTTTATGCTCTGTTTTACAAAACATGGCTAGTTAATTTAAGAGTTACATTATGGTTAATTTAATTGAAGAGTTCCTTTGCAGAATGGCTCTGTTTTGTATAATATTGTCTGCTCTGTTTTGTATACAAAACATGGCTAGATGAAGATGAACAATATGATGCTCTATATTGCTTAATAACAATTCAAAAACTCTATTTTGCTTAATAACAATTCAAAGAAACACAATTATCCAAACAACATGAGTCTACATTAACACAATCATCCAAAACATCAATACAACTACAACTATAACATGGTTTTTAACATGCTCAAACACAAAACAAATAACACCCCAATTACAAGTATCAACCACTGCTCCCTAGTTTGTAACTTCCTTATTTCTTCTTTTAAAGACTTCAAATCATTCTTCAATTTGACTTTCTTTTTTTTCATTTTCGATACTTGCACTTCCAAGTCATGAGCTTTTTCCTTCATCATTTGTAATTCAATTTCAATGCTATTTAAATTAATAAGACCGGAAGAATTCTCAGCATCTTCTAACATGTTGATCGATTCAATCTATTGAAAAAAACCACAAAAAGATTGTGTCTGCACAAAATTAAACTAACAGTTATAACTATTGTTTGAAAATAATTAACATTTTATATCATGGTAAATACAATAAGTTACACTATAATTTGGACAACCATAAAACTTCCTCCCTACATTTTTTTTCCTTTGTAGAGGTATAAATTCTTATTCGTATCCCACACCCACAATACCTTTGTGCTGAAATTCCACTGAATCCAGTAGAATTTGAACCGTCCCCAAACATTTGGTTGCTATTTTCTTTAGTTTGCTTTCCCTTTTTCATACCTCACGAATTTCTGAGATGATGGCTACTGAACGCGAATGATGAGAGAAAGAGAGACGATAATTATTTCGAACCCTAACTTTGGGTCTCAATTTATGGAACCCTAACTTTTGGATATCTCAAATTGTCGAGCTTTAGATGAGAGAGATAGACGACAATGTTCGAACCCTAGGTTTTCTCTGTGCGCTTGAGAAAGAGAAGGAACGAAATGAACTGAGACTTAATTTGAAGGATCTGTTATGTCTTAATTTATTTGGGGGAATGAAATTATTTCCTGGTAAATGTTATTCCTTGCGATATATAAACAGCAAGTCTCGTGGTGCTCGGGTGGTCATGTGACCTAGATTCCAAGTGGGCGGTTTTAAGTTTAAATCTTGGGCTGGCCATATTTTTGGGATTTAATTATAACACGGCCACGTCAGCCATTACACGTGGAAATTTAATTAGAAAATGCCGATGTCAGATATTCCATGTAGGCGCCGCGAGTGGCACGTATGAAGGTCAAAGCCCATGTGGCACCTGGGGGCTCAATATCCAAGTTTTTGGACAAAAAGGGGCTCGATTTGCGTTGACCAAAAAAAAGAGGCTCAATACCAAAATGACCTTAAGTTCAGGGGCAACCGATGCATTTTACCCCATTTTAAATAACTTGCCTAGACACCAGTAGTTTGATTAATTTAAAATTTAGCCTCCTCTTAGAGTCTCTTGTCCTAATTGAGCTCGAAATTCCTAGGGCCCAACGTCTACTTGATTTTATTAAGACAAGGTTATACAAAATGAATGGGTTGTTTGCGGGCTAAGGAAGGGTGATAAAATCCCCTCCTTATCCGGTTACAGGTTTTTGCCCTTAATGTTAGATTAAAGATGAAAATGCACAAATAAAAAAAACTATAAACAAATAAAATATCCTAAAACTATGAGAATTACAAAAGAATGAGAAATTTGACATACCTCAATCATCCAACAATCATCACAGTTTATATAAAAAAAGAAAAAAGAAAAATAAAAACCTAAACAGAATGTGCTTTACATGAGTGAATGCGACAATTAGTTTTCTAACTGACAATAAAAAAAATTAATATATTATTTTTTATTATTTTTTGAGTTCAGATACAAAATACTAGGAAAAGTACAACAATAATATTGTCTTTTCGCATCGTTGATCTGCTTCGATAATCTTGGAAAAATAAAAAATAAAAAAAATAATATTACAAATTAAAAAAAAACTAATTCGAATAAATAAAAATTAAGGAGTATAAAATTAAGTCTAGTCCCCGACAACGGCGCCAAAAACATGATGCGATAAAAATATGTAACTGCAAGTGCACAGTGTCTAATTGAAGAACTGACAAGTACAGGTCGAATCCACATAGACTAGATTAATTTTAATATATCATTAATATATATTTTAGGCAAATTAAAAATAAAGATTGAGAATTGATTAACTAGAATACAAAAACTAATAATGAGGAAGCAATCTAGGAATCCGAATCCATTAAACAATAAACATAATAAGTAATTCAATCTCTTCTATTTTTATAACTTAATTATGATTATGATTTCCCTTCCCTTTACTTTAGTAATTTTATAATTAACGTGGGCAAGCATAGACTATGAAAATTTACGGATTAACTATAACCCATCAAAACTTCTTTGAGGAAGCATGGATTATGAAAAACTCATATCTTAACAATAATCTATCAAAACCTCTTAATTAATTTAAAATCACATAAGAACTATAAAACGAAGGTATTTCAATAAAGAAACATGAATTCAAAATCAATTAAACTTAAAAGCATAAATAATAGAAGAGACGAAAAATATTATCATGAATAATTATTTAATTTCATCTTCATCCTAGATATGAAATATTAACTAGATATGAAAATAAATAAACTAACTAAAATAAAGAAGAGAAGAAGATTAAAAATAAATAAGAAAACTCCCTTTAATTAACGATCATCCAACGAACGTACAATGAAGAAATAATTTAATCTACTCATATTCCTAACCTAAACTAATATAGTACCTAATACCCATTCTCTCTAAAATAAGAGAACTTTTTATAAGTAAAATAAATTTGTGTCCTAATTTAGATACATTGAACTTGGTCTCTTTTGTTCCCTTTTATCCTCTTGTTTCCTTCTTGAATTCAATCTCTATATGACAATCCTCCAAGAGTCTTTTTTCATCTTTAAAAGTTGGATATAAATCCTTTATTTGCTCCCCAAGAAAAATAAATGTTATTTTCTACAAAACAAAATAAAGTGTATTAGTTAAATAAAATATGCATATAAAATAATAAATATGAGAATATTAAAATGTATTAATTATGTGTCTATCACTTACTTACTCGAGTAACAAATGCCACAAAACTAGACTTGTCAAGCTACTTATATTCATTACACTTTTTAGCGTTAATAACGGTGCGTCCTTAGGTTTGAATACCCAGTTATTTCGTTTAATAGATATTAAAACAATTATTTGTTTCTATTTTTCTATTGATTTTTTTCTTATTTTTTTATTTTTTTGTTTTGAAATTACGTGAATCATGATTTATACCCCACAACTAGAAGTTAGTAAAACGCGAGGTGCAAAAACATATAAGAATTTTATTTTACTAATATGGCGTTTCAAACTAAGATTTTTTATTTAATTAAAGGTTCAAAAGTTTGTAATCTTTTAATCTTACTCAAAGTTTTTGCTCCATAGACACTTATAAGAATTAATTCAACTCATAAAAAGTCAAAAACAAAAATTCAAATATATTTTTAATTTTTAATTTGTTTAATTTTTATTTAATTATTTCCCTTAATTTTTTTAATAAATAAATGCAAACTCCACCATACCTAATGTGAGATCCCGAAACCCTAATAAGATTCGGTTATGTAAATTCTTCAATTATCAATAACATCTCTCCGTTCTGATACTGTATCGTGTTATTATATACATTATTAAAGACTTTGGTCAAAAAAAAATTTCTCCGAAAAACATCGTGCTTGACACGTCGTACTTAAAAATTTTGTTTCGTATTTGGATTTTTTGGTATATTAATTTATCAAGCTGCTTTGTCGTGCTTACATTGACAAAACGCTTTGTCGTTCTTACATTGGCGAAACGCTTTGTCATGCTTGTAGACACTCAAAATTTTGCATTCCTATTACTAACCCTGCAGAAGGGCAAAACTGTCTTTTTAACCCCTGTCTCAATACCGGAATGTTAACTCAGCCCCGGTCCTAATATTTGGATGTCAGTTCAACCTCGATCTTAATACTGGGATGCCAGTTCAACCCCGGTCCCAATACCGGGATGCCAGATCAACCCCGGTCCTAATACCGGGATGTCAGTTCAACCCCGGTCCCAATACCGGGAAGTCAGCTCAACCCTATTCTCAATACCAGGACATCAGTTCATCCCTGGTCTCAATACTGAGAAGTCAGCTCAACCCCGGTCTCAATACCGAGACATCAGTTCATCCACGGTCTCAATACCGGGATGCCAGTTCAACCCCGGTCCTAATACCTGGATGCCAAGTAAACCCCGGTCTTAATACCGGGCCATCAGGTCAACCCCAGTCTTAATGCCGAGCTATCAATTCAGCCCTGGTCACAACCCGGGAGGTACAGTTAAGCCCCCGTCCCAACTAGGAGGTCTAGTTCAGCCCCAGAGATAATCCTAAGAAGCAAATTCAGCCTTCAGAGATAAACTCGAAGCATCACATCATCTCCAGAGATAACCCAGGAAGCCAAGTTAACCTCGGAGATAACCCTGAGGAAGAACCGAGTCGGATGGGATCAAAACCTCGGAGATGATGTCGAGAAAGCAATCGAAGACTGTGCCAACACTGAAAACAATCCCGAGAGGGGCAAAATGGTCATTTTACCAACTTAAAGACGATTCGGTCAAACTCAAGCCGAATTGATGCCACCAAGGTCAGAAAGAATCATAACAGTGATCCTAAGTGGAAACAGCACAAGATAGCTTAACAGATAAACTACGGGGAATCAAAAACCTGGTTATGAACCCATCTTTTTGGACTTGAAAAAGGTTTAATCCCATGTCATTTAGACACTCTCGGCGAGGGCTTTTTGGAAAGGTATAGCATGCCTCAAACGGACGCTCCGATCAAAAGTTAGAAAGTTTCGAATCTGACCTAGCATTGCTCGGAGTGCATGGACTTCGATGCAATGGGGCCCATTACCCCTACCTGCAATGTGGAGCCGCAGGTAGAGTGGAGGCAGTCGCGGTTAGACCCGCTTCCACCTGGTCTATATATATGAGTACACCCCCAACTCATTTTTCAGTTAGAAACGCTCTGAACCTCTGCCCGTTTCATTTCTCAGCCATACCCTTGTACTTCAAACCCAAATTTTATTACTCTAACACGTAAATATAATCATATACTACCACATATAAAAAATTAACCGGTAGAAACGGACGTTTAAAGCCAACGATTTGGCAAAAAGCCCATGTAGCAGTCCATTGTGAGTATTTTTATGATCAGAAAGTTCATATTACTTCATTGCACTTTTATACACTTGCACATTAAGTTTCACTTTCTGATTATGCCCGAAACTCAGTTCCGTGGCCGTTTTTGCTTACTTTTTGAACATTTTAGTACATAAACGCATTTTCTGGCATTTCTACAACTCGAATTGATGATCCGTCACTTTTAACACCTTATATATATATATATATATATATATATACACACACACACACATATATATATATACCCATCACCGGACTGGGTTATCTTTCTAGTCCCTGTTTGACTGCTTTTTGTCTATATTTAGCTATATATATACTAACTTTTCAATTCTGTCAAGCTCGGATGTCAAATCCGAGGTAGTTTATTGCTTTTATATATATAACTATATATATATATATATAATTTTTTCTGACTTATTTGGGCCTGGATTTATACTTCGTGGCCTTTTTATTGCTTATATTTATATATATTAACTATATATATTATTATTTATATTCCAGTTGGCCTGGATCATTATGTGGCCTTTTTACTACTTTTATAAATATATATATATATATATATATATATACATTTCTTTCCGGGAAAAGGATAGAATGTCCGTCGTCCTTTATAGCTTTTCTATATATATATATTTACATTCTGTCCAGCATAGATTACTCCGTGGCATTTTACAGCTTTTATAAATATATATATTTCCATTCTAGTCCGGGCATCGGAGTGAAAATCCACTTCCCTTTACAACTTTTATATATATATTTCCATTATGTCAAGCCTGGATTACTCCGTGGCTTTTTACAGCTTTTATAAATATATATATTTCCATTCCAGTCTGGGCATTGGAGTGCCATCTCCCTTTGCAGCTTTCCTATATATATAACTATATATATATATATTTACTATTACTTATTTTGATTAAATTGTTTCTTTAAATATTCATTTGATATGAATCAACAATAACATTTCTGCGGGCGAACTAGATTTTTTTAAATCTCGCCAACTCTAGCTTTTAAACGGTACAAAATAGGTCCAGACAGAACTGGGAAGCTAGAATGGCTGAGTTTTACTTAAATCTAGCATTTTTTCTAGTTACAGTTCTGAAAGCAACCTCACGACCCTTAGATCGCTATCTAGTGGCGTGTGAGCCAGGATTTACTGATGAATCCTTAGTTTTGGCAACATTTGGATGTAAATATATCTTTTCTGTGCATATTTGAGCTGTGCAGGTTTTATTGGCTTCCTTTTGTGAGCCTAGGAATCGTGGGATTCATGATCAAACTGATCAGAATCTGATTCCCACGATGGACAAAATCCACTTTATAGATGTACCCTGCTAGTTTTTTCTGTAAAATATATATCCGAAAGACCTTAAAACGGTTATCCGGGTTTAAGGTCTCAACATAATAAGAATATGGTTTGTCATGTCAGAGTCACTCTAATGGCTGTCATGCCCATGAGAAGACCGACACTTGTATATATGTTGTGGTCGAGGATGCTTCGCAGCCTGACAATCACCATTCAAATTGAGCCTAAAGGCTGAAAAGATAAAAATTAGAAATATTAACATACTTCAATTCCTATGTTAGCGCAAGGGTTTGAAAAGCAGCCTTTCAAAGCATCATTTTAATAATCTTGTCTAAAAAAGAGACTGTTACAAATCAAATCAAACCCAACCTTGCGTATATAGGTTCAACAAAGCACATCCATACTTTCAACAATCAAGCATAAGCCCAATTTCTTTCAGCATTCACACACACATTGCAGATTTAAAACGAAACTATTGAAAAGATGTGGTACCGTGTTTTCACGGGAGTTGTGGGGTGCCTAACACCTTCCCCACACTTAACCAAGCCATGTCATGTAAAACCTGTCATGTTATCCTGTCATTAAAATAACTGACCTTTGTTTTACAATATAAGATTTAAAAAACCCCAAACCTGACACATTGCATAACATGTATATGGTTAGTGTCTATCAAGACTAAACTACCTATTCGTCTTGTAGGTAAGAGTGGTCTCATTACTAGATTATAAGTCTAAAATGGCATAAAGCCTATCCATCGACATGGCTGAAAGTGACTAACACGAGTCAGGTTCCGTATCTCGAAATGAGTTTGAGGGACTTTAGAATCAAATAATAGAGTTGGTTATCCTCCTAAAAGAACAAAGTAAAAACACTCAAGGCCAGACAACGCCCAGTCAAACAGAATCCTCCTCACAGGGTGGCAATCAAAGTGCTGACAAAAAGGGGGAAATGCAGATCCCTGAACCTCGAATCTAGTCAAAAAACCAACAAAACCCCTAAAATCACAAATCTCAGGGAAGATCGGGAAACTGGCAATATTCGAAGGAAAGTCCAATAAATGGAAGAAACCATCCGGGCAATCAAAGGGACTGGAAACCTTGGAAGTGTCAACTATTCAGATCTCTGCATATTCCCAGGGGCTAGATATCCTAACAAATTCCAAGTCCCAAAGTTTGAAAAGTACAATGGGGCAGGCGATTCCTATACGCACTTGAAGGTATACATTGGCGAGCTAGGGTCTTATATTGAAGTTGAAAGCCTCAGAATGTAGCTTTTCCAAAAGAGTCTCACTGGAGAGGGTAGGACATGGTATGCCCGACTTGATAATGCAAAAATCCGCAGTTGGGAAGAGCTAGCTCATGCCTTCCTAACTCAATACAACTTCCAGTCTCAGATGGCTCTAGATCGGTGTCAAGTGTCGAAGGTTAAAAAGCAGAGTACTGGGTCTTTCCGTGAGTATGCCCAAAGATGGAAATGTCTGGCAGCACAAGTCAGTCCGCCTATGACAGAAATTGAAATGGTGATAACGCTCATAGACATCCAAGAGGCACCTTACTATGAGAGGATCCTAGCTGGAATAGGAAAGTCATTCTCAGAGATGATCAAACACGACGAAATGACAGAGATGGTCCTGAAAGTAGACAAGGTTAAAGATCTCACGGCCTTGAAAGTAGTCGCCAAGCATATACAGTCTGGCAATTATGCGAGTGATCCCATGAGGATACCTAGGAAAGGCGATGAAGATGTATCCCTCATTGTACAAGGGCAGTCTAGGAGACCCAACCACAGTCCCCCAATCTGGAAGAAGGAATGCAATCTATCATTCCAACAGCAAACCGCGTTCAACCAATAACAGGACAGAAAGAGAAAATTTGAAAGAACGAAAAATCGGATGTTCACTCCACTAGGCGATTCCCTTGAAAACATGTTGGTGATGTTAATAGATCACAAGAAAATTACCGAACTAGGCTCCACCTCTGGATCCAAAAAGAAAAAGATACAATCCTATCCGAAGATGTGCTTAACATTCAGAATCTCTAGGACATGATACACAAGATTGTTAGTCCTTGAAGCATAAAATCCAAAACCTGATCGAAAACGGCGCTGTTGTTGTCCAACAACCTGACCATCTAAATGTCAACACTAACCTTCTGATGCCGCATGATACCGAGGGAGTAAACATGATCGGGTCAGGAAGCGATGAAATGCATCCAAATCATAAATACATACGAAGGATGGAGGAATACCCCCAAAGGAACAGAACAAATGTCTTAGAACTGGAAAATGCAGAGGATGGTATGATAGTGATGCAAAAATTGGATACAATCCAACATCAAGTAAGTCCGTTGGCTAATTGATAGTACGCCAGCATCAGGATACGATGTAACTTTTCAGTCAACTATCAGAAAGCCAAGAGAAAGAGGAGATTATTCAGAATGTAAGCATATCTCCCTCCAAGATCAGCCAGCTAAATGAAGAAGGTCAAAGCATGCTGAATAGACGAGAAAGACGAAATGATAAAATTATTAGAAGATCTCGCCAAAGGAAAAATCGTCCGAAGGAATGCGAATTCCAAAATAGGAAATATCAAGCAAAATCCAAACATTGGCCAACCCTCGAAATCCTACGACACCAAAAGTCAGGGAGAGTAGGCGGAGAAGGGTATTCACACCTTTGGGGGACTCGTTAGAAAATGTGTTAGCATTGTTGGTTGCACAGAAAAAGATTACATAGTTGCTGCCTCCTGCCAAGCCCGAGATGAAAAGTTATGTTTCCACCAAGATATGTCTCTACCATTCTAACTCTCCTAGACATGCAACTAAGGAATGCTGGTCCCTAAAACACAAAATCCAGAATCTCATTGAAAATGGAGAACTGAAGATAGAAGTCCCCATGACCAGAAAAGGTGAAAGGGAAATAAGGAGCTTAAAATGTCCACTCGAAACAAGTAGTTCAAAGGATGTGACGACTATGAGCATCAATCCTGGTAGAACACTAGGTGGACAGATCTTATTGCTAGGAGTGACAGAGGAGACAAGAGAGTCCTCTAATGAAATTCATCCACCATCATCAAATATCTTGTTGCCCAAAGCCAGCAACCATATTCCTGATGTTACCCTCCTGGAAGATGAGGAGGAGATACTGATTCTTCCATGTGTGGAAAAAGACCAAAAGGAAAGTTCCTTGCGAGAAATACAACAACAGTTTGAGAGTGATCTCATAGTCAAATCCTCTCAAGCCCATGAGAAATGTGAAGGAACAGATGAAGAAAAAGGTGGTAAAGTTCTAGAGGAAGCCAACCCATCGAGGAATCTAGAGTTCTTCTCTTTCTGCGACGAGTCCAGTTTGAGCCTCCTTAAGGGACATGCTGATCCTGGAGGCGACCAATTTATGGCAGTGATTGAAGATATTCATGATCAGGAGGTAACCTCTATCACAAGCCTCGAAGGCAACATAACCACTGACAACGGGACTATTAGGCCTCAGCTAGCCAGGAAGACGTAGATGTAGAGGAAAGTTGCGAGTTCTAGGAAGTGTTGGGACGTTATCTGTGACGCCCCCAAAATAGGTTCAATACACAACCCATTCTGTGTCGCCAAATATATGGTACAGACTTCAAATACACATCTTCTAATTCCAACTATTATACGGTCGTGCAAAATACGACCACACAACTGTGAGCGTTAATACAAATATTATGTAAAAAATATAAACGCTCAAATTCAGATCTCGTTTATTATAATTATTAACACACTATTTTATAAAATAGTGAGGACTTCTACAGCTCTATCTCGGACCATCACTCCATTCCCCGACTAGTCCCAGCTATATTCTCATTTTCTGAAGAGAACAATTGAAGAAAAGGGTGAGCTCAACTAGCCCAGTAAAGAATATTATGACTAAGATAATGAATAATAAATTATCATTAGTCTTCAATAAACCAATAAAATATTATGATCAACAAGTTTTAGATTAACAAATGCAGCGAAAATAACAATTCATTAGAAGAGTTAAGTAGAGAATGATGTCTACTATCCTCTTTGATTTAAAAGTCCATCATCAATATTTTATCCCTGTAACATCAATCAATATACATCTCGAATCAAATATTCATCTTTGCACTACGGGCCAAAGATATTCATTTGTATCACCAGTTGGTCATGTTGATCTCAACACCTGTCCATCTTTGCACTACGGGCCAAAGATATTCATCAGATAATCATCTTTGCACTACAGGCCAAAGATATTCATCAAATAATCATTCATCTTTGCACTACAGGCCAAAGATATTCATTTGTATCACAATTTAAGACTGAGGATGATGAAAAATATTTTAAAGAATGAATCCAGTGAGATAAAGGACAAAGATTAGGAATTCGTAATTTAGTTTATCCAAGTTCAAGAATACTCTATAATAATCAATTGTGGAGCAAAATTCAAGAATGAAGATCAAAACATGGATACAATCAAAGATAATTTGAAAGAATAAAATTTATTTTTTTTATGAATAGTAACTAGTGAATAGTACCCCGATATGAAAAGGTAAAATTTTTATCAGAAAGTTCAGACCAATATTCTAGTGAAATGATATCACATGAAGCGCAAAACTCAAGAAATTTCTGATCATTTCAGGAATTATAGAAGCAATACTTACAGTAGTAAGTTTAGAGTTAGAAATCTGAAATGAAATAATATACTACTTTGCAAATAGATTTTCACCCATCATGCAGTAGTCCGCCTAGACAGATCAATTCTATAATTTAATAAAGAATACATACGAGGGGTTATTCACTAGGCATGCGGTAGTCCGTGTAGACAGGTTATTCTCACGGAATAATAAAGAATGGAATAACAACAGGATTTCACCATGCATGCGGTAGTCCGCGTAGACAGGTTATTCCAATAGAATAATAAATAATGGAATAACAACCGTTACGAGTATTGAAAGAAAATAACTCTCTTCATGAATACGAAAGAAATAATACCCCTTACCTTAATAAAAATTTGGAGACTGCACTAGTGTAATAGAAGAATATTCTTCTTCTTTCTCTCTTATTCTCTCTATACTTTCTCTCTCTATAGCTTTAGTGAATTGGTGAGAAATAAAAAAAAAATGAGCTTCTATTTATAGGCTCGGCAGAGTAAGGGTAAAATAGTTTTTTTGCCATAATTTATGACATCATTGCTTATCTCATCGTTTCGATGACATCATTACTTACAACATAAGAATTCAAATTCAATTTGTTCTCTTCCACCTTATTTTACTTTTATACCATGAATTTACTATAATAATGTTACCATTCAAATTATAAAAATCATACTATTATATAATCACATCATACTACTATAATGTAATATTATAATAATATATTTGAATGAATTATTTTATCGAAAAAGATAAAATATCAACTTTTAACAAATGTCACATGCTAAAAATTCCTCCATTTAAATCCACATAGAATAAATATTTCCTTATCATATATATTAACAATTAGTTATTTACAAATAATATTACAGAACTACAATATTGACAACCAGGTCGTTCCTAGGAAAGAAGGGGCTTTCGGATAAGGATTTCTCCTCATTGGCGCGCAATTATATAACCTAATCCCTTTCCTCGACAGAAATTTCTAGACATTGTTAGCTATCTAATAATATTATTCAAATAATATGAATTATTGATTTAATAATGTGAAATACTGTGCAGCAGTTATTGTGACAATTATTGAATCAATAATATAAAATATCAATGTAGCAATTATTGGATCAATAATATAAAATATTGAACAATAATTACTGTAACAATTATTGAATGAGTGACTTCTTACGTAAGAACTAATAATTCGAAATATTGTGCAATACCGTGTGCTACTGTGCAACAACGAGTATTACTGTATTTTTATCTCCGGGTATTTCAACAGTTTAACGGTAAAAGTTTTGCCGTTATTTTTATAAAAAGATTACTTCTGTCGCTTTCTATATCCGACATTCATTTCGTTGTGGGGTCCACCAATGACTGCGCCATCGTACGAATATTCTCAGTCAAAAAGAATATTTCTCGACCAAATGAATATTCTCCGACACAACGAATATTTTATAATCACTTGCTTACTTTGTAAAATTTGCATATCTCACCCATAACTTACCACATTTATCAAATCAACACCTTACTATTTCAAAATAATATATAGAGGAAATTAAATATTTATTCATAAAAGTTGGGGTCTTATATTATCACTTTCTTAGCGTTATGCTTTTATTTTCCATGTATATAGATATTGAAGAATCAAAAAATAAAAAAACAATCAAAAAATTAAAAAAATCGAACCTTTTAGGCAAAGCCTGAACTATGAATGACCTAATCTCCCTCCACTCGAGAGTACGTAGGTAGCCATTCCTGGTGCGGTCAAACCAAACAAAAAGTTCAAAAATCCATCAAACCAAACTCAAACCCAAAGGAAACACTTCTCAAACCTCTCACACAAAGCCTGAACTATGTAAGGCCTAATCTCCCCAGCCATAGAAGTATGTAGGCAGCCATATCTGGTGCGGTCTAACCCTCAAAAGAAACATCCAAAATTCCAACCCCAAAAATATAAACTTGAATACTATCAAGCCTCCCTGGTCAACAAGCCCATCTGAGATATTATCCAACATTTCACTATTAGTCCATCAAGGAAAAGCTTATGATACACCCAAACAATAAGCCATGAAAGAAGTGGAAAGTAAAAACTAGTCTATGAACCCGTGGATAGACGGGATAACAGTGCCAACATGGCATCCCTCTTAGAAGATGGAGGGGAGCTGCAAGCTCATGGCCCTCAGTCTCTATACGGGCTAGAACATCCACGACCATCTGCATAGTGATGATGTGACCATCTATCATCCCGGGAAACTAAAGCCTCCTCAATCACAACAAATGATACATCCCTGGTAGCTCGAGCCTCGTCTCTAGCAACAAAAGTAGTATCCCTGCCAGAAAGGGCTGTCAATGTCACCGCTCTAGCCTGATCCCTCTCTAAGGTCATCCGAGCTAGTGAGTCAATAAAAGCTGGATCTGTCCCAGTTGGAATGCTCGGTGGGTCACTAACCAAGGATGATGTCAAACCAGCAAACAAATCATCCTCTGTGGGAGAATTAGGATCCTCTATAGGCTCCTCCTTATCAGAATCAATGCTTGGAGCTGACTGGATAAACACAGCTAATGCGATATCCGCCTCCAACCATGCAGAATACTCTGGGGAAAGATTTGGATGTCTAGTAGAAAAATCAGCCCTCTCTCTACGAGTCTAACACTCATAAGTCCTAGTGAGGTCAGCTGACAACAAAGATGAAGCTGATGCCCGCTGATCTATAGCCCCCTCAAAGTGGTCAAATTGGCCCATGACTGCCAGCGGATGGTAGATGGTCACCCACCCTCAAACCCGCCAGGGGCAGATAATCCATGCCAACTGCATGAGTGATTAAGTTATAAGGGGAGCTAAGTCCTGAGCATGGAAAGATTAAAAAGGGATGCTCGATCTCCGATATGAGGGCCAAACCTAAAAAGTCTACATCCAAAAAAGACACTCAAGATCGATGACCCATGTTAAGAGGACCCAATGACACCTTAATGTTGTTCCATCAAATCCGGAGTAAGTCTCGAAAGGAAGAGACATCGATACATCAAGATGACCAGTCAAAGGAATGAAATGGTAATCATCATAAGATGCAACCTGTCAGCAACTCATCACTCCTGATGTGAGAGAAGACTTGATCTCCTTTAACCCACAGAAACACATAGGCTACTGTCGTGGCAAAGTCTATCTCAAAAGGCCATGGATTAAACCTCACAGATCAAACCAAATCCGGTTAAAGCAATCACATCACCAACCATCACAAGCCCTTGAGTCCAATTCAGTGGAATCCGCAGGCCTTTCGATATCAACCATCAAAGTCAATTGCGCCCACAAGTAAAAAATAGTGATTGGGGCATCCAAATATCAAGGCCCATATCCACTACCTGTTCACCATGTGGGTTATGAGGTAACAGACTATTGCGATCTCGACGTCTTATCAGCCCATCGGTCAAACATATAATAAGCAATCATCCTATATGACAAGCAAGACTGGGGAAAGTTCAGAATCAACGACAACCCGATGTTAGGACTCTTACATCAAGAATGTACCAATTTTGAAAATTGCTACAACTTAACACTGGGGCATTTATCAACCATCCAATGAAAATGCATTAGTTGGCACCATCAGCATGGTCTGTCATCATCAATGCTTCCATTATTGGCGATCTGGTATGATCAATCTGTCTTTTCCAATCATAACATTCTTAGAATACTGCGACCCACTAATAAAGTACAACTCTTTCATCTCTATATGTGCTTTTAAATTTCCAGTTAGATGCATTGGTAAGGATATACATGTTAAGTATAGATAAATCTTGCATTAGAATCATAGAAAAAGGTTTTAAAAAGGAGAAGATTTTGGCTTAACTTGTTATGAATTGGATTAATTCTGATAAGCGATCGTGGAGCAAGAATCACGGGAATGCTTAGAGAAATAAGAAAATTCAACCTTTTGATTATGTAAGACATCCTAGTTTAAAGCGCTTTTTGGAATAAACTTGACCTCATATGTATGTCTGCACTTTGCGATCACCCTAACTCTTAGTTATGGGGTATGAAATTATGACGACAGGGATGACAATTAGTAGCCAGCCTAATGTCTCGAATTGTGGCATGGATTACTCGAGTTATTAAGCCTGAGGGGTGTCTTTACACCTGGTGCCCTAATGCCATCTGGTTTCGGAGTCACCGGCCCAACGCTCATTACATGGGTAACTCAGTGCCTAAGGAAATGAGCATTACAAGAATAAGAAAGCAACACCTGAGCAGATCCGAATCGTGGCCTAGGTTACTCGAGTAATTAAGCCTGAGGGGTGTCTCTACACTTGGAGCCCTAAAGTCGTCTGATTTGGGAGTCACCGGCCCAACACTCGCTACACGGGTAATTTAGAGCCTAAAAAAATGAATCTTGTACAAGCTCAGGTGAGGATAAAATAGAGAAGACCGCCTGATTTATCTCAAAGTGTGACCTTTGTTACTTGAGCCAGTAAACTTGAAGGGGTGTTTTAACACCTAGTGCCCTAAAGCCATCTGGTTTAGGAGTCATTGGTCCAAAACTCGTTACATGGGTAACCCTAAATAGCCTAAGTAAGCTTGACAAAGTTAAGCAAGAAAAATAGGAAACATTTTGCAAGATAAAAATGAGATCATCTAAAGTTATAGAAGAGAAACCCCTGCTAAGGGTTGCGTTACTCACAGTGCACATGTCATATGATGTTAATTATGTGAAGAGCAGTGTCTAGAGCGAAGATGAGATGTCTCTGATAAAGGGAGATAAGTCTTTTAAATCTGATCTTACCCATGAAAAATGACCATGGATGCTTGAAAGTTTTCTTGCGATTTCATAACTTGTCAAATGAAAATTTCAATTTCCTTTGGGAAAATTCCTTTTCATACTCAATTTCAAGATCTTTAGCAATAAGATAAAAGCTCAGTGAATACAAACATTTAATTTCATAAAATTTAACTTCAAATGCCTCATTCACAAGATCATACTAATTCTGACGGCCCGAGCCATCAAGCTTTTGGCACATTTTGTTATTTGTCCAATGTGCAGGATATTTCTCACTCTGGATGTGGTCAATAAATCCAGTTTCTTCTATGAACCCCAGTAACAACATGCGAAAGGGCTGGGGCATTTCACCATTCAATGAAATGGAAGGAGTCTACGGCGGGACGAAGCTCCTCATCAAAAGAAAAGGGAGAACTCCTAAAAGAAATCACGAAAACATAAGCTTACCTCGACATAAGAAAAGGAAAAAATTCTTAAGAGAGTCCTTAACTCGAGAAAAAATAGATGCTCAATGCCAAAAGGTCTGGCAAATGAAATCTACATCATCAAACATGTCAACCTTCGCCGAATCCTCACAAGTCGAGGCCGCTACACCGAAGTTCAAATCTGGGAAATGAAAGAATTTACTACATCCTCCAGGATGTCAGCAACACCTTGGTCATCAGCTAAGCCAGTATCTAATTCATTAGGGTCGCAAGTAAAGAGCTTGTCCTTTTTTATAATCAATGATCAGCCGTTGGCACAACCCCAGCGAAGCATTGAAATCGGTCCGGTGACATTTTGCCGTTGAAGGCTACTTCAGCGAAAGTTTTGACAACCCGAATTTTTAAGAATTAATAAATGAGAATTTAATAAAAAAAATCTTATTTTGAGATGTTTCGAGTTTGTGTATGTGTATATGTGTTATATATTGTGAAATATGTGATTTGGTGTGAAGAGAATTATATATCCATGTATTGGGAAAAGAGGTTGTAGACACTTGAAATTTTGCTTTCGTCGTACTAACCCTGCAAGAGGGTAAAAGCGCCATTTTACTTCGGATACAATCCCGAAGTAGGGCAAAAGATCCTGGTCATCTCGGAGACAACCCCGGGAATGGTGAAGAGGACCAATGAAGTCTGAACATATCGTAACCAGATCGAAGATCGACGAGCTGAGACAGTGATCATCGAAAACCACCTCAACAAATCTCGAACGACGTAACATCAAGAGATAAGCCTGCAGACTGATATCTGGACCTGGAAGGTATCTCGGCTACGAGTATCAACTTCCCGAACCCTAACTCAGTCGGACTCGGTCATATCTCACTGTGTTTGTCAAATACGGTCCGAAAGATCAAACGACAGACGTCAACTTCTGCCGAATCGAGACCGAAGGAGCCATAACCAAGCCGGGGGGTCCCACCTGGGTAGCCTCCACCATGTATACTGCTAGCTGCATACATGTGTGCGGCTGCCCCGGACAGGTTATAACCTCCCACTTAGTTCATTTTAAAAAAAAGAAGAGATAGATATAAAGAGATAATGATATTTCTAGAGAGAGAAAGGCTCGGGTTGGACATCAATATAGCAACTTGAAGCTTATTTCTTCCATCTAGCATCTCATTGGAGCCATCTTAGTGTTCTTACTTCATCCCGGGAGTCAAAACGCTTGTTCACGCGTCCCCTAAGGTGAAATAACACACTTCTAGCTTCGTTTTCTTTGTAAACTATGTTCAAATGATAGATTAATGAAGGATCTTTCTTGAATCTGGCTATATTTGTTGTATTATAAGTATATTGTGTAATAGTTGGTAGTTTTAACGTTTTTATCGGTTATTTATTGCTTTAATACATTGTATATAGCTTTGGAGACTAGATATACCTCAAGCTAAGGTTAAGCTAGTTCCTGAGAGGTTGTTAGCATGATGCTTCAACCCGGGAGCTAGAACGGCTTAGATCCATGGTATATCTATGGATGTATTTACTTGTAAATGGTCCTGGTTAACCCGTATAGCCCTAAATATATATTTAGAGGTGAAAAGGGGGCCGAATCGGCGTGAACGGTGATTTCAACCGATGAAATCACTTAGTAATGAAGCCGTGGACGTTATGTATATATGAAATGGTACAAATATTGTGAGCCTAGGAATCCCGGTGTCGAGATCTTCGAACGGATCCGACTGATTCCCACGATGGACCAGTTTTTACGTTGTAAATGCTTTAAATACCGTAAATATCGATGTGCATGTAATATTTGGATCTTGAAGACGAACTCAAGGGGTTAGTCTCGAGAGCTCGGATTCAAGATCCCGTGATAGTGAAAACCATCATTATGGGAGCTCGGTTCATCGAGATGGCTTTTATGCCCGATGATGATCCGAACCTTCTTAACGCTTTAGCATACATATCATCAAAATGATTTCTCAAAGAGAACCACAAAGAGCTTTTGATGAAAAATAAAGCAATTCGGGGTAGATCACGTAATGAACGTAAAGAATAAAAGGAAGTATCGAAGTCCTCGATTCCTAGTCTGGCAAAGGATTTGAAAACCTTATTTTCTAAAACCTCATTTCAATTTGCATATCTTGTTAAAATTGAATCATTTGCTAAATCAAATCCTTCGTACCTAGGTGCAAAAGACGTACAACATTACTTTCAAGTCACCAGAAAGACTTAGAAACCAACTAATAAAGCTTTTAAAATCACACACACAAACACACACACACACACACACACACACTTTTCTATAGAAAATCAATAAGATGATGTACCGTGCTTGCATGGGAGTCGGGGGGTGCCTAACACCTTCCCCCCCGCTTAACCTAGCCCCCGGATTCCACGAATCTCGGGTTTCAAGACCAAATCAAAGAGTCACGCATTGGACCATCTTGCGAAAAACTATTAAAACTCGGATGAGTTGGTACATCCATTTCCAAAATACCAACTGGCGACTCTGTCTCAATCGGTCCAATCAATAAAATCAATCTTTCAAAATCGTTGACACATATGTCGGTATCGATTTCTTACGAAATTCACCCTTTAAAACGGAACCCTAAAGACAAAGCGAAAGCGAAAGGGAAAAGAATAAAATGGGGAAATCGGGGCACTCCTCTCTCATCCCATGGATAAGATACGAGGGCAAACAACTCCGAAAGAGAAAAAAGAGACCTCCTCCTTCAACAAAAGGGAGACCGAGGACTTGATTTTCTGCCCAGCGTCGATAGGTGGTGACTCTGCTGGGGATCAAAGAGGGCTTAAGCCGTAATCAAACTTTTTGATTTTCGTTCTGCATATGCATTTATGTGAATGATCTTTGTGTGTGTCAATCTTTTATCATTTTGTATTAGTGCCTCGCACAATATATTAGTACTTCGCACAATGTCATCATATTAAATGAGGTGAGGACGTGAATATATGTTGTGTGGTACCTCCATTAGGGGGCAATCCCGTCGGTTGTTTATTACTGGACTCCTATGGATGTTTCCATTGTGAGGCTCAGGAAAGGCACCACTTAGATCCGCTCCAATTGAAACATGAATGTTTTCATCAAGTAGATTGCGAAGATCTGGGAACCAATTTCAAAACAGCCCGTGAGAGTAACCCTAAGATAGGTCAGCCTCTGATAAACCAAATACGCGGTGTGCTTCTTCATGCCCCATTTAAATCTTCCGCGTATATAAATGACCGTTATCTTGAACTGTCATACATACATCTGTCACACCCTATCATCAATTTGACTAACTCGTTGTATTCCAGATGGCTGAAGCAAGTTCATCAGAACCCATCCCAGTATCTCGAGATAAATTCGAGGAGTTTAAGAAGTAAATGGCCGAGATGACGACCCTGTTAAAAGAACAGTGCAAGGTATCTCAGGAATCTAAGCACAAGAGTCCGACTGAATCCTCTGTGCAAGGAGATATGAAAGTACCCGAGAAGGAAGGTGATACAGATATGTCCACACCTATATCTCCCCTCGATGTTGAAGTACCCAAGGAGGCCCCGATCTAGAAGACGACACGGGACATCGCAAACCTCCGGGAGGACAAAGACAATGGAGACATTAGGAAGAAAGTTTGACAGATGGAAGATGCTATCAGGTCTATGAAAGGGATGAGATCCCACAGGAGCGTGAATTACTCAGATCTGTGTATTTTCCCAAAGGCAAGATACCCGGATAAGTTTCAAGTCCTCGAGTTCGAGAAATACAATGGACTGGGAGACCCGTACACTCACTTGAAAGTCTACATAGGTGAACTTAGAACTTACGCTGAGGATGAAAACCTCAGGATGTAGCTGTTTCAGAAGAGCCTTACCGGTGAAGCCCGCACGTGGTACGCACGGATAGACAATTCCAAAGTCAGAGGTTGGGAAGATTTGGCCCATGTTTTCCTCAACCAATACAGTTTTCAATCCCAGATGGCACCTGATCGCTACTAAGTTACCAAAGTCAGAAAGTTGGCCAATGAATCGTTCAGAAAATAAGTGCAGCAGTGGAGGCGAATGGCGGCCCAAGTCAACCCACCAATGGATGAGGGTGAGATGGTGACCACCTTCATTGATATACAAGAAGCCCTTTTCTATGAGAGAGTCCTCGTCGGGTTAGGAAAATCCTTCTCTGAAATGATCAAACACGGGGAAATGGCAGAAATGGGTTTGAAGTCTGGAAAAATCAAAGACCTCACTACTTTGGAAGCCGTAGCTGAGCACATACAGTCGGGAAATTATGTAAGCGCTCCCAAGAGAGGATCAAAGATGAAGGAAGAAGATGTCTTGTTAGTATTACAAGGATAATCTGCTAACAAGAGCCCTAACTCATTTATCTAGAGGCAGAACCCTCATCTAGCGAATTTTCGAAATCCTACAGCAATTAAAGTTGGGGAAAACAAGCGAAGAAAGATATTCCTTCCTTTAGGAGACTCCTCGGAAAACATATTAACCCTACTGATCGCCTAGAAGAAGATCGTTGAGCTCGCTCCACCTTCCGATCCAAAAGGAAGGCAATTCGATTCCAGCAAGAAGTGCGCCTACCATTCCAACTCACCAGGGCATAATACTCAGGTGTGTTGGACTCTGAAGCACAAAATTTAAAACTTGATTGATAGCTGGGAGATTATAGTCAAAACGCCTGAGCAGTCGAATGTCAACAACAACCCTCTGCCTCAGCATGCGGAGGAAGGAGTCAACATGATCAGTGCCGGAAGCAGGGAAAACCATAAATACCTGAGGAAGATGGGAGAGTTACCCTCAGCACATGACCCTGTAATATGGGGATACCCTGAAGAAAATTATGCGGTAGAACAAGAATTGGCTTCAATCAGAGCGCAGGTGGATCAGCTAGCTGAATTGGTGGTATACCAACACCAGTTGACCCGACAGCTCATCGACCAGGTTTTATCAAAGCCAAATGACCCCATATCTATCCAAGATGTTTCCACCTCTAGAAGGGATCGGATCCGTTGCCTAGAGCAGAACAAATGTACTGAAAAGATGGCTCGAGAAGCTAGATTACAGAGCCGTCGAGATTTTGTCGCCAAACAGAAATTCACACTTTTGAGGCAATCCAGGGTGGAGATTCTCTGTACCTTGATCGAGAAGGGGAAGATTACAGAATTTATGCCATCCCCAGATACGAGATCGAAGTGTTTCGATCCTTCCATATCATGCCTTTACCATTCTAATGCTCGTGGACATGCTATAGAAGAATGTTGGGCTCTGCAACATCTAATCCAGAACTTGATTAAATCTGGAGAGCTGGACTCAATAAACAAAGTTGAGATCTTCCCTGAGGAAGAAATATACTACCCTCGGGGATCGAGGAACGTAGAAGGTATGATAGTCGTTATCCTTTGCATGAAAGGAATATCCGACAGACCCATAACCATCCAAGGGGTACCTGAGCAGAGAAATAAATCCACTCTCAAGATACCAGCGCCTAAACCACTGATGTTGGCTTCTTGGCCACAACTCCCAATTCTCAGCCTAAAGAAGGTACCGTGGAATTACGGAGAAGGGATAAAGTTGGCACCTGACTGTACCGCTATTATACCTAGGGAGAATACATGTTACCTCCCTGGGCCTTTGGCGAAACCGGCAACCAAGGTATTAGGGAAGGTATCTACTGGAAAGATCACAGAGTTCCTCCACAAAATGGGACACAATGAAGCCATGACGGTGAGGCAATTGGACGCTGAACCCCATCAGATTTCTATCCTGGATTTGGTATTAGAATATGACGACCATCATTAAATTCTGATCCAAGTATTGGAGGAAGCACACTTACCCAAGACTATCGATACTGAGAAATTCCAACACTTGATCAGCCATGTACTGGACAGTAACGTGATATCCTTCACTGACGACGATATACTAGCCGAAGGAACTGGGAATCACAAACCATTGCATATTACTGTCGTTTCATCAAGATATGTGGTAGGTGGCGTGCTAATTGACAGTGGGTCGTCTTTAAACATCTGTCCACAAGATACTTTGGAGAAGATGAAGATCAACCCGAACCAAATTCGGGACACACATGTCGTGGTACGGGCTTTCGATGGATCAAGAAGGGATACCGTGGGGGAGATTGAACTTCCTGTGGAGATTGGCACTTTCACTTTTAACATACCTTTTTAGATCCTGAAGATCACTACCGGGTATAATTTGTTGTTAGGACGACAATGGATCCATATGGCTGGTGCCGTCCTTTCAACTCTTCATCAACAACTAAAATATATCGTCAACGGCAATCTGGTGACTGTCAATGTAGAACCTGATTAACCTGTTCATAACCTGGGAGATATGCCCTTGATCGGAGTGAATGAAGGGGTCGAGCCTGCCAGTTTTCAAGCCTTTAAAATCAGTAATCTGCGATATAACTCTATAGGAGCCCCGATCTTAATTTCCCAGATATCTATAGAGATGATGGCAATTGGCCAAGAGATGCTATCCCGAGGACATCGACTAGGCCGAGGACTGGGGAAGAATGGCTAAGGAATTAGGAACCCAATCCGTATACCCACGCAGTTGGGAAAGGCTGGACTCGGATACCATAGCTGATCCAAGCATCAGAATCCTCATAGGCGTCAACCAGTTAATCAGTTAATTCACCTTAAGCCAAACCTGGGTGAAATCGGATCTAAAGAGACACTCAAGAAGATCCCCCTCATGATTTCAAACCTTCTGATTCCTAAAGTCGATCAAAGGGGACATCAGATGGATGGGGATGAAAAGCCTCTCAAGGATGCTGCCCAGAAAGCCACAGACCAAAAGTTTCTAGAAGAGATCCAGTTTTTGCCTCTCTGAAGAGGACCTGAAGAAGTCCTACGGGGCAGATCTGTCAAGTGATCAACCTAACCTCCCGACACTTTGATAGTAGTGTGCATACAAGCCAATCATGTTTGATGATAAAGCACATACTTTGTAAACAATCTTATTTATTTATTAATAAAATATTCATTTATTAAAGGCATTTAATTATCTACATGGTGCTGTTTTTATAATATGTAAATAATCCATAGTTTTAAGCAATGCTTTTAGAATCATGATGTTGATCATGCTAATGAGATTTAAATTCTTAGAAAGCTTAAAACTAAAATAGTTCCCAATCGTGGGATTACTAAAAATGGGATTAGTAAATCCGGATAGATTGGTACATATGTTGCTTGCTCACTGGATGAGGATGACTGATCTCATGGTCATTTGTGTGGAGACACTAAAGCAAGTATGTAGGTGCTTATTGGAGAATAAGTTCACTGAACGTGACTCGCTATGGAATACCTAATGGAGTTTTACTCGCCTGTCAATAGGAATTCCTAATGTGATAGTAGTACAAGTGATCCTTGGACTTGAGATCATCATAGTATCTTGTATGTAATGAATTATACTTTGACTTATTCCTTAAAGCCCTTTAGGGTATATAAAAGGGTATGCTTGGGTATAATGAATTACATATGGAGATAATGAATGATCAATAAAGAATCTACCACCTCTAGTAAAAGAGGAGATATGTCCTATGTGATTCGTTAAATGACAACCCAGGAATCCTTGGCCAAGGTAAAATGAAATTAGAAAGGAGTTTCTAATATGCATTATTTGGAGTTGTGCATTTTCTAATCTAAATACATATAATTAAATAAAATAAGACTTGACAGTAAATTCATGTCTTATATTTAATTGGGACATTGTATGGAGGAAGGATTGAATTGTATGGTAACTATTTACTCACAGGTTCTTTTATGATTAATGTTGAAATCTATATTATCTGGAAAGTCGTTGATCGCTAGGGAGGCTTATCCCTACTGTAGAATAAATATTATTTATTTAAATAGATTATTAGTTTAATTTATTTATTTAAATAAGATTAGAATTATTCTAATTGATTTATTCACAACCGGTTTAATATAGAGAACCTAAAGGGTCACACCATAAAAATAAGAATAATTATTTAAGAATGTAATGGCAAAATCGTAATAATGCATTAAGTGTAATTAATTTAATCTATAGTGATAGAATAAATTAAATAGCTTAATATTTATTATTTAATATTTTGGAAATATTAAATATAAATTAATAAGAGGAGTCTTATTAATATTATTACAATTATTATTATTTTAATTTCTAAAGGAGTTTAGTAATTAATTTAATATTAGTACTCTCATTTATTCCTAATAAGATTAGGAGACAAATTAATTAAATGAATTTAATTAATTATTCCCCATGTGGTGGGAAGCCTAAATTAATTAAAGGAGTTTAATTAATTAAAAGAAATCCCATGTCTAATAGGATTAGAAGGGTTGACCAATATCTATATAAGAGGAGTCTTATAATAGATATCAGTTGAGACAATTCTAATTGTTGGAGAGTACTCCTTTTCTATAGAGGATAGAAAACTAAGCCAACCACCCTCCTTCTTGATAATTCATCTTCCTTGGTGGATCACCTCTAGAGGCCAAACACTTAGGTGGCTAACGTTGATCAAAGGAAGGAATCTAACCCAGAAATTCAAGGAGATCACGAAGAACAAGGAGTTGAACTAGTACTTGTGGAAGCTTCATTCTACAAGGGTATGATTCCATAACTTCTTATTTATAGTTTTAAATTAATAATTTGCATAAAGGATGATCCGGGTAATGGTTTTGTAGAAATTTTTAAACTCTGATATACCACGCTTCCGCTAATTTTTGCAATTTGATTGCATCACGATTTCGTACAAACCCAACAGTGGCATCAGAGCCAAACCTTTATGCAATTATTAATTGTTTTGATTTCATATACATATGGGTATGTATTTAGAATAATTTATTGGGCATAATTTTATTGTATAAAATTAATTTTTATGGAAGAAAGAAAAAAAAATACCGAAAAGTAAATTATTTTTTTCCGTTCACCTGCTGATGGATTCATGTTTTACAAGGGATGCCGAATCAAGGATTTAAAAAAAAAGGTTCATGACAGTTTTTTTTATTTTGGACTATTCACGTTTTAAGTGTTGGATACCTGTAGCGAAAAAGTCATGCCCTGTAGCGAAAAATAAAGTGATTTACATTCTTGGTGACCTGATCAGATTATATATATATATGTATATTATAAGGTTACTTTTATATATTATATATATAACCTTCCTGCTTTGAAAAAATGACATGCTAGGCTGCTAGTATATATATAAGCTTGCTGGTTTGATAAAGTAACCTCCAGCTAATCATTATATATATATAATATAAGTTGGAACCTGTATATATATATAACATGACCCAGGTCACGTTAATGATTATATATATATATATATATATATATATAATATTCTTAATAATTTTATAATTAAAATAAAGAGTTTATTTTAATCTTGAAATTTGATTTCATTTAATTTAAAATTGCCCATTAAATGATACTCATATATATATGGAATATATTAATTCATGAGATGAATATTTATTTATTGATATATATGGTGATATGTATGATAATAAATAGGGATTGATTATGGACTATTGACCAATGTGATTGGATTTTATTTTAGTTGAATGCTTGAATGAATGGATTTTATTAAATGGGGTCTGCTTACCTTGTCTTCTCTGATTTTGTTTTTCTCGATGTAAATTCTATCTCCCTTCTATGTACTTTCCCTTGACTGCTGATCAAAGGTTTCTATTTAAATTAAATAGTTTAATGTAATAGAAATAGTTAGAATTATCTTGAAGAAATTGGAGACCAAGGATCAAGGAGCGCGTGAAGATCCGTTTGTATGGAGCCCGGATTTAAATGTAATAGTTACGTTTAAATTTAAATTCTTGCACTCCTAGGTTTGACCTTTTGGTTCACTTGGTGGCTCTAGTGAACCAACTAGAATAAAAGTCCATAATCAATCCGGGTAGAATATAATATTCTATATTGCATGTTAAATATTATATATATTATATTTTATGCAAACATGCTTTGCATGTTTAATAAAATGACGCGTATTTTATATATATATATGCATGCGCACTAAACAAGATGAGACAAATAATAACAAACCCCTCAAAGAAATAATATTAAGTCCGAAGCGTTCAAATGATATTTGGAATATCGAACGTCGCCTTCTAGCATGATAAATTAATAGAGTATTAAATATTTAATATGAGCTTGTTGTGCTATCCACAAGGCGAGTATTGCGTATTTAAGATGTTAATTAATCACATTTGATGCTTATCAAGAAAATTGAACGATCTAGTCTTGTTGTGCTATCCACAAGGACGAACATTTTTCTTTTTTGAATTTATGAAAGTGCTAGACTGGACTTAACTTAAATCATTTTAGTTCGGATGTGCACACACTTGACCATTATGATTTAAGAGGCAAAATAAAAGGAGTTATATAGTGATGTAATTGACAAGAGTTGTCTACCTATTTATTTGTATATCGCTTTTTGTGCTATCCACAAGGTTATATACATTTGAAATGGGATCCTTATTCTCACTAGCAAATCTTTAATTAGATGTTGCCGAACTATATAAGTGAAGGTAATATAGTTTGATAAAAATAGTGGGAGATACCAATTTAAAATAAAGACCTAAATTTATTTTGGTATGCAAAGTTAATAAAATGAATGTTTGCTAAAATGTTGTTTTCTTTCACATGCAGAATTTTAAAAATGTCTAAATCACTAATCTCACTACGAAGCATACTTGATGCAAACAAGCTTACCGGGCCGAATTATGAGGACTGGCTAAGAAATCTGAGAATTGTTCTCACTATTGAAAAGATTTCTTATATCCTAAATTCAACTGTCCCTGAATCTGTTTCAGAAACAGCCTCTGAGGAAGAGATTGCCACTTTCAATAAGTGGCAAGATGATGCATCTGTGGCTCAATGCATCATGCTCGCATCCATGAATAACTGAGCTTCAGCGTCAGCAGGTAAACATGGATGCTCCTGCTATGCTGCTTCACCTCAAGGAGTTGTATGGTGAACAGAGTAGGACTGCTAGATATGAGATATCTAAGGAGCTCTTCCGATCTCGGATGACCGAGGGTACTGCCGTCGAGACTCAGGTCCTAAAGGTGATCAATTTGATTGAACGCCTTGGACAGCTGGGGTTCGTCATGGATGGGGAGCTGAGTGAAGACTTGGTCTTGCAGTCACTCCCTGAGACCTTCTCGCAGTTTGTGGTTAATTTTCACATGAATAAGCTAGATGTCAGCTTGCCTGAGCTGCTTAACATGCTGAAAACTGCGGAAGGTCACTTCCCATCCAAGAAGAACCATGTCTTGATGGTGGATTCTTCCAATAAAAGGAAGAGGCCCAAGGTATCTTCTAAAAAGAAGAAATCCAAGAAGGCTAAGGGAAAGGGGAAAGAAAAGGAACAAAAGAAACCTGAACCAGCTAAAGGAATGTGCTTTCATTGCAACAAGCCAGGACATTGGAAAAGAAATTGCAAGAAGTATCTAGCAGAGAAGAAGCTTGGAGAAGCTTCGACTTCCAATCAAGGTTTGTTTATGATTGAAATTAATTTTTCTGAAAGTCATAATTCTACTTGGGTATTGGATACCGGTTGTGGTTCTCACATATGTAATACTGTGCAGGGACTGGTCAGAAGTAGAAAGCTAAATAATGATGAGGTGATCCTACGAGTGGGGAATGGAGCATAGGTTACTGCATTAGCTGTAGGAACTTATTATTTAGCAATGCCTTCGGGCAAGTCCATTTATCTTCATAATTGTTATTATGTTTCGAATATTATTAAAAATATTATTTCAATTTCTATATTGGATATGGAAGGATTTAACGTTGTTATAAAGAACAATAGTTGTTCTATTTATAAAGACGATGTTTTATATGGTATTGGAAATTTGCGAAATGGACTTTATACACTTGACTTACAAGAAAATATATTTCAAATTGAACAAACTAAGAAAAGGAAAAGATATGATATTAATTATACCTATATGTGGCACTGTAGACTCGGTCATATCAATGAAACAAGATTATCCAAGTTGCATAAAGATGGGCTCCTCGAGCTATCCGATTATGAACCATATCCAACTTGTGAATCTTGTCTCATGGGTAAAATGACTAAATATCCTTTTAGTGGAAAAGGAGAAAGAGTTACAGAGTTGTTGGCATTGATTCACACAGATGTTTGTGGGCCTATGACAACAAGTGCACGGGGTGGGTATTCTTATTTTATTACTTTTACTGATGATCACTCAAGATTTGGATATGTTTATTTAATGAAATACAAGTAGAATCATTTGAAAAGTTCAAAGAGTTCAGAAGTGAAGTAGAGAAACAAACGGGCAAGAGTATAAAGATACTTCGATCAGATCGAGGTGGAGAATAATTAAGCGGTGAGTTTCTCAATTGTCTCAAAGAAAATGGTATAATCTCACAATGGACTCCTCCAGGTACACCACAGTTAAATGGAGTATCTGAAAGGAGAAATCGAACACTGTTGGACATGGTTCAATCCATGATGAGTTTTACCGACCTTCCAATTTCCTTCTGGGGATATGCCCTAGAAACGGCTGCATACCTACTTAACAAGGTACCTACCAAATCCGCCCCAAAGACTCCATATGAGATGTGGAAGGGGAGGAAACCAAATCTTAAGCATGTTAAGACTTGGGGTTGCCCAGCTTATGTCAAAAAGTTTGAAAATGATAAGCTACAGACTAAATCCGATAAGTGTAGATTTGTGGGATACCCTAAAAAAACTTTAGTGTATTATTTCTATCATCCAACTGATCAAAAGGTGTTTGTTGCGGAACATGCTGCCTTCTTGGAAAAGGAGTTTATCCATGAAGGCGTCAGTGGGAGTAAGATATATCTTGAAGAAGTTCAAGAACCACAAATTACCACGGATCAAAGTCAGGTACCTGACCAAGTAGAAGAACCTACTATACCACACCCTGTTCGTAAATCTGGAAGAGTACCGAAGATACCTGAGAGGTATGTATTCGTTATAGAGGATGATGATGAGGTACACATCATGAATGATGATGATCCATTGAATTACGAACAGGCTATGAGTAATAAAGACTCAGGGAAATGGCTTGAAGCCATGAAATCCGAAATGGACTCCATGTATGAAAATAAAGTATGGACTTTGGTTTCACCACCTGAAGGCATTAAGCCTATTGGGTGTGAATGGGTCTTTAAAAGAAAGATTGGAACGGACGGCAAGGTAGAGACCTATAAGGCCCGACTGGTTGCAAAAGGTTTCAAACAAAGACAAGGAGTTGACTATGATGAAACCTTTTCACCAGTAGCTATGCTCAAGTCCATTCGGATTTTGCTTGCGATTGCAGCTTATAACGACTATGAGATCTGGCAGATGGACGTGAAAACGGCCTTCCTCAATGGAAAACTTGAGGAGGATGTGTATATGACACAGCCAGAGGGATTTGTTTCAAAGGTTGGAACAAATCAAGTCTGTAAGTTGCAACGATCCATTTATGGATTGAAGCAAGCTTCTCGTAGATGGAACATTCGTTTTGATGAGACAATCAAAGAGTTTGATTTTATCAAAAACGACGATGAACCATGTGTGTACAAGAAGGTTAGTGGGAGCGCAGTCTCATTCCTTGTATTATATGTTGATGATATATTACTGATAGGGAATGACATTTCTATGCTACAATCGATTAAAATCTGGTTATCTAAACACTTCTCCATGAAGGACTTGGGAGAAGCATCCTATATTTTGGGGATAAAGATCTATAGAGATAGATCCAAAAGGATGCTTGGTATATCCCAAGGAACGTACATTGATGCAATGCTAAAGAGGTTTAGCATGGAAGATTCCAAAAGAGGTCTCATGCCGATGAGCCATGGAATACATCTCTCCAAGAAACAGGCCCCAAAGACACCTGAGGAGAGAGACCATATGAGTAAGATCCCTTATGCGTCTGCAATAGGATCTATCATGTACGATATGATATGTACTAGACCGGATATTACTCATGCACTTAGTGTAACAAGCAGATACCAGTCGAATCCAGGAGAAGAGCACTGGAAGGCAGTGAAGAATATCCTAAAATACTTGAGAAGGACTAAGGATATTTTTCTTGTCTACGGTGGGTTTGAATTAAAACTCGAGGGCTTCACAGACTCAAGTTTTCAAAAGGACCAAGATGACAGTAAATCTATTTCGGGGTATGTTTTTACCTTGAACGGAGGCACAGTGAGTTGGAAGAGTTCCAAGCAGCAAACAGTTGCTGATTCAGGGACAGAGGCAGAATATATAGCTGCAAGTGAAGCTGCAAAGGAAGCTGTTTGGATGAAGAAGTTCATAACTGAACTTGGTGTGGTTCCTAGCATTGGAGAAGCAGTTCCCGTTTACTGTGACAACACAGGAGCAGTTGCACAGGCTAAGGAACCCAGGTCTCATCAGAAATCTAAACACGTGTTGCGGCTATTTCACTTGATCAGGGAGATCATTGAAAGAGGAGACGTCACCTTGGAGCGTGTAGACTCTCAAGACAACATTGCAGATCCATTTACTAAAGCTTTAACACAACAGCAGTTTGATCGTCACTTAGAGAAGATGGGTATGAGATACCACGGCGATTGGCTTTAGTGCAAGTGGGAGATTACCGCTTTTATATTTATTTCCGCATATATGAGCGATTTTCACCATAACTGAGTTCTCTTCCCATTATTAGTTGACTACATTTCTGTCAATATATATATATATATATATATATATATATATATATATATATATATATATATATATATATATATTTCAATTTTAGTCCGGGCATCGACGTGAAAACCCATCATCCTTTATACTGCTTTTGCACACTTCACCATACTGGGTGATCTCTCCAGTCACCGGTTGACTACTTTCCTGCAATTTACATTCCAGTCTGGCCTGGACTATTTCGTGGCCTTTATACTATTTTTGCACACTTCACCATTACTAGGTTATCTTCTCAGTCCGTGGTTGACTTCTTTTCTGTATATTTACATTCCAATTCGTCCTGGATCATTCTATGGCCTTTTTACTGCTTTTATATCTATTTATGCATATATAAGCAGCCTTCACCATCACAGGTCTTCTTCCTAGTCTTGGTTGACTACGTTTCTGTCAATATATATATATATATATATATATATGTATATATTTCAATTCCAGTCTGGGCACCGGCGTGAAAACCCATCGCCCTTTACAGCTTATATATATATATATATATATATATATATATATATATATATATTGCTTTGCTCGCTTTCTATTCAACTGCTGCTTTAAATATTCATCTTATATGAATTGGCACTGACATATCTACAGGCGGTCTAGATTTATTTAAATCTCGCCAATTCTAGTTTTCAAACGGTTCAAAACCTCCAGACTGAACCAAGAAGCTAGAATGGCTGAGATTTCATTAAATCTAGCTTTCTTTATAAATTCAGCTTCAAAAGCAACCTCGCGTCTCTTAGATCGCTATCAAGTGGGAACGAGACGCTTCGGCCATGCGGACCAAGATTTACTGAATGAATCCTCGGTTCTGGCAGTATTGGGATATTTATCTATTTTTGTACAAATTTGAACTGTGCAAGTTTTGGCTATTCATATGTGAGCCTAGGAATCGTGGGATTCATGATCAAAACAATAGGAATCTGATTCCCACGATGGACAAACTCAGATTTACAAATGTATCCTGCCATTTTTTCTGTAAAAATGTACATGTAAATAGACCTTAAAACGGTTATCTGAGTTTAAGGTCTCAATATAATGAAAAAATGTTGATTGTCATGTCAGCGTCCCTCCGATGGTTTTTATACCCATGAGGAGACCGACACTTGTATATTCTGTGGTCGAGGATGCTTCGCAGCCCGACAAATCACCATTCACATGTAGCCTTAAGGCTATACAGATAAAATTGAAAGTATCAACAGACTTCAATTCCTATGGCAGCGTAAGGGTTTGATAAACTAGCTTTCAAAACATCATTTTCAAATCAATAAAAAGAAAAGCTTTTCAAAGAAAATCAAATTAAATGCTTTTGCAAATCAAATCAAAAATTAATTTTCAAATCAAATCAAACCTTTCGTATATAGGTTCAACAAAGCAAAGCACTACTTTCAATCAATCAAATCAATAGGCCCAATTTTCAAACAGTATTCTCTCACGCATTTCAGTTTTTTAAGGGAAATATTGAAAAGATGCGGTACCGTGTTTACACGGGAGTCGTGGGGTGCCTAACACCTTCCCCACACTAAACCAAGCCCCCGAGCTCAAAACTTTATTTTCAAAGATCAAGTTTCGACAGTGTCCAACAATTGGGCCTCTTTCAAACAAAACTCGGTTGAGTTTGTACAACCATTTTAAATCTACCAACTGGCGACTCTGTAAAACGTTCAAATCGTCGATATTATAATGTTGGCCTTTCTCCTAAAAAACCCTTCAAAACCTTTTTTCTAAATAAAAAGAATGAGGGTAGAGAGAACTTAGAAAAAGAGATTAAAAGATCCGGGATGTGACCCGACCCCCGAATTTTTTAAACCAACGTCGACAGGTGGCGACTCTGCTGGGGACAGTAGAGGGCTTAGGCCGCTTTCAAAGCTTTTCAAACATTTCCCTTTCAAAACTATTGAATACGTGAAATTTTGCGTCTCCACAGTCAATGAATGAGTGAATGCTGCATCTTTACATTGAATGAATGTGAATGAATGCTTTCCTGCTTTTTAGTACTTCTCACCCATAATTAGTGCTGCGTACCCATGTCATCATATGCACTACGGTAAGGCACGATGTATGTGAATGTATGTTGTGTGTCCCTCTCACAAGGAGGAAAACCCGGTCGGTGATAAGTAATGTCTCTGGGGATGACTAAGTCTCTGGGGCTCATGAAAATGCACCACCCAGATTCGCTCCAGTTGAACGATCGGATTAATTTCCCCTCTAGTAGATTACGATGATCTGGGAACCTTCATGCCTAAACAAAAGCCGCGAGAGTAACCTAAGATAGGTCAGCCTCTAATTAACCAAATTCGAAGGGAAGCTTCTTCATGCCTTCCTCTTTCAATTCCATGTAAAGTATCCAATTATTAAGGAGCGCAATGTAAATATCATAATGAAAGATTTACTTTCCCTGTCAAAATACCATGTCATCCTGCAATCAAAACAACTAACCTCGGTTTTGCAAGATAAAATATAAAAAATATATCATGCATCCTGTCCTTACCTACATCAGAGAATTAACACGCTTACGTTTTGTTGTAGTTAAAAATTGGTCCTGTTACTAGGTTTAAATCTAAAGCACCCAGTCCAACCATGGACATGGCTTCTAGTGCTCAACCAGCATCCGCCCCGGTATCCCGGGAAGAGTTCGAAGGACTGAAAAATCAGATAGCCGAGTTAGCTGATTTCCTAAGAGAACAAAGAAAGGACTTTAAAAAGAAACACTCTCAAGCTCACACAGAACTAGGAGCATCTGGTGGTAGTGCTGGCGGTCAAGAGACTGAAAAGGCCGAAATTCAGATTCCTGGACCACAAAACCATGACACGACCAGTAAAACTTCTGAAATCACCCCCCTCATCAAAGAACAGGAAGCTGGGGACATTATGAAGAAAGTACAACAAATGGAGGAAGTTCTTCGATCAATCAAAGGGATTGGGGCATTTTGTAGTGTCAATTACTCCGACCTCTGTATATTCCCCGGGGCTAGTTATCCCAAAAAATTTAAAACTCCTGACTTCGAGAAGTATGATCGAACTGGAGATCCTTATACACACTTAAAAGTATTCATTGGAGAACTCGGATTCTATGCAGACGACAAGAAGCATCGAATGCAGCTATTTTAAAAAAGTCTAACCGGAGAGGCGAGAGCATGGTATGCCCGTCTAGACAACTCCAAAATCCACAGTTGGGAAGAATTGGCCCACGTCTTCCTCGGTCAATACAGCTTCCAATCTCAGCTGGCTCCAGACAGATACCAAATTACTAAGATCAAGAAGAATAACACTGAATCATTCAGAGAATATGCCCAGTGATGGAGACGGGTCGCAGCACAAGTCACCCCAGCCATGACTGAATCTGAAATAGTCATGACCTTCATCGACATTAAGAAGCGCCTTATTATGAGAGGGTTCTAGCAGGCATAGGAAAACCATTCTCTGAAGTGATTAAACATGGTGAAATGGCCAAATTGGGGCTCAAATCCGAGAAGATAAAAGATCTAACCGCCCTCAATGCTGTCGTTGAGCATATACAGTCCGAAAATTATGGGAATAATCCCGGAGGGTGCAGAAAAAGAAAGACGATGAAGTGTCCTTAGTCTTACAAGGACAAAATCGAAGGGGCGAGTCAAATAGTATGCCCATTCAAAGGAGGAATTATACCCCTTTTTAAAATCCAGCACATCCTTCAAACCCTCCACTACAGAAAAATATGGAGGTTAGGCGTCGAAGAACTTTCACCCCTCTAGGGGATTCACTCGAGAACTTATTCAAACTTCTGACAGCCTAGAAGAAGATTGTCCAACTCCTTCCACCAACCAACACTAATGGCCGAAATTTCAACCCAAGCAAGAAGTGTGCTTATCACTCTAGATCTCCAGGCCATGACACGCAAGACTGTTGATCTCTCAAGCAAAAAATACAAGATTTGATTGACAGAGGAGATATTGTGGTCACAAAGCCTGAGCAACCCCATGTGTAGGACAATCCTCTACCACAACATAAAGAGGAGAATGTCAACATGATCAGCACCATAAATGGATAAAGATCTAATTACCTCCGTTATGTGGGAGAATCAATTCAATCCAACAACACCAGCCCAAATAGTTGGGAAGTTTTTGAAAGGAGGTTCCTGATAGAGCAGGAGATCAAGTCTATCAAGGAGCAGATCGAGCAGTTAGCAGAACTGGTCGTTTACCAGCATCAGCTTACAAGGAGTATGGTGAAACAAATCAACCAGTCCATTGTCGATCGTCCTCCCACACTAGAGATCACTTCCCCGAGAAATCAATACCAGTCTAATGAGAATGATCTTTGGGCTAAAAGGGTGGCCGAAGAAGAGAATCTCCTAGCAGATGGTAAATTCCTATTCTAGAGGAACTTCATCAACCTAAATTAATCAATGGAAGAAATCCTTCAAATGCTAATCAACGAAGGAATGGTTGCAGACTTGTTACCTCCATTGAACCCTCGAGCCAAAAAATTCAAACCTTACCAAATATGTCAGTACCATTCAAATTCACCTGGGCATGATGCTGAAGATTGATGGGCACTTCGTAACTTGATTCAAGACATGATTGAAAATGGGGATCTGATAAGGGGAAATCAAATCCTTGATCTCCCAGACAATGACACTCTTTGGATCCCCAATGTATGGAACCAGAATACAGTGGTTGTTATATCCTGCGATGGGGAGTCGACTCTCAAACCCTTAGTACTGCCCGAGAAAGTGTTCAAGAACTACCAGATCCTGTGAAGGTGGCTGCACCTCAGCCTCTAATCTTACCCTTCAGACCTCAGTATCCAATCATCAGTCTTAAGTGTGTCCCATAGAACTACGGGGATAATGAAGGCTCCACTTCAAACAACATTCTCGTTATGCCGAAGGACAATCTCTTATACCTACCTCAGCGGGTAATTAAACCGGTCATCAAAGAAAAAGAGAAGGTGGCTAAAGAGAAAATCAAAGAGTTCCTCAACAAAATGGGACACAATGAAATCAAAATAGTGCTAAGCTTGGAGGACGCACCTAAACAAGTGTCCATTCTCGACTTGGTCCTATCCTCAGAGGATCATCACAACATTCTAGTGAAAGTACTAGAAGAAGCTCATTTTCCACGTACAGTAGATATCGAGAAATTTCGTCACGTGATCGAACACATCTTCAACAGCAATGTAATATCTTTCACTGACGATGATATCCTGGCAGAGGGAACGGGCCACCACAAGTCCCTGCATATAGTTGTAATGTCCTCCGGATATGTGATCGGAGGTGTGCTCATCGATGGAGGATCATCCCTCAACATTTGTTAATACGATACTTTAAAAAGGATGAAGATTAATCCAAACCGGATCAAAACCAGTCATATGGTCATCCGGGCCTTCGATGGATCTCGTCGATAGGCTATGGGGGGAAATAGAGCTTCCTCTAGAGATTGGCCCACACATTTTCTACGTATCTTTCCAGGAGCTCAACATCGTCACCAGATACAACTTATTGCTTGGCAGACCCTGGATCCACATGGCAAGGGCAGTGCCATCCACCCTCCATTAATAACTCAAGTACATTATTAATGGCACCCTCATCACAGTGAATGCCGAACCAGAATACCCTACCTATATACATGGGGATATGCCAATGATCAGCCTGGATGCGGGGATTAAACTTGCAAGTTTTCAAGCCCTAGAGGTGAGCGATACTCAGTATCTACCTATCGGGGCACCAGCCCTAAAACCTAAAGTCTCCACCGAAGTAATGATACTAGGGCAAGAAATGGTATCTTTGGGTTTCCAACCTGGAGAAGGGTTAGAAAAGGATAAGCAAGGTATCAAGATGCCAGTCCAAATCCCAAGTCAGACTGGGAGAGAAGGATTGGGATATTCATTCGGGTCAATCCGCCGGAACCCACATAAACATCCTAAGGCTCATGCCTCCATAATTTTGTTGCCAAACCTCACAAATACAGCATGGGTGAAACCTACGAGGAAAATCCCGGTTGTGGTATCAGCCATGCTATTCCCTCCAATCATACATGTCCATGAAATAAAAGCCCTCAAGCTTGAGGCAGATAGCGAAAAGGGAAAAAAAGATCCAGTACGAAGGACGAGGCCCATTCGCTAACATGAGGGTCATTATCAACTACAAAGGCATGAATGACGAACTCCCAGACAGCGACGACGAGGATCAAGTTCAAATTCCTCGCATCAAGAAGGGAAAAGGGAGTAGTTCAAAGAAAATCCCTGGCCCTATTATAAAAGATGTCTCGGTCATCATCCAAGACGAGACAGATAATCACAAATCCCTGATCCTCCCGGTTCATGAGGATCTAACCTTGGACAACTAGAGCAGTGTCACTTGCCTCGGTCGAAAAGGGTAAAGGGGCAAAGAGTACATCTGCCCTTTAATCATGCTTTCATTTACTGCTTACTTTCTCTTGCACAGATATAGCCGTAACTTTTGTCATGCTTTACAAATGCTCTTTATGTTTAAGCAGTTGTATATATTAATTAAAGCATTTTTGTTTTCAGGACCCAAGCATTGGATGTGTGTGTCTCTGCTAATGAGATGCCAACCTGTCAAAATGACTACGACTTTGATGTAGAAATGAACTTAGACTTGATGGATATTGATCAAGAGGAGGAAGATGACTATGAGGTGTTCGAGAAGATCAAAGAATGGGTCAAAGATAAACCCAAACCAAACCTCAACAACCATCACCATCAACATAGGAACCTCCAAAAACATCAAAGAAATCCAAATAGGTTTAGATCTCACACCCAATCAAAAAGCCGACCTGATCAAACTCATAAAATAGTACCAAGATATATTTGTATGGTCACATGAAGTCATGATTTGCTTATCCACTGATATTTTCATCCATTAAATGACCATCAAAGATGGATTCAAACCAGTCGAGCAAAAGCTCAGGCAATTGAAACTTGAATGGAGTCTGAAAGTCAAAGAAGAAATTGTTAAACAATTCAAAACCGGAATAATCATGGCATCAACATACCCAGAATGGCTGTCAAACATAGTTCCCATGCCTAAGCCCGGAGGGAAAGTATGAGTCTACGTGGATTACCGGGATTTGAACAAAGCCTGCCTCAAGGATAATTTCTCGGTACCGTTCATCCACATCCTGATCGACAATACTGCGCAGTATGGCATGTATTCCTTCGTGGATTGCTTTGCTGGTTATCAATAAATCATGGTTGCTGAAGAGGACCGGGAGAAAATAGCTTTTATCACTCCCTGGGTTACCTTCTTCTATAGACGACTATCCTTCGGCCTTATCAATTCCATAACCACGTATCAGCGAGCCATTATGGCCCTCTTTCATGACATAATGCACAAAGAGATCAAAGTTTATGTGGATGACATCATCATTAAATCCCGGAGGGAGGATGATCACATTGACCATCTCAGGAAGCTGTTCAACAGGTTATGTAAGTATAACCTCAAGCTCAATCCTGCTAAATATGCTTTTAGTGTCAAAGCAGATAAGCTGTTAGGATTCCTGGTGAGCAATCGGGGCATCGAGCTCGACCCTGCTAAGATCAAAGCCATTACTGAAATGCCTGTACTGCGTATAGAGAAGGATATACAGGGATTCCTGGGAAGGATTAACTTCATCAACCGTTTCATTTCACAGCTCACAGCAACCTGTGAACCCATCTTCAAGCTGTTAAGGAAGAAATCCTCCACCAAATAGAATGAGGAGTGTCAACAAGCCTTCTTTGCCATCAAGAAGTAACTGACTGAAGCACCTATTTTGGTACCCCCAAGGGATGGAGTTCCCTTATTCATATACATGTCCATCAATAACAACGCAATGAGTTGTATGTTAGGACAGAAGGATGATAGTAGTAAAGAAAGAGCTATTTACTACTTCAGCAAAAGATTCAGCAGTGGTGAACAGAAGTACACTCTGATCTAAAAGACATGTTGTGCGTTAGCATGGGCCACCATGAGGTTGGAACACTATTTGCATGGGCATACGACCTACCTCATATCCCGCATAGATCCACTCAAATACGTATTCAACTAAACCAATGCTAAATTACCGACTGTCTAAATGGCAGTTGATCCTACAGTAGTTCGACATTGTCTACATGACTCAGAAGTCAATCAAGGGTCAAGGCATTGCAGATCAATTAGTTGAAGCACCTTCAGGAGGGTTTGAGCCCCTGGAGACATATTTCCCAGATGATGGGTTCATGACAATTCAATAACTCCAGTTAGAGAATACAGTCCAACCATGGAAAATGTATTTTGACGGAGCAGTAAATATAGAAGGTGCCTGAGGTGGGGCAGTCCTCATCTCTGGTGCAGGAAAGCAATATCCTATGGCTACCAAACTTTAATTTGGCAACATCAATAACATGGCCGATTATGAAGGCTGTATAATGGGGTTGAAATTAGCCCAATCCATGTCTATCAAGCACTTACTCGTCTTCGGAGATTCTAAGTTGGTCATCAGACAAACCACCGGCGTGTATCTCACCAAAGAACTGCATTTGCTGCCCTATCATCGGCAGGTCCTCAAAATATCCCTGGAATTCGAAGACATAACCTTCGTACATATTCCTCGGGGTCGGAATGACTTCGCTGATGCATTGGCAATGTTGGCTTCATTAATCTGCATATCTGATAAGAGTGGATTTCCCAACATCAAGTTTATAATTCAAAAAGCCCCGACATATAGGAATTACATTGGAGAAGTATCAGATGAAATACCTCCTGTCAAGCAGCCTTGGTATCAAGACATCAAGGAATATCTCCGTGATGGATCCACACCCACTGGGGCAAGTCAATCTTAGCGAAAGCAAATTCACAAAATAGCCATGAAGTTCTATTTGAGCGGAGATGCACTTTACAAAAGGGATGCTGGAATAGGGCTGTTAAGATGCCTCGACAAAAAGCAAGCCCAAAGACTTATGGATGAAATATACGGTGGAGTCTATGGTCCACACATGAGCGGTCATCTACTGGCCAAGAAAATATTAAGAACTAGACATTATTGGATCTCTCTTAAGGCTGACTGCAACGATCACGTTAAGAGATGTTTTTAATGCCAAATACATGGAAATGCCATCCACGCTCCTCCAAATAAGTTGCACAACATGAGTTCACCATGGCCTTTCTCCATATGGGGAATGGATGTGATAGGTTCAGTGGAACCAAAAGCCAACAATGGTCATCGATTCATTTTCACTATGATTAATTACTTCACCAAATGGGTCGAAGCAGCCTCTTTTCCCAAAGTTACAAAAGAGGTCATCATTAGGTTCGTCAGAAACAATGTCGTCTGTCGATATGGACAACCGAAGGTGATCGTATCAGAAAATTCCAAGAACTTGAACAATCAAATGATGAAAGAATTGTGCAGTAAGTTTCACATCAAGCATCTTAATTTCGTCATCTATCGGCCCAAAATGAACGGTGCGGTCGAAGCGGCCAATAAAAACATCAAGAAGAACATGCAAAAAATGTCCGCCAATTACAAGGAATGGCATGACCTGCTACCTTTAATCCTGTTATCCTACATGACATCAATGCGCACCTCTACTGGGGCTACCCCCTATTCATTGGTCTATGGCATGGAGGCAGTACTCCCCATAGAGGTAGAGATGGAATCCTTGCGAGTATTCATCGATGCTCAGTTAGACGAGGATCAGTGGTTGCAAGACCAATATCATCAACTGTCCCTGATAGATGAAAAGAGGGCTACAACCATTTTCCACGGATAGTTATACCAGCAAAGAATCTCCAGAACCTACAACAAAAAGGTCCAAATCCGACAATTCAAAGACAATGACTTGGTGCTAAATAAAGTCCTGGCCAATCAGGATGAAGCTATCAGACTACAAGAAATGGATGGGAATGAATCCCCCTAACTCTTCAATTCAGACACCATCAAGAGATACTACGTCTGAGACATAGGTATACCCGCATCCGGGTCCTACGAATCAAATCAGGTTTGGTTTTTCACTAAAAAGCCAGAACTATGAATGACCTGATCTCCCTACACCCGGGAGTACGTAGGCAGCCATTTCTAGTGCGGTCAAACCAAATAAAAAACTCAAAAATTCATTAAACCAAACTCCAAAACCCAAGATAAATACTTTTTAAACCTCTTTCCAATCAAACAGTCTGAACTACGAATGACCTAATCTCCCTCAACTAGGGAGTACGTTAGCAGCCATTTACGGTGCAGTTTGACCTTCAAGAAAAAATGAAAAGTAAATAAAAGACCAGTTCCAAGACACCAAAGACAAATAGAAGCCAAATGCTATGAAGCTACCCTGGTCAACAGGCCCATCTGAGATACTCCCTGACAACTCAACTGTCAGTCCATCAAGGAGAAGCTCAAAATACATTTATAACTGCGAGTCATGAATGAAGTAGTAATCACTCAACAATGATAGTACATATCCAACTAGGGAATTGAATCAAAACTATATTTCTCTGATATATAACACTGTTTAATATATACATAATGCCCTGTATATAACAAAAATGGCTGATCTAGTCTGTGTAGGAAAAATAAAGCTAGTTTATGGACCCAAGGACAAGCGGGTCAGCAATGCCAGTATGGCATCTCTCTCTGAAGATGGGGGAGCAGCTGTAAGTGCAATCCACTCAGCCTCTATACGGCTCAATACCTCCACGATCATCTGCAAGGTGGCAATGTGATCATCCATATACGCACTCATCTCGGTGACCAAACCATGAGTGTAAGATCGAAGAGCAGTACGATTAGAAATGTGGAAATCACGGGAAGCTATAGCTTCATCCCTCTCCGCAATAGCTGTGTCTCGAGCAATCAAAGTCTCCTCGATCTCAATATATGTTGCGTCTCTAGCCGAGCGGATCTCGTCTCACTCTACAACAGTTGCATCTGTTGTAAATCAGAGCTCCTCCCACTTAATTAATCTAGCATCTAGAGCGACCCTGAGTCTATCTCTCTCAATAAAAGCTAAGTCTCTGCCAGACAAGACAGCCAACATCTGCGCTCTAGCTGAATCTTGCTCAAAGGTCATCCTGAATAAAGAGTCCGCTAAAGCAGGATCCGTCTCTACAGAAATAACCTACAGATCACTCACTAGAGTCGCTGTCAAACCCGTGAATAGCTCATTCTCGGTAGGAGAATTCGGATCCTTTATCGGCTCCTCCTCGTCGGAGTCCACAATCAGAGATAAATGAGGATCTGCTATTGCAACTGCTGTCTCTACCTCCAACCATGCAGAATACTCCTGAGAACGACCCGAATGGCTACTAGAGAAATCAGCCCTCTCTCAATGAGTCCAACACTCATATACTCTAACCAAGTCGGTGGATGACATAAAAGAAGCTAACGTCCTCTGATCAGCAGACCCCTCAAAATGGTGCAAACTCTGCAGCTAATCGAACTGACACATGACTGCCAGGGGATGATAGGTAGTCACTCCCCTCAATCCCTGCTAGGGGCAAATAATCCAGGCCAAAAATATGGGTGATAAAGCTATATGGGGATGCTAGCCCTGAGCTTGGCAAGATCGAGAACAGATGCTCAATATTCGACAGAAATGCCAACCATGACTCTGCATCAATGCACTCCGCAGGCTGAAAAGAGTAAACTGTGGATGTCTCGTGAGTAAAGCAAAAACCCCGAGGCCTTAAGAATCCAATCGGTCGTATATGGGACATCAGCCATATATACAGCAACACCAAGCTTCCCCTAAAAACCCCTCTGGATGGGTACTACAACGTGTGGCGAATGTAAATGTCTCAACCAATATCATCGGGACGTTCAAATTGTCGACATTAAATATATTGGCCTTTCTCCTAAAAAACCCTTCAAAACCTTTTTCCTAAATAAAAATAATGAGTGTAGAGAGAACTTAGGAAAATAGATTAAAAGATTCGGGTTGTGACCCGACCCGCGGATTTTTTAAACCAACGTCGACAGGCACGCCTCAAACGAACGCTCCGATCAAAAGTTAGAAAGTTTCAAACCTGACATCGCATTGCTCAGAGTGCACGTACTTCGATGCAATGGGACCTGTCACGTGGGCCCTGCCACGTGGAGCCGAACCTCTACCTATGGGAATAGCCGGTAGAGTGGAAGCTCCTGGGTCTATATATATGAGCTCACCCCCAGCTCATTTGAAAAAAAGAAGAAGGAGAAACGCTTTGAACCCCTGTCCGTTTGGTTTTCCAGCTATTTTCTTGTCTTCCAAACCCAAAGTTTTTCACTCTAACACGTAGATATACCCACATACTACCACATATCAGAAAATAACCAATAGATTCGGATGTTTAAAGCCTATGATTTGGCAAACAGCCCGTGTAGCAGTCCATTGTGAGTATTTTTACGATCAGAAAGTTATTATTACTTCGTCGCACTTTTATACACTTGCATATTATGTTTCGTTTTCTAAATATACCCGGAACTTAGTTTCGTGGCCCTTTTCGTTAATTTTTGGTATATTTTAGTACCTAAACACATTTTCTGGCATTTTTATAACTCGGATTGACGTTCAGTCGCTTCCAGCAGCTTTTATATACTTCCATCTTTGTATTGAGCAACTTTGTCGGACTGGGTTATCTTCCCAGTTCGGGTTTGGCTTTTTTTGTATATATTTAATTGTATATATATACTAACTTTTCAATACTATCAAGCTTAGATGTCAAATCTGAGTTGTTTACTGCTTATATATATATATATATATATATATATATATATATATATATAAACATAACCCAGTGTGATGAATGTTGCTTATATATGCATATATATATATATATATATATATATATATATACATTCTAGTTCGGCCTGGATTATTCTGTGGCCTTTTTAATGCTTTTATATATATAGATATATTCCTGTCCGGGCCTCGGAGTGAAAACCCACCGCCCTTTATTTCTTTTCTATATATATTTACATTATGTCCAGCCTAGATCATTCCGTGGCTTTTATACAGATTTTATAAATATATATATATATATATATATATATATATATATATTTACATTTTAGTCTGGGCACCGATGTGAAAACCCATCGCCCCTTACAGCTTTCATATATATAATTATATATATGGCTTTATTCATTTTTGTTAAATTATTGCTTTAAATAATCATTTGATATGAATCGGCACTGACATCTCTACTGGCGAACTAGATTTCTTTAAATCTCGTCAACTCTAGCTTTCAAACGGTTCAAAATAGGTCCAGACAGAAACGGGAAGCTAGAGTGCTGAGATTTATTTAAATCTAGCATTTTTCTAGTTTTAGTTATAAAAGCTACCTCGCGGCCCTTAGATCGCTATCTAGTGGGAACGAGATGCTTCGGCCAGGTGCGAGCTAGGATTTACTGATGAATCCTTGGTTCTGGAGATATTTGGATATATTTCTGTACAAATTTGAGTTGTGCAGGTTTATTGGCCTCCCTATGTGAGCCTAGGAATCATGGGATTCATAGTCAAACAGATCAGAATCTAATTCCCACGATGGACAAACTTCACTTTACAAATGTACCCTACTAGTTTTTCTGTAAAAATGTATATGCACAAGGCCTTAAAACGGTTATCCGGATTTAAAGTCTCAACATAGTGAAAACATAGTTTGTCGTGTGAGAGTCACTCCGATGGTTGTCATGCCCATGAGAAGACCGACACTTGTATTTATTTCTGTGGTCGAGGATGTTTCGCAGCCTGACACTCACCATTCAAATTGAGCCTTAAGGCTAAAAAGATAAAACTAAAGTATCGATGTGCTTCAATTCCTGTATTTGTGAAAGGGTTTGAAAACCTTCTTTCAAAAAACATCATTTCAATAACCTTATCGAAAAAAGATGCTTTTACAAATAAAATCAAAGACTTTTGGCAAATCAAATCAAACCCTTCGTATATAGGTTCAACGATGCATAAACATACTTTCAATCAAAGCATAGGCCCAATTTCTTACAGCATTCACACACACATTGCAGATTTAAAAGGGAAATATTAAAAAGATGCGGTACCGTGTTTACACGGGAGTTGTGGGGTGCCTAAGACCATCCCCACACTTAACCAAGCCCCTGAACTCAAACTTCGATTTCAAAGATCAAGTTTTGACAGTGTCCAGAAATTGGGCCTCTCTTTAAAACAAAACTCGGTTGAGTTGGTACAACCATTTCCAATCTACCAACTGGCCACTTTATAAAACATTCAATCGTCGACATAATACATGTTGGCCTTTTCCTAAAAAATCCTTAAAAACCTTTTTCACAAATAAAAAGAGTAAGGGTAGAGATAACATAGGAAGAGAGAAAGATCTAGGTTGTGACCCGACCCGCAAATGTTTTTCCAACGTCGACAAGTTATACATCGGTAAACTACGCTTAAGCCAAGTTCTCTAACTCTTTTCATTTACATATGCGTAAATTCAAATTATTGATATATCGACCATATCTACATCAAACAAAATTTTGTTATTATTTGGAAATCGACTTTATATCTTGATGTTGTTGCAAGTATTGAACTTATCATTCCTAAATACATTACAAAAATTGTCTAAGCCATTTTATTCGGCTAGACTAATATCTTATGTTAGAAAGCTATCCAAACCAATTGACTTGATGCGGACTCTTATAATTCTACTGAGATGAACAACCCTCATGGAAGGGGAAAATTATATACAACTGTCGGGGAACCGACGTGCGCACATGAGTATGATTAAATGTTATGCATAACGTAGGGTCCTTTAGGCTGATCACCTAGTTATACTTGTTTTATTGGATTTTCAGCATAATACTGATAATTCTAGCAAGAGTTCATAGTCCTTAGCGAATGCTCAGTGTTGGTTAAACCTTGAATCTTGTTAATATCTTTCTGTCCACATTGACATTTATTGAAAATTATTGATACTTCTTGCTATTCTTGAACTATCATTTATTATTGTACCCTTGAGATTTGAAATCTATATTATTTACCCTTATTGCTATATTACTTGCTAAGCAAACTTGTTGCTCATTCTTGCTTTTTCTAAAAATATTTCAGTTAAGGCAGAGCAGTGCGGACCCTCTGGCACATATAAGGGCAAGGGCAAGGCTACAGCGCAGCTTTGTTCTCTTTAGAATATTATGAGGATTGTAATAAGACTTATTTCATATTATGTACTACTTATGTTTAAGTTATGTTTAAGATATGTTTGAGATATGTTTAAGTTACGAGACCATGGGACATGAATATTTATATTAAATCAATGTAAATTATTCTATTATTCTATTGCATGAGATGTTAGTATGTTATTAGAATTTAGCAAGTGATGCGCCGAATTCGAGACACGAGTGTTCTGAATTTCAGTGCGTCACAGAATCTATTCAATCCCCCTTCTAGATCTCTTTGTGCCTTTGGGAAACAACAGTCATGGGCTTTATAATATTTGCTTTGACACTTTTGACTTATAATGGATTGGCATTATTGTTCTCCTGTTATACAATTAAAGAATACGTGCAACTTTTGGGTGTCTACACCCTACCTTAATAAAATTAAGTGGACGTTGGCCCCTAGGAATTTTGAGCTCAATGAGGATAAGGGACTCCAACAGAAAGTCATATTCTAGATTAATCAACCTACTAGTATCTAGGCAAGTAGTTTATAAGACAAACACATTAAGAACATGTGGTTGTTACATTAGTCATCGTACCTACGGAGATACTCCCACCGTTCTTACACTTACCTGGTTACTTGTGTGATTAATTTCAAATTTGGTGTCCCTTAAGATGTAACGTAAAATAGTTATGAGATGTTTAGATTTTATTTATGTTAACCCTAGAATTGAGATTTTATTTTATTTTATTTTATTCCTATTTGAATTTTATGGTTAATTACCAATTTGTTTAGTGGTTTGTGGAAACATGGACTCTTATTATAGTTGGAATTATAATTTTTCTTCAAATCAAGAACCCTATGAAAATTTTAATGCACACCAAGTAAATCAAATTTTTTTAAACTCTAAAAACATTCATATCCATATTAAGATCAAAAGCCTCAATATGCACAAGAATTTTCAAATGAAGATGAGGAAAGATTAAGCACCTTAGAGAAATGTATGATAACTTAATGGAAACTCAATCTAATTTCATACAAAATATTTATCAAGTTATATCTCATTTAGAAATTCAATTGAGTCAGTTAAATATTGCAATAAATGAGCATGAGATGGATGAGTTTTCTAATCAGTCCGAGCTTAATCTTGAAAATCATAATTGTTGTGAAAATGATGAGAAAAATGAAAATTCTGGATTCAATTCAACACACTTTGAGTTAAACCAATTTGAGTAGTTAAACAATTTTGAGCTGCTAGACTCATTTAATGAGTCTATATCCAAAATTGATCATGTCACATTTAATGAGTCGATATTAGCCTCAAACTCCAATGAATCTTGTGATTTTTTGGAAGTCAACATGATCCAAGAGTTGTCCATGACTCAAGAAATAATTAAAAATAAACTCATGGTTGAGAATGACTCAATTAATTTTTTCTTAAATCCCTTTGATCAAAATTAGGATGAATCTGAACATTTAGATAAGGTTAATGAGATGTTTAAATCAATTGGACATAAGTCAACTAAACTAGAACATTCATTTGAACCAATTCTTTCATACTTTGAACATGTTAATGAATGTTTTCCCAAGGTTAATTCTAAATATAATCATGATGAAAATTTTGACTATTTTTTATTTCTTTGACCTCCTGAAAATCATGAAGAATCCAAACTCACTTGCCCATTTGCATCACTCATTTACAGTCGCATGCATTCTAAGATATATAAAATTAGTAGGTATGTTCATTTGTTTTCTATCTCACCGCATTTGTTACAGAACAATGCCCCACATACAAGGTACAATTCTTTTATTTCTTTATTCTCCATTTCATTTGCATACATTGAGGACAATTTATGATTTAGGTGTGACGCCCCCAAATCTATACACCCGTGGTATTCGATATGGAGTTCACAATTATCCAAATACTATAGATATTTAATAAGATATAATTCCTATCTATCCAAGGTTCACAATATCCCATAACAGATAACAATTCTTGTTTAGAACTATTGCTATGTTTGGATACCCTCACTTGGATAAATAGACTGTATCCTATGAATATCCCTTTCATATCAGTAGTTATTATCTATCCAAAATCTAGAGTACTAGCAATAACATGAACAATCTATATTGCCAATATCCTCACTCAGATATATAATCCCTAAGGATACTGTAACGAGTAACTTATACTACAAATTATCTAAATATGTATCAATACACGATTGCGGAAACAAAAGATGATAATATATATACTTTATAATAAATTCGGTTACAGGGTTCTCAACATTGAGTTCTTATTACAACAAAAAGTTTTATAAGACTTACATTAAATAAAGACAATAAATAAAGCTAATCTACGCAAGGTCTTTTTCCATTACGGTTGCCAGAAGTGCCGGGATTACCATCTAAAATTGTAAAGGAAATAATTTGCAAGAATGAGCTATGACATGCTCAGCAAGTTTATATAACAAAATGTTTGATTTTTAATAAACGATAGTTCAACAATTTCACTTTACTGAGGGTTGACGACCATTTTTGAAATTTTTATTTCACTCAACCATTTCTTTCAGTCACACATACTTAGAAATCTGCGTATTCAGATATGAGATAGGGGATCAACCTATTTAGTATCCTAGGAGTATGTATATCATCCTACTTCTATTGTGTATTCATAGACACACATATAGAAAACCCAATTTAGGGTAAATTTAACTCAATATAGGATGCCTTACCAAAATAATTTGGTTTGACTAACAGTTTATGCTTGATAAACAACAATTCAATATCATATGAACAAGTGATTCATTTCTTAAGTTATGCTAAAACAATAGCAGTAACTTTTTTAATAAATAAGTAATAATCTGGTTCGGTAGAAGATATCGAAAGGTATTCAAGTAATGTTATAAAATTAAGTATAAAACTTGCGTAATGTAATAAGTTTATGAATGGATTACTTGTACAATTAAAAGGTAAAGTTCGAATACTTGCCTACGCGTAGAACGTTTATCTAATGTTACTTGAAGTGTTTAAGATACCTAAAATATATTAAACATATTTATAGATATCATTAGTATTGATAACAGTACCTAATTACTCAAACTAAATATGTTCGATATGATTTTGGTGTCCTAAAACCTCACTGGATATTTAATAAGTTAAAAAATTGGTAACACTTTATTTATAAGCTTTATTATAATTTTAGATAACTTATTTATCATTTATAATAATTTTTGAAAGCTTATAATAATTTTTAAGTATTTATTTATCCATTATAATAATTTTTAAACTATTAAATTTATACCTAAATAATTAATAATTACTTAGTATATTTATTAAAACCTTAGTTTTATTTTTAAATAATTTATAATCATTTATTATAATTTTTAGAATATTTAAATCATTTTTAAATAATTACCTATTATTTATAAATGATTTAATTAATTACTTTATTAATTAATTTATAAAAATAATTATGAAATTTATGTCAAAATATTAAAAGTTAAATATTATAACTTAAAATAATTTTTAAAATTGAATTTATAATTATTTACTAATTATTTCTATTTTTTTAATTTATTATATTTATTTTAATTTCTTTTTGTTTCTGTCCGTCGCTAAAGGCCTACAGCAACAGGAAGCGTCGCTGAAGGTGTTCTTCAGCTTTGAAGAACAGCCTTGGTCAAGGCCGAATGGCTACTTTGACCAAGCTTGTTCTTGCAGCTTGTTTTGATTCGGTGTTTGTAAGTGCTTTAGTGTTATAGTGTTTATGTAATACTACAACTAGATATCAATTTTGGACTCTAAACATCACCTATCAGAAAGTTATTAAGGCTCAAAGTGTTGGGTTTGTACGAAATCGTGACGCAATCAAATTGCAAATATTAGCGGAAGCATGGTATATCAGAGTTTAAAACAATTTCTACAAAACCATTACCCGGATCATCCTTTATGCAAATTCTTAATTTAAAACGATAAATAAGAAGTTATGGAATCATACCCTTGTAGAACGAAGCTTCCATAGGTACTAGTTCAACTCCTTGTTCTTCGTGATCTCCTTGAATTTCCGGGTTAGATTCCTTTCTTTGATCAACGTTAGCTACCCAAGTGTTTGGCCTCTAGAGGTGATCCACCAAGGAAGAGGAATTATCAAGAAGGAGGGTGTTTGGCTAAACCTTCGTTTTCTATCCTCTATAGAAAAGGAGTACTCTCCAACAATTGGAATTGTATCAAGTAATATCTATTATAAGAATTCTCTTATATAGATATTGGTCAACCCTTCTAATCCTATTAGACATGGGATTTCTTTTAATTAATTAAACTCCTTTAATTAATTTAGGCTTCCCACCACATGGGAAATAATTAATTAAATTCATTTAATTAATTTGTCTCCTAATCTTATTAGGAATAAATGAGAGTACTAATATTAAATTAATTACTAAACTCCTTTAGAAATTAAAATAATTATAATTATAATAATATTAATAAGACTCCTCTTATTAATTTATATTTAATATTTCCAAAATATTAAATAATAAATATTAAGCTATTTAATTTATTCTATCACCATAGATTAAATTAATTTCACTTAATGCATTATTACGATTATGCAATTACCTTCTTAAATAATTATTCTTCCTTTTATGGTGTGACCCTTTAGGTTCTCCATATTAAACCGGTTGTGCATAAATCAATTAGAACAATTCTAATCTTATTTAAATAAATAAATTAAACTAATAATCTATTTAAATAAATAATATTTATTCTACAATAGGGATAAGCCTCCCTAGCGATCAACGACTTTCCAGATAATATAGATTTCAACATTAATCATAAAAGAACCTGTGAGTAAATAGTTACCATACAATTCAATCCTTCTACCATACAATGTCCCAATTAAATATAAGACATGGATTTACTGTCAAGTCTTATTTTATTTAATTATATGTATTTCGATTAGAAAATGCACAACTCCAAATAATGCAAATTAAAAACTCCTTTTTAATTTCATTTCATCTTGGCCAAGGATTCCTGGGTTGTCATTTAACGAATCACATAGGACATATCTCCTCTTTTACTAGAGGTGGTAGATTCTTTATTGATCATTCATTATCTCCATATGTAACTCATTATACCCAAGCATACCCTATATATGCCTTAAAAGGTCTTAAGGAATAAGTCAAAGTATAATTTGTTACATACAAGATACTATGATGATCTCAAGTCCAAGGATCACTTGTACTACTATCACATTAGGAATTCCTATTGACATGCGAGTAAAACTCCATTAGGTATTCCATAGCGAATCACGTTCAGTGAACTTATTCTCCAATAAGCACCTACATACTTGCTTTAGTGTCTCCACACAAATGATCATGAGATCAATCATCCTCATCCAATGAGCAAGCAACATATGTACCAATCTATCCGGATTTACTAATCCCCTTTTTAGTAATCCCACGATTGGGAACTATTTAAGTTTTAAAACTTTCTAAGAATTTAGATCTCATTAGCATGATCATTATCATGATTCTAAAAGCATTGCTTAAAACTATGGGTTATTTACATATTATAAAAACAGCAATCATGTAGATAATTAAATGCCTTTAATAAATGAATATTTCATTAATAAATAAATAAGATTGTTTACAAAGTACGTGCTTTATCATCATACATGATTGGCTTGTATGCACACTACTATCACAAAGTACTTGTCAGAGCTGTTTTTGGGTTTTTGGGTAACCTAGAACATCGGTCAACGTCGGTCAACGACTTTGTGATGGTAATAGCTTTCATTTTGTGTATTGTATAGATGTTTTATTTTTTGCAGTGTGTAGTATATATGTCATACTTGAAAGAGATAGCACTGGTCTGGACCGAGTAACTCTCTAAGGCATCGATCTAGGTCGGTCAAAGTCTTGTAAGAGACTGTTCTTCATTTTTTGGGATTTCCAGAAAACTAAACCGTGAACGGTCAACAGGTTTTGACCATTAATTCTAGTCATCCTATGAATTTTTAAGGTGTTAGACTGCTTTATTAGTCTACTATACATATCAAAGTACAAAAACATAGCACTTTCATAACTTAACAACCATCTGGGACGAAGATCTGAGCCGGTCAAACGGCTGTCAGAGCCTTCCTGGAAATTTTCTAGGTTTTTCAGATTTCAGATTTTTGTGATCGGTCAATGACCTTTGACCACTTATATCTTTCATTCTGTTAATCCCATGGACTTGATTCTTCTTTTAGATTACTAAGCTCATGTAATACTACAACTAGCATGCCATTAACAGACCTAAACATTAACACATGAAGATCTATAGGCTCTGACATATGGCTGTCAGGCCTGTTTTTAATAATTTTTCAGATTTCTTAAAACACCTATTTGATGCATCTAGATGTTATGAAAACATAATCTAACAACCCAGAACACTAACTAACATGTTATTACACATAACTAAACAACATAACAACAAAATTAACATAGCATCAAAGATCAAATGTAAAATTAGGATTTATACCTTTCTTGAGCAAATTTGACTTTCTAAGCTTTGATTCTGATGTTGCTATTGCTAGGGCTCCTTATGGTAGATAGTATAAGTATATTAGTGAAAGAAATTCATGATTTTACACTGAATTGAGGCTGCTATTTATAGAATTTCTAGGTTAGGGTTTTTAGTTCTTTTTTCTTATTTTTCCTCCACAAATATCTTTCCTCTAAACTTGTACAGCTATGATAAGGTGCTTGGAGGTCATATTGGATAAATTTTCAAAAGTAGGTGGTGGCACTAGCTTGTAAGCAACTTAGTCTTTAATTAGTAGCTAATTTTTGCCCTAATCTTCACTAATTATAATTTAGGGTTTTTATTTTTGTGTTTAGGATAACTTAATGAAGTTATTAACACCTAATTTAAGTTTAGTTAATATGATTAGGGTTTAGGATAACCTAATTAGGGTTTGTACTTCTTAATTAGAAGGTTTCTAAATTAGGTTCAGGGTTTCCTAATTTTGTATTAGGGTCTCCTAATTTAAGGTTTGACACCTAATCCATTCAAAGCATGACAAAGCGTTTCGCCAACGTAAGCACGACAAAGCGTTTTGTCATTGTAAGCACGACAAAGCAGCTTGATAAATTAATATATCAAAAAGTCCAAATACGAAACAAAATTGTTAAGCACGACGTTTTTCGGAGAAAAATACTTTTGACCGAAGTCTTTAATAACGTATATAATAACACGATAAAGTAACAGAATAGAGAGATTTTATTGATAATTGAAGAATTTACATAACCGAATCTTATTAGGGTTTCGGGATCTCACATTCACCCCCTCTAATAAGAATTTCGTCCTCAAAATTACAGTACAGGTTAAGTAAATAAGTGGGGATAGTTCTCTCGCATTTTATTCTCGATCTCCAATGTAGCCTCTTCAACGTTCTGATTTCTCCATATCACCTTAACCGATGCTATCACTATATTTCTTAAGATTTGCTCTTTCCGGTCGATGATCTGCACAGGTTCCTCTATATAAGTTAGGTCTTTCTCGATCAGGATAGGTTCGTAACTTATAACATGATTGTAGTCCGGTTTATAGTGTCGTAATACGGACACATGAAACACATTATGGATATGGTATAAGTTAGGAGGTAGAGCTACTTCATAAGCCACCTCTCCTGTAAGAACACGAATTTTTAGAAATTATAAAATAAGAATTTAATAAATAAAATTCTTAAAGCGTGAGATGGGTTTGAATAAGAATATATATATGTGATACGAGGTATGTAGTATTGTGTTACATAGGGTAATATGAACTATGTAATATGTGATTTTGTGATTTATAAATATATTATTATTATATTTTTATTATTTAATGTAGAGATGAATTAGCAAGAAGATATATAAGATTTATCTATCGGTATTAAATAATTTATATAATTATTTATCATGGTAAGATTGGTGACATTAAATATCTTTGATAATCACCATTTTCTGGAGTATATATACGTTGTTGAAGAGAGAGAGAGAGAATAGGACCGATATATCTTTAGATAAACATTGGTTAGAGAATTATTAAGTAATTTGATACACGTCAAGAAGTGAAGATTAAAGGAATGTATATATGTGTTATATTTTGAATTTTGTGTTATTAGTGGAAAGAAATACTATAAAGGAGATTTTATAGTTGAGAAAAGTAGAGGTTTAAAACTCAAAGTTTGATATTTAAATTATTAAAGAAAATAGTAATCCATGATGTGGAATCAAAGAAGAGGTTGATTTTAGATGAGTTATCATTTATGATGTATATGTAAAGTGTTTATGAGCGTAGATTCTATCTCTACTAACGCAAAAATTGTCTGCCTCTAGATTTGAGGTGGCGCAACTGTGCCACTTCCAAGCCTATGACCAGCGCAGCTGCGCCGGTCTGTAGGAAGTTCTGAGTAAGTTTGTGGAATTTAAATTTTAAGAAATAAATACTAAGGACTCATAGGTGAAATAAAAATCTTAGTTGGTGATTAAGTTGTCCATGAATGAATTAAGTTAGCAAAAACATGATTTGAATACGCGTTAATTAATTAACCCAGAATAAATATTGATTAATTAAGTGATATTATTGAATATTATAATTAGAAGCCTTGTGTGGCAGTGGCATGATAGTAAATTGAATGAAAAGGGTTAGTTCACTTGTATAATATGGTGAATTAATATATGTGTGTAGCATGAGAGGATGAAAGAAACATGTTAATTAATATTTGATATTTTTAATATATTACATAGTATGGTAATATATAAAAAGGGTTAATATTTGAAAGATAAGTGATTAATAAAAGGAAGAGAACCAATATAGTTATAGGTAATTATTGGTTAAAGATTGATGCATTAAGTTAATACTTTATGTGGTGGTTAAAGAAAATTGTTTTGGAACCATTTATGGAAGAAATGAAATGAAAGAATTATATTATATTAATTAGTGTAGTACATTCTAATTATTATAAGAAAATGGCTATTTGGATAAAGATGTTATGAGTATAAGTTCATAGTATATAATCATTTAAGGTAATTAAATATTAAGGTAAAGTGTGACACCTAAGCTTTACATTAAATGGATATTGAATAAATTGGAATTGGGGAAAAGCCAAATGTGGCCTAGACCCCTACTATTTTATTGTGGTGATAATGAGCTTGAGTTATATAACTCTAGTAAGTGGGATAAATGAGCCTTGTGTGGCATGGGTATTAAAGGTAAACTAGACTAAAAGGTTTAACTGAAATTATTGAAAAGAGAATAAATGATTAATATTAATTAATCGTTGTGATATTAAAATATGATAGGATATAATGGGTTGAAAGTACCCAACTGAATTATACTTAGCCCAATTAAAATATTATTTGGACTAGCCCAAATGTACATGGATTATATGAAATGGGAATATGTTAGATCCCTAATTTTCATATTATAGTAACAATTGTACACATACAAATTACATTTTGGAAATTAAAGGAACCAAACTATGCTTTATTGCTTTGATTTAAACCATGTCCCAAAATCAGTTACCATAATCAGTACATGAACAGTAGCCTAACTTTATATTGCGTGAAAATAATTCGGTAGTTGAAGCTAGTATAGCAGCGATGATGGCTATGGAGGATGGCAGTTGGCCAACTCTTTCTTGTCCAGTGTTTTCTTCCTTTCTCCCTTGAATCAAACCTTGGTGCAAAGCTAGAAACTGGTCAACCAATTCTCTATAAATGGAAACTCACCTTCTTCCCATTCTCGGTTGTTTAAGAATTATCTGATAAGTTGCATTAGAGAGTTGAGTTGCTGAGAATTGAGGGAGCATAATCAGTGTGTTGAGGGAATTCAATTAAGCTTCAAAGAGGTAATGACACTATCACAAATGCTCTTGATTCGTAAGTTTTGAAATATCTTAGAAATGACAAGATATACTTGCTAAGTAAGTCCAAAAATTGATGGCTAAAACTTGTTGCAATCTGTAATTTTCTGTTAGATGTTGTTAATACAGTTAAATACGAAAACAACGGAAGTTGAACGGACCAATTTGGTTTAGAAACGAATTCGTAGCGAATGAATTCGCTAAATTTGTCGAAACATGAAATTTTAGTATCAACATGAGTTTTGGATTAATATTTGGGTTAGTTAATGTTTATGTTAATTGTTGATTCTTGGGTATGTTGTTGATTTATGAGTTACAAATCCATAGAATCAAAAATGGACTAATTTGGATAAGTATAACTCGCGTTATGACAATCGGAGAGTGAAATGGTCTACTAAATCGCGAAAGAACCAAGTCTAAAACACCTTCTGCCTCTTGTGGCGCAACTGCGCTGCCCCCAAGGCCATTTGGGGGGCAGCTGTGTCGAGCATGGTCAGACAAAAGAAAAATAAACACTTTTTTGACCTACTATAGTAAATTAGGCATAACTTCTTCATTAACTCCGACTGAAGTGGTTCAGAATGATTCGGAAAGATAACGAGTAGACCTACAACTTTTGGTCTTTAAGTTTTTCAATTTGAAGTCATTAAGAGGGGTAAAAATGTCCATCTTTATGACTGCTACGTATTCGGAAGCAATCAGAGGGCGTCGGACATGCACATACGCAATTGTAGAGCTCCCGACGATGAAATATGTTCTTCTAAGTGATAAAATATAAATATGCATGATATTAGACATGTCATATAACTAAGATTTCTTTACTCATAATGGAATGCTTTAACATGATATTCTAAAAGAAAACTTGAAGTTTTGAAAATGAAACTTGACGAACTTTGTGCCTTTAAGTTTTGACTTTGGAAACATGTACGTATAACCTAGTTATGCATGGAAATAGGTATGCCATGTGGTTTCAAACCCCTTTGAATACCATGAACCTCTTACTTGCTTTAATGTATGTTTTCTAAGGAAAACTTGAAGATTTTGAAAACAAACCTTGGCGAACTTTAAGTCATTTAAGTTCTGACTTTGTAGTATATGTATGGTTGAGTCATGTGGGCATGAAATGTGATTTTAAGTTACCTCGCATAAGATAACTTGCATAGCTTGGATAATACATGTTTTTAAAGAGAAATTCAAGTTTTAAAAACTAATATTCATGAGCATGGTGTCGCCTACATTTTGACCTTGTAAGCATTTGTAGAAACATGCACAAATGAGTATGACATATGATTCGAAGTTGCCTTGCATGATTAGTTTGGCATGATATGAGATTTGAAGTTGTCTTACTAGCACAAGTGGTTTTAGCTTGGCTTAGAATGACTCTAAAGGCAAACTCAAACGTTTTGAAAACTAATATCCATGAGCATGATGATACCTACCCTCTGAACTTGTAAGATTTCATGCTAGTACTAGTCGTGCCATTAAACATGGCCTATGAAATGCACTCACCTAGTTTAACACACTAAAAGTTATACAAGCATGAGTTTAGATATGGTTCAAACTACACTAGTTATGTGTAAATGGTGAGAATACTTACAAGCATGCACATTACAAATTATAGGACCTTCTCATATGAAAAGATGGTTAATATATTTGGCCTCATTATTTCATGAATTTGTTGGCCTTAATTCGGTAGAACTTTCCAACTAGAAACACATTGTGTGAATGTGGACTTGAGGTGACCCTAAGAATGTCTAAGATCTTTTTAGATGTATGTTGCTATGTGTTAATACTCTTGCATGCTAGAAAAACTAAAACAAAGCCAGAAATCAAAAGTCAAATCTAGTCTGGACAAGGAGCTGCGTCCCTCCCAGGTCTAAATATAGCGCAGCTGCGCCACAGGGCAATTTTGCCTGATTGTTTTAAATGCAGTCTGAACCTTGTGGTGGGCTTACATTGTTATCATAATATATAAAACAGAGTCTAAATAGTGCTTTGAGTATTGATTTATGTAATGATGATAGGAAACCTGGAATTGATAAATTTCCTAAGGTTTGAGAAACACAAAGATATTGTAAATTGTGTATCTATGAGTTTTAAAATGTGTGTGTTGGACACATTGATAGATAAGTGTGTTATAAATGTTGATGTCGAGTGTGGGTGGTTAAGATATACCTATACATACCTAGCTATTCTAAGAATATGATGAGAAAGTAAAAAGAAGGTTATACAAACCTAGTTAGAAAATAATATACAATTGTTCTTATACTTAGAGCATATGAATTGTATGGAAGTGTATAACTGACGAGAGTGAACTTTCTGATTAATATAACTGTGTAAGATTACACGAAGTACAGATATCTATAAGCAGTTAAGTCGTAGTTGTTAAACTACGAGCCAGGCAAGTCTTTCAGTTCCTATTTGATATATGAATTCTATAATTGTTAATTGAGTTATATTATGCTATGAGAATGTTGATGTATATATGTGGAATGTATATGAGATATGTATGAGATTAAAAGTTGATCTTTGACGATATACTTGTGAAGTGAATCTCTATGCTTGTTATGTGAGAAGTAACATGCTAAGTAAATATAAATTGATTATAAATGCATGAACTGAGTATGATGTTTTATGCTATGTGATGCGTGAAAACTATTAGAATTGCTGAGCTGTCGAGCTCACTCTTGCAAATAACCACTTTTGTAGGTTAAGAACTCACGGTATAGACTACGTGCTTTTTGATTGATAAAGTTAAATAGTATCGCAACGAAGAGTAATATTTAGATTATTGCTTGAACCATGTTTAGGTTCTAGGAGTTGTACTTGATAGTTGCTTACGATGTTTAATACTTGTCGTATTGTAAAGATGTATTAGTTAATACATAGAGGATATCAAGTTGAGATGTAAACATTTATACAGTAATTCGAATAAAGAGAATCATAATATTGTTTGATTCAAGGGTATGTAATTGATTCAAGTTATGAAATCAATAAAAGATTTTATTCAAAGAAGATTGGAAAAGTTTAAGTTATTTCGTATTTTTTTAATATCGAACATGATATAAGACAGGAATGGTAAATGACCAAGATTGTAACTTGTAAAAGTTTGGAGTCAATATACGAGATTCTGATAATGAAAAGAATTTATATTCTAAATTGTAATAAAACAAGTTTTATTCTTTAAGTTATGAATAAAAGATGTAAATATTCGACTAATAGTATCGTGACTTCATCGGATCCGAGGTAATAGAAGGGACCCAGATTTGGGGGCGTCACAGGTTGGTATCAAAGCTGTAGGTTATAAACCTTAGGTAAGTGTACCTTAGACTATAACCTGAGAGAGGGAAAGATAAAGATTAAAATATATACGTAAAGATTCAAAGAAGAATCTTAAAGTATCTAGAGAATGAGAATCAGGAGTTACCTAACTCTGGTAATAAAAATGTTAAGACGATGTCTATAATATGAATATAACAAAGATAATGAAAATGAACTCGAATGGAGTTTAGTTGATAATAGGGAAAGAACCCTAAAGGTAAACCGATGATCACGACGTGATCGGATTTAACTATGAAATGATAGATGGTCTGTAACGATTAAGTGGTTATGGCTTGATGCTATGAGAGAATGTACTATAAAATAGTACGAGATGAACTCATGAGGAGTTGTATGTGATGAAACATAGAAAATTCGTAATGAGCGAAGAGCAAGTTAAGAGTAAGATAGAGTTAAGTGTTGGACTTCCATTGAGGACTCATGTGATGGCTTAGTTGTACAAACTTTTATATGGGCAGAGGTTCTGTGCTTGCGCTGAGTGCATCACATTGACAATCATTGGAATGTTGGTGTCGCGCTATCATTATACATGTGGCAAAAAAGGGATTCTTTTCTCATGTTTATTTTGATAGATAAAGATTTCTAAGATTAAATTAGATAATATTAAGATTAGGTGCGAGTTCTTAAGACTCATGCCTATGACAAGTTTGTGACTCATAATCATATGAATTTTTGAGCCCAGTATGGACAGTCCTTGATTGGTTCTTGGATTACGTATTGCTAGGACAAGTTCTAAAATCGTATTATTGTGGTAAGTTCCTGAACTTCCATAGTGTGGTAAGTTCGATGAACTATACTGAGAATAGAAATATTATATATCAAGAATTAAGAGTATTGGTATAGTGAGTATTGATGGAGTAAGGGATTGAAGTTGATGGAGAAATTTGAATTTTTCTAAATCTTCTAGCTATGCTAGATTTTCAAAATTTATTGACTTCGTGCTAGTGGTTGCACTTCGGTTTTCTTAAGAAAACATTGGGTCGGGTAACTGAACAAATGGGTTTTAAAAACAACACCGTTATTCGTATGTCTAAGCTATTTATTTCGGCTAAGACAAAAACGATTTGAAAATCTTTCAAAATGTATTTTGACCATGTGCATCATTTGATATGGTGTAGGATGGTAAATGATGGAGTCATCAATGCAATCGAACCTAGTGTCGGAAGTGATCGTAAGATTGTCAGCCCATTATGGTATGATGTAATATGGCAAAGTCACAAAATGACGGAATCTTCAACGTACTACTAAGTTAGTGCGGCATTTTGACGTCATAAAATGATTTTTTTGGTTTTCTTTCGAATTATAAAAAGTTGACTAAATTATTTCGATTGATGTCCGAATTATTTATAAGAGTCTAAGCTATTTAATTCGGCTAGGCGACTGTTAAAAAGTGATTATAGAATTCAAGCATTCTTGTGTATTTATGCTAAACCAGATTGCTCTGGTGCGAATTTAGATGTTGAAAAGCTGAGGTGAACCACTTTATAAAGGGGACATGTTTTCAGGGACAATGGTTCCGAACGTAACGCATATAGTCATTACAAAACACTACGTTATGGCTCAACGTAGTGGTACAATAGGCTAGCCACCTAGAATACGCGTGGAGGGTGTTTTCAGTCTTTGTGATTGATAAACACTCTGGTTTACAGTGTGGAGACTCGTGTTGAGGCATTTGTTAACGTGGAGAAAAGTTCAAGGTCTTGTGACCCCTCGGCATAATCTGGAATCTGAGTTATTCATACTACTTCCCGATTATTAGAAAATCGTGGAAGATCCTTATTCTTCTGAAGGATGGATGTAGTAAGTAGATGTTCCTTAGAAAGGAGAAAATGGTAGAATGCGACTGAGAAGGTTATAATAATAAAACCTCCGGAAAGAGAATGAATAAAATTATTCAAGAGAATATGTAATATTCGGGATTGCACTGAGTAGAGGAGGTTTCGGTGATTCCGAGGACTAAATCCTTATAAAGGGGAGAGGATGTAAGAACACGAATTTCAGAAATTATAAAATAAAAATTTAATAAATAAAATTCTTAAAGCGTGAGATGGGTTCGAATAAGAATATATATATGTGATACGAGGTATGTAGTATTGTGTTACATAGGGTAATATGAACTATGTAATATGTGATTTTGTGATTTATAAATATATTATTATTATATTTTTGTTATTTATTGTAGAGATGAATTAGCAAGAAGATGGATAAGATATATCTATCGGTATTAAATAATTTATATAATTATTTATTATGGTAAGATTGGTGACATTAAATATCTTTGATAATCACCATTTTCTGGAGTATATGTACGTTGTTGAAGAGAGAGAGAGAGAGAGAGAGAGAGAATAGGACCGATATATCTTTAGATAAACATTGGTTAGAGAATTATTAAGTATTTGATACACGGCGAGAAGTGAAGATTAAAGGAATGTATATATGTGTTATATTTTGAATTTTGTGTTATTAGTGGAAAGAAATACTATAAAGGAGATTTTATAGTTGAGAAAAGTAGAGGTTTAAAACTCAAAGTTTGATATTTAAATTATTAAAGAAAATAGTAATCCATGATGTGGAATCAAAGAAGAGGTTGATTTTAGATGAGTTATCATTTATGATGTATATGTAAAGTATTTATGAACGTAGATTCTATCTCTACTAATGCAAAAATTGTCTGCCTCTAGATTTGAGGTGGCGCAACTGTGCCACTTCCAAGCCTATGACCAGCGCAGCTGCGCCGGTCTATAGGAAGTTTTGAGTAAGTTTGTGAAATTTAAATTTTAAGAAATAAATACTAAGGACTCATAGGTGAAATAAAAATCTTAGTTGGTGATTAAGTTGTCCATGAATGAATTAAGTTAGCAAAAACATGATTTGAATACGCGTTAATTAATTAACCCAGAATAAATATTGGTTAATTAAGTGATATTATGGAATATTATAATTATAAGCCTTATGTGGCAGTGGCATGATAGTAAATTGAATGAAAAGGGTTAGTTCACTTGTATAATATGGTGAATTAATATATGTGTGTAGCATAAGAGGATGAAAGAAACATGTTAATTAATATTTGATATTTTTAATATATTACATAGTATGGAAATATATAAAAAGGGTTAATATTTGAAAGATAAGTGATTAATAAAAAAAGAGAACCAATATAGTTATAAGTAATTATTGGTTAGAGATTGATGCATTAAGTTAATACTTTATGTGGTGGTTAAAGAAAATTATTTTGGAACAATTTATGGAAAAAATGAAATGAAAGAATTATATTATATTAATTAGTGTAGTACATTCTAATTATTGTTAGGAAATGGCTATTTGGATAAAGATGTTATGAGCATAAGTTTATAGTATATAATCATTTAAGGTAATTAAATATTAAGGTAAAGTGTTACACCTAAGCTTTACGTTAAATGGCTATTGAATAAAGTGGAATTGGGGAAAAGCCAAATGTGGCCTAGACCCTTACTATTTTATACTATTTTATTGTAGAGATAATGAGCTTGAGTTATATAACTCTAGTAAGTGGGATAAATGAGCCTTGTATGGCATGGGTATTAAAGGTAAACTAGACTAAAAGGTTTAACTGAAATTATTGAAAAGAGAATAAATGATTAATATTAATTAATCGTTGTGATATTAAAATGTGATAGGAAATAATGGGTTGAAAGTACCCAACTGAATTATACTTAGCCCAATTAAAATATTATTTGGACTAGCCCAAATGTACATGGATTATATAAAATGGGAATATATTATATCCCTAATTTTCATATTATAGTAACAATTGTACACATAAAAATTATATTTTGGGAATTAAAGGAACCAAACTATGCTTTATTGCTGGGATTTAAACCATGTCCCAAAATCAGTGACCATAATTAGTACATGAACAGTAGCCTAACTTTATATTGCGTGAAAATAATTCGATAGTTGAAGCTAGTATAGCAGTGATGATGGCTATGGAGGATGGCAGTTGGCCAACTCTTTCTTGTCCAGTGTTTTCTTCCTTTCTCCCTTGAATTAAACCTTGGTGCAAAGCTAGAAACTGGTCAACCAATTCTCTATAAATGGAAGCTCACCTTCTTCCCATTCTCGGTTGCTTAAGATTTATCTGATAAGTTGCATTAGAGAGTTGAGTTGCTGAGAATTGAGGGAGAATAATCAGTGTGTTGAGGGAATTCAATTAAGCTTCAAAGAGGTAATGACACTATCACAAATGCTCTTGATTCTTAAGTTTTGAAATATCTTAGAAATGACAAGATATACTTGCTAAGTAAGTCCAAAAATTGATGGCAAAAACTTGGTGCAATCTATAATTTTCTGTTAGATGTTGTTAATACAATTAAATACGAAAATAACGAAAGTTGAACGGACCAATTTGGTTTAGAAACGAATTCGTAGTGAATGAATTCACTAAATTTGTTGAAACATGAAAATTTAGTATGAACATGAGTTTTGGATTAATATTTGGGTTAGTTAATGTTTATGTTAATTGTTGATTCTTGGGTATGTTATAGTTTTATGTGTCACAAATCCATAGAATCAAAAACGAACTAATTTGGATAAGTATAACTCGCGTTATGACAATCGGAGAGTGAAATGATCTGCTAAATCTTGAAAGAACCAAGTCTGAAACACCTTCTGCCTCTTGTGGTGAAGCTGCGCTGCCCCTAAGGCCATTTGGGGGGTAGCTGCGCCGGGCATGGTCAGACAAAAGAAAACCAAACACTATTTTGACCTGCTGTAGTAAATTAGTCATAACTTCTTCATACGAACTCTGATTGAAGTAGTTTAGGATGATTCAGAAAGATAATGAGTAGACCTATAATTTCAGTTCTTTAAGTTGTTTGATTTGAAGTCGTTAAGAGGGGTAAAAATGTCAATCTTTGTGACTGCTCCGTATTTAGAAGAAATCAGAGGGCGTTAGACATGCACATACGCAATTGTAGTGCTCCCGACGATGACATATATTCTTCTAAGTGATAAAACATAAATATGCATGATATTAGACATGTCATATAACTAAGATTTCTTTGCTCATAATGGAATGCTTTAACATGATTTTCTAAAAGAAAACTTAAAGTTTTGAAAATGAAACTTGACGAACTTTGTGCCTTTAAGTTCCGACTTTGGAAACATGTACGTATAACCTAGTTATGCTTGGAAATAGGTATGCCATGTGGTTTCAAACCCCTTTGAATACCATAAACCTCTTACTTGCTTTAATGTATGTTTTCTAAGAAAAACTTGAAGATTTTGAAAACAAACCTTGGCAAACTTTAAGTCATTTAAGTTCTGACTTTGTAGTATATGTATGGTTGAGTCATGTGAGCATGAAATGTGATTTTAAGTTACCTCGCATAAGATAACTTGCATAGCTTGGATAATACATGTTTTTAAGAGAAAGTCAAGTTTTGAAAACTAATATTCATGAGCATGGTGTCGCCTACATTTTGACCTTGTAAGCATTTGTAGAAACATGCACAAATGAGTATGACATATGATTCGAAGTTGCCTTGCATGATTAGTTTGGCATGATATGAGATTTGAAGTTGTCTTACTAGCACAAGTGGTTTTAGCTTGGCTTAGAATGACTCTAAAGGCAAACTCAAACGTTTTGAAAACTAATATCCATGAGCATGATGATACCTACCCTCTGAACTTGTAAGATTTCATGCTAGTACTAGTCGTGCCATTAAACATGGCCTATGAAATGCACTCACCTAGTTTAACACACTAAAAGTTATCTAAGTATGAGTTTAGATATGGTTTAAACTACACTAGTTATGTGTAAATGATGAGAATACTTACTAGAGTGCACATTACAAATTATATGACCTTCTCATATGAAAAGATGGTTAATATATTTGGCCTCGTTATTTCATGAATTTGTTGGCCTTAATTCGGTAGAACTTTCCAACTAGAAACACATTGTGTGAATGTGGACTTGAGGTGACCCTAAGAAAGTCTAAGATCTTTTTAGATGTAAGTTGCTATGTGTTAATACTCTTGCATGCTAGAAAATCTAAAACGAAGCCAGAAATCAAAAGTCAAATCTAGTCTGGACAAGGAGCTGCGCCCCTCCCAGGTCTAAATATAGCGCAGCTGCGCCACAGGGCAATTTTGCCTGATTGTTTTAAATGCAGTCTGAACCTTATGGTGGGCTTACATTGTTATCATAATATATAAAACATAGTCTAAATAGTGCTTTGAGTATTGATTTATGTAATGATGATAGGAAACCCGGACTTGATAAATTTCCTAAGGTTTGAGAAACACAAAGATATTGTAAATTGTGTATCTATGAGTTTTAAAATGTGTGTGTTGGACACATGGATAGATAAGTGTGTGATAAATGTTGATGCCGAGTGTGGGTGGTTAAGATATACCTATACATACCTAGCTATTCTAAGAATATGATGAGAAAGTAAAAAGAAGGTTTTACAAACCAAGTTAGAAAATAATATACAATTGTTCTTATATTTAGAGCATATGAAATGTATGGAAGTGTATAACTAATGAGTGTGAACTCTATGAGTAATATAACTGTGTAGGATTACACGAAGTGCAGATATCTATAAGTAGTTAAGTCGTAGTTGTTAAACTACGAGCCAGGTAAGTCTTTCAATTCCTATTTGATATATGAATTCTATAACTGTTAATTGAGTTATATTATGCTATGATAATGTTGATGTATATATGTGGAATGTATATGAGATATGTATGAGATTGAAAGTTGATCTTTGACGATATACTTGAGAATTGAATCTCTATACCTGTTATGTGAGAAGTAACATGCTTAGTAAATATAAATTGATTATAAATAAATGAACTGAGTATGATGTTATATGCTATGTGATGTATGAAAACTGTTAGAATTGCTGAGCTGTCGAGCTCACTCTTGCAAATAACCACTTTTGCAGGTTAAGAACTCACGGTAAAGACTATGTGCTTCTTTGATTGATAAAGTTAAATAGAATCGCAACGAAGAGTAATAATTAGATTACTGCTTGAACTATATTTAGGTTCTAGGAGTTGTACTTGATAGTTACTTACGATTTTTAATACTTGTCGTATTGTAAAGATGTATTAGTTAATACATAGAGGATATCAAGTTGAGATGTAAACGTTTGTACAGTAATTCAAATAAAGAGAATCAGAATATTGTTTGATTCAAGGATATGTAATTGATTCAAGTTATGAAATCAATAAAAGATTTTATTCAAAGAAGATTGAAAAAGTTTAAGTTATTTCGCATTTTTATAATATCAAACATGATATAAGACATGAATGGTAAATGACCAAGATTGTAACTTGTAAAAGTTTGGAGTCAATATACGAGATCCTGATAATGAAAAGAATTTATATTCTAAATTGTAATAAAGCAAGTTTTATTCTTTAAGTTATGAATAAAAGATGTAAATATTCGACTAATAGTATCGTGATTGCACCGAATCCGAGGTAATAGAAGGGACCCGAATTTGGGGGCGTCACATCTCCTATCCTTCTCAAAATTTCAAATGATCCAATGAATCTCGGACTTAATTTTCCCTTCTTGCCAAAAGGTATCATGCTTTTCCAAGGGGACACTTTCAAGAATACATGGCTTCCAGCATTAAAGTTCCGCTCTTACCGATGTGGATCAGCATACTTACGTTGTCGATCTTGTGATGCTTGCAATCTTCCTCGTATAATTTGAATTGTTTCTGTAGTTTGTTGAATTATCTTGGGTCCTAGCATTTGTATTTCCCCGACCTCGTCCCAACACAAAGGGATTCTACACTTTCTACCATATAGAGCTTTATAGGGTGGCATACCTATGCTAGCATACTAACTGTTGTTGTAGACAAATTCTACCAAACTTAATTGATCTTCCCAACTCCCTTTGAAGTCCACGACACAGGTTCTTAACATATCCTCTAAAGTTTGAATGGTCCTTTCACTCTGCCCATCTGTCTGCGGGCGATATGCTGTACTTAATCTCAACTGAGTTCCTAGGTGTTTTTGAAGACTTCACCAAAAGTTTGAAGGAAATCTTGGATCTCTATCCGACACTATAGAAACAGGAACTCCATGTCTAGAAATAATTTTATTTATGTATAGTTTGGCAAGTTGATCTATGGTATGAGTAACCTTGATAGGTAGGAAATGAGCTGATTTGGTGAGTCTATCTACTATTACCCAAATGGCATTATGGCCTTTATGTGTAGCAGGAAGGCCTACCACAAAATCCATGGTTATATATTCCCACTTCCACTGAGGAATTGGTAAGGGTTGTAGTAATCCACTCGGCTTTTGATGTTCAGCCTTAACCCTGTCACACGTAAGACATTTACTGGCCCACTCTGCTATTTCCCTTTTTATATTAGACCACCAAAAATGTTGACACAAGTCTCTATACATTTTCGTACTACCTGGGTGAACGGAAAATTTAGAATTATGAGCTTTACTTAAGATTTCATTTTTTATTGATTGGTTTGACGGAACCCAAACTCTATCTTCATATCTTAGTACCCCATCCTTATCTACTCAGAATTTGACATTCTTTATATGAGTTATATCGGATTTACATTTTTGACACATCTCATCTTTTTCCTGCATTTCTTTAATTCTCTCTAATAGGGTCACAACACCTTCTAGAATAAACAATTTTTGGGTAGAGGTAGTTGGAACTCTCACCTCTATTTTGAGTTTATCAAAATCTTTTATCAGTACCTTGTTGTCTGTTATTATGTTTAATTTCTCTTGGTTCTTTATACTTAACGCATCTGCAATTACATTAGCTTTTTCGGGATGATATAAGATTTCACAGTCAAAATCCTTTATCAGTTCTAATCATCTCCTCTGCCTCATATTTAATTCCTTTTATGTGAAAATATATTTGAGACTTTTGTGATCCGTATATATTTCGCCTTCTCCCCGTACAAGTAATGCCTCCAAATTTTTAGAGCAAATACTACAACAGCTAACTCTAGGTCATGAGTAGGATACCTCTTCTCATAATCCTTGAGTTTTCGTGACGCGTAAGCTATCACTTTCCCATGTTGCATCAACACACAATCTAACCCTTTGTCTGACGCATCACTATAGACCACAAGGCCTCCTGTATCATCTAGTAAAGATAGTACTGGAGCCATGCTCAGTCGTTTCTTCAACTCTTGGAAGCTTTCTTCACATTTATCTGTCCAGACATATTTTACCGCCTTTCGAGTTAAATTGGTTAGTGGGGTTGCTATTTTTGAAAAATCTTGTATTAAACGTCGATAATAACAAGCTAAATCGAGAAAACTTCTTACTTCTGTTGGGGTTGTTGGTTGTTCCCAATTTACAATCGTTTCAATCTTTGCTGGATCTACTGCAATCCCACTTTTGTCAATTACATGACCTAGGAACTGAACTCTTTCCAACAAGAATTCACACTTGGAAAACTTTGCGTAAAGTTGTTCCTTGTATAATATCTCCAATACGCTTCTCAAATGTTCAGCATGCTCCTCCCGTGTTTTTGAATATATCAAAATATCATCGATAAATACAACGACAAATTTTTCTAAGCATGATTTAAACACTCAATTCATTAGGTTCATAAATGTTGTCGGTGCATTTGTTAATCCAAAAGACATTATAAGAAACTCATAATGTCCGTAGCGTGTCCTAAACGCTGTCTTCAGCACATCTTCCTTTCTTACTTTTAATTGATGATAACCTGACCGCAAGTCGATCTTCAAAAAGTATTCGGCTCCTTTTAACTGGTCAAATAGATCATCAATTCTAGGTAAAGGATACTTATTCTTTATGGTTAGTTTATTAAAATCCCTATAATCAACACATAACCTCATTATTCCATCCTTCTTCTTTACAAATAATACAGGTGCTCCCCATGGTAAACCACTAGGTTGTATGTATTTCTTCTCTAAGAGTTCCTGTAATTATACTAGCAACTCTTTCAGTTCAGGTGCCATTCTGTATGGGGCTTTAGAAACTGGTGTCGTACCAGGTGCAAGGTCGATAACAAACTCAATCTCCCTATCAGGAGGAGGACCTGGTAAGTCATTTGGAAACACATCTGGAAATTCCCTAGCTACAGGTATTTGATCTAGTTTAACTCCTTCCTTTCGAGTATCTACTATATAGGCCAAATAACCTGTATAACAATTCCTAAGTAGTCTTTCTGCCTGAGTTATAGTAAAACATAGAAACTGCTTAGGTGAACAACTCCCATTGAACACTACTTTTGACTTTGACGTAGTCACAAGGTTTATCCGTTTTTGATGGCAATCAATCATTGCATTATGATTAACCAGCCAATCCATCCCTAGGATTACATTAAATTAACCTAACTCTATAGGAATAAGATTTACCAAGAAGTTGTGTCCCTTAATGTTTACACTATAATTTCTATAAATAGCTTCAACAGATATTTTCTCTTTCTTCGCAATTTCTACGCAGAATGGTTTGTCTAAATTTTCACATGACACATTCAACTTTTTAGAAAATCTTTTAGACACAAAAGAACATGTAGCTCTAAAGTTATATAACACATATGCATTTAAAGTGTTGATAGGGATGATACCTGTCACCACGTCTTGTGAAGCAACAATATCCCTCACCGTCATATTAAACGTTCTAGCAGTTGGACAACCTGGACCTCCAGCTACTGTTACAGGTGGTTAGTTGTTTGATACCTGATTTCCCCCTCCTCCTCTTTGATTCTTATTTTTCGAACAATTTCTACTTATATGTCCAAATGTTCCACAGATGAAGCATTTATTTTTATTAGGAGTAGGACACTGTGGAGAATAATGTCCCTCCTGACCACAATTAAAACACCTATTCCTTAAACACATACCTGTATGAATTTTCCCACATTTGACAGAAGAATCTGTTTTATTATTATTCGTGTTGGTGTTAAAGTTGTTATTGTTGTTGAATTTAGATACCTTTTTCCCATAGTTGTTAGGAAAAGTGGTATCCCACCTTCTTTTATTATTAAACCCTCCTGAACTGGGTTCTCCCTTTTATTTTACTCCTTCAGCTTGACTCTTTTTATCTTTATGATATTTAATGAGGTTTTCATTCTCACTCTCAGCAATAATAGCCTTCTCGAGAATCTCAGGGAAAGTCCTAAGCTGAAACACAGACAGCTTACTACGAATCTGGGGTTTTAAACCCTCCTCGTACCTTCGAGTTTTCCTACCTTTAGTATCTACTTGATGCGAAGCGAATCTCGCTAATTCATTAAAATTAGCTGTATACTGAGCTGCAGAAAGTTCTCCCTGCTTTAATTCCAAAAACTTCACCTCCATACAATCTTTTAACGATTGGGGAAAATAATTTTCAAAGAATAGTTCCTTAAATTTTTCCAATGAGACAACTTCTGTCCCTGCACGATTTTTGGTAAATTCCCACCAATAATTTGCTTCCCCTTTCAAGAAAAAGGTTGCAAAAACTATTTTCTAGCCTTCCCTAACATTGGTTACTAGGAAAAACTTTTCTATTTCAGTGATCCAGACTTGGGCTTCAATAAGTTCTCCTATACCCTTAAACTCAGGTGGTCCTACTAACTTAAAGTCTTTGAACAATATATTTTGGTTGGTAGGTCTATTTTGTACAGCTCCTAATAACAAGTCTACAAAACTTTGGGTAGAGTCATTATCATTCTCTGACTGTTCTCTCCTTCTGTTCTATGGCATGATTATATAAAATAAAGCCAAGTATAAATATAAGTACAATTATTCACATAGTAAGAATCTGATATTTTTAAACAGAACTTATATATATATATATATATATATATATATATATCACATAAATGATAAATTACATATTTGACTAGTGGTTTATTACTACCACTAGCTTAACACTACAAAATTTGCTCTATAATAGAAATTGAGCATCTAGATTCTTATACTAAAATCTAAAAATTTCTGGTTTCTTTATATGCATCATGGATCATGTGGCATACCACTGAACGATCTATGAGATAAGGAATCTTTCTATTTTCAACTGGATATTTAATCACTCGATTCTGCAGACTATCGAATGTCCCACGAGTTCCACAGATAAACTTAGTTAACCTAGCATGTGCCTCATGTCTACCCTGCAGAGCATTATACAGAAGCATCCTCAGTCAGGTGGAATCTGCCCTATCATGTTCCAGCACACCTTCAGCCATATGTGCCCTGAACTCAGTATTTATAGTATTAATGTCAGCCTGCTGAATCACTGTCGCGAGTGCCTCCTCATGTTCCTCAATCCTCATTAACTAACCGGCTACAGGATTTTCACCTTCTTCAGCCTCTAATATCTCCTGATCATGCAGTAGTTCCTCTTCCTCGGGATCACTGTCTTGTTCTATCATTATCTGAGGTGGATTTATGACTATTGGCATATCTTCTACATCGGCCATTTTCTACAAAAGAAATTTCTTTCATTATTTGATTATATACTAAGAAAATCTACATCTAACACAAATCTTTTAATGTTATTTTAAGTGTAGTTAAATATTTTTACGGACTCAATGACTATATCTTAAGATACTTTACTTCTTTCATAGAGCTATAGCCTAAAGCTTTGATACCAACCTGTGACGACCCCAAATCTATACACCCGTGGTATCCGATCTGGAGTTCACAATTTTCCAAATACTATAGATATTCAATGAGATATAATTCCTATCTATCCATGGTTCACAGTTTCCCATAACAGATAACAATTCTTGTTTAAAACTATTGATGTGTTTAGATACCCTCACTTGGATAAATAAACTGTATCCTAATATCCCTTTCATATCAGTAGTTCATATCTATCTGAAATCTAGAGTACTAGCAATAACATGAACAGTCCATATTGCCAATACCCTCACTCAGATATATAATCCCTAAGGATACTGTAACGAGTAACTAATACTACTAATCATCTAAATATGTATCAATACACGATTGCGAAAATAAAAGATGGTAATAAATATACTTTATAATAAGTTCAGTTACAGGGTTCTCAACATTGAGCTCTTATTACAACAAAAAGTCTTATAAGACTTACATTAAATAAAGACAGTAAATAAAGTTAATCTATGCAAGGTCTTTTTCCATTACGGTTGCCAGAAGTGCCGGGATTACCATCTAAAACTGCAAAGGAAATAATTTGCAAGAATGAGCTATGGCATGCTCAACAAGTTTATATAACAAAATATTTGATTTTGAATAAACGATAGTTCAACAATTTTACTTTACTGAGGGTTGACGACCATTTCTGGAATTTTTATTTCACTCAACCATTTCTGTCAGTCACACAGACTAAGAAATCTGCGTATTCAGATCTGAGATAGGGGATCAGCCTATCCAGCATCCTAGGAGTATGCATATCATCCTACTTCTATTGTCTATTCATAGACACACATATAGAAAACCCAATTTAGGGTAAATTTAACTCAGTATAGGATGCCTTACCAAAACAATTTGGTTTGACTAACAGTTTATGCTTGATAAACAACAATTCAATATCATATGAATAAGTGATTCATTTCTTAAGTTATGCTGAAACAATAGCAGTAACTTTTTTAATAAATAAGTAATAATCTGGTTCGATAGAAGATATCGAAAGGTATTCAAGTAACGTCATAAGATTAAGTATAAAACTTGCGTAATGTAATAAGTTTATGAATAAAATATTTTTACAATGAAAAGGTAAAGTTCGAATACTTGCCTCCGCGTAGAACGTTTATCTAATGTTACTTAAAGTTTTTAAGATACCTAAAATATATTAAACATATTTATAGATATCATTAGTATTGATAACAGTACCTAACTACTCAAACTAAATATGTTCGGTCTATGTTCGGTATGATTTCGATGTCCTAAAACCTCACTAGATATTTAATAAGTTAAAAACTTGGTAAAACTTTATTTATAAGCTTTATTATAATTTTAGATAACTTATTTATCATTTATAAATATTTTCGAAAGCTTATAATACTTTTAAGTATTTATTTATCCATTATAATATTTTTAAATCATTAACTTTATACCTAATTAATTATTAATTACTTAGTATATTTATTAAAACCACAAAACTCACAATCTTATTACATTAACGTATTACATTTATATGTAATATATATTAATCTCTCATTTTATTAAAACAAATATATTCACATTAATTCACTATTTTAATTAAGTGAATCACTCACATTATTTATGAAACTTAATTCATAATAATTTTCATTGCCCACAAGGCATAACAATCAAATTATATGATCTCATAATATAATTTTAACTTACTTAAATTAACTAATATTATTTAGTTAATTTTCTTTTCATAACAATTTTATTTTATTTCTTCAATAGTTTAATTAACTATTAAACCTCTGTCGACGCCGAGCAGAAAATCAAGTTCTCGGTCTCCCTTTTGTTGAAGGAGGAGGTCTCTTTTTTCTCTTTTAGAGTTGTTTGCCCTCGTCTCTTTTCCGTGGGACGAGAGTGGAGTGCCCCGATTTCCCTATGTTATTCTTTTCCCTTTCGCTTTCGCTTTATCTTTGGGGTTTCATTTTAAAGGGTGAATTTCATAGGAAACCGGTACCGACATATGTGTCGACGATTTTGAAAGATTGATTTTATTGATTGGACCGATTGAGACAGAGTCGCCAGTTGGTATTTTGGAAATGGATGTACCAACTCATCCGGGTTTTAATAATTTTTCGCAAGATGGTCCAATGCGTGACTCTTTGATTTGGTCTTGAAACTCGAGATTCGTGGAATCCGGGGGCTAGGTTAAGCGGAGGGAAGGTGTTAGGCACCCCTGACTCCCGTGCAAGCATGGTACCGCATCTTATTGATTTTCTATGCAAAAGTGTGTTTGTTTGTGTGTGTGATTTTGAAAGCTTTATTAGTTGGTTTCTAAGTCTTTTTGGTGACTTGAAAGTAGTGTTGTACCTCTTTTGCGCCTAGGTACGGTTGGTTGATTTATATAACGACAATTAACGCGCAAGTATACGCAGTCAACAAGTAATATAAGATAAGTAGGGTGTCGTACCCACGAGGACGAAGTCTTAATTGCAAATCAAATACTAATGTAAGTTCTATACTGTCTTATCTAAACAAGTGATTGGAGATGATATTTTAAACTATGTGATTACAACTAAAGGATGTGAGAGAAATAGATGCGCTAGGGAGACAAGTTAGGATTATAATTCCCCTAATGCGTCGCCTAATCTCCTAACTCTCCACATTACAAACAAATCAAGGAATGGTCAGCCGAGAATAGAACTACGCATATGCTTCTGTCGAAGGCCAAATGCACATCCCTAGCTAGCTGAATCACAATATGTCTATTGATGAAAATAACTAGACTAGGGTCATTAAGCTCAGTCTCAAGACTACACAAGGCAAATAGAGATATGTCTATCCTATTAAGCAGTTTATGCACACATTCCCTTAGGTAAGGGCATAACAAGTGTTATTGTATTTTAAAAGCCGGATATTAATGTCCAATTTTCAATATCCATTAATATCACTACCAAAAACTCTGTCAAGCAATCAGTCAATAAGCAAGAAATACAACAACCCATTCCCAAAATGATTCATTAATATAAATAGGAGAGAAAGTTAATTAGGCTAAACACTAGGTTACATTGCAATCCTAAAAAGGAATTAGTTCATAACCATGGAGCTAATACACATTTCTATAACATTCAACATTGCTCAGTAATACACAAATAACTGAGAGATTTGGAATAAGAAAACTCCTGTTGTGAGGTTTTCTGTCTCCAAGTCTTCTCTTCTTCGTGTAACTCCTGAGCTGTGTAGGATGCAATAACTATTCTCCCCTCAAAACCAGCTTCTTTCTCTTCTAGAATCTAATTAATCTACCCTGTTATCACTATCTGTCATTTAATGTCCTAGCCGCGGTACTTTTTTTCTATTTTCTTCCCCCGCTGTATGTTCCCTTTCTTTTTTTTTAGGTCATTAAAAGCGAGCCACTGGCTAGGCACCGGAGGCGGCGCTGCGGCGCGGAGACTATAACTGATTGGGTAACGCTGCGGCGCCACTCGTGCTGTGGCGCGTACACAAGGAGTATAAGCGACGCTGCAGCGGCAGATGACATCAGCATAAACAAGGAAGCGGCGCTGCGGCGCAAGGAGAAGGCTAGGCTCTGGCGCTGCGGCGCCAGAGTGTAGAAAATGACAATTTTGCCCCCCTTTAAGCTGGAAAAGACATAAACAGCCCTGCATCATACAGGATAAGCATAATAACAACAAAATATATATAAAAGCTCAATAAATAACATAAAACAAGCAGCGTCTTAAGCTTTTAGAGAATCTGATTCGCGATATAAAAACCACTTATCAGATACCCCCAAACTTAAGCTTTTGCTTGCCCTCAAGCAAACTATCTAACATCCACGCCTACACTACTGGAAGAAGCGAATGAAAACTACTACTATAGAATAATACCACAGCTTCTAAGCGTAATTATAGAGCCTTTCCGAGAATAGGGCAAACACTGACATGAAAGGGGGCTTAAAATCAAATTTACAAGCATGAGACTGTACTCGATCCATTCTATGTGTGTGTGAAGACCAACCATCCTAACTAATCATAACTCAAATAAACTCGCACAGTCGATTGCTAAAACCAGTATGCATCGCAACTTAAACAATCAACAAGCATTAAGACTAAGATGCAAGCACAGGAAAAGATCAAAAGGCTCTAGCATGAAGACTGTAAAATCTGACTCGGCCAGTCCTTAATTACCTTAGGCTAAACAGAGCTACCCATTAATGAGCTTTTGATCAGTGACTCCCAAGCCAGATGACTTTAGGGCACTAGGTGTGGAACACCCCTATGAATCTAATAACTCGAGCAGCAAAGGCCACGTAATCAACATAAGCCAAATTAGACTTTACGAAATCTGAAGATTATTTGACGAGTGCATTTTATGCTCCATCTCAACATCGGTCCTGCGTTTATGGGCGAGCGCGTTTTACGCTCCATCTCGACCCACCGCAAGACTTTCGATAATCAATCTCCTTTTCAATTTATTTTATTTATTTTATTTTTATTTTACTTTAAAACATGCCAGAGTCCAAGATCCAAAACTGTAAAAGCGCCTAAGTCTTTTATTACCATGTAGAAATGAAAGATTATAAGAATGACATACTCTCAAAGAAATAAAAGCTCGAACTAAAATCGAAAAAATAACTAGTTAACACAGTTGGACGGTGCTAGCTAAGAAGGACGAATCAATAATAGTCTCAACTTATCGATTAACAACCCCTAACTCATACATGTTTAACACGACTCTAAGAGACAGCCATAACTACTTGGTGCCTGTCATTAGCCACGATCAAAAATTAACAGCTATAACACCCTCACCCAGCATATTTACAGTTACAGAACTGGGTAAAAGGGGGAATCAAAATGATTTAGGCCTGAAGTAACAAAAGAAACAGCACCCTGCCCAAATAAGGAAAAGCCATAACACATGGCATCAAGTAAACCAATTATTTGCACAATCCCCAAAATATGGCTATAAACATAACAACCAAAAATTACATGAAAGCTAATGCGAACGCAAAATACTATATACAAAATAAAACACAAGTATTCAAATACTATAAACCAAAACATTCATTTATATACTTAATAAAACCAACGCACCAATGCATCTAAACAAGCATCCAAAAATAAACCAAAAACATCCATAAACATAGCATATAACAAAAACATAATCTGGGGCTATACCGCCCAAAAGAAACATAACAGCAATTCATATATAATAATACTTAAAAAGGAATCTCCCCCAAGCTTGAAATCTGCCAATGTCCTCACTGGCCTTCACCCTCCGGAGCATCATCATCGCCGCCATCATCATCGCCACCCGCTGGCTCCTCCTCGCGATCCTCTCCTCTGGCAGGGAATGACGGTGGATAAGGCGCAAAAATTAGAGGCTCTGGAAATTAAAAGGGCATGGACTCTGCATCATCTCCTCCATGTGCATAATAGATACTGGAAACTGTATTTGCGAACTCCGCATGATAGTGATTGAATTGGCTCTGCCATTGAGCCACCGTATCAACCTTGTAGTGGAGAAAGTTAAAGCTGCTCAAAATCTCTGCCAGGGCCCCAGGTGGTATAGCCTCAGAAGAAGGGGGCTCAGGCGCTTGAGCGGAGGTACCAGCCTCAGATGAGGGAGGCGGCAGAGGCCCAGGCAAATAGCCCTGACCCTTTGGGTGCGACGGAGGTCCCCCATCCCATACTCCATATCGGGCTATAACGTGATGATCAATGACAGCTATAGGTGGCTGAGTGATATCGTCTTTCTCCCATACCACACCCGTCCTTTTGCATAGACGTGTGATCAACGACGAGTGAGGGAGTTCAGAATTAACGTTGCTCCTGATGGCCTTCTTAATTGAATCCTGGATAAGCACCCCCACATCAACCTTCAGTCCCATGACAATTGCATACAGCAATACTGCCCTCTCTCTTGTTACATCGCTCAGGTGGCGTGTTGGCATGATATTGGCACAAATAAAGGAGTACCACGCCTTACCATAACGACTTAAGGCTTGATGGGGGAAAGAGGTCTTTTCACCATGGAATTCATTGGTTTTCCAAACGGTACCAGGCTTGCAGAGCTTGGTTATAATCTCATCTGCACTGTAACTCCGCATCCCAGACTCCAGATAATCCTTACCATTGTAGTTTGGAGTCCCATACACAGCATTGATGGTACGACTCTCAAATTTGATCAACTTACCCCGAACAGACACTGTTGCAGGACCATCAGCATTAGCATTTGCGTAAAATTCCTTTACCGCCGAAATAACTGCAGATTCGGGCAGCTTGGTGAAGTGAATCCATTTCATAGCCACAATCATGGAATTCATATCGCCGTCCGTCTTGTCATCTGGCCTTAGCCCTCTTTCAGGCACCAAACTCCTTTTTGAAAAATTTTGGGCATATCGCTTCTAGGCTTCCTCACTTGGGAATTTTACGGCATCCCAAAGGGGAGGAGGGGTTCTGGATGATGGAGGAGGACCTATACTAGTGCGAGGACGCTTTGAACCCAATGCCAACAAAACTCCAAAGACAACAAAAAGAAACTTAACAAATGAAAATCTAACTCTGGCTCTGAAGAATTCCTTTACCTTAAATAGGATATAAATAGGATAAAGGAGAAGTAACTGCAGGACGGTTGATGGCCCCGAACAGTCAGAAACTGAAAGGGGGACGGTTGATTTGCCGAACTGCTTGGAAGAAGGGGAGAAGTGTGTGAGAGAAAAGAGGGGAGATACATAAACTGCTGCAACCTGAATCCCAAAAGCCTCGTTTAAACTCAAAAACACGGCACTGGCGCTGCAGCGTGGTGCATGGCGCTGCGGCGGCGTCATTCTCGGCGCGGCGACGCGACATCTTGGAGCTGCAGCGTGAAGAATTATGAAGGCCTCAACGCTGCAGCGCAACTCTCCAGTAGCTTCTAGCATAAGCCGGCGCCGCGGAGGGATAATTTGTAAAGGAACTGGCGCTGCGGCACGATGGAGAATTTTGAAATAATGAGCATGGCGCTGCGGCGCAAAACTTAGCTAAGCACCTGGCGCTGCGGTGCGGCCTTCTGATTTCCTGCACAGCAAACATCCAAATTACTGAATCAACATAAACTAATCATACTGACAATTATACCAACCATTAACCTACATACTAACATACTAACTCAGCATCTATAATTATTCTAAGGAAAACCAAATGCACTAATGATAACTAAAGAAAACAACACTGAATGAAAATAATAAGGGTATTTTTGATACTGAGGTGGGGTTGCCTCCCCATCAAGCGCTTGATTTAAAGTCGTCGGCTTGGCTTTCACCCCGCCTTACACCGGGTCTCCCAAGGTGATGGAGGTGTTTTGACGGTCGACCTCGCCGCCCCAATAGTGTTTCAAACGTTGTCCATTGACTTTGAAGGTTTTGTCTGAATGAGGGTCTTTGACCTCAATAGCCCCATGAGGATACACCTTAGCAATTGTGAATGGCCCCGACCATCGGGACTTCAACTTCCCCGGGAATAATTTCAGTCGGGAATTAAAAAGAAGCACCTTCTGGCCCTGTTCGAAGTTCCTTTCAACAATTTTCTTGTCATGCCACCGCTTTGTCTTTTCTTTATATAATTTAGCATTTTCATACGCATGCAGATGAAACTCGTCTGATTCATTGAGTTGTAATAGTCTTCGTTCACCCGCTGCATCCATATCGAAATTTAGCTTTTGGATAGCCCAATATGCGTTGTGCTCTAGCTCCACAGGAAGATGACAAGCCTTGCCATAAATAAGTCTATACGGAGACATTCCGATTGGCGTTTTATAAGCGGTGCGGTATGCCCACAAGGCATCATCAAGCTTCTTTGACCAGTCTTTCTGATTAGGGTTAACAATCTTCTCCAAGATACGCTTAACTTCTCGATTAGAGATCTCTGCTTGGCCACTTGTCTGCGGATGATAACCTATGGCTATTTTATGGGTCACCGCATACTTAGCAAGAAGGGCTTCGAAATATTTGTTGCAAAAATGTGACCCCTTCATCACTGATTATTGCCCGAGAAGTGCCGAAGCGAGTGAAAATATTTTTTCTTAAGAAATTAAGCACCACCTTAGCATCATTAGAAGGTAAGGCGACTGCTTCTACCCATTTGGAGACATAATCAACCGCAACAAGAATATAGAGATTGTTGTAGGAAGACGGGAATGGACCCATGAAGTCAATACCCCATACATCAAACAACTCTACTTCAAGGATATTCTGCAGAGGCATTTCATGCCTTTTTGAGATGGTTCCTACCCTTTGGCATATATCGTAGTGCGACACATATTGGTGTGCATCTTTGAACAGGGTAGGCCAGTAAAACCCAGATTGGAGTACTTTAGCATCAGTTCTTTGTCCCCCAAAATGTCCTCCATAATTTGAGGAATGGCAATGATGGAGCACACCTTCGATTTCCTCCTCTGGCAAACATCTCCGCAGAATCTGATCTGAACACTGTTTGAATAAAAAGGGCTCGTCCCAAAAGTATTATTTTGCATCATTTAGGAATTTCTTCCTCTGTTGATAGTTCAAGATGGGAGGAAGCACTTGACAAGCGACGAAATTAGCAAAGTCCGCATACCAAGGGGCTTTGCTTTGGACGCCAAACAGTTGTTCATCCGGAAAGAAATCATTGATGTCTTTGATTGCATCTCCCGAATGAGGAGGATTTTCCAACATCGACAAGTGATCTGCTACCTGGTTTTTTGTCCCCTTTTTGTCGCGGATCTCCAGATTGAACTCCTGTAGAAGAAGGACCCACCTTATCAGCCTAGGCTTTGCATCTTTCTTCTCTATCAGATATTTGATGGCCGAATGGTCTGTGTACACGGTCACTTTTGTTCCAATGAGGTAGGAACGGAATTTGTTGAAAGCATAAACCACTGCCAGCAATTCCTTCTCGGTTGTGGCTGTAATTTAACTGAGCATCAAATAATGTTTTGCTGGCATAGTAGATCGTGTGGAACACTTTGTCCCGTCTCTGCCCCAACACTGCCCCAATAGCAAAATCGATGGCGTCACACATGAGCTCAAATGGGAAAGTCCAGTCAGGAGCTACCACAATAGGAGTCGAAATGAGTTTTTCCTTTAATAGTTCAAATGCTCTGAGGCAGGCTTCATCAAACTGAAAAGGCATATCCTTTTCCAATAGTGAACATAGCGGTTTGGTTATTCTTGAGAAGTCCTTGATAAACCGCCTATAGAATCCTGCATGCCCAAGAAAACTCCTAACCCCTTTCACTGATGTAGGCGGTGGTAGACTATTGATGACATCAATTTTAGCCTTGTCTACCTCGATACCACTATCAGATACTCTGTGGCCTAGAATAATGCCCTCCTTGACCATGAAGTGGCACATCTTCCAATTCAATACAAGATTAGTTTCAACACATCTTTGGAGAACGGCCGTCAAATTCACCAGACAGTTATCAAATGAACTCCCGAATACAGAAAAATCGTCCATGAAAACCTCGAGGGTCTTTTCGACCATGTCAGAGAAGATGGACATCATGAAATGTTGGAATGTTGCAGGAGCGTTACACAACCCAAAGGACATTTTCTGAAAGGCAAAGGTCCTATACGGACATGTGAACGTTGTTTTCTCCTGATCTTCGGGAGCAATAGAAATTTAATTATATCCATAATAACCATCTAGCAGGCAATAGAAGGCATGCCCAGCAAGTCTATCTAGCATCTGATCAATGAATGGCAGAGGGACGTGATCCTTACAGGTGGACTTGTTCAACTTCATGTAGTCCATACATACCGTCCATCCGGTCATCGTTCTGGTTGGAATCAACTCGTTATTCTCATTGGGTACTACCATCATGCCGCCCTTTTTTGGCACGCATTGAATGGGACTGACCCAAGGACTGTCCAAGATAAGGTAGATAATGCCCGCATCTAGAAGCTTAATGATTTCCTTCCGGACCACCTATTTCATTATTGGGTTCAACCGCCTCTGATGTTCAATGGTCGGCTTGGATCCTTCCTCTAGTAGAATTTTGTGCATATAAAGGGATGGGCTGATCCCTTTAATGTCTAAAATTGACCACCCCAGTGCCGTTTTATACTGTTTAAGCACTAGCAGTAGCTTCTCTTCCTAGCCTTCATCTAACGATGCAGATATTATAACAGGCAAAGTGGATGATTTCCCCAAGTATGCATACCTCAGATGATTGGGCAAGGGCTTTAACTCGAGGACAGGAGGTTCTACAATTGATGGTTGGGCCATGGAAGTAGATGCTTCTGGATCATTCAGAGACTCAAACTGTCTTTGGAACTGTGTAGATCTCTGGGGTGCATCCAGCCAGTTAGCACATTCAATATGGGTGGCTTCTTCCATAGGACTAATACCTGTTAGTGTAGCTTCTAAAGGGTCTGTCATGCATGTTTCTGAGAATACTTCCCTGACTGTATCATCAATCACCTTAATCTGGAAGCAGTCTTCAGGAGTGTTCGGATATTTCATTGCCCTAAACACATTGAAAGTTACTTCCTGATCCTGTACTCTCATAGTCAGCTCCCCTTTCTGCACATCTATAAGGGTTCTCCCCGTTGCTAAAAATGGTCTTCCCAGTATTATCGTGACCTCCCGGTCTTCCTCAAAGTCCAGGATAATAAAGTCCGCCTGGAAAGATTAACTTGTCCACCTTGACAAGCACATCTTCAACTATCCCCTTCGGGTAAGTGAGAGATCTATCCGCCAATTACAAGGTAACACTTGTGGGTTTGGCTTCATTCAGCCCAAGCTGCTTATATATTGACAGAGGCATCAAATTTATACTCGCCCCCAAATCACATAAGGCCTTGCCAATGAATTGGTCCCCGATAGTGCATGGAATCGTGAAACTTCCAGGATCTTTTAGTTTTGGCGGGAGCTTGTTCTGTAGAATAGCACTGCATTCCTCTGTCAGAGCCACTGTTTCATAATCTCCCATTTTCATCTTCTTCGACAATATGTCTTTCATAAATTTGACATAGCTCGGCATTTTCTCCAACGCTTCTGCAAACGGGATGTTTATGTGAAGCTTCTTGAACACTTCTAAAAACTTAGAAAATTACTTATCAAGCTTTTGTTTCTGCATGCGCTGGGGGAATGGCAACTGTGGGATAGGAAGATTAGCTGTGTTCACTGTAGGGGTTGGTGATGAAGGGCTTTCTTGAGCATTTACCTCACCCCCAAACTTATCATCACTCTGTTCCACAATAGGTTCCTCTATTGCACTACAGGACTCTCTCCACCCTTTTTATTTATAGTTCTCCCACTACGTAGTGTAACTGCTTTGCAGTGTTCCTTCCCATCCCATTTCGGGTTGACATCAGTGTCACTCTGCAATGTGCCTTGCGGTCGACTATTCAAAGCAGAGGCTAACTGTCTCATTTGAACTTCAAGGTTCCGGATGGAAGCTTCTTGATTACTGCTCCTTGTCTCACTTTGGGCAATATATCGTGACAGGAGATCTTCCAAACTAGGTTTTCTTTCCTGTTGAGGTGGTGGATGGTGGAACTGATTATGAGAACTCTGTGGTTGTTGGTTGTACTGATTTTGAGCTTGAAAACCCGGAGGGTTTGAGAAATTAGGCCTGGTGGTCGGAGGTTGTGCTTGATGGTTATTTGTGTTGCCCCAAGAAAAGTTTGGATGATTCCTCAAGCCCGGATGATAATGAGTAGGGAGACTTGCATTTTGCTGCCGCCCGTACTTGGAAACAAATTGAACTGACTTGGGGCTTATAGCATACTGATCAGTTGGGTGGCTCCCTTGACATAATTCACACGACACTGCGACACTCTGAACATTCTGTATAGCTTGCACTCCCATGGTGTCGAGTCTTTTTGTTAGCGCTGCAACCTGAGCCGCTAATTGTGTGACTGGATCAACCTCATATATTCCTGCTGCTCTTCTAGGGGCCTGCCTGTCATTTGGCCATTGATAATTATTGGCCGCCATTGTTTCCACCAATTCATACCCCGCTGTGTGATGCTTAGACATGAACGCTCCTCCAGAAGCGGCATCAATACTCGAACGAGTAGCTCCGGATAACCCATTATAGAATGTCTGGATGGGAAGCCATTCTGGAAGTCTATGGTGGGGGCATTTTCTCAGAAGATCCTTGAATCGCTCCCATGAGTCGTACAAAGACTCTGACTAAAACTGAATAAAAGAGGTAATTTCGTGCCTGAGCCTGGCGGTTTTAGCGGGTGGGAAGAACTTCGCCACAAACTTTTGAGCCAAGTCATCCCATGTGGTAATGGAGCCTGAAGGAAGTGAATGTAGCCAGCTCTTGGCCTTGTCCTTCAAGGTGAATGGAAACAATCAGAGTCTGATGGCATTGTCAGACACTCCGTTGCACTTAAACGTATCGCAGATCTCCACGAAGTTCATCAAGTGATCATTGGGGTCATCATTTGGTAATCCCCCAAATTGAATATTGGAGCACATTTGGATGGTGCCCGGCTTGATTTCAAAATTATTTGCTTGGATTGCGGGCCTGAGAATGCTTGCTTGCAAATCTGCGATGTGAGGTATAGCATGCTCCCTTAAAGATTTCTGAAGTTCCTCAGCCATTGTAACAGGAGTATGTATGTCCCGAGCTTTTTCTCTCTGCAGGCGTTTGTACGTTCTATCAACCTCGGGATCGAGAGGTATTATGTTCCGACCCCTTTGAGGTGGCATACGCCGTAGAGATCACCTGAAAAGAAAATTAAACAGATAATATCAGTCTAAATTAATATCGTATTGACTTAGTTTTAATATTGATAACAAATAGTACTAAGTCCCCGGCAACGGCGCCAAAAACTTGTTGGTTGATTTATGTAACGACAATTAATGCGCAAGTATACACGGTCAACAAGTAATATAAGATAAGTAGGGTGTCGTACCCACGAGGACGAAGTCTTAATTGCAAATCAAATACTAATATAAGTTCTATACTGTCTTATCTAAACAAGTGATTGGAGATGATATTTTAAACTATGCGATTACAACTAAAGGAGGTGAGAGAAATAGATGCGCTAGGGAGACAAGTTAGGATTACAATTCCCCTAATGCGTCGCCTAATCTCCTAACTCTCCACATTACAAACAAATCAAGGAATGGTCAGCCGAGAATAGAACTACGCATATGCTTCTATCGAAGGCCAAATGCACATCCCTAGCTAGCTGAATCACAATATGTCTATTGATGAAAATAACTAGACTAAGGTCATTAAGCTCAGTCTCAAGGCTACACAAGGCAAATAGAGATATGTCTATCCTAGTAAGCAGTTTATGCACACATTCCCTTAGGCAAGGGCATAACAAGTGTTATTGTATTTTAAAAGCCAGATATTAATGTCCAATTTTCAATATCCATTAATATCACTACCAAAACTCTATCAAGCAATCAGTCAATAAGCAAGAAATACAACAACCCATTCCCAAAATGATTCATTAATATAAATAGGAGAGAAAGTTAATTAGGCTAAACACTAGGTTACATTGCAATCCTAAAAAGGAATTAGTTCATAACAATGGTGCTAATACACATTTCTATAACATTCAACATTGCTCAGTAATACACAAATAACTGAGAGATTTGGAATAAGAAAACTCCTGTTGTGAGGTTTTCTGTCTCCAAGTCTTCTCTTCTCCGTGTAACTCCTGAGCTGTGTAGGATGCAATAACTATTCTCCCCTCAAAACTAGCTTCTTTCTCTTCTAGAATCAAATTAATCTACCCTGTTATCACTGTCTGTCATTTAATGTCCTAGCCGCCGTACTTGTTTTCTATTTTCTTCCCCCGCTGTATGTTCTCTTTCTTTTTTATTAGGTCATTAAAAGCGAGCCACTAGCTAGGCACCGGAGGCGGCGCTGCGGCGCAGAGACTATAACTGATTGGGTAACGCTGCGGCGCCACTCGCACTGCGGCGCGAACACAAGGAGTATAAGCGACGCTGCAACGGCAGATGACATCAGCATAAACAAGGAAGTGGCGTTGCGGCGCGAGGAGAAGGCTAGGCTCTGGCGCTGCGGCGCCAGAGTGTAGAAAATAATAATTTTGCCCCCACTTTAAGCTGGAAATGACCTAAACAGCCCTGCATCATACAGGATAAGCATAATAACAGCAAAATATATATAAAAGCTCAATAAATAACATAAAACAAGCAGCGTCTTAAGCTTTTAGAGAATCTGATTCGCGATATAAAAACCACTTATCAGGTACGAAGGATTTGATTTAGCGAAAGATTCAATTTTAATAAGATATGCAAATTGAAATGAGATTTTGGAAAATAAGGTTTTCAAATCCTTTGCCCGACTAGGAGTCGAGGACTTCGATACTTCCTTTTATTCTTTACTCATTACATGATCTACCCCGAATCGCTTTATTTTTCATCAAAAGCTCTTTGTGGTTCTCTTTAAGAAATCATTTTGATGATATGTATGCTAAAGAATTAAGAAGGTTCGGATCATCATCAGGCATAAAAGCCATCTCGATGAACCGAGCTCCCATAATGAAGGTTTTCAGTATCACGGCATCTTGAATCCGAGCTCTCGAGACTAACCCCTCGAGTTCGTCTTCAAGATCCAAATATTACATGCACATCGATATTTACGGTATTTAAAGCATTTACAACGTAAAAACCGATCCATCGTGGGAATCAAGTAGGATCCGTTCAAAGATCTCGACACCAGGATTCCTAGGCTCACAATATTTGTACCATTTCATATATACATAACGTCCACGGCTTCATTACTAAGTGATTTCATTGGTTAAAATCATCGTTCACGCCGATTCGGCCCCCCCTCTAAATATATATTTAGGGCTATACGGGTTAACCGGGACCATTTACAAGTAAATACATCCATAGATATACCACGGATCTAAGCTGTTCTAGCCCCCGGGTTGAAGCATCATGCTAACAACCTCTCGGGAACTAGCTTAAGCTTAGCTTGAGGTATATCTAGTCTATAAAGCTATATACAACGTATTAAAGCAATAAATAACCGATAAAAATGTTAAAACTACCAACTATTACACAATATGCTTATAATACAACAACTATAGCTAGATTCAAGCAAGATCCTTCATTAATCTATCATTTGAACATAGTTTACAAAGAAAACGAAGCTAGAAGTGTGTTATTTCTCCTTGGGGGACGCGTGAACAAGTGTTTTGACTCCCGGGATGAAGTAAGAACACTAAGATGGCTCCAATAAGATGCTAGATGGAAGAAATAAGCTTCAAGTTGCTATGTTGATGTCCAACCCGAGCCTTTCTCTCTCTAGAAATGTCCTTATCTCTCTATATCTATCTCTTCTTTTTTTTAAAATGAACTAAGTGGGGGTTTATAACCTGTCCGGGGTAGCCACAAATATGTATGCGACTAGCCTTATACATGGTGGAGGCTACCCAGGTGGGACCCCCCAGCTTGGTTATGACTCCTTCGGTCTCGATTCGACAGAAATTGACGTCTGCCGTTTGATCTTTCGGACCGTATTTGACGAACGCAGCGAGATATGACCGAGTCCGACTGAGTTAGGATTCGGGAAGTTGATACTCATAGCCGAGATACCTTCCAGGTCCAGATATCTGTCTGCAGGCTTATCTCTTGATGGTACATCGTTCGAGGTTTGCTGAGGTGGTTTTTGATGATCAATGTCTCAGCTCGTCGATCTTTGATCAGGTTGCGGTATGTTCAGACTTCATTGGTCCTCTTCACCATTCCCGGGGTTGTCTCCGAGATGACCGGGATCTTTTTCCCTACTTTGGGGTTGTCTCTAAAGTAAAATAACGCTTTTACCCTCCTGCAGGGTTAGTACGACGAAAGCAAAATTTCGAGTGTCTACAGATGCCCCTCTTTGTCATGTTCATGCAATGTAATGGAATGAACACGACAAAGATTTAATAGACACGAAGAATGCATGACAAGGTATATCTGATGATGCAATGTCATGTATGATCGATGCAATGATATATAAGATGTATAAAAGGGTTAATTCCCCGGCTGGGGAAGTTAAGGATTGTAATCAACGGATTGCACCATCGGGGTCATGTCGATGCCTTCACTGGTTTGTAGCTAACGGATTCATTATCAGGGTTGAGCTATTCCTTCACTGGGTTATGGCCAACGGATTACATCATCGGGGATTTGTCGATCTGCGTAGGGTTGTAGCCAACGAATTACACCATCGGGGATTTTTCAATCTGCATAGGGTTGTAGCTAACGGATTACATTCATCAGGGATTTACTGACCTTCACTGCTTTGTAGCCAACGGATTACATTCATCGGGGATTTGCGGACCTGCGTAGGGTTGTAGCCAACAGATTACATCATCGGGGATTTGCAGACCTGCGTAGGGTTGTAGCCAACGGATTACATCATCGGGGATTTACCGATGCCTTCACTAATTCATTGACGGTGGATTACATTGTCGGGGTCAAGAAGATGCCTTCACTGATTCATTATCAGTGGATTACATCGTCGGGGTCAAGCCGACACCTTCACTAATTCGTTGTCGGTGGATTACATCGTCGGGGTCAAGCCGATGCCTTCACTGATTCGTTGTCGGTGGATTACATCGTCGGGGTCAAGCCGACGCCTTCACTAATTCGTTGTCGGTGGAATACATGTTGTAAGGTTGATTTTGATTGAGTTCTTGGTCTTCTGGCGTTCAACTTCGGGTTGTCTGATCTTCGCCGAACTTTTGCTATTTTGGAGGATTTTTAGGGTTTTTGGGGTTTCAAATTGTCCTGGAAAGGCATCATTTTTCATAATATGACCATTCTGAACCAAAAAGAACACGTTCTGGACATCGTGTTGCCAAACAAAATGCTCTGGGACCCACTTAAGGTAGCCGCATACATGGTTGCGACTAGAGCAACCATGTTCAAGGCTACCCGCGTTCGAGCTTATACCTTCGGGAAGCCTCATTTTCACCCATTCCATTCGGATTTCATCTTGTTTCTCTCTACAAAATAGAGCGTTTCTTCATCTATACTCGATTTCGGCTTGATTTGGAGCCATCCGCCACCGTATACTCCTTCTTCGGACTACGGGTAAGGTCTAAACTCCGTTATTTCATGTTTTTGTTGGCAAAAACACGTATTTCCTTTATTAAATGCAATAATCTAACATGTATGCATGTATAGATGGATAAATGTGTTTATGATGCAATGCATGGATATAAATCATCCTATGGATCGTATGAATGTGAGATATTGCCATTTATCAGTTAATCTAGACATACATTGTACATATGTGTTAGAATAACAGTTGAAATTAATGTTTGCATGCTTGGTTGTGATGATGTACCCTCATAGGGTGATTTAATACATGCTTCAGGCATGTGGATAGTCCGTTTTATAAAGGAGACTCTGGCAAAAAAATTCATAAACTAAATGTTCGAATCATAGATACATTATAGATGTACTAAGATGCAAATGACATACACATGTAATGACACATATAAGACATGCATGATGTGATGATCATATTTTATGGGTTTACTTTGAAATTTGCAAATTGTAAGAATATACCTGACTTGGCTTTAATTCCTACAAACTCATTGTTCAGACATAGATCCTGAGGAGATTAGTCGTGCCACTAGATGGCCGATTTCATCAGGATTTTTCCAGCGTAGGACCCCCTCTGAGATTCCTATTCCTACGTATTAGCTAACGGATGCAGCGTTTGACCGAGCCCGCTCGCTTGTCGGCTGGGGAGGATCAGCCACTCCTGGACGAGGACATTCCCGAGCCTGAGGCTCTGCCTCCACTCCCTACTACGCCTAGATTTCTTTCGGGCATTGAGGTAGAGGATCCCAGATTTGCTGGGCACGGATTTGAGCCACCATCCGTCCATGCACTTGCAGGCGAATGAGGTATGGGATTAATTAGTTTTTGTTTTGTTTTTCTTTCTAATATAGATGGGTTTTCTTAACCTTGACGTCGTACAAGTGCCAGAGTTTACCCAGCTGAGGGGTAACTGGTTCAGTATCTATGCTCTGTATCAGTCACTACATCCCGAATACAAAGAGATCGCAGATTCTTGGGGATTCAGGGCCTTCTTCACCATTATTCCCCGTCGTTGCCCTGGGGCCAATTTGCAGGCTTTGGGTGAGAGATGGTTTCACCAGAGTCAGTCGCTGCATCTATTGGATTGTGAGGTGATGATGACTCCCATGGATTGAAGGTACATCACTGGCTTGGAGTTTACCGAGGATAGGGTGCCCTTGGAACCGTTTATCACCGGGGCTGTTGTGCGTGCCCTCCTAGGGTTTTCTCCTCAGGAGCGAGCCTTCAAGGCCCGTAGTATTCGATCAGGATGCCTGGGCGTTGATTTAGCTCGAGGCACCTTGCAGCAGGAGTTGCCTGTTGATTTGGCAGAGAGGGATTGCATCTTGCGGTGTCTCTTCCTGACCACCATGAGGGGTTGTTTCATAGCGAACAACTCCTCCATTGTGCCCTTCAGCATGGTAGGGGCTGTTCGATATGTAGACCGTATTGGGGACTACAATTGGGGGTTGTTCACATTCGTTCTTTTCCTGCATGGGATGCGACTGCGATCCGAGGGAGTTACCGATGCTTGGGTCGGATTTTTCCCGTTTCTTCTAGTAAGTCTTTTTGACTGAATTTCATTTATTTACCTTTTCATTGATTTCTCTTTTCCCACAACTGATGGAGGGTTTTTTTGAATTGATAATTCTGGGCTTATGAGAGGCTTCCCTGTCTTCGCCCTACCCCTGTTTTAGGCTTGGATACTTATCCCCGGGGACGTAAATGGCATAAGTCTACTCTGTCTGAGGTCCCGGTCGGGGAGGACTTTGCCCATGCCCGTCTTCAGTTGGAGATGTTGCTTGCTCGAGACATATTGTGGAACCCATATTATGGAGAGCACTTGGCCGAGGGATTTGAGGAAGGCGTACCGACAGGGCCAGAGTTCTATTTATCGACTCACCAGATTCCATTTCTTTTTAATGAAGGTTGGGAGCTCTACCTTGGAGAGCGCGTTATTTGATGCATTACTGGGGAGATTCGCCTATCGTATCTTGCTCTAACCCAGCACTTTTGGCCTCTGACTTCGTCAGTTGCATCGATTCCCACCTTGGGGTTTGATGGTTTCCTCCTGTCTGAGGGTTCGATCTCTTTGACGGACTTTATCGCTTGGTGGGTCTGGTGCACGATAGAAGCTCAGACCCGAGCTACCCAATTCTTGGGCAATCTGGTTCCAGGATCCCTTATGATGAGGGACTGGATATCATGTTTTCAGGAGCCATCTCATCAGGATCAGATTACTGCCCTGAGACTTCAGTTGGAGGAGTTGTCGGCCTATTGTAGTTACAATGTCTTAGACCCATCCTTGGCTCACACTTTTGCTTCTCGGGGTTATGAGGCTGGACCGTCAGGCGGTGGTGGCTCCCATGGTGCTGGACCCTTAGGTTTTGGTGGCTTCCAGGATACATATGTTCCCTTCACTGAGCACCAGAATATGCAAGAGACGCCTTATCGGCCGGATCAGCAGGATGCACCCACTCCAGGTTGACGACCTCAAGTTGATCAGCTTGATGAGACCCTCACCTTCTTGGATGATTTTGATGAGGGGGCAAGTTCATAGGTCCTCTGTTAGTCATTGGGCATTTGTGCCCCAATATCCTGTACTTTTTATTTTTAGTTTCCACATGTATCATAGGTATAACAGTGATATTTATGAAACTAATGTACTTGGCAGATATTTATATATGATGCTTCTTATTTAATCATCACACATGCTATTTTATCATTAGTATGATGCATGCTTCATATATATTTAAATGATTAGATAGAGATTGACCCCTGTATGGTCTTATTGACACAGGTTTTACAGATGTCGTCCTCTGCAGTGGTACATTTGGACCACCTTCCTGCTCGCCATATAGCTACCAGCTTGAAGGTTTGGTATGACCAGCTGCCATCCACCGATCGCATCGATGTCAGCCATATGCTGGGCCACTCCATGTCTTTACTGTCCTTCTAGATTTTGGAGGGATTTATAGTCGGGATACTCAGGTATTGGACTCCTGAGCGTCATGTCTTCCGATTTGGCTCAGCCGAGTTGACTCCTACATTGGAGGAGTATAGTCGCATTTCAGGACTATCAATAAAGGGGCCATGTGCTCGAGTGGCTTTGGGCCATATGCGCCACCAGTTCATGACGATGACTGGATTGAGGAGAGAAGTTGTGATGGTTGAGGTGGGTGGTAGCCACATCATCTCCATGGACTTTATGCTTAGGCATTTTGCTTCTGTGGATAGCTTCGCTGTTTATCAAGGAGACTTCACCATTTCGGAGGAGCGCTGGTACTTTGCCCGCGTGGATGCCTTGGTTATGTGCCTCGTAGCTTATCTATACATGCCATTTTATATCGATAATCTGGATGTGGCGATGTCGGTGGCTGTTAGGGCTCTTCGAGAGGACTTTACTATATTGCCCCTTATCTAGGCAAAGACATTGATTTCAGCCTCTATCTGCCATGACGCTGGTGATCAGAAGTTCAGAGGTAGTCCAGTACTTTTATACATCTGGTTGATGACGCACCTCCGACCGATAGGGTGGCTTCGCCGTCATGGTTTCTATTTTGGACATGGCCTGTCTCAGGTTAATTCATATCGTCCGACTTCTTGCGTCGATGAGGCATCCTGGACTTCATTTCTAGGTGCCACAGAGGAACCTTTTACTATAGTCATGTATTCTGGGTACTGCTCTTTTATGAGTTTCACCACCCATGTCGCTGACCTGGATTTCCTCCCCTTGGCGGGTTTGAGGCGTGTGACGACCTATCATCCTCTGGCGGTGATGGGTCAGTTTGATCAGTACCAGGAGGTCCATGCATTTAAGGGGATTGAGAATTATCGATTCCCCATCTACTCAGCTACCGAGGCTGATTTGGCTCGGGTTTATGGGTCCTGGTCTCATCGACAGACAGCAGAGTTTAGAGATTGCTATCCAGGCCACTCTACAGAGTATTCAGCTTGGCTTGAGTCAGATTTGGCATCAGAGACCGCAGATCAGGTTGGTACAGGATCTTTATCTGATGACGATGGTTGGTCCACGGATGCGGTGGAACCGATTGAGGATCCTATATCTCCGACTAAGGATGCGTTATTTGCAGAGTTGACAGCTTTTTTAGTGAGCACTGTCCCGCGTTTAGCCTCAGTTTCCATGGAGGCGATGGATAGAAAGCTTCAGCTAGTGACATTTGAGAGAGATCAGGCTCGGGCTCTATTGTTGACCACCGTAGCTGGTAGGGATACTGCTATCACTGAGAGAGATGCAGCCCGTGCTTCCAGAGATCAGGCCCTCATTGATAGAGAGGCAGTTGAGACTTTCTCAGATGGACTCATCGATCACGTACAAGGTGTAGTGCAGAGTCAAGAGGAGATTTTCTGCATGGCAGCGGAGATGCTGAGGAGGGTTGACATGTTGGAGCATGAGCTCAGAGCTGCTCCCTCGACTACAAAGACTACTGGATATTTGGCGATGTTGGCTCGTCTTACCACTGATTTATTGCTCTGTTTTATTTTCCTGTAGAGACTTTGTTATTATCACTTACCATAGGTTAGAATCAACTTTTGTATTCTAAATAGTTGTATATATTAAAAAGAAGCAAGTTTAGTTCATTTCCCTTGTTTGCGCATGTCTAACCATGTCCACTATTGTCATTTTTGCTTCATGATTTATTATGTTGACATGGAACTAGTCTCGTCATGTGGCATCAGATTCGCAGGAATGATGATGAGATATTTCTAGGTCATCTCCGCATGAGCCATCGATTGGTTTGGGCTTGATGGATAGGTTTTGGATTTCTGTATAGGTTAGGAAAGTTTTTGACTTTTTCGAAGGTTAGACCGCACCATAAATGGCTGCCTACATACTCCCACAGATAGGAGATCAGGTCTTTTGTAGTTCAGGCTCAGACCTGAAAAGTTTGAAAGGGGTTTATTTGGGGTTTGAGTTTGATTTGATAATATTTTGATGTTTTTTGGTTTGATTTGATGAGGTTTTGGATGTTTTTCCAGGGTTAGACCGCACCATAAATGGCTGCCTACGTACTCCCATAGATAGGAGATCAGGTCTTTCGTAGTTCAAGCTCAGACCTGAAAAACTAGACTTGATATATTTTTTCTTTTCTTTTTTTTCTTTTTTTTTTCTTTTTTTTCTCTTTTTTTTTATCAAGACATAGCAGTCCAGTCAGAAAGTGAAAAGGGGTCTCAGACATAATACCGTTTCACCGAGTAGGAATTGATCAGTTGCGGGAATTCCTCACCGTCCATCTCTTCCAATTTCAAAGGTCCACCTGATAGGATTGCTTTGACAAGAAAGGGTCCTTCCCAATTTGGGGCAAATTTTCCCTTAGCTGCATCCTAGCCCGGAATGATCTTCTTCAGTACCAAATCATGCTCTTTGAATTCTCGAGGTCGCACCTTCTTGTTATAAGATCGAGACATTCATTATTGATAGAGTTGACCGTGAAATATAGCAGCAGCTCTTCTCTCATCTATCAGGGATAACAGATCGTATCGATCTTGTATCCATTGGCTCTCCTCTATCTGGGCATCAAGGATCACTCTTAGTGATTCCATCTCCACTTCGACAGGAAGTACAGCCTCCATACCATATACCAATGAGTAGGGTGTTGCTTCAGTCGAGGTTTGAGTTGACGTCCGATATGCAAGTAGGGTTAACAGCAATAGCTCAGGCCATCCCCGGTGATTTGCCAACATCTTCATCATTAGCTTCTTGATGTTTTCGTTAGCCGTTTCCACCGCGTCGTTCATCTTTGGACGATAAATAACCAAATTGAGGTGTTTGATATTAAACTTACTGCATAGTTCCCTCATCATCTCGTTATTCAGATTCTTCGCGTTGTCTGATATGATAACCTCGAGTTGTCCATACCAGCAGATGACGTTGTTCCTAATGAAACCAACGATGACCTCTTTGGCGACCCTAGGGAAAGAAGATGCTTCCACCCACTTGGTAAAGTAGTCAATCATAGTGAAGATGAATCGATGACCATTACTGGCTTTAGGCTCAACTGGTCTTATCACGTTCATTCCCTACATGGAAAAAGGCCATGGTGATGTCATGCAATGCAGTTTATTTGGAGGCGCATGAATAATGTTGGCGTGGATCTGGCATTGATAGCAACGCTTGACATGATCATCGCAATCCATTTTGAGGGATATCCAGTAGTGTCCTGTCCTCAAAATCTTTTTGGCAAGCAGAGGTCCACTCATATGTGCTCCTCATACTCCACCATGTACTTCATTCATAAGTCGCTGGGCTTGCTCCCGGTCTAGACATCTCAAAAGGCCTACACCTGGATCTCTCTTATATAGAGCATCTCCACTTAGGTAGAAATTCATAGCCATTTTTTGTATTCGCTTCTTTGCGGCTTGACTCATCCCTTCCGGGGTTGACTAATCTCACATATATTCTTTTATATGGTGGTACCAAGGTGGTCCCGCAGGTAGTATCTCATCTGATATCTCCCCTACATTGTTCCCATATGACGGTGTCTTCTGCACAGTGAAAGTAATGACAGGCATTCCCCTTCTTGCTGACAGGTTCACCAGTGAAGCTAATGTCGCCAATGCATCGTCGAAATCATTTCGGTTCCGGGGGATATGCATGAAGGAAATGTCCTCAAATTCCCCTGCCAATCTGAGAACATGTAGGTGATACGGCAGTAGATGCAGTTCTTTGGTGGTGTATGCCCCGGTAGACTGTCTGATAACTAGTTCCGAATCTCCAAACACCGCTAAACGTTTCACTCCCATGGACTGAGCCAGCTTCAACCCCACAATGCACCCTTCATATTCTGCGATATTGTTGGAGTTGTTGAAATGCAACTTGGTTGCCACGGGGTATTAATCTCCCGTGATGGATACCAGATTTGCCCCGGCTCCGGCACCTTTAGCGTTTGATGCGCCGTCAAAGTACATTTTCCAGAATTGACCTTGATCCTCCTTATCAATCAGGAGAACAGTCAACACTTCTTCCTCAGGGAAATACGTTTCTAGAGGCTCAAAACCCCCTGTTGGTGCAGCCGACAAGTGATCCGCAATCCCTTGCCCTTTAATGGACTTTTGGGTGACATATATGATGTCGAACTGTTGAAGGATTAACTGCCACTTAGATAGACGGCAGTTCAAAATTGGTTTGCTAAAAATGTATTTCAAAGGATTCATCCTTGATATGAGATAAGTGGTATGGTCATACAGATAATGCTATAACCTGATGGCTGCCCAAGCTAATGCACAGCAGGTTCTTTCGATCAGAGTATATTTCTGTTCTCCGCTACTGAAGCGCTTACTGAGATAATAGATTTCTCTTTCTTTCCCCATGTCATCCTTCTGCCCCAGTAGACAACCCATAGCATTGGAGTTAACCGAGATATATATGAACAACAGAATCCCATCCTTTGTGGGTACCAAAATAGGTGCTTCAATCAACCTCTTCTGGATGATATGAAAGGCTTTTCGGCAGTCTTCATTCCATTTTCCCGAAGAGTTCTTCCTTAACAGTTTGAAAATGGGTTCACAGGTTGCTGTAAACTGCGATATGAACCGGCTGATGAAGTTGATTCTTCCCAGGAAACCTCAAATTTCCTTCTCGGTCTTTGGTTCAGACATTTCCATGATGGCTTGGATTTTGGCAGGATCCAATTCAATGCCCCGGTTGCTCACCAGAAATCCCAGTAGTTTGTCGGATTTCACCCCAAAAGCACACTTTGTTGGGTTTAGCTTCAAATTGAACTTGCGGAGTCGTTCAAACAACCTCTGAAGATGGGTACAATGGTCATCAGCCTGCCGGGACTTTACAATGATATCATCCACATACACCTCGATTTCTTTGTGCATCATATCGTGGAATAAAGTCATCATGGCTCTTTGATAAGTAGCCTCAGCGTTGGTAAGGCCAAAAGCTAGTTTTCGATAACAGAAGGTTCCCCACGGGGTAATGAAGGCGGACTTTTCCCTGTCTTCTTCAGCAACCATGATCTGATGATATCCAGCAAAGCAATCAGTGAAAGAATACATCTTGAATTGCATAGTGTTATCGATTAATACGTGGATGAACGGCACTGGGAAGTCATCCTTAAGGCTGGCTTTGTTGAGATCTCGATAATCTACACAAACTCGCACCTTTCCTCCAGATTTCAGCACTGGGACTACATTGGACAACCATTCAGGGTACTTTGACACCATAATGATTCCCGCTTTGAACTATTTGATAATTTCTTCTTTGACCTTCAGGCTCCATTCTGGTTTCAACTGTCTCAGTTTCTACTTGACTGATTTGAACCCTTCTTTAATTGGTAGTCGATGGACGATGATATCGGTGGATAGACCTATCATGTCTTCATGAGACCAGGCAAAAACATCCTTGAATAGTGTTAAGAGTTGGATTAGTTCTTTTTCTTGGTTAGAGGGAAGGATAGTTCTGATCTGTATTTCTTTGGGATCGTTGGGGGTTCCGATATTTATGGTGGTGGTTTGATCGAGGTTGGGTTTAGGTTTATCTTCGACCCATGCTTTGATTTCCTTGGGCACCTCATCATCATCCCCTTCCTCCTGCTCGATTCCCATCAAGTCAAAGTCCAATTCTATGTCAAAATCGTAATCATTACTCAAATTCGACAAACTATGGACGTGGCTAAAGACATGCAAATTTGGAAACCTGATACAAAAACTTGATTGCTAGATATATACAAGTAGTCGTCAATTACAAAAAGATTCATCAGTTAATATGACAACTGGCAATAACAAGCTACAGATGAAATAAAACATACATAAATATAGATAAAGGTGGAGCTCCCTGTCAGAGGTCGCTTCCCGATTTTTTGCCCTTTTCGGATGATCTGTGGAGTGATCGTCCAATTGCTGGTCTGCAATTCCTGGGGAGTCGTTGAGATAGACGCGCTACTGGAGTCGCAGTCTTCCAAGATGGCCATAACTGGTTTGGAACTGGGCCCTAGATCACTGCTTGGGATGTTTACATTTCCCTAGTTAAGTGTGTTGGGTTTGTACGAAATCGTGATGCAATCAAATTGCAAAAATTAGCGGAAGCATGGTATATCAGAGTTTAAAAATTTCTACAAAACCATTACCCGGATCATCCTTTATGCAAATTATTAATTTAAAATGATAAATAAGAAGTTATGGAATCATACCCTTGTAGAACGAAGCTTCCACAGGTACTAGTTCAACTCCTTGTTCTTCGTGATCTCCTTGAATTTTCGGGTTAGATTCCTTCCTTTAATCAACGTTAGCCACCCAAGTGTTTGGCCTCTAGAGGTGATCCACCAAGGAAGATGAATTATCAAGAAGGAGGGTGGTTGGCTTAGTTTTCTATCCTCTATAGAAAAGGAGTACTCTCCAACAATTGGAATTGCCTCAACTGATATCTATTATAAGACTCCTCTTATATAGATATTGGTCAACCCTTCTAATCCTATTAGACATGGGATTTCTTTTAAGTAATTAAACTCCTTTAATTAATTTAGGCTTCCCACCACATGGGGAATAATTAATTAAATTCATTTAATTAATTTGTCTCCTAATCTTATTAGGAATAAATGAGAGTACTAATATTAAATTAATTACTAAACTCCTTTAGAAATTAAAATAATAATAATTGTAATAATATTAATAAGACTCCTCTTATTAATTTATATTTAATATTTCCAAAATATTAAATAATAAACATTAAGCTATTTAATTTATTCTATCACTATAGATTAAATTAATTACACTTAATGCATTATTACGATTATGCCATTACCTTCTTAAATAATTATTCTTCCTTTTATGGTGTGACCCTTTAGGTTCTCTATATTAAACCGGTTGTGAATAAATCAATTAGAACAATTCTAATCTTATTTAAATAAATAAATTAAACTAATAATCTATTTAAATAAATAATATTTATTCTACAATAGGGATAAGCCTCCCTAGCGATCAACGACTTTCCAGATAATATAGATTTCAACATTAATCATAAAAGAACCTGTGAGTAAATAGTTACCATACAATTCAATCCTTCCACCATACAATGTCCCAATTAAATATAAGACATTAATTTACTGTCAAGTCTTATTTTATTTAATTATATGTATTTCGATTAGAAATGCACAACTCCAAATAATACAAATTAGAAACTCCTTTCTAATTTCATTTTACCTTGGCCAAGGATTCCTGGGTTGTCATTTAACGAATCACATAGGACATATCTCCTCTTTTACTAGAGGTGGTAGATTCTTTATTGATCATTCATTATCTCTATATGTAATTCATTATACCCAAGCATACCCTTTTATATACCCTAAAGGGCTTTAAGGAATCAGTCAAAGTATAATTCATTACATACAAGATACTATGATGATCTCAAGTCCAAGGATCACTTGTACTACTATCACATTAGGAATTCCTATTGACAGACGAGTAAAACTCCATTAGGTATTCCATAGCGAGTCACGTTCAGTGAACTTATTCTCCAATAAGCACCTACATACTTGCTTTAGTGTCTCCACACAAATGACCATGAGATCAGTCATCCTCATCCAGTGAGCAAGCAACATATGTACCAATCTATCCGGATTTACTAATCCCATTTTTAGTAATCCCACGATTGGGAACTATTTTAGTTTTAAGCTTTCTAAGAATTTAAATCTCATTAGCATAATCAACATCATGATTCTAAAAGCATTGCTTAAAACTATGGGTTATTTACATATTATAAAAACAGCACCATGTAGATAATTAAATGCCTTTAATAAATGAATATTTTATTAATAAATAAATAAGATTGTTTACAAAGTATGTGCTTTATCATCAAACATGATTGGCTTGTATGCACACTACTATCAATCTACCTCGGATTTGACATCCGGGCTTGACAGAATTGAAATGTTAGTATATATACAGTTAAATATATACAAAAAAGGGCAAAACCCGGACTGGGAAGATAACACAGTCCGACGAAGTTGCCAGAACGTGTGTGCTAGTGCATTGAAGCTGCTGGAGCTGACGGATCGTCAATTCGAGTTGTAAAAATGCCAAAAATTAGTTTATGTACAAAAATGTACCAAATTTTGACGAAAACGTCCACGAAAATAAGTTCCGGGCATTGTTAGAAAACAAAACTTAACGTGAAAGTGTATAAAAGTACGAAGAAGTAATATTCACTTTCTGATCGTGAAAATACTTACAATTGACTGCTACACGGGCTTTTTGCCAAATCGAAGGCTCTATACGTCCAAATCTACTGGTTATTTTCTGATATATGGTAGTATATGGGTATATCTACGTGTTAGAGTGAAAACATTTGGGTTTGGAAGAGGTGTAAAAGTCAAAAATTTTAACTGGCAGAGCTTTGCTGCGTTTTTTCTTTTTTTGAAATGAAGGGGGGCACCTTTATTTATAGGCCAGGGAATCGCCACTCTTCCTGCTACTGCTGTAGGTAGAGCTATGGATCCTATGGTGGGGCCCGCAGTGCCGGGTTTTGTGGTCTCAAATTACGTGCAATTCGAACAACGCTCAGTCAAAGTCGAAACTTTCTAAATTTTGATCGGAGCGTCCGTTTGAAGCGTGCGATAACTTTTCGAAAAGCCCTTGCCTACAGTGTCACAATGACATGGGATAAAACATTTTTCGGGTCGCAGAAGACGTGTTCATAACCAGGTCTTCGATTCATCGCAATTTACCTTTTGAGCTGTCGTGCGTCGTTTGCACTCGGGATCGTCATTATAGTTCATTCTGACTTCGATGGCATCAATTCAGCTTGATTTTAATTGAATCGACTGAGAATTGATAAAATTACCATTTTACCCCTCCTGGGTGGTCCTTGGTGGATCTGGCTTCCCAGGGTCATCTCTAGGGCTGAATTGCACTTCCCGGACTGAGACCGGGATGACTCGACAAGTCCTGGGTTAATGTCGAGGTTGACCTGTACCTCCCGGGTTGATATCAAGGCTAACTTGACAGTTCAACATTGACATTAGGGTTGATCTGACAGTCCGATTGACGATCAGCGCTGGATATACGGTCTGATTAGAGATCGAAGCTAGATAGGCAGTCCGATTGGAGATTGGATTTGGATAGAAGGTCTGATTGGAGATCATAGATGGATAGACGGTTGGATTGGAGTTCAGAGCTAGATAGACGGTCCGATTGGAGATCGGAGATGGATAGGCGGTCCGATTAGAGATCGAAGCTGGATAGACGGTCTGATTAAAGATCGAAGCTGGATAGACGGTCCAATTAGAGATCAGAGCTGGATAGATGATCCGATTAAATATCAGAGCTGTATTGACGGTCTGATTAGAGATCTAAGCTGGATAGACGATCCGATTGGAGATCGGAGCTGAAGAAATGGTCCGATTAGAGATCGAAATTGGATAGACGGTCCGATTTGAGATCGGAGCTGGATAGACGGTCCGATTGGAGATCAGAGCTTGATAGACGGTCTGATTAATGATCAGAGCTGGATTGTCGATCTGATTAGAAATCAGAGCTGGATTGACAGTCCGATTGGAGATCGAAGCTGGATAGACGATTCGATTAGAGATCAGAGCTGGATTGTTAGTCCGATTGGAGATCGGAGCTGGATAAACAGTCTAATTAGAGATCGGATTTGACTGGAGTACCGATATTGGTGATCGAATTTGACTAGAGTACCGATATTTATGATCGGATTTGAATAGAGTACCGATATTGGGGGGTCGAATTTGGGTTTACCGATATTGGGGATCAGATTTAAGTTTACCGGCATTGGTGGCCGGATTTAGGTTTACCGGCATTGGTGGCCAGATTTAGGTTTACCGATATTGGGGATTGGATTTGGGTTTGAAGCCTGGTATCGGTACCGGGGTTAATTTGATTGACAGCTTTGCCCTCATACAGTGTTCGTATTGGGGTAAGAACAATTTTGAGTGTCTATAGTGTTCGTATTGGGGTATTGAGAGCAGGGTTTAGTTGAAGGCCCGATATTGTGACCGGGATGATTTGACGTCCCGGTATTGAGATCGGAGTTGAGTCGACGGCCCGGTATTGAGATCGGGGTTGATTTGACGGCCCGATATTGAGACTGGGGTTGATTTGATGGCTCGGTATTGAGACCGGGGTTGATCTGATGGCCCGATATTGAGACCGAGGTTGAGTTGACGACCCAGTATTAAGACTGGGGTTGATTTGATGGACTGGTACTGAGACTGTGAGAACCCGAATTTTCAGATATTATTAAATAAGGATTTTATAAATAAAATTCTTAAAGCATGAGAAGGGTTCGAATAAGAATATATATATGTGTGTGATATGAGGTATGTGGTATTATTTTACATAGGGTAATATGGACTATGTAATAGGTGTTTTTGTGATTTATAAATATATTATTAATATATATTCGCTATTTAGCGTAGAGACGATTCAGTGGAGATAAAGGAAGTGGATAAATCCCTATCGATATTAAATAATTTATAGAATTATTTTATCATAGTAAGTTGGTGACATTAAATATCCTTAATGTATAATCACCATATTCTTGTGTATGTGTATTAATAACTAGTATGTTTATAATATAGGTTATTAATAGCACTTAAGCTATCCGTGAATAGGTTTGGATAGTGAAACATGAGTTAGTTAAGGAGTTAACTAATAAGAATAAATATTAGTTAATTTAAGGTGGGAGTTATATTAGGGAATAATATAATGAGAATATTGAACCTTAAGTAACTATGATGATATAGTACAGTGTTTAATTTACTTAAGTAAAGGAGTGAATTAATATGTGTGTTGAATATGTAATTATAGTTGATACTTTTTATATATATTATTTAGAGTGGTAATATGTGTGAAAGTCTAATGTGCGAATAGCGTTAATAAAAATATATACGTTATTAAAGAGAAATAGAAATCATTATATCTTTAAATGAATATTTGAAGAAATTATTTTGGGAACAATTTATAGAAAAGAAAGAGAAATAATTATTATATAATTCTAATAAAGGATATTAGAATAATTTCTAATATTGAATTATTTTAATAAAAGGAGGGAATGTTATTTTTGAATAATAATATTTCTTTATATGTTTTTGTATGAGGTAATAGGTATGATTATCTAATATGGTAAATATATTCAAACATATTTGCTATATGTAAATAAATTGATAGAAACAATTTATTATAATAGAAAATAAACTCACTATCTATTTTCTATATATAATATATGTACATGTGTTGTACATGTAATTATTTGATATTATATTATATTATAATATCTTGAGTTAATAAGTAAATTATTTTCTAATAATGAATGTGTTTATTTGGAGAAAATATAATATTTTATGTTATGGCTAAATACATAATTTCTAATGTATTTTCAAGGGAGTTTAATTAATGAAAGGAAACTAAGTTATTTTTAATATATTAAATAACTTAAGTTATTATGTGATCATGAATATTATTATTTGAATAATTAATAGAGTATATATATTAATTACTATAAGCGTAAATGTTATACTTACTATAAGTGTAATTAATTGAAGTAATTTAGCATTTTTAATAGCTTGAGTTATTATATTACCGTAAAGGTTATATAGAATATTGGAGTATTTTTATTCACGATATATTTATATATGTGAACCTTGTGACTTAATAGTTCTAATTATATTGAACATGTTATAAGTAGTAAGTGATGGGAATAATAATAAGTTTGAGATTAAGCTTGTGAGAAATGCCTTGTGTGGCACGATAATAGATTCGGTAATGAATTGATTAATTCAAGGATGAAAGAATTATTAATTAAATAATTAATCTATATCAATTGTTATTATAATAATATGTTGAATTACTATTATTGCGAGTGATAGCATGATAATAAGTATATTTGTTATAAATATAATAAGATTTATATTGTGATAATTAACTATATAAATGTTAATTAATTGTTATGGAAATTATAATTCCATTGATTTATGAGAAATAGATTAATTAATATTATTATTAATTAATAAAATAAGTAATTTATTAAGGTGCAAGCATGCGATATTAAAATATATAACGTATGATAGTTAACTATATGTTGTACGAAGTGTAAAGTGCGACGTGACTATATAAGCTATATAGTAAGGTGATAGAGTTACATGAAATGTGTATATAATGCAGTGTGGCACTTTAATATAGCTATATTATATGTATATATTATATAGTATGATTGGTTGCATTAAGAGAGTTACATAATATTATTGCTTATGTAACATGATATGTGTGGGTAGACCTTAAGGAATACCCTATTAACATATAGCAATTGTTAAATTGATAATGGTTTCTATAGGATATTATAACTGTATTAATAACCGTTATAATAATGAGTAATACCCGATAGAATTATATCCGGTAGGATGAAACGTACATGAAATTATATATGTGCAAGTTAAAATTTACTACACGATAGTATTATTGGGACTACATTGTGACACATTAATTTATAACTTAAGTTATATAAAATGGAATGTGTACAACTTAAATATATATGGAATAATTATATATAGCCTAAGTATATACTATATGTATACATATATAACATTAGTATGTGAAAAAAAAAACAAGTTGCTGTGATTGTTTGAGAGTCTTTCTCTCCCACACGTGAACTCCCACATGGCTAGCTACTCTATATCTCTTCTCAATTTCAGCAAATGTAGCTTATGATTATGGGGAGTGGAGATAATGATGGGATTCACCAACCTTCTACCTAATCTACATGAACCATTAGACACTTGCCCAACCCATGGGATTGGTTTGGAGGATTATTGCAATATCTGTGTATCAATTCTTCTATAAATAAGACTCTCAGCTTCTTCATTGCATTTGCTGAGAGTTGTATTGGCTAAGGAATTTATAGAGAGTGAGTGTAGTGTTATTGTGAAAGAAACCAAGAAATTGTATTAGAAGAGGTAATCCCCATTCATGCTCTTCATTTTCTGAAAAATTTATAAATCCTTAATTCTTGAAGTAAGCATGTATTGACTGATAATTTGTTTGATAAATGCTTGTTGAGTCTTATATAAGTTTCTATGCATGTTAGCTCTATAATATAGCATGTCTAGATAGGAATTCGTATGAAATTTGTGAGTTGGGTTGTAGTCTGCCGAGCAGAAAGCTGCTCTGTTTCTGGCCGGCCACCTGCGCAGCTGCGCCAGTTTTGTAGTGGCCAGAGGCGCAGCTGCGCCGGTACCAGACTTGAGTTGGCCAAGGCCCTGCGCAGCTGCGCCAGTTTTGAACTGGGGAGCTGCGCAGTTGCGCCGGTCCCTAATCCCAGTTTCTGCAGATTTTGTTCCTGCTTGATGTCTGCTAAGTGATAGATATTGAAAGGAATTAGGACAAGCATGCTGGTATGAATAATACATATATATGGACTTGTTAAACTAGGATGTGCATATTATATTCGGATCGCTTACGTGAACGATGAAGTTATAGTTTTGAAAATAAACTTAAGGTTTTATAAACGAATTTTGGCGTATATAAGTCATGTTTATATTCTAACTTTGAAGACACATTAGTATGGTTTAAGAATGCATGAAAGGCATGTTGATTTGCATACATATGTTTCATAGTATAACATGAGCATGCCGGACCTCGTTAGTAAACATTTCCAATGAGAATGTAAGTTTTAAAGGTGGATCTTGACATGTAAATACCATGTACGCATTCTAATTTTTGTGAGCATGTTTAGATGACTTAGAAATGCATATCGAACATGTCAACCTATATATATATAGCATGAACATGTTAGGTTTTGTTAGTGAGCTTCACTAATGAAAATACGAGCTTTGAACGTGGACATTAACATGTTACCTTAAGATTTGAATTCTGATGTTTGTAAACAAGTTTGATAGTACTCGTAGACTCGATCATGTATCCTACATGTATATATACCATGATTAGGTGTTGTGATTCAAATGAAGCATAAACGAAGCATGTTTTCAAAACAAAACGGTGTTAGTTGCATGAATGTGATATAATTATTCATGAGTATGCCTAATACAAAGTATATGAATACCCCATGTGTTTAAAAAGCGAGCATGTTAGACTTTATGACTTTATAGCCTTGAATGGACTTAAGTTTTTACGGGTATTAAATTAGAACCTATATCATGTAAATTGAACGTGAAAAGGTTAAACGAGCATGAAAGTATCCTTTAATGTGTATATATGCTATGTAGAACCATATGCTAATACTTGAATCCAATTTCGACGATTAATAGAGTATATTTGCTTTGATATGGTCTTATGTGTTAGTAATGATATATGAGAATGATTAACTCAAAATATGGATTACACTAGCTATATGTAAAGAGATTAGTGGTAGACGGGCATGTGTATGTAGAGAATGGTAGTAAGTACGTATGGTTAAAGTATACTTATACGTACATAGTTATTCTAAGAATACGATAAGAAAGTAAGACAAAGGTTCTAAGAACCAAACTAGGCAACAATGTAATACTTATTATTATATTGAGAATGTATGGAAGTGTATAACTGATGGGTGTGATCTCTATGATTAATATAACTGTGTAGGATTACACAAAGTGCAGAGATTCTTAAGCAGTTAAGTCGTAGTTGTTAAACTACGAATCAGGCAAGTCTTTCAGTTTCTATTTGATATATGAATTCAATAACTGTTAGTTGAATTATATTATGCTGTGATAATGTGAACTTATATATGAACTGTATATGAGATATATATGAGATTGAAAGTTGATCTTTGATGATATACTTGTTATGTGAAAAGTAACATGCGTAGTAATTATATATTGTTTATAAATGCATGAACTGAGTACGATGTTGTATGCTATGTGATGCATGAAAACTGTTAGAATTGCTGAGCTGTCGAGCTCACTCTTGCAAATAACCACTTTTGCAGGTTAAGGACTTATGATAAAGGCTTCGTGCTTCTTGACTGATAAAGATAGATAGTATCACAACGGAGAATACTATTTAGATTATCGTTTGAACCCTGTTTAGGTTCTAGGAGTGTACTTGATATATGCTTACGATATTTAATACTTGTGGTGTTGTAAAAGATGTGCTAGCTAATGCATAAAGGATATCAAGTTAAGTTATAAACGTTTATACAGAAATTTGTGTAAAGCGAATCATAATATATAGTGATTCGAGGATATGTAATTGATTTAAGTTATGAAATCAATAAAAGATTTTATTCAAAGGATATTGAAAAGTTTAAATTATTCCGTATTTTAGTAATATCGAATATGATGTAAAGACGAGATCTTGGATATGAATAGAATTTATATTCTAAATTGTAATAAACAAAGTTGTATTCTTTTACTAATGATTAAAAGATGTAATAGTTTGACGATAGTAGTATCGTGACTGCACCGAATCCGAGGTTTCGAAGGAACGTGGATTTGGGGGCGTCACAGAGACCGAGGTTGATTTGATTAGATAGTTTTTCCCTCCTACAGTGTTAGTAACAGGAAAATGAAAATTTGAGTGTCTGCAGATGCCCTTCTTTATTATATTCATGCAATATAATTAAACAAACAGGACAAAGATTAGTAGACATTAGAAATTTAAATGCAAAGAGGAGGCAATGCAGGATAGGGCATGTCATGAATGTTAGATACCTTCGAGGGGATCGGGTTATCACTGATTGATTAAGTTAGTTTCTGCTGCAGATAACGTTATTCGTGACAACCCTTGTGGCGGCACTGTCAGACAATTACTGGTAGGATAACCACTGACAGGTTATAAGAGTTAATCTGTCACAGATTATTCTCATCTCATTCCGTGACGCTTCGCTGGGGTTGTGCCAACGGCTGAGATGTGACTGGGGTTGAGCCAACGGCTAAACTGTCATCGGTAAGTACCCGACGCTTCGCTGGGGTTGTGCCAACGATTGAGATGTCGCTGGGGTTGGGCCAACGGCTAAACTATCATTGGTCAGTACCCGAAGCTTTCCTGGGATTGTGACAATGGCTGAATTATCATCGGTCTGTACCCGACGCTTCGTCGGGGTTGTACTAACGGCTGAGATGTCACTGGGGTTAAGCCAACGGCTAAACTGTCATCAGTCAATACCCGACGCTTCACTGGGATTGTGCCAATGGCTGAGATGTCTCTGGGGTTGAGCTAACTGCTAAACCATCATCAGTCAATACCCGACGCTTCGCTGGGATTGTGCCAACGGCTGAGATGTCGCTGGGGTTGAGCCAACAGTTAAACTATCATCGGTCAGTACCCGACGCTTTATTGGGGTTGTGCCAACAATTGAGATGTCCCTGGGGTTGAGCCAACGGCTAAACTATCATCGGTCAGTACCCGACACTTCGCTGGGGTTGTGCCAACGGCTGAACTGTCACCGGTCTGTACCCGACGCTTCGCTGGGGTTGTGCCAACGGCTGAACTGTCATCAGCCTATACTCGATGCTTCACTGGGGTTGAGCCAACGGTTGAGATGTCGATGGGGTTGAGCCAACGGCTAAACTGTCATCGGTCAATACTCGACGCTTCGCTGGGATTGTGCCAATGGCTGAACTGTCACCGGTCTGTACCCGACGCTTCGAAAGTGGCAGTTTTCGGCAGTTTTGCGCAATTTTTCTACAGTTTTTCAACATTCTTCATCATTGATCCATAGACATTGCTTCGGGATGAATACCAAGGGTTTTCAGGGAATTCCCCTTTCTGTCAGGATTCAGCTGCAAAAACGGAGGATTTCAAGACAAACCGCTCAATCGCGTAACGATTTTTCTTCAGATTTTACTTGGCATCTCTATGAACTTCATTTCAACTCGAACCGAACCAAGCCGGAGGGAGTGAGGCCCACCTTGGGGAGCCACAGGTAGAGGTGAGGTAGCTGTAGGTGGGCCCGCTTCTACCTGTGGCTCGATATTTGCTGCGGGAGTTCATTTGAAATCAGTTTTATTTTAAGTTTCAAACGAAATCTGATCTTCTTTTTTAGATCTACGGAGTTCAGGTAGCCTTTTTCAAATTTCGTCAGTTCTCACGCATTCAGCACATTGCAGGTAACGTTCTATGTCCTTTTTTCGCAAGTTTTGACCATTAAAAGCATGTAGACCACGTAGGGTGCTTTCAGACACAATGTATGAAAAATGTATGCCTATATGACCTGTTAAAATTTTTTTGACTTCATATATATGCATATCTAACTGTAATGCACATTTTGACGTAAAGAAATTCATATTTTTAGACATTCATATTTTGCTCTTTTTGATCAGTTTACTCATCCTTTTTGAGGCCTAGTGAGCCTGGATTTTCAACTAAAAATGTCCATGGTAATTTGGTTACCACGTGAGGTTTACTTTTGATTTTATTTTATAAATATGAACTGTTCCTATTTTTGGGAAGGTGTGCTACTGAATGTCCACCTAGACATGCCTGTGTGCATGCGGACAGTTCATTTTACAAAGGAGACTCTAGCGAAATTTTTTTCAAAAGCCGAGCATTTAATAAACATGCAATTTTGATTCTACTGGGGATTTTTGACTGACCCATGCACATTTTTAGGGTTTAGCTTTTGAAAAACATGCAATTTTAACTATATTGGGGATTTTTAACTGACCAATGCATGTTGTAAAACTTAGAAATGCATAAAATACTGATTTAAATTAATAAGCCACAAGTTTTAAGCTTACCACACCCTTTCTAAGGTGAATTAGAGACTTTGTCCAGATGACGGACCAAGACAAACCCGGCAGTGCTAGCAGGGTAGTTTAGGGCGTTAGACGGAGGCGAGCTTCTGATGTTCCTCAGCCCCGTCCAGCTCGACAGCCTCGTAAATTAGCAGAGTCGACGATTCATCTAGCACAAGACGAGTAGCCGATTGATATTGATGATGAGCAGGCTCCTTTTGCTACTCCTGTCCCGGCTCAGGTCCCACGTGCGGAGCTTCAGGGCATTGTTGTGCCGACCTAAGAGTTGCTGGGAGACTTGAGTTGTCATCCATTAAGGTTTCTCCACGCCAATGAGGTGACTTGAAGTTTTCTTCTCTCTGGATTCTCTTTCTTTCTTTTGCCATTCTTAGGGCACAAGTTTTTGACATGGGTTGGTTTTTGATGTCAGCTTCGTCTATATCATCTGCTGATTTGATCTGAGTGTATGAGTGTTAGACTCATAGGGAGAGGGTTGATTTCTCCAGTAGCCATCTGGACTGTACTTCAGAGTACTCAGCGTGGTTGGAGGCAGATATAGTATTAGCTGCATTCATCAAGTCAGCTTCGATAGTGGATTCAGACGAGGAGGAGCCCATGGAGGATCCTGAATCTCCTACTGAGGATGAGTTGTTCATGGGTCTGATAGCAGCATTAGTTAGTGACCCATCGATCATTCTTGTAGGGACAGATCCAGCTTTGGCAGATTCACTAGCTAGGATAACTTTGGAGAGAGATCAGGCTAGAGTGCTGATGTTGACTGCTTTGTCTGGCATAGATATCGCTTTTGCTGAGAGGGATGCGGCTCGAGCCGCTCAGGATATGACATTGATTGAGAGAGACGAGGCTCGATCTTCTCGCGACGCTACTTTTGTCTATATTGAGGAGACTTTGATCGCCCGGGACGCAGCTTTCGCGGAGATGGATGAGATTCGATCTGCTAGAGATTCAGCCTATGAGGAGATTGAGGAGGATTTAATTGCTAGAGATGCTACTTTTATGGAGAGGGATGAGGCCATAGCTTCCCAGGATTTCCACATTGCTGACAGTACTGCTCTTTGGTCTTATACTCATAGTCTGGTTACTGAGATGAGTGCATATATTGATGATCACAGTGCCACACTATAGATGACTGTGGAGATTTTAACCCGTATGGAGGCTGAGGGTATTGCACTTGCAGCTGCTCCTCCATCTTCAGAGAGAGATGCCATATTCGCACTGTTAGCCCGCTTATCCATAGGTCCATAGACTAGCTTTATTTTTCCTGCACATACTATATTAGCCATTTTTGTCATGTACAGGACACTATGTATATATCAAACAGTATTATATATCAGAGAAATGTATTTTTATTCACTTCCCTGTTTGGATATGTATTGTCATTGCTGAGTGATTACCACTTCTTTCATGACTTGCTGCTGTTGATGTATCTTGAGCTTCTCCTTGATGGACTGACAGTGAGATGTCAGAGAGTATCTCAAATAGGCCTGCTGACCAAAGAGGCTTGATAGTTTTTAGGTTTCATATGGTTTCGGTGTCTTGGAACTAGTTTTTATTAATTTTTTGTTTTTTCTTGAAGGTCAAATTGCACCATAAATGGTTGCCTACGTACTCCCGGGTGTAGGGAGATCAGGCCAATCGTAGTTCAGGTTTTTGTGTGAGAGAGGCTCGAGAAGTATTTATCTTGGGTTTTGAGTTTGGTTTGATGAGTTTTTAAATTTTTTATTTTGTTTGACCACACCAGAAATGGCTGCCTACGTACTCCAAGGTGGAGGGGGATCAGGTCATTCGTAGTTCTGGTTTTTAGTGAAAACCGAACCTAATTTGATTTGTAGGACCAGGATGCGGGTGTGCATGTGTTTCAAATATAGTACCTTTTTATGGTGTCTAAGTTGATGAGTTAGGGAAATTCGATCCTGTCCATTTCTTGCACTCTGATAGCTCCTCTTGTCAACACTTTGTTTGACAATGAAAGGGCCTTCCCAATTTGGGGCTAACTTTCCTTTGGTTTCATCTGATTTGGCCAAAACTTTCTTCAGCACCAAGTCATTTTCTTTGAATTTTCATATTCGAACTTTCTTTTTGTAGGATCGAGTAGTACTTTGCTGATATAACTGCCCTTGGAAAATGGATGTAGCCCTCTTTTCATCTATCAGGGACAGTTGGTGGTACCGATCTTGCAACCACTTATCTTCTTCCATCTGAGCGTCAATTGACACTCGCAAGGACTCCATCTCTACTTCTATGGGAAGGACAGCTTCTATGCCATAGACCAATAAATAGGGGGTAGCCCTAGTAGAGGTACGCATTGATGTCATATATGCTAACAGGGTTAGAGGCAGCAGGTCAGGCCATTCTTTGTTATTGGCGGACATTTTCTGCATAATCTTCTTGATGTTCTTGTTGGCCACTTTGCCAACACCATTCATCTTGGGCCGATAGATGACGGAATTGAGATGCTTGATGTGGAACTTGCTGCATAGTTCTCTCATCATCTGATTATTCAGGTTTTTGGCATTGTCTGATACGATCACCTCCGGTTGTTCATATCGACAGACGATATTGTTTCTGATGAAATCAATGATGACCTCTTTTGTGAATTTGGGGAAAGAGGCAGCTTTAACCCATTTGGTGAAGTAATCTATTATGGTGAAGATAAATCGATGACCATTACTTGCTTTTGGTTCTACTAGACCGATCACATCCATTCCCCACATGGAGAAAGGACATGGTAAACTCATATTGTGTAACTCATTTAGAGGAGCATGTATGGCATTTCTATTTACTTGGCATTGAAAGCATCTCCTGACATGATCGTCGTAGTCATCTTTGAGAGAGATCCAATAATGTCCTGTTCTTAATATCTTCCTGGACAGTAGATGACCGCTCATGTGTAGACCACAGACTCTACCGTGGACTTCATCCATGAATCTCTAGGGTTGCTCTTTATCAAGGCATCTTAACAAGTCTATTCCAGTACCCCTTTTGTATAGTGCATCTCCACTCAGATAGAATTTCATAGCCATTTTGTGAATCCTCTTTCATTCGGATTGGCTTTGTAGAGTTTGCTAGAAACATAAACATGCAATCAAATTACATAAACGTAGCAAAAGGGATGAAAAATCAGATTTCAAAATTTTCTTACAAACCCTTAATCATGATCTTTCTTGTGCATCAATTATCAGTCAATACATAGAAGGAGAGGATGAAATTATACCTTTGAAGATCCAAGCTTCCTCAGGTACAAGTTCTACTCCTTTGATTCCTTTGATTCCTCTGTAGTGGCTCCTTCCCTTGATTAATGTCAGCCACCCAAATGTTTGGCCTCTAACGGTGATCCACCAAGGAAGATGAAAAACTCAAGAAGATGGGTTATTGGCTTAACCCTTGTTTCTATCTTTATAGAATATGTGTACTCCCAACCTTTGGAAAAATTCACGTACCTTATTTCTGATATAAGACTCTCTTATATAGATATTAGGTTAATCCTCCTAATCCAATTAGAATAGATTTTTTTATTTAATTAATTAATTAAACACTTTTAATTAATTTAAATCCTAATCTTATTAGGATTGAGAGAGAGTACTGATATTATATTAATTCTTAAACTCCTTTAGAATTAAAATAATAATAATAATAAAAATAATAATAATAATATTAATAAGACTCCTCTTATTAATTTATATTTAATATTTCTAAAATATTAAATAATAAACATTAAGCTATTTAATTTATTCTATCACCATAGATTAAATTAATTACACTTAATACATTATTACTATCATGCCATTTTCTTCTTAAATAATTCTTCTTCCTTTTATGGTGTGACCCTTTAGGTTCTCCATATTAAATCGGTTGTGAATAAATCAATTAGAACAATTCTAATCTTATTTAAATAAATAAATTAAACTAATAATCTATTTAAATAAATAACATTTATTCTACAATAGGGATAAGCCTCCCTAGCGATCAACGACTTTCTAGATAATATAGATTTCAACATTAATCATAAAAGAACCTGTGAGTTAATAGTTACCGTACAATTCAATCCTTCCGCCATACAATGTCCCAATTAAATATAAGACATGAATTTACTGTCAAGTCTTAATTTATTTAATCATATGTATTTCGATTAGAAAACGTACAACACCAAATAATGCAAATTAGAAACCTCTTTCTAATTTCATTCTACCTTGGCCAAGGATTCCTGGGTTGTCATTTAATGAATCACATACGACATATCTCCTCTTTTACTAGAGGTGGTAAATTCTTTATTGATCATACATTATCTCCATATGTAACTCATTATACCCAAGCATACCCTATATATGCTTTAAAAGGCCTTAAGGAATAAGTCAAAGTATAATTTGGTACATATAAGATACTATGATGATCTCAAGTCCAAGGATCACTTGTACTATTATAACATTAGGAATTCCTATTGACAGGCGAGTAAAACTCTATTAGGTATTCCAAAGCGAGTCACGTTCAGTGAACTTATTCTCCAATAAGCACCTACATACTTGCTTTAGTGTCTCCACACAAATGACCATGATATCAGTCATCTTCATCCAATGAGCAAGCAACATATGTACCAATCTATCCGGATTTACTAATCCCCATTTTAGTAATTCCACAATTGGGAACAATTTTAGTTTTTAAGCTTTCTAAGAATTTAGATCTTATTAGCATGATCTCATCATGATTCTAAAAGCATTGCTTAAAACTATGGGTTATTTACATATTATAAAAATAGCACCATATAGATAATTAAATGCCTTAAATAAATATCTTATTAATAAATAAATAAGATTGTTTACAAAGTATGTGCTTTATCATCATACATGATTGGCTTGTATGCACACTATTTTCAGGCTTGCCCCAGCGGGTGTAGATCCATCTCGGAGATATTTCTTGATGTCTTGATACCAAGGCTGTTTGATATAAGGTATTTCATCTGATATATCTCCAATGTAATTCCCGTATGTCGGGGCCTTCTGATTTGTGAATTTAATACACGGAATCCCACTCCTATCTGATATATGGATCAAGGAAGCTAACGTCGCTAATGCATCAGTGAAGTCATTCCTACCCCGAGGAATATGGGTGAAGGCTATGTCTTGAAAATCCAAAGATATGTTAATGACCTGTCAGTGATAAGGCAGCAAATGCAGTTCTTTGGTGTGATATGCCCCAGTGGTTTGTCTGATAACCAACTCAGAGTCTCCGAAGACTAGTAAATATTTGATACCCATGGATTGGGCTAACTTCAACCCCATTATGTAGCCTTCATACTCGGCTGTGTTGTTGGTGTTGCCAAATTATAGTTTGGTAGCCACAGGATATTGTTCTCCTGTACCAGAGATAAGGACTGCCCCAGCTCTGGCACCCTCTATGTTTACCGCTCCATTAAAATACATTTTCTATGGTTGGATTGTATTCTCTTGTTGGAGTTGTTGAATTGTCATGATCCCATCATCCGGGAAATAAGTCTCCAGGGGCTCGAACCCTCCTAATGGTGCTTCGGCTAATTGATCTGCAATGCCTTGACCTTTGATAGACCTTTGAGTCACATAGACAATGTCTAACTGTTGGAGGATCAATTGCCATTTGGACAGTCGACAATTTAACATTGGCTTATTGAATACGTATTTTAGTGGATCCATGCGAGATATGAGGTAGGTCGTGTGCCCATAGAGGTAATGTTGTAACCTCAGTGCAGCCCATGCTAACGCACAACACGTCTTTTTGATCAGGGTGTACTTCTGCTCACCACTGCTGAACCTTTTGCTTATGTAGTAGATGGCTCTCTCCTTGCTACTATCATCTTTTTATCCCAGCATACAGCCCATTACATTGGCATTGGCTGATAGGTACATGATCGGCGGAACTCCATCCCTTGGTGGTGCCAATACTGGAGCTTCGATTAACTACTTCTTGATAGCAAGGAAGGCTTTCTGATAATCCTCATTCTATTTGGTGGAGGAATTCTTCCTTAATAGCTTGAAGATGGGTTCACAGGTTCCTGTGAGCAGGGAAATAAATCTTCTTATAAAATTGATCCTTCCCAGGAACCCGCGTATCTCCTTCTCTGTTCAAGGTATTGGCATCTCAGTGATGGCTTTGATCTTGGCAGGGTCTAGCTCGATGCCTTGATTACTCACCAGGAATCCCAACAACTTGCCTGATTTGACGCCAAAAGCACATTTTGCTGGATTCAGCTTGAGGTTGTATATATGCAACCTGTTAAACAGCTTCGTGAGATGGTCAAGGTGATCATCCTCCCTTCGGGATTTGATGATGATGTCATCCACATAAACCTCTATCTTCTTATGCATCATGTCATAAAAGAGGGCCATCATGGCTCATTGATATGTGGCCCAGGTATTGATGAGGCTGAAGGATAGTCGTTTGTAGCAGAAGGTTCCCCAGGGAGTGATGAAAGCTATTTTCTCCCAGTCTTCTTTAGCAACTATGATTTGATGGTAACCAACAAAGCAATGCACGAAGGAATACATGTCATACTACGCCGTATTGTTGATTAGGATGTGGATGAAAGGTACTGAGAAATTATCCTTGAGGCAGGCTTTGTTCAAACCCTAGTAATCCACATATACTGGTACATTCCCTCTGGGTTTAGGTACGGGGACTATGTTTCACAACCACTATGGGTATGTTGATACAATGATGATACCGGCTTTGAATTGTTTAACGACCTCTTCTTTGACTTTCAAACTCCATTTAGGTTTCAATTGCCTGAGCTTCTATTTGACTGGATTGAATCCATCTTTGATGGGCATTAGATGGATGACAATATCAGTAGATAGGCCAATCATATCTTTATGTGACCATGCAAACACATCCTGGAACTGTGTTAGAAGTTCGATCAGGTTGGTTTTTTGGTCTGGTGTGAGGTCTATGCCTATCTAGATTTCTTTGATGTTTTCGGAGGTTCCTATATTGATAGTGGTGGTTTAGTTGAGGTTTGGTTTGGGTTTGTCTGCGACCCATTCTTTGATCTCCTCGGGCACCACATAGCCATCTTCCTCCTCTTGATCAATATCCATCAAGTCGAAGTTCAGTTCTACATCAAAGTTGTAGTCACTGTGTTAGGTTGGCATCTCATCAGCAGTGACAAATAGATCCAACTCTGGAGTCCTAAAAACAAAAATGATTTCACTTTAATTTATACAACTGTTTAAATATACAAAGTATTTGGCAAAGCATGATAAAGTTACTGCTATAGCTGTGCAATCAAAAGTAAGTAGTAAATGAAAGCATGTTATAGGGCAGATGGACTCTCTACCCTTTTACCCTTTCTGGCTGAGGCAAGGGACGTTGCTCCAGTTATCCAGGGTTAGATCCTCATGAACAAGGAGGATTAAGGAATTGTGCTCGTCTGCCTCATCTCGGAAAATGACCGAGACATCCTTTACAATAGGGCCGGGGTTTTTCTTTGAACTGCCCCCTTTCCTTTCTTGATGTGAGGAATTTGAATCTGATTCTTGTTGTCACTGTCCGGGATCTCATCATTCATACCCTCGTAGTTTATGATAACCCACATGTTATCAAATGGGTCTCGTCCTTCATACAGGATCTTTTCTTTTCCCTTTTTGCTATCATCTTCATGCTGTAAGGATTTTCTTTCCCCGACTGGTATGATTGGAGGAAACAACATGGCTGATATCACAGTAGAAATCTTCCTCATTGGCTTTATAAAGCCAGCATCAGTGAGATTCGGCAGCAATATAGTGGAAACATGAGCCTTAAGGTGCTTATGTGGATTCCGGCTGCTTGACCCGGATGAATAACCCAATCCGACTCTCCCTGTTTGGTTCAGGATTTGAATTGGACTTGTAATACCTTGCTGATTCTTTCTTAACCCTTCTCCAGGTTGGAAACCTAAAGATACCATTTCTTGGCCTACTGTCATCACTTCAGGGGAGACTTTAGGCTTTAAGGCTGGTGCTCCGATAGGTAGATACTGAGTATAACTCACCTCCAGGGCTTGAAAACTTACAGGTTCAATCCCTGCATCCAGACTGATCACTGGCATATCTCCTTGTATACAGACAGAGTATTTCAGTTCGGCATTAACTGTGATTAGGTTTCCGTTGATAATGTATTTGAGTTGTTGATGGAGGGTGGATGGCACTGCCCCTGCCATGTGGATCCATAGTCTGCCCAGCAACAAGTTGTATCCAGTGGCGATGTTGAGCACCTGAAAGGACACATAGAAAGTGTGCGGACCAATCTCTAGTGGAAGCTCTAGTTCTCCCATAGCTTGTCGGTGAGATCCATCGAAAGCCCGGATGACCACATGACTGGTTTTGATCCGGTTTAGGTTAATCTCCATTCTCTCCAAAGTGTCATAGGGACAGATGTTGAGGGATGATCCTCTATCTATGAGCACACCTCCGATCATATACCCAAAAGATATCACTGCTATATGTAATGACTTGCGATGACCCGTCCCTTTTGCAGGTATATCATCGTCAGTGAAAGATATCACATTGTTGTTGAAAATGTTTTCTACCATGTGACGGAATTTCTCGGCATCCACGGTATGTGGCAGGTGGGCTTCTTCCAGTACTTTCACAAGAATGTTGTGATGATCCATTGAGGATAAGACCAAATATAGGATGGACATTTGCTTGGGTGTGTCTTTTAAACTTTGCACCACCTTAATTTCATTGTGTCCCATTTTATTGAGGAACTCTTTGATTTTCTCTTCAGCCACCTTTTCTTTGGCTTTGATGACTGGTTTGATCACCCGCTGAGGCAAGTACAATGGATTATCCTTTGATACAATGGCAATGTTGTTTGTGGTGGAACCTTCGTCATTCCCGTAGTTCCATGGGACCCTCTTCAGACTGATAACTATATACTGAGGTCTGAAAGGAAAGATTAAAGGCTCGAGTGCGGCCACCTTCACAAGATTTTGTGTTTCTTGGACCCCTTTTCCTGGCAGTACTAAGGGTGTGAGGGTTGGTTCATTGTCACAGAACACAATAGCCACTGTATCCTGATTCCATGCAGTGGGAATAAAGAGAGTGTTTTCATCTGGGAGGCCAAAATCTCGATTCCCTTTTATCAATTCACCACTTTCAATCATATTCTAAATCAGGTTACGAAGTGCCCAACAATCCTCAATATCATGGCCAGGTGCATTGGAGTGGTACTGACAAGTTTGGTCAGGCTTGAATTTCCTGGATCGCGGGTTTAATGGAGGTAATAAATCTACAACCATTCCCTCGTTGATTAACATCTGAAGGATTTCCTTCATCAGCTGGTTCAGGTTGGTGAAATTCCTTTGAAAGGAAAATTTCCTATTTGCTTGGAAATTCCCCTCTTTGGCCATCTCGTCAGTCCAGGATTCATGACCATGAGACCTGTAGTGATCCCTCATGGGGATGGGACTGATCTCAGGTGTGGGAGGATTTGCATCAGACTGGTTGGTCTGGTTCATTAGCTGCCAGGTAATTTGATGTTGGTATACAACCAATTCTGCTAACTGTTCAATTTGTTCCTTAATAGACTTAATCTCTTATTCTATCAGGAATTTCCTTTCTGAATACTCCCAACAGTCTGGGCTGTTGTTGCTGGGTGGAGTTGATTCCCCCACATAATGGAGGTACTTGGATCCTTCTCCATTTTCTGTGTTGATCATATTAAAATTTTCCTCTTTGTGCTGAGGGAGGGGATTATCTTGCACGTGTGGTTGCTCCGGTTTGGTTTCTACAATCTCTCCATTGTCAATCATGTATTGGATTTTGTGCTTAAGAGACCAACAGTCTTGGGTGTCATGGCCCGGAGATCCAGAATGGTAGGCACACTTCTTGCTTGGGTCAAAATTCCGTCCACCAGTGTTTGTTGGTGGAAGGAGTTGCACAATCTATTTCTGTGCAGTTAATAGTTTCATCACATTTTAGAGTGAATAGCCTAATGGGGTGAATGTTCCCCGACGTTTGGCCTCCATAGTCTTCTGAAATGGAGGGTTCGAAGGTTGAGCTAAAGCTTGAAAAGGGGAATAGTTCCTCCTTTGAATGGACATATTGTTTGACTAGCCCCTTGGATTATGTCCTTGCAATACTAAGGACAGTTCTTCATTTTTCTTCTTATGTGTTCTTCGGGGATTACTCCCATAATTCCCGGACTGGATATGTTCGGCAACGGTTTCCAAGGAAGTCAGGTCATTTATCTTCCCAGACTTCAATCCCATTTCGGCCATTTCACTGTGCTTGATCATTTCAGAGAATGGTTTTCCTATGCCTGCTAGGACCCTCTCATAATATGGAGCATCTTGAATATCGATGAAGGTCATGACTATCTCAGACTCTGTCATAGCTGGGGTGACTTGTGCTGCAACCCTTCTCCATCGTTGGGCATATTCTCTGAATGACTCAGAACTTTGTTTCTTGATTTTGGTTATCTGGTATCTATCTGGAGCCAGCTGAGATTGGAAGCTGTATTAACTGAGGAAGGCATAGGCCAACTCTTCCCAACTGTGAATTTTGGAGTTATCTAGATGGGCGTACCAGGTTCTAGCCTCTCCGGTTAGACTCTTCTGAAATAATTGCATTCGAAGTTTTTCGTCCTCTACATAGGATCCGAGTTCTCCAGTGAATACTTTCAAGTGAGTATAGTGGTCTCCCAATCCATCATATTTCTCAAAATCAGGAGTTTTAAATTTTTCGTGATAACGAGCCCCAGGGAATATACAGAGGTCTGAATAATTGACACTGCCAAATGCCCTAGTCCCTTTGATATACCAGATGGATTCTTCCATCTGTTGTACTTTCGTTAGAATGTCACCAGCTTCTTATTCTTTGTTGAGGGTGGTGATTTCAGGGGTTTTGTTGGTTGTGTCCTGGTTTTGTTGTCCAGTAATCTGAGTCTCGGCTTTTTTGATCTCTTGACTGCCACCACTACCACCAGGTGTTCCTGGTTCTGTGTGTGCTTGGGCTTGCTTCCCTTTAAGAGCTTTACTTTTTTCTCTTAGAAAATTGGCCAATTCGGCTATCTGATTCTTCAGTCCTTTGAAATCTTCCCTAGAGACAGGGGTGGATTCTGGCTGAGCACTGGAAGTTATGTCCGTGGATGGACTTAGAGCTTTCTTAGACTTAGACCTAGTAACAGGACCAATTTGTCACCTACAACTAAACGTAGGCGTGTCAATTTCCTGAAGTAGATAGGAATAGGATGCATGCCATGATGTGTTTTTGTGATTTTTTAATCTTATCCTGCAAAATAGAGGTCAGTTGTTTTGATGATAGGATGACAAGATGTATTATAACAGGGAATGTAAAATTTTCATTATGATATTTATATTGTGCTTCTTTACATTGTAATTGAAAACTTGATATTGAATTGAAAGAGGAAGGCATGAAGAAGCTTCCCATCGGATTTGGCTAATCAGAGGCTGCCCTATCTTAGGCTACTCTCGCGGCTTTTTAGCATGAAGGTCCCCAGATCATCGCAATCTACTAGAGGGAAAATTAATCTGATCTTTCAACTGGAGCGAATCTGGGTATATTTAGAAAATGACACTTGATATGCAAGTGTATAAAAGTGCAAAGAAGTAATAATAACTTTCTGATCGTAAAAATACTCATAATGGACTGCTACACGGGCTTTTTGCCAAATCGTAGGCTTTAAACCTCCGAATCTACATGTTTATTTTTGATATGTGGCAGTATATGGGTATATCTACATGTTAGAGTGAAAAACTTTGGGTTTGGAAGACAAGAAAATAGCTGGAAAACCAAATAGGCAGGGGTTCAGAGCGTTTCTCTTTTTTTTTCAAATGAGCTGGGGTGAGCTCATATATATAGACCCAGGAGCCTCCACTCTACCTAATACTGCTGCAGGTAGAGGTGTGGCTCCACGTGGCAGGGCCCACAAGGCGGGTCCCATTGCATCGAAGTACGTGCACTTTGAGCAATACATTGTCAAGTTCGAAACTTTCTAACTTTTGATCGGAGAGTTCATTTGAGGCGTGCTATACCTTTTCGGAAAGCCCTCGCCGAGTGCGTCGCAATGACATGTGAGAAAACCTTTTCTGAGTCCAAAAAGATGGGTTCATAATCGGCTATTTGATTCCTCGCAGTTTGTCCGTTGAGCTGTCTTGCGCTGTTTCCACTCGGGATCATCGTTATGGTTTGTTCTGACCTTAGTGGCATCAATTCGACTTGAGTTTTACCGACTCAGCTTAGAGTTGGTAAACTGATCATTTTGCCCCTCCCGGGGTTGCCTTCAGTGTCGGCATGGCCTTCGATTGACTTTTTGGGGTTGTTTCCAAGGTCTGGATCTCATTCGAGTTTGTTCGTCATCAGTGTTGTCTCTGAGGCTGACTTGGTCATTCCAAGTTTTCCTCTAAAGATGTTTTGATGCTTCAGGAATATTTTTGAAGGTGACCTGACTTCCCAGATTGAGATCGGAGCTGATCTGTACCTCCCAGGTTGAGATCGGGGCTGACCTGTACTTCCCGGGTTGAGACCGAGGCTGACTTGTACCTCTCGGGTTGAGACTGGGGCTGAACTATACCTCCCAAGTTAAGACTGGGGCTGACCTGTACCTCCCAGGTTGAGACCGGGGCTGACTTGTACTTCCCGGGTTGAGATCGGGGCTGACCTATACTTCTCGGGTTGAGACCGGGGCTGACCTAACGTCCCGGGTTGAGACCGGGGCTGACCTGTACCTCCTAAGTTGAGACTGGGGCTGACTTGTACCTCCCGGGTTGAGACCGGGGCTGACCTGTACCTCCCAGGTTGAGACCGGAGCTGACCTGTACTTCTCGAATTGAGACCGGAGCTGACCTATACCTCCCGGGTTGAGATCGGGGCTGACCTGTACTTCCCAGGTTAAGATCGGGACTGACCTGTACTTCCTGGGTAGAGATCGGGGCTGACCTGTACCTCCCGGGTTGAGACCGGGGCTGACCTGTACCTTCCGGGTTGAGACCGAGGCTGACCTGTACCTCTCGGGTTGAGACCGGGGCTGAGTTAATGGCCAGGTATTAAGATCGGGGTTGAGTTGATGACCCGGTATTGAGACCGGGGTTGAGTTGACGGCCCGCTATTGAGATCGGGGTTGAGTTGACGGCCCGGTATTGAGACCGGAGTTGATTTGACGGCCCAGTATTGAGACCGGGGTTATCTTACGGCCCGGTATTGAGACTGGGGTTAATTTGACGGCCTAGTGTTGAGACCGGGGTTAATTTGATGGTCCTGTATTGAGACCAGGGTTGAGTTATCGGCCCGGTATTGAGACTGGGGTTGATTTGATGGCCCGGTATTGAGACCGGGGTTGATTTGATCAGATAATTTTGCCCTCATACAGTGTTAGTAACAAGGAAACTAAATTTCGAGTGTATACATAACTTATCAACCCTTTCAAATCCTATTGTAACATAGTTACGTATATAGGGTATTCATTAGTTACATAAGTCAAATACATATACTTGATAGGTAAGTTAAGCACATATATAAGATCCTAACTTAGTCGTACAATCCTACACGTATGCTGTTACATATCTTACGTACACATGGCACATAATCAGTTTGTATGCTACTATATGATCAAATAACATAGCTTGTAGTCATCCTTGAATTAGCATTTTGAAAGTCATATAAACACTTGTCAATCTAGGGTTTCCTATCATCATCATGCTTGTTAACACTTAAACACCCCATTATACATGTATGGCAGTTTAGGATGTCAATAAAAACATGTGAGAGACTTCAGTTTACTAATTAACATGATCAGATCATTCTACAGGGTGGCGCGACCGCGCTGGATTTGAACTAGGGAGTGGCGCGGCCGCGCTGATCCTAGTTCAAACCAGAGATGGTTTGCTCCTACAGAATACTAACTTCTCTAATAACGTTCTTTACACGATGATACAACCAAAACACACATGTTATGATGCTTATAATTAGGTTCGGTCTTACGTTTTACCTTCTGATAGTAGTGTGCATACAAGCCAATCATGTATGATGATAAAGCACATACTTTGTAAATAATCTTATTTATTTATTAATAAAATATTCATTTATTAAAAGCATTTAATTATCTACATGGTGCTATTTTTATAATATGTAAATAACTCATAGTTTTAAGCAATGCTTTTAGAATCATGATGTTGATCATGCTAATGAGATTTAAATTCTTAGAAAGCTCTAAAACTAAAATAGTTCCCAATCGTGGGATTACTAAAAAGGGGATTAGTAAATCCGGATAGATTGGTACATATGTTGCTTGCTCATTAGATGAGGATGATTGATCTCATGATCATTTGTGTGGAGACACTAAAGCAAGTATGTAGGTGCTTATTGGAGAATAAGTTCACTGAACGTGACTCGCTATGGAATACCTAATGGAGTTTTACTCGCCTGTCAATAGGAATTCCTAATGTGATAGTAGTACAAGTGATCCTTGGACTTGAGATCATCACAGTATCTTGTATGTAATGAATTATACTTTGACTTATTCCTTAAAGTCCTTTAGGGTATATAAAAGGGTATGCTTGGGTATAATGAATTACATATGGAGATAATGAATGATCAATAAAGAATCTACCACCTCTAGTAAAAGAGGAGATATGTCCTATGTGATTCGTTAAATGACAACCCAGGAATCCTTGGCCAAGGTAAAATAAAATTAGAATTGAGTTTCTAATTTACATTATTTGGAGTTGTGCATTTTCTAATCGAAATACATATAATTAAATAAAATAAGACTTGACAGTAAATTCATGTCTTATATTTAATTGGAACATTATATGGTGGAAGGATTGAATTGTATAGTAACTATTTACTCACAGGTCCTTTTATGATTAATGTTGAAATCTATATTATCTAGAAAGTCGTTGATCGCTAGGGAGGCTTATCCCTATTGTAGAATAAATATTATTAATTTAAATAGATTATTAATTTAATTTATTTATTTAAATAAGATTAGAATTGTTTTAATTGATTTATTCACAACCGGTTTAATATAGAGAACCTAAAGGGTCACACCATAAAAGGAAGAATAATTATTTAAGAAGGTAATGGCATAATCGTAATAATGCATTAAGTGTAATTAATTTAATCTATAGTGATAGAATAAATTAAATAGCTTAATCTTTATTATTTAATATTTTGAAAATATTAAATATAAATTAATAAGAGGAGTCTTATTAATATTATTATAATTATTATTATTTTAATTTCTAAAGGAGTTTAGTAATTAATTTAATATTAGTACTCTCATTTATTCCTAATAAGATTAGGAGACAAATTAATTAAATGAATTTAATTAATTATTCCCAATGTGGTGGGAAGCCTAAATTAATTAAAGGAGTTTAATTAATTAAAAAAAATCCCATGTCTAATAGGATTGGAAGGGTTGACCAATATCTATATAAGAGGAGTCTTATAATAGATATCAGTTGAGACAATTCCAATTGTTGGAGAGTACTCCTTTTCTATAGAGGATAGAAAACTAAGCCAACCACCCTCCTTCTTGATAATTCCTCTTCCTTGGTGGATCACCTCTAGAGGCCAAACACTTGGGTGGCTAACGTTGATCAAAGGAAGGAATCTAACCCAGAAATTCAAGGAGATCACGAAGAACAAGGAGTTGAACTCGTACTTGTGGAAGCTTCGTTTTACAAGGGTATGATTCCATAACTTCTTATTTATCGTTTTAAATTAATAATTTGCATAAAGGATGATCCGGATAATGGTTTTGTAGAAATTTTTTTAAACTCTGATATACCATGCTTCCGCTAATTTTTGCAATTTGATTGCATCACGATTTCGCACAAACCCAATTGTGGCATCAGAGCCAAACCTTTATGCAATTATTAATTTATTTTTGATTTCATATACATATGGGTATGTATTTAAAATAATTTATTGGGCATAATTTTATTGTATAAAATTATTTTTTTTAAGAAAAAAAATGACGTTTTTTTTTTTTTTGGAACGAATCACAAATATTTTTTTTGGGGTGCTAATCTTGAATTTTGCAAAGAAAAGGTATTGTCTCTTTCTTACTCCAAAAAGAAGGTGACCCATCACGAAAGGACTCTTTTAATAAACCTGCAGGACTCTTTTAATAAAAGAAGGTGACTTCTTTTTAAAAAAATAAATATGATATATTTATATATTATATTCTAAATAATTTTATAAGTAAAATAAAGAGTTTATTTTAATCTTGAAATTGGATTTCATGCAATTTAAAATTGCCCATTAAATGATACTCATATATATATGGAATGTTTTAATTCATGAGATGAATATTTATTTATTGATATATATGGTGATATGTATGATAATAAATGGGGATTGATTATGGACTATTTGACCAATGTGATTGGGTTTTATTTTAGTTGAATGCTTGAATGAATGGGTTTTATTAAATGGGGTCTGTGTACCTCGTTTTCTCTAAAAAAAAATTCTTGATGTAAAATTCTATCTCCCTCCTATGTACTTCCCCTTGACTGCTGATCAAGGATTCTATTTAAATTAAATAGTTTAATGTAATAGAAATAGTTAGAATTATCTTGAAGAAATTGGAGACCAAGGAGCAATGAGCGCGTGAAGACCCGTTTGTATGGAGCCCGGGTTTAAATGTAATAGTTACGTTTAAATTTAAATTCTTGCACTCCTAGATTTGACCTTTTTGTTCACTTGGTGGCTCTAGTGAACCAAACTAGAATAAAAGTCCATAATCAATCCGGGTAGAATATAGTATTCTATATTGCATGCTAAATATTATATATATTATATTTTATGCAAACATGCTTCGCATGTTTAATAAAATGACACGTATTTTATATATATATATATATATATGCATGCGCGCTAAACAAGATGAGACAAATAATAACAAACCCCTCAAAGAAATAATATTAAGTCCGAAGCGTTCAAATGATATTTGGAATATCGAACGTCGCCTTCTAGCATGATAAATTAATAGAGTATTAAATATTTAATATGAGCTTGTTGTGCTATCCACAAGGCGAGTATTGCATATTTAAGATGTTAATTAATCACATTTGATGCTTATCAAGAAAATTGAACGATCTAGTCTTGTTGTGCTATCCACAAGGACGGACATTTTTCTTTTTTGAATTTATGGAAGTGCTAGGCTGGACTTAACTTAAATCATTTTAGTTCAGATGTGCACACACTTGACCATTATGATTTAAGAGGCAAAATAAAAGGAGTTATATAGTGATGCAATTGACAAGAGTTGTCTACCTATTTATTTGTATATCGCTTGTTGTGCTATCCACAAGGTTATATACATTTGAAATGGGATCCTTATTCTCACTAGCAAATCTTTAATTAGATGTTGTCGAACTATATAAGTGAGGGTAATATAGTTTGATAAAAATTGTGGGAGATACCAATTTAAAATAAAGACCTAAATTTATTTTGATATGCAAAATTAATAAAATGAATGTTTGCTAAAATGTTATTTTTCACATGCAGAATTTTAAAAATGTCAAAATCACTAATTTCACTGCGAAGCATACTTGATGCTAATAAGCTTACCGGGCCGAATTATACGGACTGGTTAAGAAATCTGAGAATAGTTCTCACTGCTAAAAAGATTTCTTATGTCCTAAACTCACCTGTCCCTGGAACTGTTCCAGAAACAGCCTCTGAGGAAGAGATTGCCACCATTGTAAAGTGGCAAGATGATGCATCTGTGGCTCAATGCATCATGCTCGCATCCATGAATAACGAGCTTCAGCGTCAGCACGAAAACATGGATGCTCCTACTATGTTGATTCACCTCAAGGAGTTGTATGGTGAACAAAGTAGGACTGCTAGATATGAGATATCTAAGGAGCACTTCCGATCTTGGATGACCAAGGGAAAAGTGAACATAAAGGAACAAAAGAAATCTGATCCAGCTAGCAAAGGAATGTGCTTCCATTGCAACGAGCCGGGTCATTGGAAGAGGAACTGCAAGAAGTTTCTGGCAAAGAAGAAGCTTGAAGAAGCTTCGACTTCCAATCAAGGTTTGTTCATGATTGAAATTAACTTTTCAAAAAGTTAAAATTCTACTTCGGTATTGGATACCGGCTGTGGTTCTCACATATGTAATAATGTGAAGGGACTGGTCAGAAATAGAAAGCTGAACAATGATGAGGTGATCCTATGAGTAGGGAATGGAGCAAAGGTTGCTGCATTAGCTATAGGAACTTATTATTTAGCAATACCTTCGGGCAAGTCCATTTATCTTAATAATTGTTATTATGTTCTGAATATTATTAAAAACATTATTTCAATTTTTGAATTGGATATGGAAGGATTTAACGTTGTTATAAAAAACAATAGTTGTTCTATTTATAAAGACGATGTTTTATATGGTGTTAGAAATTTGCGAAATGGACTTTATACACTTGACTTACAAGAAAATATTTTTCAAATTGAACAAACTAAGAAAAGGAAAAGAGATGATATTAATTATACCTACATGTGGCACTGTAGACTCGGTCATATCAATGAAACAAGATTATCCAAGTTGCATAAAAATGGGCTCCTTGAGTTATCTGATTATGAATCATATCCAACTTGTGAATCTTGTCTCATGGGTAAAATGACTAAATCTCCTTTTAGTGGAAAAGGAGAAAGAGTTACAGAGTTGTTGGCATTGATTCACACAGACGTTTGTGGACCTATGACAACAAGTACACGGGATGGGTATTCTTATTTTATTACTTTCACTGATGATCACTCAAGATTTGGATATGTGTATTTAATGAAATACAAGTCAGAATCATTTGAAAAGTTCAAAGAGTTCAGAAGTGAAGTAGAGAAACAAACGGGCAAGAGTATAAAGATACTTCGATCAGATCGAGGTGGAGAATACTTAAGCGATGAATTTCTCAATTGTCTCAAAGAAAATGGTATAATCTCACAATGGACTCCTCCAGGTACACCACAGTTAAATGGAGTATCTGAAAGGAGAAATCGAACACTATTGGACATGGTTCGATCCATGATGAGTTTTACCGACCTTCCAATTTCTTTCTGGGGATATGCCCTAGAAACGGCTGCATACCTACTTAACAAGGTACCTACCAAATTCGCCCCAAAGACTCCATATGAGATGTGGAAGGGGAGGAAACCAAATCTTAAGCATGTTAAGACTTGGGGTTGCCCAGCTTATGTCAAAAAGTTTGAAAATGATAAGCTATAGACTAAATTCGATAAGTGTAGATTTTTGGAATACCCTAAAGAAACTTTAGGGTATTATTTCTATCATCCAACTGATCAAAAGGTGTTTGTTGCGAAGCATATTGCCTTCTTGGAAAAGGAGTTTATCCATGAAGGGGTCAGTGGGAGTAAGATATATCTTGAAGAAGTTCAAGAATCACAAATTACCACGGATCAAAGTCAGGTACCTGACCAAGTAGAAGAACCTACTATACCACACCCTGTTCGTAAATCTGGAAGAGTACCGAAGATACCTGAGAGGTATGGATTCGTTATAGAGGATGACGATGAGGTACACATCATGAATGATGATGATCCATTGAATTACGAACAGGCTATGAGTAATAAAGACTCAGGAAAATGGCTTGAAGCTATGGAATCCGAAATGGACTCCATGTATGAAAACAAAGTATGGACTTTGGTTTCACCACCTGAGGCATTAAGCCTATTGGGTGTAAATGGGTCTTTAAAAGAAAGACTGGAGCGGATGGCAAGGTAGAGACCTATAAATCCCGACTGGTTGCAAAAGGTTTCAAACAAAGACAAGGAGTTGACTATGATGAAACCTTTTCACCAGTAGCTATGCTCAAGTCCATTCAGATTTTGCTTGCGATTGCAGCTTATAACGACTATGAGATCTGGCAGATGGACGTGAAAACGGCCTTCCTCAATGGGAAACTTGAGGAGGATGTGTATATGACACAGCCAGAGGGATTTGTTTCAAAGGTTGGAACAAATCAAGTCTGTAAGCTGCAACGATCCATTTATGGATTGAAGCAAGCTTCTCGTAGATGGAACATTCGTTTTGATGAGACAATCAAAGAGTTTGATTTTATCAAAAACGACGATGAACCATGTGTGTACAAGAAGGTTAGTGGGAGCGCAGTTTCATTCCTTGTATTATATGTTGATGATATATTACTAATAGGGAATGACATTCCTATGCTACAATCGATTAAAATCTAGTTATCTAAACACTTCTCCATAAAGGACTTGGGAGAAGCATCCTATATTTTGGGGATAAAGATCTATAGAGATAGATCTAAAAGGATGCTTGGTTTATCCCAAGGAACGTACATTGATGCAATGCTAAAGAGATTTAGCATGGAAGATTCCAAAAGAGGTCCCATGCCGATGAGCCATGGAATACATCTCTCCAAGAAACAGGCCCCAAAGACACCTGAGGAGAGAGACCGTATAAGTAAGATCCCTTATGCTTCTACAATAGGATCTATCATGTACAGTATGATATGTACTAGACCGGATGTTGCTCATGCACTTAGTGTAACGAGCAGATACCAGTCGAATCCAGGAGAAAAGCACTGGAAGGCAGTGAAGAATTTCCTAAAGTACTTGAGAATGACTAAAGATATTTTTCTTGTCTACGGTGGGTCTGAATTAAAACTCGAGGGATTCACAGACTCAAGTTTTCAAACAGACCAAGATGACAGTAAATCTGTTTCGGGGTATGTGTTTACCTTGAACGGAGGCGCAGTGAGTTGGAAGAGTTCCAAGCAGCAAACAGTTGCTAATTCAGTGACAGAGACAGAGTATATAGCTGCAAGTGAAGCTGCAAAGGAAGCTATTTGGATGAAGAAGTTTATAACTGAACTTGGTGTGGTTCCTAGCATTGGAGAAGCAGTTCCCGTTTACTGTGACAACACAGGAGCAGTTGCACAGGCTAAGGAACCCAGGTCTCATCAGAAATCTAAACATGTGATGCGGCGATTTCACTTAATCAGGGAGATCATTGAAAGAGGAGACGTCACATTGGAGCGTGTAGACTCTCAAGACAACATTGCATATCCATTTACTAAAGCTTTAACACAACAGCAGTTTTGATCGTCACTTAGAGAAGATGGGTATGAGATACCATGGCGATTGGCTTTAGTGCAAGTGGGAGATTGATAGTAGTGTGCATACAAGCCAATCATATATGATGATAAAGCACATACTTTATAAATAATCTTATTTATTTATTAATAAAATATTCATTTATTAAAGGCATTTAATTATCTACATGGTGCTGTTTTTATAATATGTAAATAACCCATAGTTTTAAGCAATGCTTTTAGAATCATGATGTTGATCATGCTAATGAGATTTAAATTCTTAGAAAGCTCTAAAACTAAAATAGTTCCCAATCATGGGATTACTAAAAACAGGATTAGTAAATCCGGATAGATTGGTACATATGTTGCTTGCTCATTGGATGAGGATGATTGATCTCATGATCATTTGTGTGGAGACACTAAAGCAAGTATGTAGATGCTTATTGGAGAATAAGTTCACTGAACGTGACTCGCTATGGAATACCTAATGGAGTTTTACTCGCCTGTCAATAAGAATTCCTAATGTGATAGTAGTGCAAGTGATCCTTGCACTTGAGATCATCATAGTATCTTGTATGTAATGAATTATACTTTGACTTATTCCTTAAAGTCCTTTAGGGTATATAAAAGGGTATGCTTAGGTATAATGAATTACATATGGAGATAATGAATGATCAATAAAGAATCTACCACCTCTAGTAAAAGAGGAGATATGTCCTATGTGATTCGTTAAATGACAACCCAGGAATCCTTGGCCAAGGTAAAATGAAATTAGAAAGGAGTTTCTAATTTGCATTATTTGGAGTTGTGCATTTTCTAATCGAAATACATATAATTAAATAAAATAAGACTTGACAGTAAATTTATGTCTTTTATTTAATTGGGACATTATATGGTGGAAGGATTGAATTGTATGGTAACTATTTACTCACAGGTTCTTTTATGATTAATGTTGAAATCTATATTATCTAGAAAGTCGTTGATCGCTAGGGAGGCTTATCCCTATTGTAGAATAAATATTATTTATTTAAATAGATTATTAGTTTAATTTATTTATTTAAATAAGATTAGAATTGTTTTAATTGATTTATTCACAACCGGTTTAATATAGAGAACCTAAAGGGTCACACCATAAAAGGAAGAATAATTATTTAAGAAGGTAATGGCAATATCGTAATAATGCATTAAGTGTAATTAATTTAATCTATAGTGATAGAATAAATTAAATAGCTTAATGTTTATTATTTAATATTTTTGAAATATTAAATATAAATTAATAAGAGGAGTCTTATTAATATTATTATAATTATTATTATTTTAATTTCTAAAGGAGTTTAGTAATAAATTTAATATTAGTACTCTCATTTATTCCTAATAAGATTAGGAGACAAATTAATTAAATGAATTTAATTAATTATTCCCAATGTGGTGGGAAGCCTAAATTAATTAAAGGAGTTTAATTAATTAAAAAAAATCCCATGTCTAATAGGATTGGAAGGGTTGACCAATATCTATATAAGAGGAGTCTTATAATAGATATCAGTTGAGACAATTCCAATTGTTGGAGAGTACTCCTTTTCTATAGAGGATAGAAAACTAAGCCAACCACCCTCCTTCTTGATAATTCCTCTTCCTTGGTGGATCACCTCTAGAGGCCAAACACTTGGGTGGCTAACGTTGATCAAAGGAAGGAATCTAACCCAGAAATTCAAGGAGATCACGAAGAACAAGGAGTTGAACTCGTACCTGTGGAAGCTTCGTTTTACAAGGGTATGATTCCATAACTTCTTATTTATCGTTTTAAATTAATAATTTGCATAAAGGATGATCCGGATAATGGTTTTGTAGAAATTTTTTTAAACTCTGATATACCATGCTTCCGCTAATTTTTGCAATTTGATTGCATCACGATTTCGTACAAACCCAACACCTTCAACATATTTTTATATTCACTTTTCATTTAACAAGGCTTAAGGAGTTTATTGCACAAAAGACTAACCACATTACACATTATATCACCTAACGATACCACCAAACCTTTAGTACGCATGCTCACATGTAAACCTCTTATTACACTTAGGTTGAATAGTTTAACACTTGAAATTTCATTTTACATCATGCTTAGTGAGACGATGAACTTATTCGCCATGTCTAGAGGCATATAATGTCCTAGCATGGTAGTCCTAAATTTCAGAATACAAAATAGGGTAGTTATCAACAAAATTAGTTTTCAAACTCTTAAGTTTTCTTTGAAAATCTCATGTTAAACCAACCAAGCATGCAAAGCAACTTTACATTCTATATATCATAGTCATGTACACATATAACTAAACCACATAAGCATGCTCAATGTTAAAAGTCAAAGTATACTTAGTTCATCAAGTTTCATTCTCTAATGTTAAGTTTCCTTTAGAAAGTCATTAAAACCAAGCTAAGGTAAGTGATTACATGTAAGGCAACCTACATTAGCATGTCAGGGACATATATAGGCATATTCAAGTTAAACTAACATGATCATCAAAATGGAAAACACAAAAACTGAATTTTGGTTCTGCAGAACGGTGCGCCCGCGCCATTTTTGTACTAAGGAGGGGCGCGTCCGCGCCACTCTGGTTCCAGTCTAGAATGGTTTCTGCAATTGCAGAGCTTCAAAACCAATTCCAACATACTTCATGAAACATTCTTAAAATCAACCACATTGTATCTATAACATGTACATAAACTTATATAACTTATACATGTCAATTCACAATTCAATTATTAGTGAATTCATGAAATTCTAGAAATTTGTCAAGCTTGAAATCAAGAATGTAGGATAGTAGTTATACCTCTTGAAGCTTGAATTAGGCTAAGCTTGCTCTCAATCTCATATTGTTCACTCAATTTAATATCCTCACTCTGTATATCAACTTAGCAAGAAACTCAGCAACATGAAAATGGTGAGGGAAGCTTCAATTTATAGAGGATTCCATAACCATGCCAAGCTTTTGTCCAAAAATTATGACTAATGGAAGAAGGAAGAAGATGATGGACATTCAAGGTTTGGTAGCATAGTGTAAAACACTTTGAAGACCAATCCCCATTTCATCATTTGCTAGAATGCTGAGAAATGAGTTTGCAAGTAATAGCCTTAGGCTATACACGTGAAGGAAGGAATGGGACTCTTAATAAGGGACAATGCTAATTAGAACTCAGCATTTGAAAAGTAATAAGGTCAACATACTTTAGGTTTACTACACATACATATACATATCCCTACACAAATGTATATATGTGTACTTAGGTTTAATTTCTTATGAGGTTACAATGTAGCTTTAATGAGTTAATGTTATTACATTGTAGCAAGTTGGGGGTATATATATACACATCATTATATAATCCATGTACATTTGATTAGTCCAGATAATACCAAAATATAAATTAACTGAGTACTATCATTCCGTATTATCATAAAACTTTATTATTTCAATTATACTTAATTATAATTATTTAATAATAAATATTTATTTATTCTAATTTAATTCTTCTCATTAAAGTACACATTTAATGTATCCACACATAACCTATTGTTATATAAGTTTATTTATGTAGCTTATATGATTCATTTAATTTTACCATATAATTTCATATATTATATAATCACCTTGTAATGTCACACCTCATTTCATGTTAAATAGATGTAAGTACTATATAGCATATGATCACTCATTACATATTATAGTACATAGCAGTTAATTGAATAAACATTAATCTACTATATTAATTAATCATTTACTTATTAATATTCTATTACTCATTATAACAATTAATTAACAATATAATATTAATGAATCCTTCACTTATTAATTTATTCCTTCTTTCATTAAACCATCATTAAGTCTATCCTTGTGCCACACAAGGCATTCCATAAGCTCATCTTAAATTCTCCACATTTCTCAATTATCATAAATTCAATTTAATTTAATTTAGTTACTCATCTCATGCCACATAAATAATTATATTACAATAAATATTCACACTTTTATTAATATCAATATTAATATTATTCATAAAACTCACGGGTATTACATCCTCCCCCTTATAAAAATTCCGTCCTCGGAATTGGTACAAGGTCACACAAAGAGATGGGGATAGTCTTTCCTCATCTTATTTTCTAATTCCCACGTGGCCTCCTCGACATCGTGGTTTCGCCAAACTAGTTTTACATAATATATAACTTTATTTCTTAGTGTTTGTTATTTCCTATCTAGTATCTGGACAAGAATTTATTCATACGCCAGATTCTTCTCTACTTGAATGGGCTCATAGGCGATCACATGCTTATAGTCGGGCTTGTATGGACGCAACACGAAAATGTGAAACACGTAATGGATGTGTTCCAATTCGGGTGGTAATGGTACTTTGTATGCCACTTTGCCCACTCGCTTCAATATCTCGAATGGCCCTATGAACCTCAGACTCAATTTTCCTTTCTTACCAAATCGTATCTTTCCTTTCTAGGGAGATACTTTCAAGAATACGAAACTACCGACTTTAAAGTCTCGGTCTTGACGATGTAAATCTACGTACTTTTCTAGCGATCTTGGGCTACTACCAATCTGGCTCTTATTGTTGTCACCACATCTGCTGTTTGTTGCACTAATTTCGGTCCCAAAATTCATCGTTCTCCGACTTCGTCCCAACTTAACGGCGTTTTGCATTTTCTCTAGTAAAGAGCTTCGTATGGTGGCATGCCGATACTCGCATGATAACTATTGTTGTATGCAAATTCTACTAAGGGTAGGTGATTATCCCAATTCCCTCTAAAGTCCATCTCGCAAGTTCTAAGCATATCTTCTAGCGTTTGTATTGTTCGCTCACTATGTCCGTCTGTCTGAGGATGATACGCAGTACTCAACCTTAACTGGGTTCCCATCCTTTCTTGTAAGCTTTTCTAGAAGTTTGATGTGAAGCACAGATCTCGATCAGAGACAATTGACATTGGCACTCCATGTTGTGAAATAATTTCCTTTATATACAGACTCGCTAACTGATTCAAATAATATCGGATCTTAATTTGTAGAAAATGAGCTGTCTTCGTTAGTCGATCCACAATAACCCAAATGGCATCATAACCTTTCTGCGTGACTAGAAGTCCCACCATGAAGTCCATCGTAATGTGCTCCCATTTCCATTCTGGTATCTCTAACGGTTGAAGTAGACCACTCGGCCTTTGGTGCTCTGCTTTGACTCGTTGACAAATGAGACAACTATTGACGCACTCTGCTACCTCTTGTTTTAGATTGGGCCACCAAAAATGTTGTCTCAGATCTCGGTACATCTTTGTGCCTCCTGGATGGACAGAATACATCGTATTGTGTGCCTCGTGCAAGATTTCCTCTCTCAGCGCAGTTACAGCTGGTACCCATACTTTTCCTTCGAATCTCAAGATACCGTCTTTATCCATTCTGAATCTTTCTTCTCCATTTTCTATTATCCTCTTTCTTATTTTCTCACATTCCTCATCCTTCTCTTGTGATTCCTTTACTCTATCCAACAATGTCGGACTAGCTTCTATTACAAATAATTTTTCTTCAAACCTTCCCGGTCCCCTTACTTCTATTTCCAATTTCTCCATTTCTCTTATTAACTCCTTCTGAGTCGTCAATTGGAACAATTTTTCCCTTCCTTTTCTACTTAGTGCATCGACAACTGTGTTTGCCTTTCTCGGGTGATAAAGATTCTCACAGTCATAATCCTTGATTAATTCTAACCACCTTCTCTGTCACATGTTCAACTCTTTCTGTGTGAAGATATATTTCAGACTCTTGTGGTCCTTGTATATCTCACACATCTCTCCGTACAGATAATGTCTCCAAATCTTTAACGCAAAAACTACTGCCGCTAACTCTGAGTCGTGAGTAGGGTATCGTTTTTTGTAATACTTCAATTGTCATGATGCATACGCAATAACCTTGCGACGTTGCATGAGCACACACCCAAGTCCCTTGTGCGATGCATCACTATACACCATGAACCCTCCCGCATCGTCTAGTAATGATAATATAGGCGCCTCGCTTAATCTCTTCTTTAACTTCTGAAAACTTTCCTCGCATTTTTCCGTCCATACAAACTTTACCGTCTTCCTCGTTAGATTGGTCAACGGGGTTACTATCGTATAATTTTTTTTGATGAATCTTCAATAGTACCCAGCTAACCCTAAGAAACTTCTTACCTCCGTTGGCGTCTTCGGTTGTTCCCAATTACTCACTACCTCTACCTTTGCAGGGTCTACTGAAATTCCATCCTTATCTACCACGTGTCATAAGAATTGAACCTTCTCCATCCAAAATTCACACTTTGAAAACTTCACATACATTTTCTCTCTCCTTAGCGCTTCCAGAACCATCCTCAGATGTTCGGCGTGCTATTCCTTCGTCTTCGAGTAGATCAAGATGTCGTCAATGAAAACTACCATGAACTTATCCAAGTATGGCTTGAAAACTCGGTTCATCAAGTCCATGAATGCTGCCAGAGCATTAGTCAAACCGAATGACATTACCAAAAACTAGTAGTGCCCATAACGGGTTCAAAATGCCGTCTTTGATATGTCCCCCTCCCATACCTTCAACTGGTGATAACCTGTTCGCAGATCTATCTTTGAGAAACACTTCGCTCCCTTCAATTGGTCAAAAAGGTCGTCTATCCTTGGTAACGGATACTTATTCTTGATCGTTACTCTATTCAATTCTCGATAATCGATATAGAGCCTCATCGATCCGTCATTCTTCTTAACAAATAATACCGGTGCTCCCCAGGGCGACACACTTGGTCGTACGTAACCCTTATCCAGTAATTCTTGCAATTGTATCATCAATTCCTTCATTTCTACTGGCGCCATACGATATGGAGCTTTCAAAATTGGTGCAGTTCTCGGTGCTAAGTCTATTATGAATTTGATTTCTCTGTCTGGCAGAAGACCACGCAGATCATTCAGAAATACGTCTTGGAATTCTTTCACTACGAATATATCCTTAATCTTTACTCCCTTCCTCCGAGTATCTACAATGTAAGTTAAGTAACCTACACATCCCTTTCTTAACAATTTCTTGGCCTACATCATCGTAAGACAACACGATTGGTTAAGTGATGAGCTACCATAAAATACTACCTTAGATCGATTCGGAGACTGAAGGTTCACACTTTTACTCTGACAGTCAATTATCGCAGCATTGTTATACAACCAATCCATTCCCAGTATTACGTCAAATTCTCCCAATCTAATCGGGATTAAGTATACGCTCAGTTCATGCTTTCGAATGTTTGCGCGATAATTTCGATAAACAAATTTTACGGGGATTACTTCCTTATTTGCAACTTCTATGTTTAAAGGATTTTCTAAGCGTTCTTGGTGTATGTTTAGTCGACTAGTAAATTCTTCAGACACAAATGAACAGGTAGCACCCGAATCGAATAATACATAAGCATTTATATTACTGATTGGGATAATACCTGACACCACGTCCTTCATAACTACTACATCTTGGACAGTCATGTTAAAGGTTTTGGAGGCTGGGCGGTTGGATTCCGTTGGTCTGCCGATCATTAGCTTGCTGCCTCCCCCATGCTGGCCGCTTCCTCCTCTGTTCCCCTTCTTTGAATAATCCTTGATCTGAGCTCGGTTGAGCCACAAGCAAAACATCCCTTGATCTTCCTTAGCTTCGGGCAGTTGGGTGAAATGTGCCCCTCTTGGGCATAGTTGTAACAGGTATTGCGCCCCTTCTAGCACTCTCCCTGGTGGTTCTTCCCACACTTTGGGCATCCCTTTGATCATTTCTTAAACCCTGCCTGGTAACTTTTTGCTTGATTGTTGTTTCTGTAGTTGTTGTTGTTGTTATTATCCCACTTCCTCTTCCCTAGATTACTTCCTAAGCTGCTGCTCCCTCCACGGCTTTCTCCTCCAGTGTTCTTACTCTTCTTCTCTTTGTTATATTGACTTAAGGTTTCACTACCTCCCTCTGCAATGATAGCCTTTACCAACAGCGTGGCAAATGAGTCGATATGGAGAACTGACACCTTATTGAACAACCAAGGTTTCAATCCTTGTTCAAAACGTCTGCTTTTCTTTCTTCATCCCCTACTTAGTGTTCTGCAAATCGGGCTAGCTCATTGAACTTAGCCGCATATTGCGCCATCGTCATCTCCCCTTGCTTAAGTTTTAGGAACTTTTCCTCCATCCTATTCTTCATGTTTTTTGGGAAATAGTTCTCGAAGAACAGAGTCTTAAACCTATCCCAAGTTATAATCCCTTCTCCCGCTCTTTGTTGATTTGCCTCCCACCAGTAGTTTGCTTTACCCCTCATCATATACATAGCGAATACAGTCTTTTGATCTTCACCCACACGAGCAATGGTGAAGGCTTTCTCTATCTCATTGATCCATGTTTGCGCTATGATAGGATCGGTAGTACCTTTAAACTTTAGAGGTCCTACGCTCCTAAAGTCCTTAAAGTTCGTAACTGGAACCGCTTGGGGATTGGGGTGAACAAGTTAATTTTTCCTTCCCCGAAGGGTTTCTCCTAATCGGTCAACTAGTTTTTGTATCGGGTTTACTTTCTCCCTCTCATCATTAACCGACTCTTCTGGTGCAACTAGTCTATGTCTGGGTGCCATTATCTGCATCATAAAATTTCACTTTTATCATCTAATTATATTACTTAAGTATTTCTTAAATGCAAAAAGGAATAAAATTTTTATAACACGTTTTTGAAATAAGAACATTTATATTTATATGCCAAATCATTACATCAATATGATTATCCCTAGCATACTTCTATAAATGTCACATCTATCCCCTAATATCACAGAAGATGGGGAAAAACACTATCATACTACCCCTCTAAAATAATCCTACTCGGGGTTTACATAACTATCCCATATTTTATACAAAAGATTAGGATTACCTCACGATGTGTACATCACATAAAAGTAATTACTATTACTACTACTACTACTACTACTACTACTACTACTACTACTACTACTACTACTACCACCACCACCACCACCACCACCACCACCACCACCTACTACTACTACTAGACTAATGGGTCTCATCCCAACATTCCGCGCTCCACTGCAATTTTGTACTCCACCAGTGATATATATGCCATCAAGTCCCTGCTCATGGTGTGACGGGTCTACCCCTGCTCCGCCGGATAGTGGTATACACCATCAATCACTCTCTCTATGGCCGAGTGAAAAATATAACCCATCTTGTTCATCTTTCTCTTCTTACACCTCACTTCATCCTCTAAACCTTCTGCCCTATCATTAGCTCCTTCCCACTTCTCCTCTAAGTGGATCCTTTCCATCACTTCCTACTCGAGCTGAGTATGGAGAGCCTCCTTCTCCGCCTTCTCGTTCAACTCTCTCTGCTCAACCTCCTCCAGTTTTCATGCCAAGTCCACATTCCTAGATACCGATCTGAGGAAAAGAGTCCCCATCTGAATCCCTGCCTCCTTTCGGGAAGCAATCTTCACCTCCACATCCTGCATCACTAACTTACTCTGGTGGTCTTCGTCCCTCAGTTTTTGGAACTCTGTCTCTCTCTCCTGAGCCTCTGCATCTAGCTCCTGAACTCAGCAGTCTAACTCCAAGATCCTCTCCTCATATTCTCTTAACATCCTCTCCTCGATCGTAGCCTCATCAGAGTCCTCCATGGGCTCCTCCTCTAGATCAGACTCTACCACTATCTCGTCCTCGTCATCAAACTCAGACAATGCTACTGCCTGCACAAGCTTAGCTACTAAAGGTGGCTCATATACTACATGTATATCCCGGGGCTCCTCCTCTGTCACTCTACTAGGTCCTCCCATGTCTATCATCCTAGAACCACAAACACAAGATAATAAACAACAAACTCCATTAGAATGTTAAATAAGACATAAGTTCATTGTATAGAATGAAACTATATTTTATAACACACTAAGTCTCTCTAGGAAAACTCTATATAAGTTTTATCCTTTCTCTCTTCTAAATTCTCCTAAGGTAATAATCTAAGGACTCTCGCTCCTAAGGTTTATAACTAACGCTCTGATACCAACCTGTGACGCCCCTAAATTCAGACCACTTGCATCTCGAATTCGGCGCATCACTTGCTAAATTTTAATAACATACTAACATCTCATGCAACGAAATAATAGAATAATTTACATTGATTTAATATAAATATTCATATCCCACGGTCTCGTAACTTAAACATATCTCAAACATATCTTAAATATAACTTAAACATAACTACTACATAATATGAAATAAGTCTTATTACAATCCTCATAATATTCTAAAGAGAACAAAGCTACGCCGTAGCCTTGTCCTTGCCCTTGTCTGTGCCAGAGGATCCGCACTACTCTCCCTTAACTGAAATGTTTTTTAGGAAAAGCAAGAATGAGCAACAAGTTTGCTCAGCAAGTAATATAGCAATAAGGGTAAATAATATAGATTTCAAGTCTCAAGGGTACAACAATAAATGATAGTTCAAGAATAGCAAGAAGTATCAATAATTCTCGATAAATGTCACTATGGACATAAAGATATTAGCAAGATTCAAGGTTTAACCATTTCAAGGTTCAAGAATAATGAACACTGAGCAGTCGCTAAGGACTATGAACTCTTACTAGAATTATCAGTATTATGCTGAAAATCCAATAAAACAAGTCTAATAGGTGATCAGCCTAAATTACCCTACGTTATGCATAACATTTAATTATACTCATGTGCACACATTGGTTCCCCGACAGTTGTATATAATTTTTCCCTTCCATGAGGGTTGTTCATCTCAGTAGAATTATAAGAGTCTGCACCAAGTTAATTGGTTTGGATAGCTTTCTAACAAACGATATTAGTCTAGCTGAATCAAATGGCTTAGACAACTTTTGTAATGTATTTAGGAACGATAAGTTCAATACTTGCAACAACATCAAGATATAAAGTCAATTTCAGAATAATAACAAACATTTGTTTGACGTAGATATTGTCGATATATCAATAATTTGAATTTACCCATATGTAAATGAAAAGAGTTAGAGAACTTGCCTTATGCATAGTTTACCGATGTATAGCTTATCAACACTTTCAAATCCTATTGTAACATAGTTACGTATATAGGGTATTCATTAGTTACATAAGTCGAATACATATACTTGATAGGTAAGTTAAGCACATATATAAGATCCTAACTTAGTTATACAATCCTACACGTATGCCGTTACATATCTTACATACACATAGCATATAATCAGTTTGTATGCTACTATATGATCAAATAATATAGCTTGTAGTCATCGTTGAATTAGCATTTTGAAAGTCGTTTAAACACTTGTCAATCTAGGGTTTCCTATCGTCATCATGCTTGTTAACACTTGAACACCCCATTATACATGTTTGGCAGTTTATGATGTCAATATAAACATTTGAGAGACTTTAGTTTACTAATTAACATGATCAGACCATTCTGCAGGGTGGCGCGACCGCGCTGATCTTAGTTCAAACCAGAGATGGTTTGCTCCTGCAGAATAACAACTTGTCCAATAAGGCTCTTTAGACAATGATACAACCAAAACACACATGTTATGATGCTTATGATTAGGTTCGGTCTTACGTCTTACCTTCAACATAGTTTTATATTCACTTTTCATTTAACAAGGCTTAAGGAGTTTATTGCACAAAAGACTAACCACGTTACTCATTATATCACCTAATGATACCACCAAACCTTTAGTACGCATGCTCACATATAAACCTCTTATTACACTTAGGTTGAATAGTTTAATACTTGAAATTTTATTTTACATCATGCTTGAAAGTCTAGATCATGCTTAGTGAGACGATGAACTTATCCGCCATGCCTAGAGTCATATAATGTCCTAGCATGGTAGTCCTAAATTTCAGAATACAACATAGGGTAGTTATCAACAAAATTAGTTTTCAAACTCTTAAGTTTTCCTTAAAAATCTCATGTTAAACCAACCAAGCATGAAAAGTAACTTTACATTCTATATATCATACTCATGTACACACATAACTAAACCACATAAGCATACTCAAGGTTAGAATTTAAAGTATACTTAGTTCGTCAAGTTTCATTCCCTAATGTTAAGTTTCCTTTAGAAAGTCATTAAAACCAAGCTAAGGTAAGTGATTACATGTAAGGCAACCTACGTTAGCATATCAGGGACATATATAGGCATATTCAAGTTAAACTAACATGCTCATCAAAACAAAAAACACAAATTAAATTTTGGTTCTGAAGAATGGCGCACCCGCGCTATTTTTATACTAAGGAGGGGCGCATCCGCGCCACTTCGGTTCCAGTCCAGAATGGTTTCTGCAATTGTAGAGCTTCAAAACCAATTCCAACATAATTCATGAAACAAGCTTGAAATAAACCACATTGTATCTATAACATGTACATGAACTTATATAACTCATGTCGACGTTGGTTAAAAAATCCACGGGTCGGGTCACAACCCGGATCTTTCATCCCTTCTTAAGTTATCACTACCCTCACTCTTTTTATTTAGGAAAAAGGTTTTGAAGGCTTTTTTAGGAAAAAGGCCAACATGTATCATGTCGACAATTTAAACATTTTACAGAGTCGCCAGTTAGTAGATTTGAAATGGTTGTACCAACTCAACCGAGTTTTATTTGAAAAGCAGCGTAATTACTGGACACTGTCGAAACTTGATCTTTGAAACCGAAGTTTGGAGCTCGGGGGCATGGTTAAGTGTGGAAAAGGTGTTAAGCACCCCACGACTCCCGTGTAAACACGGTAACGCATCTTTTCAATATTTCCCTTAAAACTAAAATGCGTGTTTGAATGCTGTTTTGAATATTGGGCTTATGTTTGATTGATTGAAAGTAGTGCTTTGCTTCATTAAACCTATATACGAAGGGTTTGACTTGATTTGCAAAAAGTCTTTGACCTGATTTGCAAAAGTGTTTGATTTGATTTGAAAAAGCATTTCTTTTGATTAGATTGAAAATGATGTTTTAATAGTTGGTTATCAAACCCTTACGCTAATATAGGAATTGAAGCCTGTTGATACTTCCATTTTTTATCTTTTCAGCTTTAAGGTACATTTTGAATGGTGATTGTCGGGCTGCGAAGCATCCTCGATCACAGAATATATACAAATGTCGGTCTCCTCATGGGCATGATAGCTATCGGAGGGACTCTGACACTACAAACTATATTTTCACTATGTTGAGACCTTAAATCCGGATAACCGTTTTAAGGTCTGTTGTATGTATATTTTATAGAAAAACTGGCAGGGTACATCTGTAAAGCGGAGTTTGTCTATCATGGGAAATCAGATTCTGATCGATTTGATCATGAATTCCACGATTCCTAGGCTCACATATGAGTAGCCAATAAACCTGCACAGTTCAAATTTGCACAGAAATAGATATAAATCCCAAAATTGCCAAAATCGAGGATTCATTACGTAATATCTGAGTTCGCACCGCTGAAGCGTCTCGTTACCACTAAATAGCGATCTAAGGGACGCGAGGTTACTTTTATAATTGAAACTAGAAAGAAAGTTAGATTTAAGGAAATCTCAGCCATTCTAGCTTAACGATTCAGTCTGGACATGTTTTGAACCGTTTGAAAGCTAGAGTTGTCGAGATTTAAATAAATCTAGTCTTCTCGCAGATATGTCAGTGCCAATTCATATCAAATAAATGTTTAAAGCAATAATTTAATAAAAGCGAGTAAAGCAATATATATATATACACAATTATATATATATAAGCTGTAAAGGGTGATGGGTTTTCACGCCGGTGCCTGGAATGGAATTGAAATATATATATATATATATATATATATATATATATATATATATATATATATATATATATATATTTATAGAAATATAGTCAACCAAGACTGGGAAGAGAACCCAGTGGTGGTGAAGGCTGCTTATATATGCATATTTATATATAAAAGCAGTAAAAAGGCCACAGAATAATTCAGGCCGAACTGAAATGTAAATGTATATAAAAGTAGTCAAACAGGGACTGGGAAGATAACCCAGTAATGGTAAAGGGTGCAAAAGTAGTAAAAAGGCCACAAAATAATCTAGGCTGAACTGAAATATATAAATATATATATATATATATATATATATATTGATAGAAACGTAGTCAACCAAGACTGGGAAGAGAACCCAGTGGTGGTAAAAGTTGCTTATATATGCATAAATATATATATAAGCAGTAAACTACCTCGGATTTGACATCCGGGCTTGACATAATTGAAAAGTTAGTATATATACAGTTGAATAAACATAAAAAAAGCCAAACCCGGACTGTGAAGGTAACCCAGTCCGGCGAAGTTGCTTAAAACGAAGATGCTAGTGCACTGAAGCTATTAGAGTTGACAAATCTTCAATCCGAGTTGTAGAAATGCCAAAAAACGCAGTTATGTACAAAAATATACCAAATTTTGACTAAAACGGCCATGGAACTAAGTTTCAGGCATTTTAAAAAATGAAAATTGATATGCAAGTGAAAAACAGTGCAAAGAAGTTGTATTAACTTTCTGATCGTAGAAATACTTATAATGTACTGCTAAACTGGCTTTTTGCCAAATCGTAGGCTCTAAACGTCAGAATCTACTGGTTATTTTCTGATATGTGGTAGTATGTGGGTATATCTACGTGTTAGAGTGAAAAATATTTGAGTTTAGAAGAGGTGAAAAAGTCAGAAAATTAAACGGGCAGAGGCCAGGGAGCCTCAGCTCTACCTGCTACTATCGCAGGTAGAGGTGTGGCTCACCTGGTGGGGCCTATGTGTCCGGTTGAGTCTTCTCGAAGTACGTGCACTCCAAGCAACACGAGGTCGAAGTCAAAACTTTCTAACTTGTGATCAGAGCGTCCGTTTGAGGCGTGCTATACCTTTCCGGAAAGCCCTTGTCGAGAGTGTCATAATGATATGGGATAAAATATTTTTCGGGTCCAAGAAGACGGGTTCATAACCATGTCTTTGATTCTTCGCAGTTTATCCGTTGAGCTGTCTTGCGCTGTTTGCACTCGGGATCGTCGTTATGGTTCGTTTTGACCTTGGTGGCATCAATTTGGCTTGAGTTTGATCGAATCGGCTTAGGGTTGGTAAAATGACCATTTTGCCCCTTCCGGGGTTGCCTTCAGTGTCGGCATGGCCTTTGGTTGACTTTCGGGAGTTGTTTCCAAGACTTGGATCCCATTCGAGTCTGTCTGTCCTCAGTGTAATCTCTGAAGTTGACTTGGTCATTCCAGGTTATCTTTTGGAGATGTTTTGGACCTTTAGGTTTGTTCCCAAAGTTTACTTGACTTCCCGGGCTGAGACCGGGGATGATCTGTACCTCCCGGGTTGAGACCGGAGCTGAGTTGACATCCTAAAACTGGTGTTTGAGGCTGTGGTTGTCCTGATATTTGGTGATCGAGGTTGATTTGAAAGGCCTGATATTGAAATTGGGGTTAATCTGACGGTCTGATTGGAGATCAGAGTTGATTTGATGGCCCGATATTGAGATCGGGGTTGATCTGACAGTTTAATTTGAGATCGGAGTTGATTTGACGGCCCGATAATGAGATCGGGGTTGAGTTAACAGTCCGATTGGAGATCGGAGTTGATTTGATGTCCCGATATTGAGATCGGGGTTGATCTGACGGTCCGATTGGAGATCGGAGTTGATTTAATTGTACCATTTCGCCCTCCTACAATGTTAGTAACAGGGACATGAAATTTTGAGTGTCTACAAATTATACATGTCAATTCACAATTCAATTATCAGTGAATTCATGAAATTCTAGAAATTTGTCAAGCTAGAAATCAAGAATGTAGGATAGTAGTTATACCTCTTGAAGCTTGAATTAGGCTAAGTTTACTCTCAATCTCAGATTGTTCACTCAATTTAATATCCTCACTCTCTATATCAACTTAGCAAGAAACTCAGCAACATGAAAATGGTGAGGGAAGCTTCAATTTATAAAGGATTCCAAAACCATGCCAAGCTTTTGTCCAAAAATTAAAACTAATGGAAGAAGGAAGAAGATGATGGACATTCAAGGTTTGGTAGCATAGTGTAAAACACTGTGAAGACCCCTCCCCATTTCATCATTTGTTAGAATGCTAAGAAATGAGTTTGCAAGTAATATCCTTAGGCCATTGGCTATACACGTGAAGGAAGAAATGGGACTCTTAATAAGGGACAATGCTAATTAGAACTCAGCATTTGAAAAGTAATAAGGTCAACATACTTTAGGTTTACTACACATACATATACATATCCCTACACAAATGTATATATGTGTACTTAGGTTTAATTTCTTATGAGGTTACAATGTAGCTTTAATGAGTTAATGTTATTACATTGTAGCAGGTTGGGGGTATATATATACACATCATTATATAATTCATGTACATTTGATTAGTCCAGATAATACCGAAATATAATTTAACTAAGTACTATCATTCTGTATTATCATAAAACTTTATTATTTCAATTATACTTAATTATAATTATTTAATAATAAATATTTGCTTATTCTAATTTAATTCTTCTCATTAAAGTACACATTTAATGTATCCACACATAACCTATTGTCACATAAGTTTATTTATATAGCTTATATGATTCATTTAATTTTACCATATAGTTTCATATATTATATAATCACATTGTAATGTCACACCTCATTTCATATTAAATAGATGTAGGTACTATATAGCATATGATCACTCATTACATATTATAGTACATAGCAGTTAATTGAATAAACATTAATCTACTATATTAATTAATCATTTACTCATTAATATGCTATTACTCATAATAACAATTAATTAATCCTTCACTTATTAATTCATTCCTTCTTTAATTAAACCATCATTAAGTCCATCATTGTGCCACACAATGCGTTCTATAAGCTCATCTTAAATTCTTCACATTTCTCAATTATCATAAATTCAATTTAATTTAATTGAGTTACTCATCTCATGCCACATAAATAATTATATTACAATAAATATTCACACATTTATTAATATCAATATTAATATTATTCATAAAATTCACGGGTATTAAAGATTCTTTAAAACTTTTTACTTGATTAAAGAATGTATTACCAGATAGTTAATTAATAAATATTAATTAAGCACAATGGAATTTTAGTTTGAAATCCCCTTAAAGATTATGATGAAATCTTAGTTATGAATTTAGTTCTTTGGATGTTAACCACAATAAATAGTATGGTAGAATATAAAGACATAAAGTAAATGGCATAAAATGTTTTTAAGTGGTTCGAAGACTGAATAACTCTTAGTCCACTCTTTTACTCAACGAGTAGAAAATCTACTAAGGATAGATCACAAAGATCTGTTACAACTGAACTACTAAGGTTCCTTCGAGTCACTTAGTCTCAGAATAGGGACACTCAGTCCAGATCACTTAGATCTCTTCAAGTCACAAAGACATGGAATAATTGTCACAAAGATAATAGAATCACTAATGATTGAATGTTGTTTAAGATGTTGTTAAGTTTGCAATAAGCTGGATGACTTCAATACTTAACAACTTGAACAAGTAGTTCAAAATCGTAGAGTGGAGCTCTAAATAGTTTGTCAGAATTTCTGCTTGTAAGATAGTGATTTGTACTTGGATTTTAATCCCCGTACCCTTTTATAGTCTTCCTGAAAGTTTCCCGTTGGAAAATTCCTGTTTGAGCATTTAATGCTCTGATACTCGAGGCTCCTTGATTTTGACTTCTAGGGTAGTTATTGTAATACCCGAGAATTTCCTAATATTATAAAATAAATATATTAATGGAAATGAGAATTCATTTGAATATAAATGATTTTGTGAGTTAAATCAATTATATTAAATTGAATAATTATAATAATTGAGGAAAATGTGGAGTTTATAATAAACTCGGGAAGCCGTGTGTGGCACCATGATGAGATATATTAATGATGATATTAATTAACAAATGAATTATTAAAGTAAACAATTAATCTATATTAATTATTAATTGTTATTAAAGAATATTAATTAATTGTTATAAAATATTTTATGGTGATTAATTAATAATATGTGATTATTATTATTGCAAGAAATACAATAATAATAAGCAATGTGTTTATAAAAATAATAAGATATTTAATCATATAAGTGTTAATCGATTATTATAGAAATTAATAATAAATGAGGAATGGATTAATTAATATTATCGTTAATTAATCAATGAGATAAATAATTTATTTATTTGACATTATGAATAATAAAACAAATAAGTAAGTTATTAATATAATAAAATTATATTAATTGTTATGTACAAATGTGCAATACTTGAATATATAAAGTATATGGAATACAACTATATTATATAGTGTAGAGAGACACTTAAGTGTGACCATGCAAGTATATATAAACTATAGTGCAATGTGATTATACTACACATAGCAACCATATATTATATGAAGCATAATGTGATTATATTATGTACATAAACTATATAGTAAAGTTATTGAATTGGGAAAAGATGCATGATAATGCCTATGTGACTATATGAGTAGATGGACATCAAAATAATGTACATGGATTGTATGTGTACAAGTTTTTCTTACTATATTGGCATATTACTTATTCATTGGGAATACATTGTGGTATTTCATTATAGCCTAACTATACATTATACAACCTAAGTGGGTATATACATGTTAAGCCTTAGTGTTGTATATATGCATGAATGCTGGGTTTATTTTTGTTTGTCCCATATTAATAGACATTCTCCCTCACACGTGAAATGCTCAAGCTAGTCTACTCCCTATCTCTTCCTCAAACTCAGTAAAATCATAGCTCATGATGATCAAGGGAGTGGGATTCATGTTGAATCCAACAACCCTCTATCAACTTCTTCTTAACCTCCATACAATTCAAATTTTCATTGGTTTGATTCATGGGAAGATAGGAATGTCTGGATATTAGTTTTTCTATATATACGAACTCTTCTCCTTCACATTTCAAATTGCTGAAATTTGCTAGAGTGTTGAGTGAGAGCCTTATATATCAATGTTAGTAGAGAATTCTATAGCAGCATTAGCAAGCTTAATTCGTGCTTCAAAGGTATAATTCCATTCCCTATCTTCATTTTCATTCTCTGATAAGAAATTCAATTTCATGGACTTGGTATGTGATCCATGAAGTTATGATGAAATGTTGTTTGTTGATTACTGTATAAAACTTACAATCATATAAGTATACAATGTGACTTGCTAACAATCAAATGCATATAACAACATTCATGTTCTTCATTTTGTTTCTCTTTCGAATTTTCATTCTCCGTCAAATTCAAATTCTTGATTATGTCATATTAGATGACAATTGGATTTTAGAATGTTTGTTTAGTTGTTTTATAGCCTTAGAAACATGTTAAAACTAAAATGTGGGTGATTAGAATCAATTTTGTGAAGTAACTTTGTGTTTGGGCTGGAAGTCTGCTGAAGCAGACTGCGTCTTGATTAGAACTAGGCACGGCGCAGCTGCGCCGGCATTACACTGCGGCGCAGCGCAGCTACGCAGGGCCCTGAAACCAGTTTCTGCAGCCTACTTAAAAATCTGTTATGTATATATTATGAGGTTTGGTTTAAAAAAGCATGCTAGCTTGTGTAACATATATATGTATAAACATAATGAGGCAATGTAAGCATGTTTTAGTATATTAACATCCATGGTTAACAAAAAGCGTATGGTTTTCGAAATGAACTTAGGATTTCAAAATGGACGTTGATTCGTTGTATCCATTTTAGACATTCTGACTTTTGAGACACGTTTGTATGACCTAGAAACACCTGAAATGTATGTTCACTTGTGTAAATAAGTTTCATAATGAAATACGAACATGCAAACCTCATTAGTAACGAAAATGTAAGTTTTTACAAACGAACTTTTGACATGTTTATACCATATATGAGTTCTAATTTTTCAAGCATGTTTATATGGCCTTGAAATGCGTGTCAGACCTATTGACTTATGTATACAGATTTCATGATGTAACACGAACATGTTAGTAAGACTTACTAATGAAAATATGAGCTTTGATGGTGAACCTTAACATGTTATTACAAGATTCGTATTCTGAAAGTTATGATCATACTTGATAGTACTTTTAGACTTGTTAAAGTATCATTCATGTTTTCCTAAAACCAAGTTTAGCGTAAACAAAGTATGTTTTCAACTAATAACTATGATAGTTACATGTATGGAATACGAATATTCATAAGCATGCCTAATATATGACTACCTTATATGTTTACAAGGTGAGCATGCTAGATTTCGTAACGTCATGACCTTGAATGACCGTAAGTCGTCAAAAGTATTAACATAGAACCTATATCTTGTAAATTGGTCGTGAAAGGGGTGAACGAACATGGAAAGACTCTTTAATAAATATATATGTGCTATGTGGTATCATATGTTGATACGTGGATCCGATTTTGACGGTTAACTTATAGTAATGCTATAACTTGCTAAAATAGAATATGTTCGCTATTTGTGGTAGTCTCACATGATAGTAATGATGTATGAAGATGATTAACTTGAGAAAAGAGGAAAGTTAAAGGTAGAAATTATATTAATATAATACTATATATCTGTGTCGCTAGGTCAAGACTTAGCTTATGTGATTATCGTATATACGAGATGAGATATAATGTTAAATGATAAGTGGCTTTTATGACCACTTATTCGGATAGTAACCAACTCATTCTGTTGCTTAAACTCAATTATCGTTGTGCATTTTATGTGTTTATGCTTTGTTTTGTGATTTTCAAGTTTAGAAACTCTCCGGGTGCAAATTGAGCTTAAAAGGGCAAAAGAATGCTTAAATGGGGAAAAACCCTGAAATGGGCTTAAAGCATAAAGATAGCATGGGTGAGGAAGCAATGAAGGTGATGCCACGAGTCTAGAGGCCAAAAGGAGCAAGAATGGCATTTGAAGTAAAAATAGGAAGAAAATACAATCCGGACATCGTTTGGGGGGTTTATGTTCATTTTATGTTCTTGGTTTGTAGCTTATTTCATATTGTAGAGCGTCTTCTAAGCTTTTCGAAACATCTTGAATCATCCCAATCGGAGTTCGGAGGCGAGAGTTATGCCCCGTATACCAACGGACGTTAAACTCCACAGTTTTGGATTTCTATTGCGTAGCTGTTACTTGGAGCTCAATTTCAGCCTTCATCCATCCATTATTTCTTAATGCTCAAAGAATAAAAGTTGTAGAGCTCTTCGATAGCTTGGATTTGACAGGTGGCAGGCCTCGTAACTCCTCCCGGATCAACAGTTATGGCCATTTTACCAGAGGACTCTGCAGCAGAAAAGCCTTAGCGCTGGCGCGCGGATTCTAGTGCATTTTTGGGCGCGGTCGTGCCAGTCCCCAGCTGTGCTAGACTTGACTTTTCAATTGAACGGGACTTGGCTTTTGAGTGGGATATAAGGGGGCTCGTTTTGGGCAAGAAAGAGTATCAGATATATATGTATTGGCCTTAAGCCCTAGTTTTTCCTCTTTCTTCTCTTTCAATTCCTTGTCTAGGAGTAGAATAGGTTAGAGGTTAGTGTTAGATTAGTTTAAAGTAGTTAGATTCTAGGGTTTGATTTGTATTGAAGATTGAAGCAAGAGGATTGACATCAAGGGTCCAAGCTTGGAGAAAGATTTGAAATCTCTATCCTTAATCTCTCTTTGCTATTACATTGTATATTTAGATGATGTTATTGAATCTTGTGGATAATATACTAGAGTTATTTATGGCTTAAGCTTATTTTGAGGTTCCAATGGAACCTTTTGAGTAGTTTACTTTGATATACTTCCATGCTTGTCTCTTTGATTGTTATATGACTGTCTATTACGATTCGTGCTTGCATTGCTTAATTGATTCGCGACCAATTACTGTGATAACCTATGTGGACTTGAAAGACAAAGCGTAGGTTTAGAACTAATCGTACTAGCAGGTGATTGTGCATTCACATGGCGTTGGATGTATAATTTGTGCTTAGGATAGACATATACCGAAGGGCCGTCCGTAGTCAATAGAGGACTTGACCTTAAACCCTATTTATTTGTAAACACCATAGACATATAGGGGTTTAGATAATATGGGTGTTCACGTGCGTTCTATCATCTGTGGATTGCACGTGATATGGAGTAGGTGCATCGAAAGATAGCCTTCTCTCACGTTCATGTTCTCGGCTAACTATCTTGACTATTAATTTGACCTAATTGGAAGTATGTCGATTTAGACGAATCATTAGGGGAAATTGGAATCTCTTGTCTTCATTATCTGATTTTAACTCTAGAATTAATTAGTTTAAGTTAATTGCTTGTCTAGTTTAACTTAGTTTTAATTCATTCTCTTTACCATCCGTTTAAATAAGACTGAGATGATTATGTGCTAGTGGTTTGGTGTCTTTTATCCATTAATTCTCTGTGGAACGATATCTGTACTTACACTTTATTACTTGTTGGCCGCGTATACTTGCGCGTTAATTGTGTCATCTATATGACTAATGAATATCATATATACTTAACTATATTACGATAGGATTCAAAAAATGTTGATTAATTTACGGGGATAAACTATGCTTAAGGAAAATTTTCTAACTTACACTCTTTTATGGTGCAAGTATTCTATCCTTGTACAATGCAAGTTATCTTACTTACTCGTTCATTGAGCTAGTATGTTTAAAACTCTTGTGAAAGCTATTATTCATGTTGAACTTGGTATTGTTCTTGAATATTGTGAAAGTGTCTATGCCATTCGATTCGGCTAGGCTATATGCATGTTTATAAAATTGTCCAAACCTTTTTATTGGTGCGAAAATCTGGAAACAGAGTTGAACAACCCTTATGGTAAGGGGAGTGTTTATTGTTGGAAGCCCCAACATACGTGTGATTATTACTTTGGTGTTTTGCATAACATAGAGTATTGTAGACTGATCATCTATCATACTTATTTCTTTTGGGTTATCAGTTTAATATTGATGATTCTAGTAGATGTTCGATAGTCCTTAGTGACAGCTCAGTATAAATTATTTATCTATCCAGTTGGTTACGTTGATAGCCTTTGAACTCATATATATTTGTTGATCTATATTAAATTTCATATTCCAAAGATTTGATTCAAGAATTGCTGATATTCATTGTTCATGATATTATTCTGAAACTCTGAATTATCTTAGAGATTATACTTTGATATTTCAAACTCGTGATATAATACTCATCACCCTTATTGTATATTACTTGCTGAGCAATTTGTGCTCATTCTTGCTTTCCCTAAAACTTTTCAGTGAAGGCAGAGAAGGGCGAACCTTCGAGTGTTGATAAGGGCAAGGGCAAGGTTACCAACTAGCTTGTTCCTTTATGTTTAAAATTGTTATGTTGTATTAAAACTGTCTTCAGACTATGTTTAAGCTTAAGAAGGTTTATGTAATAAGTCTTTATTCAATATTATTATGTAAACTATTAAGTACTGTAGGTTGCGAGACTTGAGGGAATAATTATAATAAATCATTGTAAATTATTTTAGATTAGATCTTCCGCTGTGAATGTGTGATTTTAGTTATTATTGTATTTTCATGAGCACGTGATGAACCGAATTCGAGTGACCAAGTGGCGGTCCGAATTTGGGGGGGTCACAGGTTGGTATCAAAACTGTAGTTATAAACCTTAGGAACGAGTGTCCTTAGACTATAACTTAGGAGAACTTAGAAGTTAGGAAGGAGATAAAACTCATGTAGAGTTTTCCTTGCGAGACTTAGTCTGTTATGAAATGTAACTTCATTTTATACAATGAACTTATGTTTTATTTAACATTCTAACGGAGTTGATGTTGCTTGTCTTATGTTTATGATTGTAGGATGGCAGATATGGGAGTACCCACTAGCATGGCGGAGGATGAGCCCAGGGATATTCATGTAGTGTACGAGGCACCCTTAGAGGTTGTGCCAGTACAGGCTGTGGCACCATCCGAGTCTGACGACGAGGATGAGATAAGGTAGAGTTTGAATCCGAGGAGGAGCCGATGGAGGACGAGCCGGTTGAGGATGAGCCTTCGAAGGAGGAGCCCATGGAGGACTCCTATGAGACTAACTTAGAGGAGCATATACTAGGCGAGTATGAGGAGTGGATCCTAGAGTTGGACTACAGAGTCCAAGAGTTAGAGGCAGAGGCCCAAGAGAGAGAGTCGAAGTTCCAGAAGCTGAGGGATGAAGACCATCAGAGAAAGCTGGCCATGCAGGAGCTAGAGGTAGAAATTTCTTATCACAAGGAGGCTGGAATTCAGATGGGGACTTTATTTCACAAGGCAGTAGCTAGGAACGTGGATATAGCAGGGAAGCTAGAAGAGGTAGAATAAAGGGAACTGAGCGAGAAGACTGAGAAGGAAGCACTTCGTACTCAATTGGAATTAGAAGTGATGGATAGGATACACTTTGAGGAGAAGTGGGAGGCTGCCTATGAAAGAGTTGACGACCTGGAGGATGAGGTCAGATGCAAGAAGAGGAAAATGAACAAGATGGGGTACATGTTCCGTTCAGCATTTGAGAGAGTGCTTGATGGTGTGTACCACTACCCGGCAGAACAGGGACAAACTCTACATACTATGAGTCGAGAGCTGGTAGCTTATATAGCACAGTTAGAGTACAAGAGCACTGTGGAGCGTGGTATTATGTGATGAGATTTCCTTAGATGGTCTAGTAGTAGTTTAGTAGCATTTATCTTTATGTGTTGTACATACTATGTTGTAATCCTAATCTTTTGTGTAAGATGTGGGATAGTGATGTAAACCCCGTGTAAGCTTTTGTTAGAGGGGTAGTATGGTAGTAGGTTGGTATATTCCCCATCTTTTGTGATATTAGGGGATATATGTGATAACATTTATAGCAGTATGCTAGGATAATCATGTAATGAAATGAAATGGCATATGAATATAAATGGAGTTTATTCAGAAACGTGTTATAAATTTATTCTTTTTGTTTTAAAAGAAAGACTTAAGTGACATAACTAAGTAATAATAAAATGAAAATTTGTGATGCAGATTATGGCACCAAGACGTAGATTGACTGCACCCGAATAATTTGTTAATAACGAGAGGGAACAAGTTGACCCGATCCAGAAACTGGTAGACTTGTTAGGAGAAGCCTTAAGGGGAAGGAACAATGAACCCGTTCGCCCCAACCCTCAAGCTGTCCCAGTAACAACCTTCAAAGACTTTAGAAGTGTAGGACCTCCAGAATTTGAAGGTACTACTGACCCAATAGTTGCGCAAACTTGGGTCAAGGAAATCGAGAAGGCCTTCACTATAGCCCTCGTGGGTGAAGACCAGAAGACCGTATTCGCCACGTACATGATGAGGGGAGAAGCAAACTATTGGTGGGAGGCTAATCAGCAGAGAGCGGGAGAAGGGACAATAACCTGGGATAGGTTTAAGACGCTGTTCTTCGAGAATTACTTCCCGAAGAGCATGAAAAATCGAATGGAGGTGAAATTTCTAGAGTTAAAACAAGGTGAGATGACGGTGGCGCAATACGCGGCTAAGTTCAATGAACTAGCACGATTTATGGAACACCAAGTTGGTGATGAAGAGAGGAAGGCTAGATGATTTGAACAAAGACTGAAGCCTTGGCTATTTAATAAGGTGTCAGTTCTTCAGATCGATTCTTTTGCAACACTGCTGGAAAAGGCTATTATTGCTGAGGGAGGAAGTGAAGCTTTAAGCTTGTACAACAAAGAGAAGAAAGGAAAGAATGCTGGAGGAGAGAATCGTACTGGAGGAAGCAGCAGTGGAGGAAGTAATTTGGGAAAGAGAAAGTGGGAGAATAACAACAACAACAACAAACAAGGTGGGAGTCACCAAGGGAGTTTTAAGAAAAGGAGTGAGACTTGTAATAAGTGAGGGAGAAGTTATCAGGGGGAATGCTGGAAAAGAAAAAGCATGTGTTATAATTGCGGCCTGGAGGGGCACATATAGCCAAATTGTCCAAAATCGAAGAAAATCAGTGGATGCTTTGCATGTGGCTCAATTGAGCACCGAATTAAGGATTTCCCGAAGAAGGGAAGTGGCGGAGGTAGTAGCCAACAAGGAGGGAACAAACTGATGATCGACGGACCGACACAATCCAACCGCCCAACCTCCAGAACATTTAACATGACCATCCAAGACGCAGTGGCTGCAAAGGACGTGGTGTTAGTATAATCCCAAACAATGATATAAATGTTTATGTATTATTTAATTCGGGTGCCGCCTATTCTTTTGTATCTGAAGAATTTGCTAGTAAACTTAGTACACCCCGAGAACTATTAGAAAATCCCTTGAGCATAGAAGTTGCGAATAAGGAAGCGATCCCTGTAGAATACGTTTATCGAAATTATCGCGCAAACATTAGAGAACATGAACTGAGCATAGACTTGATTCCTATTAGATTGGGAGAATTTGACATAATACTGGGAATGGATTGGTTGTATAACCATGCTGCGATAATTGACTGTCAGAACAAATGTGTGAACCTTCAGACTCCGAGTAAGTCTAAGGTAGTGTTTTATAGTAGCACATCGCTTAAGCAATCATGTTGCGTTACGATGATGCAGGCCAAGAAATTGTTAAGGAAAGGATGTGTAGGTTATTTAGCTTACATCGTAGATACTCAAAAAAGGGGAGTAGAAATTAAGGATATATCCGTAGTGAATGAATTTCAAGACGTGTTTCCGGACGATTTGCCTGGTCTTTCGCCAGACAGAGAAATTGAATTCGTAATAGACTTAGTACCGAGAACGGCACCAATTTCAAAAGCTCCATATCGTATGGCGCCAGTAGAAATAAAGGAATTGATGATACAACTGCAAGAGTTATTGGATAAGGGTTATATTCGGCCGAGTGTGTCTCTTTGGGGAGCACCAGTGTTATTCGTTAAGAAAAAGGACGGATCGATAAGGCTCTGTATCGATTATCGAGAATTGAACAGAGTAATGATCAAGAATCGATATCTGCTACCAAGGATAGACGACTTATTTGATCAACTGAAGGGAGGGAAATGTTTCTCAAAGATCAACCTACGAACAGGATATCATCAACTGAAAGTGAGGGATGAGGACATGCCGAAGACTGCATTTTAAACCCGTTATGGACACTACGAGTTTTTGGTAATGTCATTCGGTTTGACTAATTCTTCGACAGCATTTATGGACTTGATGAACAGAGTTTTCGAGCTATACTTAGATAAATTTGTGGTAGTTTTTATCGACGACATTTTGATCTACTCAAAGACAGAGGAAGAACACGCTGAACATCTGAAGATTGTTTTAGAGGCACTAAGGAAAGAAAAGATGTATGCAAAATTTTCAAAGTGTGAATTTTGGATGGAGAAGGTTTAATTCTTAGGTCACGTAATGGATAAGAATGGAATCTCAGTAGACCCTGCAAAGGTTAAAGCAGTGAGTAATTGGGAACAACCGAGAACACCGACGGAGGTGAGAAGTTTCTTAGGGTTAGCTGGGTACTATCGAAGATTTATCCAAGATTTTTCTAAGATAGCAACCCCGTTGACTAATCTGACGAGGAAGACGGTGAAATTTTATGGACCGACAAATGCGAAAAGTGTTTTCAGGAGTTGAAAAAGAGATTGAGTGAAGCGTCTGTGTTAGCATTACCAGATGATGCGGGAAATTTTGTGGTGTATAGTGACGCATCGCACAAGGGACTTGGTTGTATGCTCATGCAACATGGCAAAGTCATTGCGTATGCATCATGACAATTGAAGGATTACGAAAAATGATACCCTACTCATGACTTAGAGTTAGCGGCAGTAGTTTTTGCGTTAAAGATTTGGAGGCATTATTTGTACGGAGAGAAATGTGAGATATACACGGACCACAAGAGTCTGAAATATATCTTCACACAGAAGGAGCTGAACATGCGGCAGAGGAGGTGGTTAGAATTAATTAAAGACTACGACTGCGATATTCTTTATCACCCGGGAAAGGCAAACGTGGTTGCCAACGCTCTAAACAGGAAAGGAAGGGAGAAATTGTTTCATTTGACGACTCAAGAAGAGTTGATAAGAGAGATGGAGAAATTGGAGATAGAAGTGAAAGGACCAAAAAAGTCTAGTGAGAAGTTATTTATAATGGAAGCTTGTCCGACGTTGTTGGATAGAGTAAAGGAAGCCCAGGAAAAGGATGAAGAGTGTGAGAAAATCCGAAAGAGGATCACAAAAAATGAAGAAGAGAAATTCTGAATGGATAAAGATGGTATCTTAAGATTCGAAGGAAGAGTGTGGGTACCAGCGGTAACCGAGTTAAGGGAAGAGGTTTTGCACGAGGCACACAATACGACATATTTCGTTCATCCGGGAGGCACAAAGATGTACCGAGATTTGAGGCAACATTTTTGGTGGCCCAATCTAAAACGGGAAGTCACAGAGTGCATTAGTAGATGTTTGACTTGCCACGTGTAAAAGCAGAGCATCAACGGTCGAGTGGTTTACTATAATCGTTGGAAATAACAGAGTGGAAATGGGAGCATATTACGATGGACTTCGTGGTAGGACTTCCAGTTACGCAGAAAGGTTATGATGCCATTTGGGTTATTGTGGATCGACTTACGAAGACTGCACATTTTCTATCGATCAAGATCCATTACAGTTTGAATCAATTAGCGAGCCTATACGTAAAGGAGATTGTTTTGTGACATGGAGTGCCGGTGTCTATTGTCTTTGATCGACATCCGCGCTTTACGTCAAATTTTTGGAAGAGTTTGCAAGAAAGAATGGGAACGTAGTTGAGGTTGAGTACGGCTTATCATCCTCAGACAGACGGACAAAGTGAGCGAACTATACAAACGTTGGAAGACATGCTTAGAACTTGTGTGATGGACTTCAAAGGGAATTGGGACGACCACCTACCCTTAGTTGAATTTTCTTATAATAATAGTTACCATGTGTGTATCGGCATGCCACCGTGCGAAGCTCTTTACAAAATAAAGTGTAGAACGCCATTATGTTGGAATGAAGTCGGAGAGCGACGCATACTCGGACCTGAGTTAGTACAACAAACTGCTGACGTGGTGACAGTAATAAGAGCCAGACTTATAGCCGCTCAAGATCGCCAGAAGAAGTACGCAGATTTGCATCGGCAGGACTGAGACTTTAAAGTTGGCAGTTTCGTATTTTTGAAGGTATCTCCATGGAAGGGAAAGATCTGTTTCGGCAAGAAAGGAAAACTGAGTCCAAGATTCATAGGACCGTTCGAGATACTAAAGCGAGCGGGCGAAGTGGCATACAAAGTTGCGTTATCACCCGAATTGGAGCACATCCACAACGTGTTTCACATATCCGTGTTGCGACCATACAAGGCTGACTACAAGCACGTGATTTCTTACGAGCCCATTCAAGTGAAGAAGAACTTGGCGTATGAAGAAATTCCTGTCCAGATATTAGATAGGAAAGAGCAAACCTTGAGAAATAAAGCCATTTCATCTATAAAAGTACTTTGGCGTAACCACGATGTCGAGGAGGCAATGTGGGAGTTAGAAGATAGGATGATGAGGGACTATCCCCATCTATTTGTGTAACCTTGTAGCAATTCCGGGTTAAAAATTTTATAAGGGGGGAGGATGTAATACCCGAGAATTTTCTAATATTATAAAATAAATATATTAATGGAAATGAGAATTCATTTGAATATAAATGATTTTGTGAGTTAACTAAATTATATTAAATTGAATAATTATAATAATTGAGGAAAATGTGGAGTTTATAATAAATTTGGGAAGCCTTGTGTGGCACCGTGATGAGATATGTTAATGATGATATTAATTGACGAATGAATTATTAAAGTAAACAATTAATCTATATTAATTATTAATTATTATTAAAGAATATTAATTAATTGTTATAAAATATTTTATGGTGATTAATTAATAATATGTTATTATTATTATTGCAAGAAATACAATAATAATAAGCAATGTGTTTATAAAAATAATAAGATATTTAATCATATAAGTGTTAATCGATTATTATAGAAATTAATAATCAATGAGGAATGGATTAATTAATATTATCGTTAATTAATCAATGAGATAAATAATTTATTTATTTGACATTATGAATAATAAAACAAATAAGTAAGTTATTAATATAATAAGATTATATTAATTGTTATGTGCAAATGTGCAATACTTGAATATATAAAGTATATGGAATACACTTATATTATATAGTGTAGAGAGACACTTAAGCGTGACCATGCAAGTATATATAAACTATAGTGCAATGTGATTATACTACACATAGAAACCATATATTATATGAAGCATAATGTGATTATATTATGTACATAAACTATATAGTAAAGTTATTGAATTGTGAAAAGATGCATGATAATGCCTACGTGACTATGTGAGTAGATGGACATCAAAATAATGTACATGGATTGTATGTGTACAAGTTTCTCTTACTATATTGACATATTACTTATTCATTGGGAATACATTGTGGCATTTCATTATAGCCTAACTATACATTATATAACCTAAGTGGGTATATACATGTTAAGCCTTAGTGTTGTATATATGCATGAATGCTGGGTTTATTTTTGTTTGTCCCATATTAATAGACATTCTCCCTCACACGTGAAATGCTCAAGCTAGTCTACTCCCTATCTCTTCCTCAAACTCAGTAAAATCATAGCTCATGATGATCAAGGGAGTGGGATTCATGATGAATCCAACAACCGTCTACCAACTTCTTTTTAACCTCCATACAATTCAAATTTTCATTGGTTTGATTCATGGGAAGATAGGAATGTCTGGATATTAGTTTTTCTATATATACGAACTCTTCTCCTTCACATTTCAAATTGCTGAAATTTGCTAGAGTGTTGAGTGAGAGCCTTATATATCAATGTTAGTAGAGAATTCTATAGCAGCATTAGCAAGCTTAATTCGTGCTTCAAAGGTATAATTCCATTCCCTATCTTCATTTTCATTCTCTGATAAGAATTTCAATTTCATGGACTTGGTATGTAATCCATGAAGTTATGATGAAATGTTGTTTGTTGATTACTGTATAAAACTTACAATCATATAAGTATACAATGTGACTTGCTAACAATCAAATGTATATAACAACTTCCATGTTCTTCATTTTGTTTCTCTGTCGAATTTTCATTCTCCGTCAAATTCAAATTCTTGATTATGTCAAATTAGATGACAATTAGATTTTAGAATGTTTGTTTAGTTGTTTTATAGCCTTAGAAACATGTTAAAACTAAAATGTGGGTGATTAGAATAAATTTTGTGAAGTAACTTTGTGTTTGGGCTGGAAGTCTGCCGAAGCAGACTGCGTCTTGATTCGAACCAGGCACGGCGTAGCTGCGCTGGCATTACACTGCGGCGCAGCGCAGCTACGCAGGGCCCTGAAACCAGTTTCTGCAGCCTACTTAAAAATCTGTTATGTATATATTATGAGGTTTGGTTTAAACAAGCATGCTAGCTTGTGTAACATATATATGTATAAACATAATGAGGCAATGTAAGCATGTTTTAGTATATTAACATCCATGGTTAACAAAAAGCGTATGGTTTTCGAAATGAACTTAGGATTTCAAAATGGACGTTGATTAGTTGTATCCATTTTAGACATTCTGACTTTTGAGACACGTTTGTATGACCTAGAAACACCTGAAATGTATGTTCACTTGTGTAGATAAGTTTCATAATGAAATACGAACATGCAAACCTCATTAGTAACGAAAATGTAAGTTTTTACAAACGAACTTTTGACATGTTTATACCATATAGGAGTTCTAATTTTTCAAGCATGTTTATATGGCCTTGAAATGCGTGTCAGACCTATTGACTTATGTATACATATTTCATGATGTAACACGAACATGTTAGTAAGACTTACTAATGAAAATATGAGCTTTGATGGTGAACCTTAACATGTTGTTACAAGATTCGTATTCTGAAAGTTATGATCATACTTGATAGTACTTTTAGACTTGTTAAAGTATCATTCATGTTTTCCTAAAACCAAGTTTAGCGTAAACAAAGTATGTTTTCAACTAATAACTATGATAGTTACATGTATGGAATACGAATATTCATAAGCATGCCTAATATATGACTACCTTATATGTTTACAAGGTGAGCATGCTAAATTTCGTAACGTCATGACCTTGAATGACCGTAAGTCGTCAAAAGTATTAACATAGAACCTATATCCTGTAAATTGGTCGTGAAAGGGGTGAACGAACATGGAAAGACTCTCTAATATATATACGTGCTATGTGGTATCATATCTTGATACGTGGATCCGATTTTGACGGTTAACTTATAGTAATGCTATAACTTGCTAAAATAGAATATGTTCGCTATTTGTGGTAGTCTCACATGATAGTAATGATGTATAAAGATGATTAACTTGAGAAAAGAGGAAAGTTAAGGGTAGAAATTATATTAATATAATACTATATAACTGTGTCGCTAGGTCAAGACTTATCTTCTATGATTATCGTATATACGAGATGAGATATATAGTTAAACTATATGACTAATGAATATCATATATACTTAACTATATTACGATAGGATTCGAAAAGTGTTGATTAATTTACGGGGATAAACTACGCTTAAGGCAAGTTTCCTAACTTACACTCTTTTACGGTGCAAGTATTCTATCCTTGTACAATGCAAGTTATCTTACTTACTCGTTCATTGAGCTAGTACTTTTAAAACTCTTGTGAAAGCTATTATTCATGTTAAACTTGGTATTGTTCTTGAATATTGTGAAAGTGTCTATGCCATTCGATTCGGCTAGACTATATGCATGTTTATAAAACTGTCCAAACCTTTTAATTGGTGCAAAAATCTAAAAACTGAGTTGAACAACCCTTATGGTAAGGGGGGTGTTTATTGTTGGAAGCCCCAACACACGCGTGATTATTACTGTGGTGTTATGCATAACATAAAGTATTGTAGACTGATCATCTATCATACTTATTTCTTTTGGGTTATCAGTTTAATATTGATGATTCTAGTAGATGTTTGATAGTCCTTAGTGGCTGCTCAGTATAAATTATTTTATCCAGTTGGATACATTGATAGCCTTTGAACTCATATATATCTGTTGATCTATATTGAATTTCATATTCCAAAGATTTGATTCCAGAATTGTTGATATTCGTTGTTCATGATATTATTCTAAAACTCTGAATTATCTTAGAGATTATACTTTGATATTTCAAACTCGTGATATAATACTCATCACCCTTATTGTATATTACTTGCTGAGTAATTTGTGCTCATTCTTGCTTTCCCTAAAACTTTTCATTGAAGGAAGAGCAGGGCGAACCTTCGAGTGTTGAAAAGGGCAAGGGCAAGGCTACCAACTAGCTTGTTCCTTTATGTTTAAAATTGTTATGTTGTATTAAGACTGTCTTCAGACTATATTTAAGCTTAAGAAGGTTTATGTAATAAGTCTTTATTCGATATTATTATGTAATCTATTAAGTACTATAGGTTGTGAGACTTGGGAGAATAATTATAATAAATCATTGTAAATTATTCTAGATTAGATCTTCCGCTGTGAATGTGTGATTTTAGTTATTATTGTATTACCATGAGCACATGATGAACCGAATTCGAGTGACCAAGTGGAGGTCCGAATTTGGGGGCGTCACAGTTATGTTAGCTTGCTTTCAACTTCTTTGACCTGTTACTCTATGCTAAAGTTGTCACTTCTCTAAACTAGCTGTTGGACAAAAACATACATTGAACTTCGATTTCAGACAAGGATGATTGGAGAATGCATTGGAAAGATCAAAGTGCAACGCTCCTTATTGTCAGTCCCTTATCAATTCTGACTTGCTCTACGAACTAGGTCAATCGTAGAGTCTGATGAAGAACATATAGTCTAAGCTTGACTTTGCTCAACGACTTAAGCTCTACGTTCTGCTCTATGAATTGAGTCCTACGACTAGAGAAGCACTCTACTATTTCTCTCTATGGTCTGCTCTACGATGCTTGAGTAGACTCTACGAACTTCACTTTACTATACGATCTTGAGTGAACTATACAATGAGAAAATAGGCTCTATGATCACCTACTAGATGCTCTACGAACAGATAACTTACTCTGCATTTATATCTTCATTTTACGATTAGGCAGACTAGCTTTACAATCGTTTAATAACACTATACGATCGATTAAGGCCTATTTTCTACACATCGAATCAGCTCAATGAGATCAACCTACCAAGTTTGATCTTTCTATTCTACGTCCTTGTACATTACTATTTCATTAAGGACTTTACAAAATCTGCTTGTACAATTATACTTTAAACATATCATCATCAAATTAAACATGCGGACTCTAACAATCTCCCCCTATTTGATGATGACAAAACTAATAGTTTCAGAACATTCATTAATTCTACAATGCAATTGCTTGAAATTAAACATGACTTAAAAATACAGTGAACAACTGTATTGCTTGAGCAAAAAGATGAATTTATTGATGTACAAGTATTTTGCACAAGGTATGAAAGATTATAAATATATACAAGTAAATTTTGAATAAGTACAAATATACCTCTTTACTTAGTATTTCTATCTCATTCCTCTCTTCCTTCTCGAGTATACAATTCTTGTGCAAAATCCCTTAGGCCAAGATCAGGTAAATCGATTCGTTTTTCCCCAAAAACATTAACTGTAATGATAGAAACGATCAAACAATCTTTGTAAATGAGATTATGTGAAATTATCTAATAAAATATAATTTTATTAATAATTTATGCTTTATGCGACTTAAGGTCGTTATATGACCACACTACGTGTTATGTGAGCGTTTTTGAGTGTTTGAAGGGTAAATGTGAAAAATAAAATTGTTCCGAGAAAAGACGTAAAAACACTATTCACCCTAAAAACGCAACTTCATTTTTTTGACTTTTCGGATTATGACATAGTGTTTCTTCGGAAAAGGGGGATCAATGACAAAATCGGATTTTTGAAAAATCGAAAGTTGGTTTTTCGGCTAACCGAGCGAATTACGAAAATGTAACCGAAAAAGTTAGAAAACCTAACTGGATAAAAAAATGTCTAACTAGAATTAGTTGGACTGACCAAGCCTAGGGTTTACAAGTCTTGGCTAGGGTTTGCTAGAATTAGCTAGGTTTGAGCCAAGGTTGAGCTTAGGGTTTGTAGAGCTTGTCTAAGGGTTGAGCCAATGGTTGAGCCTAGGTTTTGAGGTGGCTTGTCTAGGATTGAGCCATAGCCTAAGTCTTTGGGTTAAACCCTAAAGACTTAATGCCAAAGCAAGGTGTTGGTGTTTATCCCACATGGGATAAATAAGTGCATGGAAAGGCTTATTTAGAAGGGGAAAAATGGCCCATAGTGGCCGGATATATGGAGGTTTGAGGGGAAAAATGGTGAGTCATGAGGCATGACTCACCTTATCCAAGGCCAAACATTATGTGCCTTGTCCCCTCATTAAGATATCTTTGCCATTAAGTGGTTATTAAGTGCCTTGTTTTAGTTTAATTGTGGTTTTATTAGGCTAACTCAATGGGGCAATTAGTAAGCTTTTAATTATGAGGGAGAAGATATTTTGTGACTTAAGTTGGGTGACCAAATTATAATAAATGGAAACTAGCTTTTATATAAGCAAACTAAGTATCATCTCTTTCATTTGTTACCAAGTATTTCACAATTGTTTGAGAGAAAAGAGAGAAAGCAAGAGAAAAGCTATAAAGCTAAGGAGAAGAGAGAGAGGGGCGGACATAAGAAGGAAGAGGAAGGAGTTCAAGGATCAAAGAGCTTGTCCATTAGAGCTTGAAATAAGAAGAAGAACCTAAAAGGTAAACATAGCTAAACTTTCATCTCTTTAAATTTTTTCTTTGAGTTTTATAGTTGTTGGTGGTTGTTGATAAGTGAATATCATGGTAGATCTGGAAGTTTTAAGGTGTATATGAAACCTTGTTAAATCACCTTAAATTTTCTTGACAAGTGAACCAAAGAATAAAACATAAGCCTATACGAGAGGATGAAAAGATTATAATTAGTAGACTATAAATGGACTCGTATATATATTTGTCTGTATATTTTTGTGTTATTCCAGAAGATGTAGTCATAGATATGTAAGTTTTTAAGATGTTCCAAGTATAACGGAGGAAAAATACCCTATAACGAAGTTATGGGAAAATTTTCTGTAAAAGGTGTCAAAAGTGAAAAACCCTAGCTTGGTACCCCTTTTTAGGCTAAGATATTTATAGTTTTAGCTTCTGAAAAGTTATTTCTTTCCCGGGGTTATGAATTTTGGTAAGCACATGAGCCGTAGGCTCAAGAATAAGCTCAATCTGACTTTGGATGTATTAGTTGTGACATTTAGAAAATTTAACGTTAAAACGTCTGTCGACAAAAAATAGCTTCCAGAGGACTTTTGAATTTTCTGACCAGCTAAAGAACCTTAAAAATTATTTTTCCTATGTAGATGTGTATAGGATGTTACAAGGAACAAAATGGTTCAAGAACGGACTCATTCCGATATCGGATGACGAAGTTATGAAGCAACGAAGTATGTGGGGAAAAGTAACAAAAATTAAGTTTGGGAATCTAAGGTTGGGCGTATATACACTAGGTATACGCCGAGTTCCTGTCCTTCGGTGTACACGCTGCCTAACGACTAATTTTGGGCGTATATACACTAGTCAAATGTTAGGCTAAAATCAACTCCGACATTCTTTAGTAAATTGAGCATAACTCTTTCATATGAACTCCGATTGAGGTGATTCAAGATGATCCAAAAATCTAAGAAGTAGACCTACAACTTTCATTCAATAAGAATTGAGATTTATAGTCGGGATAAGGTTGAAATTGAGGCTCTTTAGAATTGATGTGTAATCGGGGGCAAGGCATAGTGGATTATTAGGAACGATATGACGCCAAGCAATGTTTGGCTAGTATTTCCAAGTTCTAAACATTAGACTTCGGAAATATAGTCTAGAGGAATGTAAACCAAGGAATGGTAGTTGAATTGAAAATATCAATCATACACAATGGTGTGTCGGTTTGACGTTTGGGTTAAACAAGTTGGGTGTGCAACGTATGAACGTCGAAACACTAAGTCAAATGTTAATGAACTTAAATAATGTTTCAATTCTTATGAGCAGCCATTATATAATATGTAAAAGAGTTAAAGTAAACCATGAGTGATATCTATACATGGCTAATTGGTATGTCTATGTGCACTAAATGTGTACGACTTTCAAAGGGCGAATAACACAAAAGTAATAAAGACCGCTAAGGTAGGTATTCTAACTCCATTCAACTTTTGTTTGAATGTTAATTTGAAGTATGTGGATGCATATTCTTTTGAATAATCTTTATATATGCCTCAGTTTACATAATATTTATCGGTTGTGTAAACTTTAGACTTATATAAACTCTCTGTTGGTTGTAAAAGTATTCAGCTATGCTATAATTAATAAATTGTTCAAGCTTTGCTATAACACATGAATTATTCAATCTTTCAAGTTTTGATATGCATGAACTGTTTAAGAAGTATGTCAATGCCAATTGTATCTGTAACGCCCCCAAATTAATACTAACATACATCTAACCATACATTCGTACTAATAGGAAAGTAATTACTAATTGTTACAAGCCTATTATTACATACCCAGGTTCTATGACCTTTAAATCTTCTTAACATGATAATTAAAACAATAATTATTTACAATAAACCTATCTATTACAAATAGGTTCCATAATCATCTTATCCGTTCATCTTTCCTTTACCCTTGTCCTTTCCTGAACCTTCAACACGCTCAGTTTTCGCTGAAAATATTTAATTTAAGCAAGAATGAACATTTACATTCCCAACAAGTATAGTAGTTGTATATAAAACAATAAAATCAAGAATCATACTTTCATACTTCTAAACCTTTAATAACTAAACAAAAGTTGTGAAGAGATCTCAAATGATATAAAATTATTATTTTCAAAACATATTTTGAAACAACGTAGTGACTTTAGCTGAGCGGTCATAAGACCTCGAACTTTCATTTTCATTTTTGAAAAGGGTTTGAATAACTATTCTGCTGTAAACGGTCATAACTCACGAGTACGTTGGGTGATCAACCCTTTGTACACTATATTGATAAATTCTATATGGCGAACAACTTAATTTGCATTCTTCCGTCACTCGACATTACATGTCGACAACATAATACATTTTTTCCCATATTAGGGTTATTCATTCTCAGACTAAATCCGTACCAAGTAAAAATTGGTTTGGAAGCACTACTTAACTCAATAACAATTCGAAAGATCATATTTAGATCATAAAAAAGTTTTAACATGTGTCTAGTAAATACAAATTACATTGACATACTTCTTAATTTCAGAACTTGAAAAAGTTAGCAATTCATGCGTTATAGCAACGCTTTAAACATTTGATGCATTATAACATAGCTGAACAATTATACAACCAACAAAGTGTTTGTATAAGTATGATGTTTACATAACCGTTAAACATTGTGTAAACCGAAGTATACATAAGGATTATTCATAAGAATATATATCCACTTACTTTAAATCAACATCCAAATAAAGGTTGAATGGAGTTAAAATACTTGCCTTAGCGATCTTGATAACTTTAGCGTTAATCGCTCCTTAACAATGCTACACATTTAGTGCATATAAACATACCAATTAGCCACGTATAAATGTCACTCGTGGTTTACTTTAACTATATTCTATGTTTTATAATGTCCGTCTCATAAGAATCAGAAGACTATTTAAGTTTATTAACATTCGACTAGACGTTTCGATGTTCGTACGTCGTACGCTCGACTTCTCTATCTCGAATGCTTAACCGATATGCCATTGCATATGATTAACATATCCCATATACCTACCAAACCTTGGTTTACACTTCTCTAGACTATATCTCCAAGGTCCAATGTTTAGAACTTGGAGATACTAGTCAAACATGGCTTAGCACCAAAATGGTCAAAAGAAACCATCACGGTTTGCCTCCTATCGCATAATACTCCTAAAATTTTCCCATTTTAGGCCTTTATCCCGACTTCAATTTTCCAAATTTAAAGAATAAAAGTTGTAGGTCTGCTCCTTAGCTTTCCGAAGCCTCTTGAATTACCTAAATTAGAGTTCGTATGAAAAGGTTATGTCTAATTTACTAAAGGACGTCAAAGTTATCTCACCCACTGTCAGATCAGCGCGCCCCAGGGGCGTGCCCTAATCTACACCAGCAGGGTTTTTTGGTGCCCATTTTGCCAAATTTTTAGATTTTGTCAATTTCGACGCATCTATTTCGTTCCTTCATAACTTGCTCGTCTGATATCAAAATGAGCTCGTTCTTGTGTCTATTTCATCGTTGTAACAAATTATTCAAATTCCCCATGGATAGAAAAATTTTCACAACTCTCTAACTTTTCGGGAATTAGGCTCAAAACCCTTCCGGGAGCCATTTCACCGAAAGACGTTTTAAATGTCGAATTTTTTAACCCTCATAACTTGTTAATCCAAAATCGGATTGAACTTTTTCTTGAGCCCATGGCTCACATGTTCACCCAACTACATATCTATCGGAAAGAAATAATCTTCTAGAGACATTAACTACCCACAGACTTGGTTACAAATGAAGTACTAAGCTAGGGTTTCCTTATTTAACACCCTTTTTCGGAAAATTTTGTCATAACTTCGTTACAGCATATTTTTCCACCATTCCACTTGAAATATTTCCACCACACACTTAGCTATGATTTCATCTTTTTAAATCATATAACAAACATATATACAAGTCCATTTACAGTCCATTATTGTCTTGTTCATCCATACTCATTCTTAAGCTTAAATTTTAATCTTTGATTCACTTGAAATGCTTGATTAAGGTTGTCGACGTTGGAAAAAAATCTTCGGACAGATCTTCCTTTCCCTAATTGTTTTGAATGTTTTTCTACCCTTGTTTGTCTTATATGTTTTATGAAGGGTGAAATTTTTAGGAAAAGGCCAACATATATCATGTCGACAATTTGAAAGGTTTATAGAGCCGCCAGTTCGTATATTTGAAATGGTTGTAACAACTCAACTGAGTTTTGGTTGATTTTGCAAGTAGGCCCAATTACTGGATGCTATCAAAACTTGGCCTTGGAAACTGAGATTCATAAAGTTCGGGGGCTCGGTTAAGCGAAGGGAAGGTGTTAAGTACCCCCCGACTTCAATGAAACACGGTTACTGCATCTTTTCAATTTTTTTCCTTTTTTATTTGCAACGTGTGTGTGTATGAAGCAAGTAATTGAGCCTTCGTGTTTGATTTGAAAGTAGTGACGTGCTTCGTTGGACCTATATACGAAGGGTTTGATTTGTTTGAAAAGTCCATTTTAGAAAAAGATATGAAAATGACGTTTTAAAAGATGGTTTTCAAACCCTTTCGCTCGCATAAGAATTGAAGCCTTTTGATACTTCCATTTTATTTCTCATTTGCTTGATTTGGATTTTATTGTCGGGATGCGAAACATCCTCGACCACAGAATGTATATACAAGTGTCGGTCTTCTTATGTGCATGAAAGTCATCCAAGTGACCTTAGGATGGCAAACCACAGTGTACTATATTGAGGCCTTAAATCCGGATAACCGTTTTAAGGTCCATATGATTTACATTTACAGAAAAACTGGCAGGATGTATTTACAATATGAAGTTGTCCATCATGGGAATCGGATTTAGGTCCGTGTGTTTGATCATTAATCCCATAATTTTTAAGCTCACAGAAAATGATCCAGAAAGCCTGCACATCATAAATATTGCAATAACAATGCTAATTTACATCTAGACGTCTCAAGACAAAGGATTCATCAGTTAAATCTTTGTATGCACGTAGACAAAGCTTCCCGTTCTCACTAGATATGGATCTAAGGGTCGTGTAGTCGCTTTAATATTTACAAAACTAGAAAGAAAGTTAGATTTAATAAATCTTAGCCATTCTAGCTTCCCGGTTCTGGTTTGACCGATTTTGAACCGTTTGAAAGTTAGAAGTGGCTAGATTTAGATGAATCTAATTCACAAAATTGACATTAAAATATATTCATATCAAATGAATAATTAAAGAAAGTATTTAATCAAATTGAATAAAGAATATATATATGCTTATATATATATATATATATATATATATAAAGCTGTAAAGGGCCACGGATTTCTAATCCAGACCCGACTAAGAAAATGTAAATATATATATATATATATAAGTTATAAAGAGCCACGAATTTCCAATCCAGGCTCGACTGAGAAATGTATATATATATATATATAAAAGCTGAAAAAAGCCACGGATTTCCAATCCAGGCCTAACTAAATGAAATGGTAATATATACAGTTAGTATATATATATATATATAAGTTGAAAAGGCCACTGATTTCCAATCCAGGCCAAACTGAGTTAGTATATATATAATTATATTTATATATATATATATATATATAAAAGCGATAAAAAGTCACGAATTAACAATCCAGGCTTAACGGAATTGAATGTTAATATATATATAGTCAGTTATATATATAATAAAGCTAAAAAGGCCACGAATTAGCAATCCAGACCAAACAAAATAGTATGAATATATATATATATAGTTATATATATAAAAGCATTAAAAAGCCTCAGATTTACAATCCAGGCTGTACAAGCAAAGAAAAATGCATATATATACTTATATATAATAAAAAGTAAGTAAGAAAGGCCACGAATTTGAGATCCTGTCGAAACCAGAAGCTAAAACTTCACATGTATGTTCACATATATATGATAAAGCAATAAATAGCTTCTGATCGTAAAAAAAACTTACAATGGGCAACTCCACGGTCTCTTTGCCTCTCGGAGGGCTTCAAATCTACGTTTCCACTGGTTAAAATATGATATGTTGTAGAATATACGTATGCAAACGTATTAGAAGAATAAAATCCAAGTTTGGAGTATTATAGGTAAGGCTAAGTGTCGAAATAGATGGAGTTTCTCTGCTTTTTTCAATTTTTTTCTTTTTTTTTGCAAGGGTGGGGGGTCTTATTTATAGACCAGATGGTAGCGAGTCCACTCGCGGCAGCCGCGAGTCTACTTGCGGCTCCCCAACTGGGCCCCGCTCCCATGGGTCCCATTGTCTTAAAGTACGTACACTCCGACCAACGCGCTGTCTACTTCGAACCTTCATAACTTTCAATCCGGGAGTTGTTTGAGGCATGCTATACCTTTCTAGAAAGCCCTTTAAGAGAGCTACACAATGACATGGGATTTGAACTTTTTTGAATCTTGGAAGATGGTTCCATAACCAGATATTCAAATTTTCGCAGTTCGTCTGTTGTAATGTCTTGTACTATTTTCACTCGGGATTGATGTTATGGTTCCTTTTTACCCTCATATCATCGATTTGGCTTGATTTTGACTTGATTAGACGTCAAGTCATTAAAATGTCCATTTGGCCCTTCTAGGGGTTGTCTCCAGGATTGACATGGTTTTCGACTATTTTTCGGGATTGTTTCCGAGGTTTTAATCACAGCCGACTCTGTTCTTACTCAGGGTTATCTCTGAGGTTGACTTGGTCTCCTAGGGTTGTCTCTGTGGATGATTTGATGCTTTGGGGTTGTCTCTGAAGGTTGATTTGGTCTCCCGGGGTTGTCGTCGGGGTTGATGTATCTCCTGGGGTTGTTACAGGGGTTTGACTTGACATCCCAATGTTATAGCCGGGGTGACTGTATCTCCTGGGGTTGTCGTCAAGGTTTTAATTGACATCCCGGTGTTGTCGTCGGGGTGGTTGTATCTCCCGGGGTTGTCACCGGGGTTTGACTTGACATCCCGGTGTTGTCGTCGGGGGTGATTGTACCTCTCGGAGTTGTCATCGGGGTTTAACTTGACATCCCAGTGTTGTCGCCGGGGTGGTTGTATCTCCCGGGGTTGTCGCTGGGGTTTGACTTGATCTTTATACTTCCAGGATTTTCTCTGGAAGGTAAAAGACGGTTTTTCCCTCCTACAGGGTTAGTAACAGGAATGCAAAATTTTGAGTGTCTACAAAGGTGTTTTAACATATGTAAAACACATAACCCTTATGTCTCCAAGATCCTTCTATGATCTATCATCACATAAACCAACCACTAACAAGCACTTCTCTAACAAGTTAGAAAACTTAAAAGAAAAGTGATGAAGTGGATGAGTTTGATGTTCTTACCTTCTTGGTTCTTCTTCTTCTTCTTGAACTTGATTCAATCTTAAATCTAGCTCTCTTTTTCCTCCTTTATGTCTGGCCCTTCTCTTTCTCTTTCTCTTTCTCTCCTCTCTTGCTTTCTTTTCAGCTTTTCTAACACTTAGGAAATGTTTTGCAACTAATGAAGTATCTAACACTTGCTTTGCTTATATAAAATGTAGTTTACTCTTCTTACAAGTTGGTCAGCCAAATTAAGTCATGCTAAGTCTTCCCCCTCATGTTTAATAACTTACTAATCAGCCCCATGAGTTTGCATAATCAAACCATAATTAAATTAACTCAAGGAACTTATTGGCCACTTTTTCATTAAGACCACTTAATGAGGGGACAAGCAATTAATGGCTAAGTTCTTAGGTGTGGTGAGCCATGCCTCATGGCTCATCAATTGTCCCCCAATCTCTCATAATATCTGGCCATAATGGCCTAAAATACCCTTTATTGTGTCACATTTCTTGGTGAGTCACAACTACATTATCCCATGTGGGATAATCATCATCTTTGCTAGCTTTGTCTCCAAGTCTTTAGGGTACTCATTTTATTAAATAATTTCCACATAAGCTCATTTACAAATATTGTTTGATCGTTGCGATCATTACATTCTTCCCCCCTTATAAAGATTTCGTCCCCGGAATCAACAACATAAAACATACATCATACAAAAAGCTGGGGGTAATCTTTCTTTATTTTATCTTCGAGTTCCCACGTTGCTTCTTTGGAATCGTGGTTCCTTCATACAATCTTCACCAAGGGTATATCCTTGCTTCTTAAAACTTGTTCTTTTCTGTCAATTATTTGTATTGGCATTTATTCATGCGTCAAGTCTTTTTTAACCATTATAGGTTCATACTCTATTACATGCTTATAGTCAAGTTTATACGGTCGTAAAACTGACACATGATGTGACGTTGTTGAAAGTAGTATGCATATAAGCCAATCATGTATGATGATAAAGCATATACTTTGGAGATAATCTTATTTATTTATTAATAAAAGTATTTATTTATTAAATGCATTTAATTATCTACATGATGCTGTTTTTATAATATATAAATAATCCATAGTTTTAAGCAATGCTTTTAGAATCATGATGTTGATCATGCTATTGAGATCTAAATTCTTAGAAAGCTTAAAAACTAAAATAGTTCCTAATCGTTGGATTACTAAAAAGGGGATTAAAAAATTCGGATAGATTGGTACATATGTTGCTTGCTCATTGGATGAGGTTGATTGATCTCATGATCATTTGTGTGGAGACAATAAAGCAAGTATGTAAGTCCTTATTGGAGAATAAGTTCACTGAACGTGACTCACTATGGAATACCTAATGGAGTTTTACTTGCCTGTCAATAGGAATTTCTAATGTGATAGTAGTAGAAGTGATCCTTAGACTTGAGATCAACATAGTATCTTGTATGTAATGAATTATACTTTGAATTATTCCTTAAAAACCCTTAGGGTATATCAAAGGGTATGCTTGGGTATAGAGAGTTACATATGGAGATAATGAATGATCAATAAAGAATCTACCACTTCTAGTAAAAGAAGAGATATGTCATATGTGATTCATTAAATGACAACCTAGTAGTCCTTGGCCAAGGCAGAATGAAATTAGAAAGGAGTTTTTAATTTACATTATTTGGAGTTGTGCATTTTCTAATCAAAATATATATAATTAAATAAAATAAAACTTGACAGTAATTTCATGTCTTATATTTAATTGAGACATTGTATGGTGGAAGGATTGAATTGTACGGTAACTATTTACTCACAAGTTCTTTTATGATTAATGTTGAAATCTATATTATCTGAAAAGTCGTTGATCGCTAGGGAGGCTTATCCCTATTGTAGAATAAATATTATTTATTTAAATAGATTATTAGTTTAATTTATTTATTTAAATAAGATTAGAATTATTCTAATTGATTTATTCACAACCGATTTAATATGGAGAACCTAAAGGGTCACATCATAAAAGGAACAATAATTATTTAAGAAGATAATGTCATAATCGTAATAATGCATTAAGTGTAATTAATTTAATCTATGGTGATAGAATAAATTAAATAGCTTAATGTTTATTATTTAATATTTTAGAAATATTAAATATTAATTAATAAAGAGGAGTCTTATTAATATTATTATAATTATTATTTTAATTTCTAAAGGAGTTTAGGAATTAATTTAATATTAGTACTCTCATTTATTCCTAATAAGATTAGGAGAAAAATTAATTAAATGAGTTTAATTAATTAATCCCAATATGTTGGGTAGCCTAATTAATTAAAGGAGTTTAATTAATTAAATAAAATCTTATGTCTAATAGGATTAAAAGGGTTGACCAATATCTATATAAGAGGAGTCTTATGATAGATATCAATTGATGTAATTCCAATTGTTGGAGAGTACTCCTTTTCTATAGAGGATAGAAAATTAGGGTTTAGCCAACCACCCTCTTTCTTGAATAATTCATATACCTTGGTGTATCACCTCTAGAGGTCAAACACTTAGGTGACTAACGTTGATCAAAGGAATGAATCTAACCCAGAAATTCAAGGAGATCACGAAGAACAAGGAGTTGAACTCGTACCTATGGAAGCTTCGTTCTACAAGGGTATGATTCCATAACTTCTTATTTATCGTTTTAAATTAATAATTTGCATAAATGATGATCCAAGTAATGGTTTTGTAGAAAATTTTTAAACTCTGATATACCATGCTTCTGCTTATTTTGCAATTTGATTGCGTCACGATTTCGTACATTACCAACAGTGGCATCAGAGCCAAACCTTTATGCAATTATTAATTGTTTTGATTCCATATATGTATGAGTATATATTTAGAATAATTTATTTGGCATAATTAGTTGTATAAAATTATTTTTTTTATGAAAGAAAAAAAATCGTAAATAAGTTTTTTTTTTCTTCGCTGCTATATCTGCCACAAATTCCTTTATTGTTTTATAAAGTGATTCAATACTAACAGTGGTATCATAACTAATATATTATATTATATATATATAAAGTGATCAGTTATGTTAGTTATGTTATATTATATTATATTATATATATATATATAATATTATAGAATATAACATACCTACGGTTATCTAATTCACATCCTGATGATTAGTTATGTTATATTATATATATATATATATATATATATATATAGTCCTATTATATATATAAATATATACGGTTATTATTATATAATATATATATATATATATATATATATATAATATTCTTAATAATTTTATAATTAAAATAAAGAGTTTATTTTAACCTTGAACTTGAATTTCATGCAATTTAAAATTGTCCATTAAATGATACTCATATATATATGAAATGATTTTAATTCATGAGATGAATGATTATTTATTATTGCATATAGTGATATGTATAAAAATAAAAGGGGTTGCTTATGGACTATTGACCAATGTGATTGAATTTTATTTTAGTTGAATGATTGAATGAATGAGTTTTATTAAATGGGGTCTGCGTACCTCGTCTTTTTTGATTTTTTTTCTTGATGTAAAATTCTATCTCCCTCTTATGTACTTCCCCTTGACTGCTGATCAAGGTTTTTATTTAAATTAAATAGTTTATGTAATATGAATAGTTAGAACTCTCTTGAAGAAATTGGAGACCAAGGAGCAAGGAGCGCATGAAGATCCGTTTGTATGAAACCCGGGTTTAAATGTAATAGTTACGTTTAAATTTAAATTCTTGCACTCTTAGGTTTGACCTTTTGGTTCACTTGGTGGCTCTAGTGAACCAAACTAAAATAAAAGTCCATAATTAATCCGGGTAGAATATAGTATTTTATATGTGCATGCTAAGTATTATATATATTATATTTAATGCAGATATGCTTCGCATGTTTAATAAAATGACGCAAATTTTATATATTTATGTGCATGCGAGCTCAACAAGATGAGACAAATAATAATAAATCCCTCAAAAAAATTATATTAAGTCTAAAGCGTTCAAAGATATTTGGAATATCGAACGTCGCCTTCTAACATGATAAATTAATAGAGTATTAAATATTTAATATGAGTTTGTTGTGCTATCCAGAAGACAATTATTGCGTATTTAAGATATTAATTTAATCACATTTGATGCTTATCAAGAAAACTGAACAATAATATTGTATTCGAGTTTTATTCCTCGTCATTCTAATCTTCTTCTTATAACATTTCTAGGACTTAACTCATCCTATACATCTACGTATGTGAAAAGAATCACCTTTTCATTATACGTAACTTAAACTTAACTTCTTATTCTCTAAGGTCATAGCCTAAGGTACCCTTACCTAAGGTGTATAACCTACAGCTCTGATACCAACTGTAACGACCCCAAAAATCATACAATAATATTCTCCTTCTTGATCGTTAACAATACAACTTTAATCTATCTTTACATCATTATTCGATATTAAAATCACTAAAAATGTGGAATAATTTAAAAAATTTATAAACTTCTTTCTTTATTGCCCTGAATCGCAACCTTTACATTACATAACTTTGATTCAAATCTAAATCATGAATCGTTACAACGAAATGACTATACAAAGTCTTACATTACAATTATTATCCATATACATCGGATAACTCAACTTTACAGCTTTAGATCTTCATTACAATTAAGATATTAAATGCATTTCTTATAAAGCATAAGTAAGCTTCTTGAATTACTATCGAACTCTAACATTCAACTAACATGTATCATTACCTTGCCTCCTTGACCTGCAAAAATGGTTATTTGCAAGAGTAGCTCGACAGCTCAGCAAGAACTAACAGTTTTCATGCATCACGTAGTACATAATTAACATGCTCAACATACATCTCATAAACATTAAAGTAACATGGCATACATGCTTTAATCACATAACAAATATAAAGATTGAGTTCCTTACTCAATCAACATTCTTAAATCAATCAATGTAGTCATAAATTGACTTTAACATTTCATGCTTGCAACATATATAACATAGCATGCTCTTTGCAATACATTTTAAAATAGTTCATAATATCATCAAGTTCACATAGAAAATATGAACCGAAAGACTTGCATGGCTCGTAGATTACCAATTACCGAAAAATAACTTATAATAATCTGCTTCATCAATCCTACACACGTATTACCATACACATCAACTATTAGTCACCTAGCAACGCTTATCAAACGTCTAAGTAAATTCTACTTTATACTTTCTAATTTACACTTCGTAATTCTCTTCCATTTACTCGTTTGACACTCACTGTCAAACTTATGTATTATTAACAACATAAGTTAATTATCCCATAACTACTCCTCATAGTTAGTTAACCAACTTAGGTTAACTCAATCCTCTTTAACTATTAAGTTAATAGTTACTTATCACATAATTAATCGCATCAAATAATCACATAATTAAGTCAAATAATAATTCCATACTCATATTAAATTATAATTAAACGAATTATAATTTAAACATCCACTTTAATCAAATTATAATTGCACCATTTATAATTTACTTTAAACCATTACTCTAATTATTCAAATTACATCATGCATTAAATTATAATTTAAACATATTATAATTTAATTTAAACCATTACTTAGATTATAAATAATCAATTTCAATTCATGCACTCATTAAATTATAATTAAATAAATTATAATTTAAATTACACATTTACCTTAATTATAATTATTCCAAATTATAATCACATATTAAGTTATAACTAAACAAATTATACTTCAAGTTAAACATTTACTTTGATTATAAAACTAATCAACTATATTCATTATAATTAATCCAATTAAATTAAACCTTTACTATAATTATAATTATTTCAAATTATAATTTCACATCATATATTTTTAATATATCTCATTACTATTATTTAGCATTTTAATGCATGTTAACAGGCCATTAAATTATTACATAAACTTAACTTTTCAAAACAAAGGTCCTTTTTTTTCTGCATAACCCCCGCCGGGGCGGGGGTTCAAGGCTTAACATGCCCGCTGGGGCGGGCTTCAAACTTTTAAAAATCTGAATACCCCCCGCGGGGGCGGGGGTACTTGGCCTTGCAAGGCTCGCCGGGGCAAGCCCCCTGCTGCGAACCAAAACTGCTTCGCGAACTGTGTAGAGAAAAAGTCAATTTGGCTTATTTCTCCACACCAAGTTCCAATTCCAATCAATACAATTCATAACATCTTAATAGAAAACATAATTTCTAAACTTCTAACATGTTTCAACACATTTAATCCTTAAAACACATAGTTTACAACAATAAATTCCATGATTTTTGAAGAAAACCAATAAAATCTCTTATTTTTTGATCTTCTTGTAAACCTTCGGAATAATTTTGATTTTAAGGAAAAATAAGCCTACTTGGGTATTGAGTATTTACTTTAAGAAAATTCTAACGATAGGCAGAAATGCCTATGCTTTATTCTTCAGGAAAATGGATATCTCCAGAAAATATTTTAAGTTCAACCCCTTCTTCAAACTCCGATTCGTTTTTTTTAGCAAGTGTTCTTGATGAAATTGAACACTGAAATCTATTTTTAAATCAAAATACCCAATCAAAACATATTTAAATTTGTTTATAAACATGTTATCAACATCTAACCTCAATTTACACAATCAAATCACAATTTTTAATTTCAAATAGACCAATTATCAAACTATTTCACTATGACTTTTGATGAACATAAATTTTCTCATATTCATCATGAATTAACCAACTAAACCATCATACAATTCACTTATAAGCATCTATTATCATAATTCACATATAAACTTTATGTTATAGACACCATATAACATATATCCCCAAAATCATAAGTTTTCATGAATATTCATATTTTCATAAAACTAAAACTTGAATAACTTAAGAAAATCTTAAACTCTAAAGTTAGAGATTATACCTTTCCTTTGCTTAGGAGAACAAGATAAAGATGATGATGTTTGACTGTCTCAAACTTCCTCTTCCTCCTCCTTCTTTCTCCCTTCTTCTCCTCTTTTCCCTTCTAGGTTTTCTGTGTTTTCTCTCTAACACATACTAACCCTTTTGTTCTATCTGACTAACATCTATTCTTCTAACTTCTAAACTAACGTATATACAATACACATATAACCAATATATTATATGTATAATTATATAATATAACTCCCAATATTTAAACCACCATATTTAACACCATAATTATAATTAATATAAATAAGTTATAATTTTGAATATCAAAAGCCTAAGGCTTGTTTGGCAAAACTCATTATTTTTTTAAAAAATAGGTTTTTAAATAGTTAAGGCCCCGTTTGGCAAAACGGATTTAAAACAATGTAAGGGCCTTGTTTGGGAAAACAGTTTTAAAACTCTTTTAATTCTTTTAATAAATCATTTAACACATATTCTTAATGTTATCCTTTAACTAATTAAATCTTAACATTATAATTTAATTAATTAAAAGTTAACATCAATTAACCACATAAAAATTATCACATAATTATAATTACTCGCTAATTATAATTGTATGTAACACTCATCACATTACTCATCTAATTTAATTATCTCAATTAAATTAGAACTATAATATAAAATCATTATATCAATTAAATTAAATACTAAATATTCATTTAATTAATATATTACACTTAATTATATATTCCATAATAATCACATAATTATTTATTTAACTCAATAAATAAATCAATTAAAATATTTATTTATTCTAATAAATATTAAAATTAATATTTAAATTCTCTTCACATTAATTCACATATTTCACAATATATTACACGTATACACATACTTAACTCAAAACATCTCGTAATAAGAATTTTATTTATTAAATTTTCATTTATAATTCTTAAAAATTCGGAATGTCACAAGCGCTGCAGCGCCATTGGTAGTTCATTATGTGGCGCTGCAGCGCCACCTATGCATTTTAGCCAGAGAATTTTATTTAAGTGTACAATTCTTTGAGAATGTTAATTTAATAATTATAAAAGCATGTTAATAAAATTATATGTTAACTAGTCAGAATTAGAAAGCTGAACAATGATGAGGTTGTCCTACGAGTGAAAAATGGAGCAAAGGTTGTTGCATTAGCTGTAGGCACTTATTGTTTAGCACTGCCTACGGGCAAGTCCATTAATTTGAATAATTGTTATTTTGTTCCGAATATCATTAGAAATATTATTTCTATTTTCATATTAGATATGGATGGATATGACATTATAATAAAGAACAACAGTTGTTCTATTTATAATAACAATATTTTATAGGTGTTGATAATTTGCGAAATGGACTTTACATACTTGACTTGTATGAAAATATATTTCAAATTGAATAAACTAAGAAAAGAAAAAGAGATGATGTTAATTACACTTATATGTGGCACTATAGACTCGGTCATATCAATGAAATAATATTATCCAAGTTGCATAAGGATGAGCTCTTAGAGCTATCTAATTATGAATCATATCTAACTTGTGAATCTTGTCTCATGGGTAAAATGACTAAATCTCCTTTTAGTGGAAAAGGAGAAAGAGTTGCAGAGTTGTTAGCGTTGGTTCACACAGACGTTTGTGGACTTATGACAACGAATGCACGGGGAGGGTATTCTTATTTTATTACTTTCATTGATGATCACTCAAGATTTGGATGTGTATTTAATGAAATACAAATCTGAATCATTTGAAAAGTTCAAATAGTTCAGAATTGAAGTAGAGAAACAAACTGGCAAAAGTATTAAGATTCTTCGATAGAATCGAGGTGGAGAATACTTAAGCGGTGAGTTTCTCAATTACCTTAAAGATAATAGTATAATCTCACAATGGACTCCACCAGGAACACCACAATTAAATGGAGTATCTGAAATGAGAAATCGAACATTATTAGACATGGTTCGTTCCATGATGAGTTTTACCGATCTTCCAATTTTCTTCTGGGATTATACCCTAGAAACGGCTGCATAACTACTTAACAAGGTGCCTACCAAATCTGTGACGAATGAGTTTGTTGAGTTGTGATTCTGGGACAGAATCCTTTTAAGGAGGGAAGATTGTAACAAACGAGATTTTTGTATTTTAATTTTAAATATTTATTTAATTAAATAAATATTTAGTTGATTTATTTATTGAGTTGAATAAATAATTGATGTGATTGTGTGGCAATTTGATTTATGTGATAATTTTATTTTATAAGTTGAAGTTAACTGTAATTTAATTAAATTAGAATATTAGAATTTAATTGAATAAAGTGTGACATTTAAACTATGTAATAAATAGGTTATTAAAATAAATTAAAAAGGTTTTAATTCAGTTTTACCAAATAAAGCCTAAGTCTTTTAAAATTCTATTTTAATTCAGCTTTTGTCAAACAAGCCTTAGTGGCTTTTGATTTTCAAAAATAACATATCTAATATATCTTTAATAAGGGATATTAAGTTTTGTCAGTTTATATTTTTTATTATTATACGTATTATATCTATATCAGTTTATATTACGTAAAGTTAAGTTAGAAAAGGAAGAACAGAGAAAGAAAACTAGAGAGAAAAGAAGAGAGAAGAAGAAAGAAAAAAGAGGAAGAAAGCTCTGTGAAAAGAAAAGAGGGTTGCTATCATCTTTTTCTAAAGCTAATCTAAGGTAATAATCTAACTCTATAATTACTAATTTATGTTCTTCGTTGTTCTTCATGAAAAATATATTTTTACTTCTCTGTGGTTGAAGTTTTCATGATAATCGTGTAAATATGATTTATATATGTAATTTGTGTTATAAACTGCTTATATATGATTTGTATGTGAGTTTAAGTTGTTTAATTCATGAAAATATGATGAACATGAAGAAATCATGTTCATAGCAATTTACAGTGGAGTATTTTGAAAAAATGGCTTCTTTAATATAAAAATTGATGTCTAATTCATACTACTTTACGTAAATTGATTTTAGATTGTGATAACATGTTAAGAAATGAAAATAACATGATTTGAATGAAGTGATTTGGTTTCAAAACAAAGTCACAGTGTTTATTTTTGTCAAGAACATTTAACAATGGAGTTTTCTTCAAAATCATGGAATTAAAGATTTTTAATTGATTGTTGTGATGTTTATATGTGTTAAATCATGCTAGAAACATTAACTTGTGTTTCTGTAAAGTTCTTGTATAAAATATGTGAGTTAAAAGTTATGTTTGATCGGAGTTAATAAACCAAATTGGCTTTTTTTATGATTTTCGCGAGGCTGTCTGCATCCCACTGTGTTGTGGCGACGCAGCGCCTGTTATGTGAGTAAACAGAGCGCTGCAGCGCTAGAGCAGAGTCAGGTGACGTGGCACAGCACCGCAGCGCCAGTTCTATGTGCTAACTGCAGCGCTGCAGCACTGAGACCGGAATGTAGAGCGTGCTGACGTGGCATGGCACAACAGCGCCGGTTCTATTCCATTTCACTCGAGCTGCAGTAGCGCTGCAGCGCCATTGGTAGTTCATTATATGGCGCTGCAGCGCCACCTATGCATTTTAGCCAGAGAATTTTATTTAAGTGTACAATGCTTTGAGAATGTTAATTTAATAATTATAAAAGCATGTTAATAATATTATATGTTAATTGGACAGTATGTAATCCTATTTTTAATATAAGATTTATGATTTTAAGTTATAACTTGTTTAGGTTGGACATGGATAATAATAATAAATGTGGTTCGATCATGTTATGAACTAACTAATGATTGAAGCTAATGATTAATAGTTGAGAGTTAACTTGAATTGGTTAACTAGTGATGTGATGTAGCTATATGATAACTAATTTATGTTGCTATTGTTAAAAACGTGTACATAGGATAAATTGTGGAATGAGTTATTATTTGCTAGCTTACGCACGAGGCAAGTTTCCTAATTCTTACTTCTTAATTGAGCAAGTTATTTTATTCTTTATTGTTGTTGAATACGTAAGTTCTTTAATTCCATATTAAACAAGTATCTTATTTAATTCCCTTATTGAAAATAGTGTAATCTTGACTTAATTGTTCAAGCAAGATTTTATTATATCTTTCAAATGCTTTAAGTTTACTTCTAAAGCATATTTGTTAAGTATGATGTCTATTTTTGTGACTCATAGTTATTCCATAACTCTTTTTTTAACAAACTCTTAAATTATTGTAAGTTTGATTCAACTACTCCTTAGTTGATGATAGTTGAATTCTAAATTACCCTTTGAGCTAATCCAAACCAAACTTTCTTTGGTGCGGACTCATTAATTAAAGCTGAGATGAACAACCCTATTATAGGGGATTACCATGCGAAAGCGTTAAGATGTTTGTACACAATATATTGTACGAAGGGCTGATCCCCTTAAGAACTAGTTAAGAGGTCCATATAGTCTAACGACTGTTAAAGGTTTAAGTAAAAATATTTATAACCTGGGACATCGTTCAAGGTCTTGTGACCCTCAAATGAATTCTAAATCTTGTATTCAATTCTTGATTTTCGTTGATAGAAATGTTATTCAATTCAATTGAACTTATTCAGTGATATGTCATCATTATTGATTGTTATTTCAAGTGTGTTTTTGTTTGCTCAGTCTTGCATATATAACCATTGCAGCCAAAGTTGAGAAAGTTGACGAGCCGTCAACCAGTAAAGGCAAGGGCAAGATGAATAAGTGAAGACTTGTTTAAATTGATTATGCGATTTTGTAATAAGACTTTATTTTATATGATATTTTATTTCCGCACTTTATGATGATTGTTTAAGGTTAGAAACCTGGGGAATGTTTTATGACTATGTAATCCTTTTATAAGAAAGATTTTTATTATTAAGGTTGTAATTTATTTTGCATTCCCTATTATGGGCAATTAGTTATGTTTTATTTAGATAGTGAACACCAAATTATGTGGAAATGAAGTACCCAGATTTGGAGGTGTCACAAAATCCGTCCCAAAGACCCCATATGAGATGTGGAAAGGAAGAAAACCAAATCTTAAGCATGTTAAGATTTGGGGTTGTCCAGCTTATGTCAAAAAGTTTGAAAATGATAAGCTACAACCTAAATTCGACAAGTGTAGATTTGTGGAATACCTTAAAGAAACACAAGGGTATTATTTCTATCATCCAACTGATCAAAAGGTATTTGTTATGAAACATGTTGCCTTCTTGGAAAAGGAGTTTATCCATGAAGGGGTCAGTGGGAGTAAGATATATCTTGAAAAAGTTCAAGAACCACAAATTACTACAGATCAAAGTCAGGTACCTGATCAAGTGGATGAACCTATTGTACAACACCATATTCATAAATCTGAAAGAGTACCGAAGATACCTGACAGGTATGGATTCGCCATAAAGGAATACGATGAGGTACGCATCATGAATGATGATGATCCATTGAATTACGAACAGGCTATGAGTAATAAAGACTCAGGAAAATGGCTAGAAGCCATAAAATCCGAGATGGACTCCATGGATGAGAACCAAGTATGGACTTTGGTTTCACCACCTGAAGGCATTAAGTCTATTGGGTGTAAATTGGTCTTTAAAAGAAAGACTAGAGCGGACGACAAGGTAGAAACCTATAAGGCCCGACTGGTTGCAAAAGGTTTCAAACAAAGACAAGGAGTTGACTATGATGAAACCTTCTCACCAGTAGCTATGCTCAAGTTCATTCGGATTTTGCTTGCGATTGCAGCTTATTACAACTATAAGATCTGGTAGATGGACGTGAAAATGGCCTTCCTCAATGGGAAACTTGAGGAGGATGTGTATATGACACAGCAAGAGGAATTTGTTTCAAAGATTGGAACAAATCAAGTCTATAAGCAGTAACGATCCATTTATGGATTGAAACAAGCTTCTCGTAGATGGAACATCCGTTTTGATGAGACAATCAAAGAGTTTGATTTTATCAAAAACGAGGATGAACCATGTGTGTACAAGAAGGTTAGTGGGAGCGCTGTTTGATTCCTTGTATTATATGTTGATGATATATTACTAATAGGGAATGATATTCCTATGCTACAATCAATCAAAATCTGGTTATCTAAACACTTCTCCATGAAGGACTAGGGAGAAGAATCCTATATTTTGGGGATAAAGATTTATAAAGATAGATCCAAAAGGATGTTTAGCTTATCCCAAAAAATGTACATTGACTCGATGCTAAAGAGGTTTATCATGGAAGATTCCAAATGAAGTCTCATGCCGATGAGCCATGGAATACATCTCTCCAAGAAACAGGCCCCAAAGACACCTGAGGAGAGAGACCTTATGAGTAAGATTCCTTATGCTTCAGCAATAAGATCTATCATGTACGGTATGATATGTACTAGACCGAATATCGCTCATACACTTAGTGTAACAAGCAGATATCTGTTGAATCCAGGAGAAGAGCACTAGAAGGCAGTGAAAAATATCCTAAAGTACTTACGAAGGACTAAGGATGTATTTCTTGTCTACGGTGGGTCTGAATTAAAACTCGATGGCTTCACAGACTCAAGTTTTCAAACGGACCAAGATGACAGTAAATCCGTTTCAGGGTATGTGCTTACCTTAAACGGTGGCGCAGTGAGTTGGAAGAGTTCAAAACAGCAAACAGTTGTTGATTCAGTGATAGAGGGAGAGTACATAGCTGCAAGTGAAGCTGCAAAGGAGGCTGTTTGGATGAAGAAGTTAATAACCAAACTTGGTTTGGTTCCTAGCATTAGAGGAGCAGTCCCCTTGTACTGTGACAACACCGGAGCTATTGCACAGGCTAAGGAACCCAGGTCTCATCAGAAATCCAAACACATATTGCGGCGATTTCACTTGATCAGGGAGATCATTGAAAGAGGAGACATCACCATGGAGCGTGTAGACTCTCAAAACAACATTGCAGATCTATTTACTAAAGCTTTAACACAACAGCAGTTTAATTGTCACTTAGAGAAGATGGGTATGAGATACCATGGCGATTGGTTTTAGTGCAAGTGGGAGATTGAAAGTAGTATGCATACAAGCCAATCATGTATGATGATAAAGCAAATAATTTGTTAACGATCTTATTTATTTATCAATTTAAGTATTCATTTATTAAAGGCATTTAATTATCTACATGATGTTATTTTTATAATATGTAAATAACACATAATTTTAAGCAATGCTTTTAGAATCATGATGTTGATCATGCTAATGAGATTTAAATTCTTAGATAGCTTAAAACTAAAATATTTCCCACTCGATGGATTACTAAAAAGGGGATTAGTAAAATCGGATAGATTGGTACATATGTTGCTTGCTCATTGGATGAGAATGATTGATATCATGATCATTTGTGTGGAGACCCTAAAGTAAGTATGTATGTGTTTATTGGAGAATAAGTACACTGAACGTGACTTGCTAAGGAATACCTAATGGAGTTTTACTCGCCTGTCAATAGGAATTCCTAATGTAATAGTAGTACAAGTGATCCTCAGACATGAGATCATCATAGTATCTTGTGTATAATGAATTATGTTTTGACTTATTCTTTAAGACCCTTAGAGTATATCAAAGGGTATGCTTAGGTGTAATAAGTTATATATGAAGATAATGAATAATCAATAAAGAATCTACCGCCTCTAATGAAAGAAGAGATATGTCCTATGTGATTCGTTAAATGACAACCCAAAAATTCTTGGCCAATATGGAATGAAATTAGAAAGGAGTTTCTAATTTACATTATTTGAAGTTGTGCATTTTCTGATCGAAATACATATAATTAAATAAAATAAGACTTGACAATAATTCTATGTCTTATATTTAATTGGAACATTGTATGGTAGAAGAATTGAATTGTACGGTAACTATTAACTCAATGGTTCTTTTATGATTAATGTTGAAATCTATATTATCTGAAAAGTCGTTGATCGCTAGGGAGGCTTATATTTATTGTAGAATAAATATTATTTATTTAAATAGATTATTAGTTTAATTTATTTATTTAAATAAGATTAGAATTGTTCTAATTGATTTATTCACAACCGGTTTAATATGGAGAACCTAAAGGGTCACACCATAAAAGAAAGAATAATTATTTAAGAAGATAATGGCATAATCGTAATAATTTATTAAGTGTAATTAATTTAATCTATGGTGATAGAATAAATTAAATAGCTTAATATTTATTATTTAATATTTTAGAAATATTAAATATAAATTAATAAGAGGAGTCTTATTAATATTATTACAATTATTATTGTTTTAATTTCTAAAGGAGTTTAGGAATTAATTTAATATTGGTACTCTCAATTATTCCTAATGAAATTAGGAGGCAAATTAATTAAAGGAGTTTAATTAATTATTCCCAATGTGTTGGGAAGTCTAATTAATTAAAGGAGTTTAATTATTTAAATAAAATCCTATTTTTAATTAGATTTGAAGAGTTGACTAAATATCTATATAAGAGGAATCCTATGTTAGATATCAGTTAATTCAATTCCAATTGTTGGAGAGAGTACTCCTTTTCAATAGAGAATAGAAAAACTAGGGTTTAGCGAACCGCCCTCCTTCTTGAACAAATCCTCTTTCTTGGTGGATCACCTCTGTAGGCTAAATACTTGGGTGGCTAACGTTGATCAAAGGAAGGAATCAATCCCGGAGATTAAAGGAGATCGCGAAGAACAAGGAGTTTAACTCGTATTTGTGGAAGCTTAGTTCTACAAGTGTATAATTCCTTAACTTCTTATTTATCGTTTTAAATTAATAATGTGCATAAAGGATGATCCGAGTAATTGGTTTGTAGAAAAATTTTAAACTCTGATTTTACCATGCTTGCGCTAATTTTTGCAATTTGATTGCGCCATGATTTTTTACAAACCTAACAGTGGCATCAGAGTCAAACCTTTATGCGAGTTATTAATTATTTTGATTTGATATATATACTGATATGTGTTTTTGAACAATATAATTGGGCATAATAGTTAGCTAGGAATCAAGTTTTTGGAGAAAAACTGCATAATACGCGAATTGGAAAAATTGATTCTACTAACTGGTGTCACGGCGCCGAATTACAGTGAAATTCCTGGCGCTGTAGCACTGGTTCAGATTCTGAAAAGGCGACCCGGCGCGGCAGCGTCGTCTCTGGTTTTCTTAAAAGCTGCTGATGTGGAGCGGCAGCGCCGAATGCTAGTTCACTAGCAGTGCAGCAGCGCCATCCCACCAGAAAATAAAAAATATTTTATTTTATTTTTAAAATTAAGATAAAAGGTTTATTTTAATTAAAAATTAAAATCAAATATTTTTCTGTAATTCTAGATTAATAAAGGAGTTTATTAGATTTGGAATTGGATTAAGATAAAGATGTTTATTTTAATTAGAATTGTATTTCATGTTAACTAATTAGAGTTGGAATTGGATTCCATGATAACTAATTAGAGTTGAAATTGGTTTCCGAAACTAACTAGGATTGCCCATTAAATCGATATTAATGTATATATTAAATATTTTATTTATTGATGTATATGGTGATATGTATGAAAATAAATGGGGTTGATTATGGACTATTAACTAATGTGATTGGATTTTATTTTAGTTGAATGCTTGAATGAATGTGTTTTATTAAATGGGGTCTTCGTACCTCGTCTTCTCTAATTTTTTTTTGATGTAAAATTCTATCTCCCTCCTATGTACTTCCCTTTGACTGCTGATCAAGGTTTCTATTTAAAGTGAAATAGTTATGTAATAGGATAATTTAGAATTTTCTTGAAGAATTGGAGACCAAGGAGCAAGAAGCGTGTGAAGACCCGTTTGTAATGGAGCCCGGGTTTAAATGTAATTATTATATTTAAATTATTTTCTTGCACCCCTAGCTTTGACCTTTTGGTTCACTTGGTAGCTCGAGTGAACCAAATTAGAATAAAAGTTCATAATCAATCCGGGTAGAATATAGTATTCTATATGTGCATGCTAGTATTATATATATATATATATATATATATATATATATATATATATATATTATATTTTATGCAAACATGCTTCACATATTTTAATAAATGACGCGTATTTTATATATATATGTGCATGCGCGCTAAAAAAGATGAGACTAATAATAACAAACCCCTCAAAGAAATTATTTTAATTCTAAAGCATTCAAAGATATTTGGAATATCGAACGTCGCCTTTTAGCATGATAAAATTAATAGAGCATTAAATATTTAATATGAGTTTGTTATGTTTTTCACAAGGCACGTATTAAGTATTTAAGATGTTAATTTATCACATTTGATGCTTTTAAAGAAAATTGAACAATATTGTTTTGTTATGTTTTCCATAAGGATAATATTTTTCTTTTTTGAATATATGAAAGTGCTAGGTTGGACTTAAAGGTAAAAACTTTAATTTAACACGATTTTGTGTACAATCACAAAGTATGTGGGTTATGAGTATAAACATATGAGCCCTAATGTGATATGATAATGTATATTCAGTAACATCTGTTTGTATTAACTCTAACAGCCACCCCAGCCTAAGACTATTAGAATTAATATCTACATTAGGAGTCGGTCTACTTCCGAGTATTTTTTCAACTAAATTGAACCACTCCGGAATGGTAGCACTCCCATTATTAGTATATGTCACAAGGAATCCAAGAGTGGGAAGACCCATTAGTATCTCCACATCCTGGAGGGTGATAGTACTCTCGCCAATGGGAAGATGAAATGTGTGAGTCTCCACTCGCCATCTCTCTATCATGGCCGTGATCAAAGCACGATCATATCTAATTTCTCCTATTCTATATACTCCATAAAATCCAGCTTGTGCAATACTATGAAGAATGCGCAAATCAGGGTGATTTTCTCTCCTCTACTGAAAATACCCCCCATCAGCACGCCTACATTTAAGGGAAGGCGGCTCCGGCCAAATGTATAAATAAGTTAATATTACCAACTTCATAATTAAATTATTTTTATTGTGATATGAATATTTAAAATTAAAAACTTAGTGTTATTATTATTATTATTATTATTATTATTATTATTACTACTACTATAAAATAAACAAATAATACTTACCTCGCCCCGCCATATATTTTCTGAACGATGGAAAGATTGAAGAGTCAACAATGATCCGTTAATAGGACCTAGGTGAATCCATTCATCAGCCATATATTTATTTGAAAGTAAGAAGGAAAAGAAGAAACAGAGAGTAAAAAGTGAGAATGCATGAAAAAAAGAAGATAGCAAGTGAGCTTGATAGACTAAAAGAGAGAAAGTGAGTAAAAAAGAGAGATAGAAAATGAGACGAGAGATTGTTACTTTTATAGTTAAAATTAAGCATTGAATGTTCATGTAAATAGCTAGACTTGTAGGTTCATGTGACACCTTTTTCAAAAGCATTGAATGCTATGTAAATAGCTAAACTAGGATTGTAGGCTCATGTGACACCTTTTTTTCTTTTCAACTTTCCTGATATGTTTCTTAAAAAAAAGGTTGAAACGCCACTTGAATTGGCTTCAACTCTCTCTCTCATCTCTATTAGAAAAAAAACAACTTTCCTTCTTTTTCAAATTACATTTTTACAAAACATATATATATATATATATATATATATATATATATTTAAAACGCCAATTGATATGGCTTGAGGTCTCTCTCTCATCCAAAACCCAACTTAACTTTTTTTTTAAATTACCTTTTTATCAAAAAAAAAAAATCAAACGCCAATTGATATGGCATAAGGTATCTCTATATCTCTATTCACTTTCAGATTACTTTTTTACCATAAATAAATAAATAAATTAAACGCCAATTGATATGGCGTGATTGCGTGAGTCTCTCTCTCTCTCTCTCTCTCTCTCATCCAAACTTAACTTTTTTTTAAATTATTTTTTACCAAAAAAAAATTGAAACGCCAATTGAGATGGCGTGAGGCAGACTCTCTGACTCTCTCTCTATTCACTTTCATAATTTGTTTAATAAAACAAAAACAAAACAACGCCAATTCAATTGGCGTTTGGCGATAATTTTTTCCTATTTTGCAAAAATAAATTTGTTTTTTTAAATAATTAAGAGAATTTTTTAAATTTTTTTTTTAAAAAATCTGATTAAGTTAATCTAATAATTTGATTAAATTAATTTAATAATTGAGAAAGTTGGGAAATTTTGGACATAATCTAGAAAGATGGATATGATTGAAGCTATTCTTAGAAAATAATCTTGGCTTTCGTCCCTCCACGTTTTTTAACCTTACTTACATACATAACATTTTCTTTAAGAATACGTTATAACCTTAAAACCAAAAATTATCCCTTATAAACCCACAATATTTTTATATATCTAGCTACAATATTTTGTCAAAAAACGTTGTGCAAAAAAACACCACAACATTTTTTATAAAAACCTTGTTGTTTAAGTGTCATCTTTTTACTGTTTTGTAGTAATGGAGAATTTTCAGTTATAGGTGAAGGGGAAGTTGCAAGGGTGGAATCAATGGTAGTGATGGTGATGGTTTGGGTGGTGGTAGAGGTGGTTGCAGCAAGGGTTTGGTCAGTGAAGAGGATAAGTTTGTTTGGGTGTTCGCTAGATATGGTTGAGTAGATACGGCCGATGAATGATGTTAGAGTTTACATATTTTAATTTGATGATGAATAAGCTTAATGAATATTTGTACCAATATGATTTGTACAGTCCTTATAAAGAATTGATCAATTGTAAAAGGATTTAGAATAGAAAGATCAAATAATGTTAGGTTGATCTTAAAAGAAGCTGAATTGATGTATAGTTGATAAGATGTTGTAAGATCATAAGGTTACCCTACTACTTAAAAGTACAAGATCGCAGAGGTAGCACAAGATCACAACTACATTAAGAGGATCGTTGAACTTTGTAGAGTAATCAAAACTCTTTTCTTCGTAAAGCCACTTCAGACCATTAAGTGAATAAGTGATCCTTTCAGCCAGCTAAACGATCGCTGCTAAAAGCTCGATCGTAGAGCAGTCAAGTCTAACAAACTGACAGACATTGGAGCGTTGTAAGTTGAAGGTCCTAATGCACTCTCAAAATATCCTTGGCAAAAATCGAAGATCAGATTATGTGTCTACCAGCTAGTTGATGACAGTGACACGTCAAAGGTGTTAGGTGAGAAAGCAGACTGATGTGACAGGCAAGGAAAAAGGAGATGTCTCCAAGGTTTAAAATGTCAACATCAAGCATCATAGTACATCTGAGCATTTACTTCACAAACGGACATTTTGTAACTGGAAAATTTCTCAGTAGAGTATAAAGGGCAACATGGATTCAACTTTACAAAGAGAGCTGAACATTGATCAAAAGCCAAAAACTCTGCTGAAGTCAAGAACGAACTCAACGATCCAATATACAAATTTGAGTTGTTAAGTACCTGAGAAGAAAAGCTTAACACAATCTTAGCAACACCTCACAACAAACATCTATCATCAGAACATCTGAGGGCTAAGAGTCCTTGTCTTTGTGACCAAATATCCAAGTCTGTTGGGCTTGAAGAGGGCAAAAGTGTCCTAATCGTTGTGAAAAAATATCCAAGTCTGTTGTGCTTGAAGAGGGCAAAGTGCCCTTGTCTGTGTGACTAAATCTTTAGTGGATTCCTACTCAAGAAGTAGAATAGTGGAGTAGGAGTTATTCAGTCTTCGAACCACTTAAAATTGCTAGTGTCTTTGCTTGCTGATTCTATTTCTTTCCTTCTTATTTATTTATTTTTCAATACTGTCAGAACAAATATTTAACTTTGGATCTTCAAGGGGTTTTCCAAAAAGACATATTTCGTTGTGCTTAACTTATCAAGTTTTTGATAATACTTCGTAATCAATTAGAAATTTTAAAATATCTATTCAACCCTCACTTCTAGATCTACAAATGCTAAAGGGAAATAACAAGAGGTATCAGAGCTGGTTCTCACGAACACAAAGCTTACACTTTAAATAGATCCATGGCACAAAATAAAAATGGTTCTGAGCTTGGTGGTGGAAGTAAGCCACCTCTTCTAAACAAAGAAAAAATTGCTAACTGGAAAATGCGTATGCAGGCATAGATGGATGCTATCAACGATGATTTGTTTGAAGCTGTTCTCTCTGTTCCATACATTCCTACAAAGCTCGCTCCCACAATGGATGATCCCAACATGGTTGTGAAAATGCGCGAAGAATGGACAGAAAATGAAAAGAAGCACGTGCAGTTGGGCAAAAGGGCTAAGAGTATTCTATTCATGGCTTTGGAGGATGAACTTTTCGAAAATGTTGTAAATTGTACCACTGCAAAGGAAGTATGGGAGGCATTGCTGGTAATGCATGAGGGAACAGAAGAAGTCAGAGAAAACAAGCAATCTCTTCTAACTCAACAATATGAGATGTTTACTCACATTCTTGGAGAAAACATCACAGCAACTTATGAAAGATTCACCATTCTCTTAAATGCTCTAAAGTCATATGGAAAGGTGTATCCAAATAAAGATCTGAACATTAAATTCATGCGAGCTATACCCAGCAAGTGGGATGCCAAGACCACGGCAATTCAAGAATCAAAGAATTTACATGAAATGACTGTGCAGAAGCTCTATGGTAATCTTCTTACCTATGAGTTCGAGTTGAATCAGAGAGCAAAAACTCTGTCTGAGAATAAAAGAAAAGACAAAGGCATTGCTTTTAAAGCCTCTGAATGAATATCCAAAAGTCCAATCGAAGCTGAAGGAGATGATCAAGAAGGCTTGGATGATGATGATGATGATGATGATGTTGCTCTGCTTGCTAGAAGATTGAGAAAATTCATGAGAAAAGGCAGCAGACCAAGAAGAAATTTCAATAAAGGAAGCAGCAGTAGAGAACAATAAAAGGACTTGTGCTTCAACTGCAAGAAGCCTGATCACTTTATAGCAGAATGCACCAAACCTCTATGAGATGATCTCAAAAATCATAAGCAGAAGCACAACAAGAAGAAATAATACAAAAATTACAAGAAGTCTCACGAGAAAGAAAGATGTGATACCCCCAGAATAGGTCCAATCAACCCAACCCATTCTGAGTCGTCAAACACAAGGTACAGAAACCAAATACAATCTTTTTATAACAAAAGGTCGTGAGAAATACTACCAGACAACTGTGAGTGTTAATACAAACATGTAAAAAATAGAAACACTCAAACTGAGTCCTCATTACAGTTATTATCACACTATTTTATAAAAATAGTGAGGACTACTACTGTTCTACTCTGACCAACACTCTGTCCCCCGACTAGTCCCTGCGACATTCTCATTTCCTGAAGAGGATAATAGAATAAAAGGGTGAGCTCAACTAGCCCAGTAAAGAATATTATGACTAAGATAATAAAGAACAGTTTATCGTTAAACTTCAACAAATCAGATAAAATATGATGGACAACATGTTTTAGATCAACAACTGCAGTGAAAATAATAATTTATCAGAAGAGTTAAGTAGAAAATGATGTCTACTATCTTTTATGATTTAAAAGTCCATAATCAATATTTTATCCCTGTCAATCAATATATATCTCAAATCAAATATTCATCTTTGCACTACGGGCCAAAGATATTCATCAAGTAATCATTAATCTTTGCACGACAGGCCAAAGATATTCATCAAATAGTCATTCATCTTTGCACTACAGACCAAAGATATTTAGTTATATCATCATTTAGGACTGAGGATGATGAAAAATAATATAAATAACGAATCTAGTGTGATAAAGGACAAAGATTAGGGATTCGTAAATCGGTTTATCCAAGTTCAAAAATACTCCATAATAATCAATTGTGGAGCAAAATTCAAGAATGAAGTTCAAAACTTGGATCCAATCAAAGATAGGAACTATAACAGACAACTCGGACAAAGAAAAAATTTAATTTTTTTTGTGAATAGTACCGTATTCGTGAATAGTACCGTATACGTGAATAGTGTCGTATACGTGAATAGTAATCTCGACATAAAAAGGTAAAAATTTCATAATAAAATTCATACCAATATTTCAGTAAAATGATATTGAAAAAAATAACATCATTTACTTGAAAAATAACATCTCTTACCTCAAAAGAATAGTACTTCTGACTGGATATAATGCTGAAGAAAACTTGCACTGTATAGCAACACTCAAAGTATCTAAATACTCACAAAAATACGCTCGATATTATAGAGAGAGAAAACTTCTAATTCTAGTGTGATTTTTAATTCTAACTTAAGCACCCTATTTATAGGAAAATGCTTAGAACGCCAAAGTAGAAAATTTAATAAAATATTATTTTATTTATTTATTTATTTCAACAGACGCCAACCAGCAAAATTTTCCAGCAATTAGCCAACCCCAAGTGGGACCCACCCACACAAAATATGTTTTAATCACTTTTTGTAACAAAATAATTCAGACCCAATATTCCAGAACTTCAATAATTCATAAAAAATAGCTCTTTTATAAAAAAAATACGAATCTTATGTCCATCCCATAGGAAATTTAATTCTCTACAACTTTGTAGAAGAAAGCTTTTCCAAATTTCGAACGAAAAATGAACCAAATTTATATATGGACGAACTTGCAGGCTATAATCAAATTTCAGTCAAAAATGGGGCCCACCAACATATTTAACATGTTTTTTGTAACCAAAAATACTCCGGACCCAATTTGATCTCTTTTTCCTCATTTTATTCATATATCGTGCATTTATTGCAAAATATCACCATTATTATATTATTATATTATCACATTATACACTTATAATGTAATAATATAATAATATATTTGAATGAATTATTTTATCGAATAAGATAAAATATCAACTCTCAATAATTGTCTCTTTAAAAATTTCTCCTTTAAATAAATATTTCCTTATCATTTTTATCAATAATTAATTATTCACAAATAATATTACAGAATCACAATAATGACAACCAGGTCGTTCCCAGGAAAGAGGGGGCTTTCTGATAAGGATTTCTCCTTACTGGCACTCAATTAGAATAACTAACCCCTTTCCTAGACAGAACTTCCTAGACATTGCCAATAATGTTGTCTAATAATATTATTCAAATAATATGAATTATTGATTTGATAATGTAAAATACTGTGCAGTGACAATTATTGAAACAATAATAATATAAAATATTGTGTAATACCGTGTGCTACTGTGCAACAACGCGTATTACTTTATTTTAACCACCGGGTATTTCAATAATGTTAACGGTAACCGTTACGCCGTTATTTATAGAAAACTTATTCTTGTCATTTTTTTCATCCAACAGTTTTCTATTATGGGGCCCACAAATGGCTGCGCTGTCGTACGAATACTCCCCAACAACAAGAATATTCCACGACCAAACAAATATTCCCCGACAACAAGAATATTTTATAACCACTTGCTTATTTTGAAATATCTGCGCATATAACCCATAACTTTCCACATTCATCAATTCATCCCCTTACTATTTCAAAATAATATATAGAGGAAATTTAATTTTATTCATAAAAATTTGGGGTCTTACAACCTCCCCTCCTTATGAAATTTCGTCCTCGAAATTGACGTGCGTACCTAGTATTTCAAAAAGGTGAGGATACCTCGCTTTCATTTCCGATTTCAATTCCAATTCCCAGGTCATTTCCTCAATAACATGGTTTCTCCACAAAACTTTGACTTGTGGTATAACCTTCTTGCGTAGGACATGCTCCTTCCTATCCAAGATCTTGACAGGCACCTCCTCATACGTTAAATCTTCGGCTATCTCGTCCGGTTCTAACTCAATAATATGGTTCGGGTCTTTCACATATTTATGAAGCACGGATATGTGAAAAACGTTATGAACACGAGACATGCTTGGAGGTAAAGCGAGTCTATAGGCCACATTTTCTACTCGATCAAGTATCTCAAATGGACCAATAAATCGTGGGTTGAGCTTTTCTCCCTTTTTGAATCTCGTAACTCCTTTCCACGGAGCAACACGAAACAATATATGATCCCCAACATTAAATTCCACGTCCTTTCGATGAAAATTCGCATAACTCTTATGTCAATCCTGTGCTGTTTGTATACGTTGTCGGATCATTTGAATCTTTTCTGTAGTCATACATACCAACTTTGGTCCCAACAATGTTGTCTCACCCACCTCATCCCAGCATACTGGAGAATGACACTTTCTCCCATACAACGCCTCGAATGGAGCCACGCCTATACTTACCTAATAACTGTTGTTGTAGGAGAATTCTGTGACGAACGAGAATTTTGTAACGTTATTTGAATATTTATTGAAATAAATAAATATTTTGATGATTTAATTATTAAGTTAAATAATTAATTCATGAATTTGTGGTAGATTAATTTAATTATATGTGTTACATTGATTAAATTAATGTGTAGTAATGTAATAGTTCAAAGAATATATTTAATTAAGTTTATTTGATTAAATGAATTAATTAAATAAGCATAATGTTATCCTAATTAATTTAATAATTAATTAAAGAATTAATGAATTGACATAATTAATAAATAAAAATATTAATTATGTAATAATGTGATTTAATGTGAATTATCTTATGTTATTTAATTGATTTAAATAAGATTAATTGAATTAATTAAAGTGTTACAATTAACTATATACTAAACTAGTTAATTAAAATAAATGGAAAAGGAGTTAGGGGTGTTGCCAAACAGGGCCATTGTGGAACTTGTCAGTTAACAAGCAACGGCTATTTATATATATACGTATACTTAATATATCCTAAGTCATTATCAAAATAAAACGTAGAAAATTTTCAGAGAGAAGTCAGAGAGAAAAGTTGGGAAAGTGAGAAGAAGAGATTGAGAGAAATTGAGAGAAGATTTGATTAAGAATAGATTGAAGGATTAACATATATATTTTTCTACAAACTAACAAGGGTAATTCCTTCGTCTTTAGTTTTAGATTCATGTTCTTATATTTTTCATTTACGTAGTCTAAAAGTTCTCTGTGAAACTATGTTGAGAATTAAAGTATGAGATGATTATATATATGTTAGTATATGTTAATAACATATTATATATCATGTATACATGTATTATAGTGATTAAAACTATATAATTTTGCCTTAAATGGGTTTTCAAAGATTTATAGAGTTTTTCATTTTACGTGTTTGGTATAAGTTCTCTATGAATGGAGAAAATTGATAATTGTTGATTTTATAGATATATATATATATATATATATATATATATATATATATATATTAACATATGTCCATGATATATTATATGCCATGTATACGTGATTTACATTGATCACACCAAGTAATTTTGTTAATAATTGGGTTTTATAAAAGACAGGGTATTGAATATGGGTTAATAACCCATATGGGTGAAATAAATATGATAATCATATATTTTAATTAAAATTGACACATGATTATGATTGTATATGTTAAAACAAAGAAAACAAACTTTGAACGGACGGATTCGGAGTTATAACAAATTCGTGACGTCAAATTTCATATTTTTCTTCAAAACTATCAAGAACACCAAGAACGGTAAAATTTCATGATTTGATTCAAGTAATTGCATGATTTGAGATGTTAATAACATTGTATGATATTTTTATGAAGTTTAGACTTCATAGAAATCACGGTACTAGTTTGATTTGCATTTAATTGAGATTATTGGGCCAAATCTGTCAAAAATCGCGAACTGGGGCTGAACCGCCAAGGTACGCCCACCCCAGCGGCTCTAGACCCGCCCCAGCGGGCCCCATGCAGCATCATGCCCTCCCCAGCGGGCCTAACCCCCGCCTCAGCGGGGGTAGTGCAGGGAAAATTTCTATTTTGACCTTTTGAAGTAAAATAAGCATAACGTTTTCATACAAACTCTGATTAAGGTGATTCAGGATGATTCGGAAAGATAACGAGTAGACCTACAACTTTCATTCTTTAAGTTTTTCGATTTGAAGTCATTAAGAGGGGTCAAATTTGCCATCTTTGTGACTGATGCGTATTCGGAGGCAATCGGAGGGTGTCGAACATACACATACGCAAGTATAGTGCTCTCGACGATAAAAGATATTGTTCTAAGTTATAAAACATGAATATTATATGATTTAAAGCTCATGTTAATAAACTAAGTCATTGACATGTATAAGTAATGTGAAGGTTCAAGTTAACAACCTAAGTGCGAACTGAATATTATGATTGTAAAACTTGATTATGATTGTTTGAAGAATTATACTTATATGGTACACATATTGTGAATTGTTACTCATGTTATGTGGTTAGTTAATAAGTTAACACTAGGAACCAAGTTGTAAGTTGACTTAAATGAGAAGTTCAACAGTTGAACATAGAAATTATGAAACTAATCGACATCGTATGCATAATGTAATGTGTAGGACGTTGAAGAATTGAATTGTAACTAGATTTGTAGCTTGCGCACGAGGCAAGTATTCTATCCGTAACTTATTATTATTGATCAAGTTATAGACCTAAACTCTATATTGAGCAAAGTTCTTATTCTTGATTACTCAAGTTTAGATTTTCATATGAGATGTTATGATTCTTTTAAAAGTATCATTTCAGTATACAATACTTATTCGATTGTATACCGTTGAGAAGTTATTATTCAAATTGAATATCTTATATTGTTGAATCATTTAAGACTAGCGAACCCTCATTGATTCGACTAGTCCATAGTTGATGAGCTTTCTAAATTCTAGAACTACTATTGAGTTATCCAAACCAAACTTTATTTGGTGCGGACTCTGATGTCAAACTGAGATGAACAACCCTATTAAAAGGGAATTGATGATGCTTTATGCGTTAAGGTATTGTGCACAGTATCGGTATGAAGGACTGATCCCCCTAAGTACGAGAAGTGAAGTCCATAGTCTTATGACTGTTAAAGGTTTAAAGGTTAATATACTTGATAACCTAGGACATGGTTCAAGGTCTTGATGACCCTCAGATGTAACTTGATTCTCGATTATTATTCTTGATTCAAAAGTTAAGCTTTCTGTTATTCAGATTTCTTTGATTTCACTCGCATGTTATTACTGTCATATTTTTTTATACTTGCAGGCATTCGTGCTCACTCTTGCATAATAACATTGCAGCTAAGAATGAACGAAGTGATGAACCTTCTAGTAGCAAGGGCAAAGAAAAAGCTAACAAGTGTTGAAGACTTGTGTTGATGTTAAGAATGTTAAAGTTCAAGACTTATGTGTGTGATTAAGACTTATTTCTTTACGTTTCCGCAATAGAGATTTAAGGTTAAGTATGACCTGGGATTTATTACGTATTATTATTTCAGATGTTGTAACCCTATTATAGGGAGATGATGATTTATTTATCTATTAAATGAATTTCAATATTTATGGGTAGATAGTTGTATGATATTTGAACAGTGAACACCAAATTATGTGGAAATTTAGATACCGGATTTGGGAGTGTCACAAATTCCACCAATGGTAGGTACTTATCCAAACTCCCTTTGAAGTCTAGAACACACAGTCTCAATAGATCTTCAAGAGTTTGAATAGTCCTTTTCGATTGCCCGTCCTTTTGAGGATGATATGCCGAACTGAATCGTAAATTCGTGCTCATAGCTTTTTGCAAACTGACCCAAAATCGTGAAGTGAATCTTGGGTCACGATCCGAAACTATGGGTACTGGCATGCCATGCAACCTCACAATCTCATTCACGTATATACGAGCAAGACGTTCAAGGGAATAAGTCTCCCGTATCGGCAAGAATTGAGCAGACTTGGTTAATCTATCCACAATAACCCAAATAGCATCTATGCATTGAGAAACCTTGGGAAGACCCGTAACGAAATCCATGGTAATGTGTTCCCACTTCCATTTCGGAATCTCAAGTGGTTGCAATGGACCCTTTGGCACTTGATGCTCCGCCTTTACACGTTGACAAGTTAAACACCTCGAGATAAACTCCACGATCTCTTTCTTTATATTGTTCCACCAAAATATATGTTCAAAGATCACGATACATTTTGGTACTCCCAGGATGGATTACAAACGGTGTGTTGTGTGCCTCCATCATAATTCTATGCTTCAAATCAGAATCGTTAGGAACACAAAGTCTGGAGTTGACTCGAAGTATTCCTTCTTCATCGATTCTTGCTTCTAGAACTACACCTTCTTGCACCTTCTTCTTCATCTTCATCAGCTCCGGATCCGTAGCTTGAGCAGCTTTAACTTTATCAATCAAAGCTGGTTCTACGCGTATAATTGACATCATCACGTGGGTCCCTGGAGTCTTAAACTCTATCTCCATCTTTTGTAAGTCACACAGAACAGGCCTTTGTGTTGACAGCATCGCACTCATTCTCGCATATAATCTTCTACTCAACGCGTCAGCTACCACGTTCACTTTTTTAGGATGGTATAGGAAGGTATGATCGTAATATTTCAACAGCTCAAGCCAACGTCGTTGTAGCATGTTGAGTTCCTTTTGAGTGAAGAAATATTTAAGGCTCTTATGATCCGTATAAATCTCCACTTTCTCCCCGTAAAGGTAGTGTCTCCAGATCTTCAACGCGAAAATGACTGCTGCCAACTCTAGATCATGAGTAAGATAATTCTTCTCATATTCTTTAAGTTATCGCGAGGCATAGGCTATGACTTTCTCATGTTGCATGCGAACACATCCTAACCCTTTGCCCGAAGCATTGCTGTAGAAAACAAATCCATCCGAACCAGATGGTATTGTCAGAACAAGTGCCGAGATAAGTCTCCTCTTAAGCTCTTGGAAGCTCTTCTCGCATTCTTCGCTCCATATGAATTTTGTATCTTTCCGAGTCAGCTGAGTTAATGGAGTAGCGATTCGAGAAAATCCTTCCACGAATCTTCGGTTGCTCCCAACTTTGTATTGCTTTAATCTTTGTCGGGTCAACAGATACTCCATATTTTGACACCACGTGCCCAAGGAATGCTACTTCCTTAAGCCAGAACTCGCATTTCTTCAACTTGGCATATAACTTATTTTCACGAAGCCTTTGAAGTACCAGCTTCAAGTGGTGCTCATGATCTTCACGGCTTTTGAATAGATGAGGATGTCATCAATAAAGACAACCACGAACTGATCCAAATATTCTTTGAACACACGGTTCATCATATCCATGAAAGCAGCAGGAGCATTAGTCAATCCAAAACACATGACTAAGAATTCATAATGCCCGTACCGAGTTCTAAAGGCAGTCTTTGGAATATCCTCAATTTTAATTTTCAGCTGATGATATCCAGAATGAAGATCGGTCTTTGAAAATAATTTTGCTCCTTGCAACTGGTCGAACAAGTCATCAATGCGAGGTAGCGGATACCTATTCTTGAAGGTGACATGGTTCAATTCCCGATAGTCAATACAAAGTCGCATACTCCCGTCTTTCTTCTTTACGAATAAAATCGGAGCACCCCAAGGAGACGTACTAGGATGTATAAAACTGATATCTAGCAACTCCTGTAGTTGGACCTTTAACTCCTGAAGTTCAATAGAAGCCATTCGATATGGGGTTTTAGAAATGGGTTTTATACCGGGCTCAAGGTCAATAAAGAATTCAACTTCACGTTCTGGGGGTAGATCGGGGAGTTCTTCGAAAAATACATCAGGAAACTCATTAACAACAGAAATATTATTCAAATCTGACGTATTCTGGTTTAGATCAGTGACATGGGCTAAGAAAGCTTGACATCCATTTTTCAATAAACGAATAGCTTTATGACTTGAAATGACATTGATTGATTTTAGTGGTTTGGTTGTTTGAATTCGCACAACAGGTTGGTTAGGAATATGAAAACTAACAACCCTACGAAAATAATCAATTTTGGCATGATAAGTGGTTAACCAGTCAATTCCTAAAATCACATCAAATGCAAGTATTTTCAAAGATATAAGATCAACAGATAGGGTGAGGGTACCAATTTGAATCAAGCAAGATTTATAAACTGTAGATGTAACGAAGGTTTCACCCAACGGAGTTTCAAGAGATAAGTCAAAGTCTAATTTCTCAGAAGTCAAGTTCAAACGTTGAGCACAAGCAGGTGAAATAAAAGAATGGGTAGCACCGGTATCTAACAAGGTGTAAACTTCACAAGAGTTTATGATTAGCTTACCCGTGATCACCTCGTTCGGGTTCCTCGCATTTTGGGCAGTCACGACAAAAGCTCTACCAGGAACCACCGACTTTAACTTATCCGGAACAGCCTTTGGAGGCACCATCCCCGCTGGACTTGGTTTTGCTATAGGACACTCTCGAGCTATATGACCTTCCTTTCCACAGTTATAGCACACGTTGAATTGTTGTGGGCAGTTTGGGCTGATGTGTCCCTCTTTCCCGCATTTATAACATACGACTGGTGGTCGTTCTCCTCCCCTAGAAACAGTTGATGCTGGTGCTGACGTCTTCACATTGTCATTGTTGTACCTTCTCTTTTTGAAATCTCCCCCCGACTCGCTTCTTCTACTATCATGGCCACGATTACCACCAGAGTGGTTATCGCTTCTGTCATGATACTTTCCTCCCCGCTGGTTGTCATTGCTCCGATGACTGTTGCCACCGGTACGACCCTGGTTGTGTTCCCTCGATTGAACAGACTCATTATCTCGCTCTAATAATTGAGCCCTATTCACAACATCTGAATATAGAGAAAATTTGTGAGAAATGAGGAATTTACGAATTTCGGGTTTCAAACATCTTAGAAACATCCGCGTAGCTCCTCATTATCCACCAAATGAGACGCAAATCGGGATAACTCTGCAAACTTAGCCTCTTACTGGGACACAATCATGTTGTTCTGTTCCAGTCTGATAAACTCTACCTCTTTCATATGACGAATACTTTCAGGAAAGTACTTATCATTGAACAGTTTCTGGAACGCTTCCCAAGACATCTTGAGTGCGGCAGGCTGGGTACGCTTCACAGATTCCCACTAGTAATCTACCTCTCCACGGAACATAAAGGTGGCGAATGAAACCTTCTGTTCCTCCGTGCATCCCAAGACATCAAATATCTTGATAATTTTCTTAACCCACGTCTCCGCCTTGATCGGATCCAGCTTTCCCAAATACTCTGGTGGTCCCAACTCTTTGAACTGCTTGGTAGTGACAAGCCGCGAGTTGCTATTATTTTCACCTGTATTTTGCGCACGAGTCTCCCTCGTCTGGTTTTGCATGAACTGCAAAAAGCTTCTAAACATCCCATCATTCATCGTTTGATTAGTGGTGTTGTTTACAAGAGGAACATTGCCTTCCCGTTGCATATTCTCCTGGTTGGTGATTAAAGGTGTCTCAACGGTCTCATTCACTCCATTGTTAACATTTTCAGCTGCCATTCTCAAATACTGCCACAAAACAAGGGTTAATTAAACAAATTAACATATCACATATTAACCCTATGCTCTGACTGACCAATTATATACCAGATAAGCTTAGGTAGGACACACTAGTGAAGGATTTACTCGTCTCTCCCCTCCTAGTTCTATTCCCCGATCTCCGCCAAAGACCATATCCCTAAGCTCTGATACCAACTGTGACACCCCCAGAATAGGTCCAATCAACCCAACCCATTCTGAGTCGCCAAACACATGATACAGAAACCAAATACAATCTTTTTATAACAAAAGGTCGTGAGAAATACGACCAGACAACTGTGAGTGTCAATACAAACATGTAGAAAATATAAACACTCAAACTGAGTCCTCATTACAATTATCATCACACTATTTTACAAAAATAGTGAGGACTACTACTGCTCTTAACTCTGTCCATCACTCTGTCCCCCGACTAGTCCCTGCGACATTCTCATTTCCTGAAGAGGACAATTGATAAAAAGGGTGAGCTCAACTAGCCTAGTAAGAAATATTATGACAAAGATAATGAAAAATAAATTATCGTTAGTCTTCAACAAATCAGATAAAATAATATGGACAACAAGTGTTAGATCAACAACTGCAGCGAAAATAACAATATATCAGAAGAATAAAGTAGAAAATGATGTCTACTATCTTTTATGATTTAAAAGTCCATAATCAATATTTTATCCCTGTCAATCAATATATATCTCAAATCAAATATTCATCTTTGCACTACGGGCCAAAGATATTCATTTGTATCACCAGTGGTCATGTTCATCTCAACACCTGTTCATCTTTGCACTACGGGCCAAAGATATTCATCTGGTAATCATTCATCTTTGTACTACAGGCCAAAGATATTCAGTTATATTATCATTTAGGACTGAGGATGATGAAAAATAATATAAATAACGAATCTAGTAAGATAAAGGACAAAGATTATGGATTCGTAAATCGGTTTATCCAAGTTCAAAAATACTACATAATATTCAATTGTGGAGCAAAATTCAAGAATGAAGTTCAAAACTTGGATCCAATCAAAGATAGAAACTATAACAGACAACTCGAACAAAGAAAAGAAAATTTAATTTTTTCGTAAATAGTACTGTATTCGTGAATAGTGCCGTATACGTGAATAGTAATCCCGACATGAAAAGGTAAAAATTTCATAATAAAATTCATGCCAATATTTCGGTGAAATGATATTGAAAGAAATAACATCATTTACTTGAAAAATAACATCTCTTACCTCAAAAGAATAGTACTTCTGACTACATATAATGCTGAAGGAAACTTGCACTGTATAACAACACTCAAAGTATTTAAATACTCATAAAAAAACGCTCGATATTATAGAGAGAGAAAACTTCTGATTCTGGTGTGATTTTCAATTCTAACTTGACCACCCTATTTATAGAAAAATGCTTAGAACGCTAAAGCAAAAAATTTAATAAAATATTATTATATTTATTTATTTTTTCAACGGACGCCAACCAGCAAAATTTTTCAGCAATTAGACAACCACAAGTGGGACCCACCCACGCAAAATATGTTTTAATCACTTTTTATAACAAAATAATTCAGACCCAATATTCCGAAACTTCAATAATTCATAAAAAATAGCCCTTTTATCAGAAAAATATGAATCTTATGTCCATTCCATAGGAAATTTAATTCTCTACAACTTTGCAGAAGAAAGTCTTTTTAAATTCCGAACGAAAAATGATACAAATTTACATACGGACAAACTTGCAGGCTATAATCAAATTTCAGTCAAAAATGGGGCCCACCAACATATTTAACATGTTTTTTGTAACCAAAAATACTCCGGACCCAATTTGCTCTCTTTGTCCTCATTTTATTCACATATCGTGCATTTATTGTAAAATATCACCATTATTAAATTATTATATTATCACATTATACACTTATAATGTAATATTATAATAATATATTTGAATGAATTATTTTATTGAAGAAGATAAAATATCAACTCTCAATAATTGTCTATTTAAAAATTCCTCCTTTAAATAAATATTTTCTTATCATTTTTATCAATAATTAATTATTCACAAATAATATTACAGAATCACAATAATGACAACCAGGTCGTTCCTAGGAAAGAGGGGGCTTTCCGATAAGGATTTTTCCTTACTGGCGCGCAATTAGATTAACTAACCTCTTTCTTAAACAGAACTTCCTAGACATTGCCAATAATGTTGTCTAATAATATTATTCAAATAATATGAATTATTGATTTGATAATATAAAATACTATGCAGTGACGATAATTGAAATAACAATAATATAAAATATTGTGTAATACCGTGTGTTACTGTGCAACAACGTGTATTACTTTATTTTAACCACTGGGTATTTCAATAGTGTTAACGGTAACCGTTACGCCGTTATTTATAGAAAATTTATTCTTGTCTTTTTCTTCATCCCACAGTTTTCAGTTATGGGGCCCACAAATGGCTGCGCCGCCGTACGAATATTCCCCGACAACAAGAATATTCCACGACCAAACGAATATTCCCCGACAACAAGAAATATTTTATAACCACTTGCTTATTTTGAAATATCTGCGCATATAACCCATAACTTTTCACATTCATCAATTCATCCCCTTACTATTTCAAAATAATATATAGAGAAAATTCAATTTTATTCATAAAAAGTTGGGGTCTTACAAAAGAGGTCTAGTAGCTGACAGCTCATGGAGTGACTTAGATGATGATACCAACTCAGACTCAAGCGATGATGAAGAACCACAAGTAGCTAACCTATGTCTAATGGACATAGAAGGAAAGCCCAACTCAACCACTGATCTTCAAGAAATTGATATCAATGAGGTATTTAATTTTAACTCTCCTGATGTTGACATGAATGATCTTAGATCTGCTTTGCATGATATTAAATCTGAATTACATAGATATATGAAACTATTCAGGGTTCTATCAAAGGATTATTCTCATCTTCAAGAGGAGAAAGAGAAAGTGTAAGTAGAATTGGAAACTCCTCTACGAAACACTACCTCTTTATCCCAAGTTTGAAACAGAAAATAAGAATTTGAGAAATACAACTAAATCAAACACTTTAAGAGAATCTTTTCTTAAATCTAAAGTAGAAGAATCGGAAAAGATAATCTCCATGTGGAATCAATCTTCCTCATTTATGAACTCACTGATCACAAATCAAAAGGTAGTTTCTAACAGATCAGGATTAGGATTTAATGATTTGTCTTCCTCAAATCTAAGTATGGAAAAATATCTGAAAACAAACAAAAACAGTGTTTCCTCCTCCCACAGAAATGTTGTGTTTGTTAAATCCAAAGAAGTTACTGAACCAATTATTTCTTATCTGCCAATCTCTGCTGACCAAGTTGTTGTTCCAAAAGACAACAGTTCACATACTGGTTTGGGTTTTGTGAAAACATAAAGCAAGATCAAGTTTACGACCATGTTTAGAAGAACTGTAGAGATTATAAATAACTCTACGGGTAAAATTGGAAATAATCATATAATTGATTCTTACCTTACGAAATTCCAAAATTATAAAACTGTTTGGAGGCAAAGAGGTCAACCAAAAAGAAAAGTATATCAACTATACAAGGTTCAGATGAGAAGAAATCCACACACACAACACACAAACTGTTTGAAATATCATAGATATGGGCATAAATCTGTTGATTACTACAATGCATATTATTAACCCAGGATTAGGCAAATCTGTAATACTCGAGGATTTTCGAATATTATTAAATGAATATATTAACGGGAATGGATATTTATTTGAATATAAATATTTATGCGTTATGAGATGAGTTAACTCAATTATATGAAAATGAATAATTATGATAATTGAGAAATTGTGGAGTTTATGATAAGCTTAATAAATGCCTTGTGTGGCACAGTGATGAGAATTATGATGATTTAATTAATTAAAGAAATAATTAATGAGTGGATGATTAATTAATAATATATTGTTAATTAAAGATTACTAAGAGTAATGACATATTAATGAATAAATATTTGATTAATACTAGAAGATAAATATTTGTTCAAGTATGTGTTAAAGTGTAAAGTATCACTACAACCATATTATATAAAGTCATGTAGTGTGACACCTTAGTAAGACTATGTAACGTATATAAACTATATTATAAAAGAAGTAAGTCACATGGTTGGACTTATTAGAATACATGTGGTATGTACATTATACCATATGGAACCAAACTATGTTATATAAAGAATAACGTGACACTTTAGTAAGACTATGCAATATAGGAACTATATTGTAAGAGTAATAAAATTGCTTATGTGACCATGTGGTAGCTATAGTACTTTAATGAATACTATATGGTATATTAAATTAAAGTATGTGAACCACTATTTCAATAAGTACATAATTGAAATAATAATAATAATAATGAGATTTGTGATAATGTAGTATGTCACCATTCTATTAACTCATAATGTAATATTATTAAAATATACATGGATTATATGATGTGTATAGATATATATCCCCATGTGCTACCTATGTAATGTTGTTATGATATTTTAGCCCATGTATGCCCTAAATGAATAAAAGCTAAGGTGTACATATGTGTATTGAGCATATAGTATATGATATTTCATTCCCCAACTTGCAAATGCTGTGATATAATTAGATGTCCCATATTGAGTGTCCAATTGCTCTCCCATTTCCCATTCACGTGTAAACAACAAAGGCTAGAGTCTACTCCCTCATTCTTCTCCCAAGCTTCATTCTAGCTCATCATTCATGAGGAGTGGGATTCATGATTTCATCTACCAACTATCTCACCAACTAACCCTTGTCCAAAGAACTCTCCTTCCATCTCTTGGTTTGTTTTCATGGACAAAGGCTTGGCATAGGTTTTGAGTTTTCTATAAATTGAGCATCCATCTTTATTTTCTATGTTGCTTAATTAATTGCTAACTTGCTATAGAGTGAGTTGAGAGAAAATTATGAGATTGAAAGGAAGCTCTACCCAATTAAAAACTCAAGAAGGTATAATGCTTGAATATATCTTGTAGTGTAGCATTTCTAATTCATAGTAATTAGCATGATATAGTTGGAATTGATATGTGATAAGGTGTTAGCACGATTATTAAAGTGAGTGTATATGTTGTAAGATAGTAGGAAAGCATGCTAGCTGAGCAAACTAAATGATGGCCTAAAGCTCTGCAATAGCAGAACATTTCTTGGTCTGGAACCTGAGTGGCGCGGTCGCACCACTCCCTAGTACAAATAGGGCGCGGCCGCGCCCCTCTGCAGATTCTGTTGATGGCTTTGTTAGGCTATCTGATTTATAAAGCATGCTAATGTAACGTAGTTAGGCCTATTTCAGTTCCTGACTTGTTAGTTTATGTGACCTTTCATGAAAACACTTACCAAAGCTTGAGTATTTCAAAAGGAACTTAAAGTTATGAAAAGAGGAACTTTGATATGTTAGCCTTATATTGATGTTCTGACTTTTGATACATGTTATTATAGTTTAGAAATGCATGAGAGACATATTAACTTATGTACATAGTTTTCGTAATGTAATATGAACCTCACTAGTACACATTCCTAATGAAAATAGAAGTTTTGAACACAAACCTTGACATGCTATGCCATGTTAATATTCTGATTTTGTGACACCCCCAAATCCGGTATCTTAATTTCCACAGGATTTGGTGGTGTCACAAGTTGGTATTAAAGCCGTAGGTTATGAACATTAGGTGGGGGAAAAACCTTAGGATAGTAGCCTTTGAGAAGATAGTAATGATAACTCTGATTGAGTTCTAAGAAAGATAATAAGATTACCTTGTGTGCTATGTGTTTATGTGTTCATACGTGCTAGAGTATTGATTAGCATCACTTAAAAACTAAGACTTAAAACTTGTTTTGTCAGGATGTTAGATACTGGAGGAGCTAGTCCGCCCAGGGATGTTGTACCCCTAGAGACTAGAGATGAGGAGCCCCGAGACATACATGTAGTCTGGGAGCAGCTAGTACAGCCAGAGCCATCTCCTGTGATTCCAAATTTTGGTCAGGAATATGAGCCAGAGATTGACTCAGAGGAGGACCCTGAGGAGGAAGACCTTGAGGAGTTCCCACCGAACTCTGTCAGTGCTGATATGTACGAGTTATTGTATAATCGCAACATAGAATTTTTAGATACGATTCAGAAGTTGAGAGAGCAGTCGGTTACTCAACGGATTACCATAGAGCAGAGGGATGGTGAGGTTGAGACACTCCACACCCGTCTTGGAAATGTGGAGTGGGACTTGGCTCATGAAAAGGGCCAAAGTGAGCAAAAGTCAGAGGAGATAGAAAGATTGAAGAATGAGTTGAAAGAAAAATCAGAAAGACTCGCCATAGTAGAGGAAACTTGGGTGAGCAATGTACGACGTGCAGATCTGGCAGAGGAGGAGGCGCGTGCAAAGAGAGTTAAGGTAGCAGAGACGTGCCACACGTTTCTGAGGGCCATTGATGAGGCCCGGGACTGAGTTATGAGATATCCAATTCAGTTAGAGGGACTGCCTGGGTATATGTTAGATCGCAGGACTATGTCCCGCATCATGGAGGAGGAGCGTAGTGAAGCTGTCCGACGTCTTAGCAGGCCGTGATACGACAGTATGACTAGGAGTATGCTTCACTGATAGTTATTTATGTAAATTTTGATGTAATTATAAACAAAGGAATATTATGATGTTTTAAATCCTGTAGATACTTTATCTCGGGATAGTTGATGTAAATGGCAGAAATGCTATCGTACTATGTTAAAACTTTTGATTTTAATAAAATATCAAAGTTTATTTGAGATGATATGAGTTAAAGTGGTTATGTTAAATATTTGAGTTAAGTCTTAAGTATTTAAGAAATTGAATAAAGATCTAACAAGCGTATATTTTAACAGAAATATGCCGCCAAGAAGGAGACAAAATCGTCAACAAGCCCAAGAAGGGTCAACGAATAACAATAACAACAATGATGCCAATGCGAACCCCGTTCAGCAGTTGGTAAATCTGTTAGCTGGAGAAATGAATAATCAACCTCAAGCTCCACCGAACACCTCGTTTAAAGACTTTAAGGCAGTAGGACCGCCAAAGTTTAAAGGCTCCACGAACTCGGTAGACGCTCAGACTTTGGTTATGGAGATAGAGAAAGTTTTTGTGGTTGCCCGAGTTAGGGAGGACCAAAAGACCGCCTACGCGACATTCATGTTAAAATCAGAAGCCAGCTACTGGTGGCAAGCAAATAAGGTCAGGGAAGGAGAAGGTGTAATAACCTGGGAAAGGTTTAAGGAAATATTTTTTGAGATGTACTTCCCGACCAGCTTCCAGAATCAAATGGAGGTGCAGTTTTTGGAGTTAAAATAGGGAAATATGCATGTGCCAGACTACGCGGCAAAGTTTAACGAATTGGCTAGGTTTGCCCAATATCAGGTGCATACTGACGAAAGAAAGGCTAGGCGATTTGAGCAGGGACTGAAACCCTGGTTGTATAGCAAAGTGTCAATGTTTCAATTGAAGACTTTTGCTGGAGTTTTGGAGAAGGCCATCCTCGCTGAAGGTGGAAGCGAAGCGGTGACCAAGTACAATCAGGATCAGAAGAAAAAGAAGAATGAAAGTGAAAGAAATAATAAGGCTAGTGGCAGTAACACGGGAGGAAACAATAATCATAAACAAAAGTGGAATGACAACCCGTCGTCCGTAAATCAGCAAGGGAGTCGGAAGAAAATGATAGAACCATGCCCAACCTGTGGGAAGACTCACTTGGGAGTCTGCATGAAAGGGAAAAGAGTTTGCTACAATTGTGGTCAGGAAGGCCACATAGCACCTAACTGCCCTAACCCTAAGAAGGGCGCCTGCTACACATATGGGTCAAAGGATCACTTGGCTAGAGATTGTCCCAAGAAGACATCTGGAGGGGCAGGGTCATGTGGAAACAAGGGAAATAACAGTGGAAATCCTCTTACAATTACCAGACCGAATTTGACAAATCGACCAACTGCAATAACATTCAACATGACCGTACAGGATGTGGTGCAGTCTCGTGATGTGGTGTCAGGTATCATTCTGATCAATAAAGTCAATGCTTATATTTTATTTGATTCGGGTGCTACTTGTTCATTTATATCCGATGACTTTTCCAAGAATTTACAATTACATAAAGACGAGTTAGAAATCCCTATGAACATAGAGATTGTGAACAGGGAAGTGATTCGTGTTAGGTATATACACAAGGACTGTAGAGTGGATATTAAGGGTAACATTATGAATGTAGATCTTATCCCGATTAAACTTGGGGAATTTGACGTTATCCTGGGAATGGATTGGTTATTCAATTATGGGGCTGTAATTGATTGCCAGAAGAAATGTATTAACCTTATGACTCCGTCAAAGGTTGTGTTTTATGGCAGCAAGTCGCCTAGGCAAGCGAGTTGTATGACGATGATGCAAGCCAGGAAGTTATTAAGACAAGGTTATGTGGGGTATTTAGCCTACATAGTCGATAGTCGTAAAGAGAATCCAAAGTTAGAGGAAATACCAGTCGTAAGGGACTTCGTGGATGTGTTTTTAGACGATCTGTCAGGACTTCCGTCGGATAGGGAAGTAGATTTCGTTATCGATTTGGTGCCAGGAACGGCTCCAATATCAAAAGCACCATATCGGATGGCTCCGGTAGAAATGAAGGAATTGATGGTTCAGCTACAAGAGCTACTAGAAAAGAAATATATTCAACCGAGCATATCACCGTGGGGAGCACCGGTGTTATTTGTTAAGAAGAATGATGGGACGATGCAGCTCTGCATCGATTATAGAGAGTTGAACAAGGTTACCATTAAGACAGGTATCCGTTACCAAGGATTGATGATCTGTTTGATTAATTAAAGGGAGCGAGATATTTCTCAAAGATAGACCTGAGAAGTGGTTATCATCAGTTGAAGGTGAGGCCAGAAGATGTTCCGAAGATAGCATTCAGGACACGATATGGTCACTACGAATTTTTGGTTATGTCATTTGGTCTAACGAATGCACCTGCAGCATTTATGGGCCTAATGAATGGAGTGTTCAAGCCATTTTTCGACAAATTCATGGTGGTCTTTATTGACGATATATTGGTATATTCTAAGATCAAAGAAGAGCATGTTGAGCATTTGAAGTTGACATTGGAGGTGTTGAGAAGAGAAAAGTTATACGCCAAATTCTCGAAATGTGAGCTCTAGATTGAAAGGGTGCAATTTCTCGGACATGTGATTGATAAGGATGAAATTTTGGTGGATCCCTCCAAAGTCAAAGCAGTGATGAATTGGGATCAGCCGAAAACACCGTTGGAAGTAAGAAGTTTTCTTGGATTAGCAGGCTATTACAGAAGATTCATTCAGGATTTTTCTAAGATCCAACTCCACTAACGAATTTGACCAGGAAAGTTGTGAAATTCAGTTTAGAGGGAGAAGTGTGAGGAAAGTTTTCAAGAACTTAAGAAAAGGTTGAGTACAGCACCTGTGTTGTCCCTTCCGGATGACACAGGAAACTTTATAGTATATAGTGATGCGTCGCATAAAGGGCTAGGCTGTGTGCTTATGCAAAACGACAGAGTCATTGCGTACGTGTCACGATAGTTGAAAGATTATGAGAAGGGATATCCAACCCACGATCTAGAATTGGCTGCGGTGGTATTCGCCTTAAAGATTTGGAGACACTATCTCTATGGGGAGAAGTGTGAAATATATACAGACCACAAGAGTCTGAAATATATTTTTACTCAGAAAGACTTAAATATGCGTCAGAGAAGATGGCTGGAGTTAATAAAGGACTATGATTGTGATATCTTATACCACCCAGGTAAAGCAAATGTTGTAGCCGACGCCTTTAGCAAAAAGGGTCGGGAGAAGTTGATGATGTTGACATCACAGGAAGAATTGATTTCAGCAATGGAAAAGCTGGAATTGGAAGTAGGATGTCCAATGGAGATTAATGAGAAGCTGTTTCAGATGCAAGCTGGTACAACTTTATTGGATAAGGTTAAGGAATCTCAAATCCTAGATAAGGAATATGAGGAAGTAAAGAAAAAGATAGCTGAAGGGACTAAACTTAAGCTTAAAATGGACAGCGAAGGATTATTGAGGTTTGAAAATAGAGTTTGGGTACCACCAGTACTAGAAATCAAGGAGGACATTCTGAGCGAGGCTCATAATTTGAGGTATTCCATTCATCCCGAAAGTACTAAGATGTATCAGGATTTACGACAACACTTATGGTGGCCAAATATGAAGAGGGACATTGCCGATTGTGTTACCAAGTGTCTGACTTGCCAAAGGGTCAAGGCAGAACATCAAAGACTAAGTGATTTGCTACAACCTTTAGAGATCCCAGAATAGAAATGGGAACATATTACAATGGATTTTGTGGTTGGCCTTCCGACGACCCAGAAAGGCTACGACGTAGTATGGGTTATCGTCGATCGACTAACGAAATCCGCACACTTTCCTCCGATCAAAATCAGATTTAACTTAGAACAGTTGGCAAAGTTATACATGAAAGAGATTGTTTCAAGGCACGGGGTGCCAATGTAACGACCATGAATTTTAAACTCTTTATTAATTAAATATGTGATTTAATTTTAACGAGTTAGTTTTGTGAGTTTATTTAAACCTTATGTGGTTATGTGAATTCTTGAAACGATTAAAGAAGGTCACTAATGAGAAAATTAAATTGGTGGACTAACCCTAAGGCTTTAATATCAGAGAATTGATAAGATTATTAATAATTAAATATTCCACTTATTTGAATATAGTGGCATGAATTGAACATAGTGATTAATTTCAATATTGAGTAATTAATCGATAATGTGTTGTTTAATTATTATTATGAATAAATAATAATTAATGAGTAAGAGAACTAATAATATAATATTATTATATTTACTTGATTTACTGTTATACACAAACATGCGATACTAAACCTTTACTATATGGTAGCTATCTATATTATACATAATGCAATGTGACATATTAATGTGGTGAATATTGCATGTATGAACTATATAGCAAGATGAGATAAATTGAAGGTATGTGACACTATGTGGACATTCATGTATACCCTATTGACATATAATAAGATCAATTATTAATTAATAATGATTTTATTAAGTTGTTATAATTATATAATAACAATGGTTATGATAATAAATAATAATAATAATGCCTAATTGAATTATATCTAGTATTAAGGAAAATGTACGTGGATTATATGTTGTGTACCTATTCATTATTAATTACTATTTGAGATAACATAGTATCACCCATTTAAATGTATATGGAGTAAATACATATAACTTAAGGATATACTATGTGCATATACATTATATAATCTAAGTATATATATATATACTATGCTAAGTGTGGAGCATACATAATATATATACAATTTGCAAATGCTGAGTTTACATTGTCCCTAAATGAGAGGCCATCCTCAAAGTCTTCCAACGTGAACTCATAAAAGCCTACACTATGTCTACTCCTTCTCTCAAATTCATCAATTGTAGCCAATAATTATGGGGGAAGTGGGCATTATGATGGGTTTTAACTACTCCCAATTATCCCTCATACAATCTTATTCCCATTGTTTTGAAATGGAGAGCAAAAGCATGGACCATGTAAGGAATTGGCTATAAATAAAGCCCCTCTTCTTCTCATTTCATTTGCAGAGGATTTCATTTGAGTTAGGAAGAGTATTATAGCAACACTGTGAGTCTCATAGTAGCATTATAGAATCTGTTTAGCAACAAAGCCTTATAACAGAGGTAAAACTCCATTTTTAGTTTCTGTAAAACTTCTAATTCTTGATTCTTGAATTGATCATGATTTATGAATTGAGTGTTTGAAATATGTTTGTTAATTGCTATACTAGTTTAAAATCATGTTAGCGTTATACCATAGCATGACTAAGATGATTTTCGTATTAATTGTCTGATATGGGTTATGAGGTTGCCAAACTGCTTGAAGTCTCTGGTTGAAGCCAGGTGTCGGCGCAGTTGCGCCGGGTTTATGCCTGGTAGCTGCGCAGCTGCGCAGGGCCTGGAGATTTGTTTTTGTTTTCTGCTAAGCAACTGCTAATGTTAACTTGATTAATATGATTTAAAGTAAACATGGAAACTGATATTAACCCTTATTATAAGCTTCTTGATACTACATGCATAATGTTAACCATGTTAGTATGTACACCAAGAAAAGGAAAACTTGTGATTTGTAATGAAACTTATAGATTCAATTATGAATTTAGACACATACGGGGCATGTATATGTTCTAACATTTTATACATGATAGTGTGGTTTATATTGACATGAAATGCGAGTCTAAAGTGTGTTCACACACTAGCATACGTGATTGCATGATTCTAGTGATTTCAAAAGAGAGACTTAAGAACTTTTAAAGTGAACTTGACTAAGGTTAATGTATTTTAGATTCTAACTATTTGAGAACATATATGTGGCTTATATATGAGTTCTAAGACATGTGAGTCATGACTACGAGACGCTTAACATGTACTATGATACCTTGTTGACTTAGTGTGATTTCCGATGAGAAAACTTAGAATGTGAAAGTTAATGACATCAAACATCATGTGAATGATATTATGATCTTGCAAACATATATAATGGGATCTCATTACGCCTATAGATGTGTTGACACAAACATCATTTGGTTGAAACATGAATATCACCTAGGCACATGTACTCAAGTAATGAAATTTCAAGAATGAACTAATGAGGGTTAAGGTATACACATGTAGTATACCCACAAGCATGATTACTTAAACATTGTTTAACCTTGTTATGTAATAATATGACTTTAATAATCAACTTTGAAGTATGAACTTGTTTAACTTAAGGTATGTGAATTACTGGCATGAAGACATATGATTTTGAATTGAATAGGGTGAGCATGCTAGGATTCAAACTTGAAAGTATATTCTTGAAGCATGATTACTTGAAATGCTAAATGTTCAAACCTATGTTGATGTATAGAAACTAGATATTCTAGCACTATTAAATCAAGGTCAGAGTTAATTGTTTATAGACCCAGTCAAAGTGATTGACTTACGTGAATTACATGATAAATTTATATGATGATTAGATTCTTGTTAGTGTAGACTCGTATTAGTTTACACATGCTAATTGGAATACCGACTTATTAATGTTAGGTTATTTCAGCGAGATTTAATTAAAGCTAGAATTATTTGTAGCTGAGCAAACAGACAAGTATCTGAACCCTACTTTTATTGTGTTGCAAGTATTCTAGACCCTTACACTACTTTATTTAATGAATCGTGTAAGCAAGTTTCCTAACTTCATTTGATTGTTATATTGAATGCAAGTTCTCTATCTTACACAACTTCGAATATTGTGCAAGTTTCTAAACTTCACTTTTTATTGTGCAAGTTTCCTATCCTTCTCATATTGTATTGTGCAGGTTATTATTGTGTTGCTAGTTATTTATTGACACTTGGACCTTATTTCCAAGAATGCTATTAGGTGGTTTAATTTCTTTACAATTATTCCACATCAATCTTTTTGATATTCGCACTTAGTGCACTTGAGTTCGTACAGTCTTGGACTTGTACATTGTTTAAAGTTTTATAATTCTTGAACTGTGTCAGATAGAGTCTGAACCCTTGTTCGATCAGACAATTGTATAAAATTTTATAAAAGCTATCCAAACCAATTGATGGTAAGGATTCTTAGACTAAAAGAACACCTCTTATATATATAGGGGAGTACCCCATGTATCTAGTATAAAGATACAAACAGCAGAGTTGAATGTTATGCATATACATGGCGTACGCGAGGCTGATCCCCTCAAGTACTATTCTGTAGCCAGTAACCAAAGGGTCAATCAGCTATTGATTTCGTTGGAGTTTTATAGTTCAAAAGTCTACTTGACTATCAGTTATTCTAAAAGCAATTATTATTCTTGCTATCGATATTCATATTATTGAATTCATTGTCAGATATATTCCTTTCATCATGATATATCCTTTATTGTTGTATTTAAACTTACTGAGCAAACTTGTTGCTCATTCTTGCTATATATCATGACTTATATTGCAGTTAAGCCCGAGACTTCAGGGAAGGACAAGGGTAAAGGAAAGATGTAGGATTAGTTTGCAAGGAGCAGACTTTGTCTTTATGTTTAATTAATTTACTGTTATGTAATATGAACCCTATTGACTATTCTAGGGTATGTTTGAATGTTGTATTTAGGTTATCGAATCTTGGGACTAGTAACACCTTTTGAATGAACGACGTACGTTTATTATATTTCTGCATTTAGTTATTGTATGTTGTTGAGAGGTGGATATTTGTATTATATCGTGACGACCGAATCAGGGTTAGAGAACCCGGATTCGGGGGTGTCACAGGTTGGTATCAAAGCTGTAGGTTTTAAACGTTAGGAATGCAAAACCTAGGTTATAACCTTAGTAGAAAACTCAAGTAGAGTATGTAAGTGATGGGTTGAGGAGATCCATCGAGTTTTATTATGATACTGAAGTTGTTTATTTAAATCAGCTATGATTGATAGATGTCCTAACTTCTTAATGCTAATATGAATAGCATATCACATAAAGCCTAATATTTTATTCCTTTCCTCAGGATCATGCCGCCTAGGAGACTACAGCAGGAACCAGAGGGAGGAAGGATCCGTTAACAACGGAGGGGGGAATGCTGACCCAATGCAGAACTTCGTTGACCTATTAATAGAAGCAATGCAAAACAGACCCCAGCCAGCAGCAGGGCAGCCAGGACATCACTTGGCTAGCTTTAAGGACATTAAATTGGTAGGACCACCGGAGTTCCGGGGAACTTTAGAGCCAATCGAAGCCCAAACCTGGATAGAAGAAATGGAGAAAGTGTTTGAGGTCGCACGAGTGGCCGAAGCATAAAAGACGAGTTTTGCCACTTTTATAATGAAGGGCGAAGCTAACTATTGGTGGAAAGCCAATAAGGGACGGGCAGGCGAAGGAGTTATTCCTTGGGATAAATTTAAGGAGCTATTTCTCGAGAATTACTTCTCGGAGAATACGCAACAGGATATGGAAGTTAAGTTTATGGAACTGAAACAAGGTAGTATGTCTGTCGCAGAGTACGCGGCAAGATTTAACGAGTTGGACCGATTTGCTTCACATCAAGTTGACACGGAAACCAGGAAGGCAAGGAGGTTCGATTTAGGACTGAAAACATGGGTGAAGAAAGCAGTCGCGGTATTGAAGATTAAAACTTACTCTGATCTACTGGAAAGGGCTATCATTGCCGAATGAGGCAATGAAGCCATTGCTCCATTCAAACAAGAAATGAAGATAGGTCAGGAGGGACAAAAAGGGGCAAGCAGCGGAGGCAACAACCCTAACAAGCGTAAATGGACGGAGAGCCAATCCTCTAGAGGTAACAAGTTCGGGGGAGAGGCCAAGAAAAGTGTCAAGTGCAACAACTATGGGAGGAATCACTCGGGGGAGTGCATGAAGGGAAAGAGTGTTTGTTACCGTTGTGGACAACCGAGGCACATGGCTCCTCAGTGTCTGAATAAGCAGAAAGGAAGGTGTTTCTCGTGTGGAGCCCCAGACCACCAAATCAAGGACTGCCCAAAGAAAAAGGGCGATGCAGCTAGCAGCAACCGCAACAACAATAACGGACTAAGCATCGGAGGGCCAGCCAGTCAAGCTAATAGACCAACGGCACGCACGTTCAACATGACAGTTCAGGATGCGATGGAGTCTAAGGACGTGGTGTCAGGTATCATCCCGATCAATGATATTGATGTTTATGTGTTATTCGATTCGGGTGCTACCTGCTCTTTTGTTTTCGAAGAATTTGCTAAATAGTTAGACTTACCCCGTGAAAGATTAGAACACCCTATGAACGTAGAAGTAGCAAACAAGGAAATTATCCCCGTAGAATACATTCATAGGAACTGTTATACTGAATTGCGAGGATTTAAGCTCAACGTGGATTTGATACCAATTCGTTTGGGGGAGGTTTGATGTAATCCTTGGAATGGATTGGCTATCGAATCACGGAGCAGTTATCGACTGTAAGAATAAGTGCGTACACCTTAAGACTCTAAATAAGTCGAAGGTGGTATTTTATGGTAGTAAATCGCTGAGACAATCTCATTGTCTGACGATGATGCAAGTGCAGAGATTGCTTAGGAAGGGTTGTGTAGGTTATTTGGCTCACGTGGTTGATACTCGACGAGTCGAGGGTGAACTGGGTCAGATACCTATTGTAAGGGAATTCATCGATGTCTTCCCAGACGAGATTCCGGGATTGCCACCGGATAGAAAGATTGAGTTTGTTATTGATTTGGCACCAGGGACAGCACCGATATACAAAGCGCCGTATCGTATGGCACCGGTAGAGATGAAAGAACTGATGACTCAATTGCAAGAGTTGTTGGATAAGGGATACATTCGACCGAGCATATCACCGTGGGGAGCGCCGGTCTTATTCGTGAAGAAGAAAGATGGATCGCTCAGACTTTGTATCGACTACCGTGAGTTGAACAAGGTCACCATTAAGAATAAGTACCCATTGCCTAGGATCGACGATTTGTTTGATCAATTAAAGGGGGCGAAGTACTTTTCAAAGATTGACTTGAGGACCGATTATCATCAACTGAAGGTGAGGCCGGAGGATATTCCAAAGACGGCATTCAGAACTCGGTATGGACACTTTGAGTTTTTGGTTATGTCATTCGGATTGACGAACGCATCGACAGCATTTATGGACTTGATGAACAGAGTGTTCAAACAGTATTTGGATAAGTTTGTTGTCGTGTTCATCGATGATATTCTAGTGTATTCGGAGACAGAGGAAGAGCACACCGAGCATCTAAGGATAGTATTGGAGACTCTAAGAAGGGAGAAATTGTATGCAAAATTTTCCAAGTGTGAGTTTTGGTTGCAGAGAGTGCAGTTTTTGGGGCACGTTATCGACAAGAATGGTGTTTTGGTGGATCCAGCAAAGGTAGAAGCGCTTATCAATTGGGAGCAGCCGAAGACGCCAACAGAAATCAGGAGTTTCTTAGGATTAGCGGGATACTATCGGAGATTCATCCAGAATTTTTCAAAATTAGCATTGCCGTTGACCAATCTTACCAGAAAGACAGTTAAGTTCGTTTGGACAGAGAAATGTGAAGAGAGTTTCCTAGAATTGAAGAAAAGGCTTAGTCAAGCACCTGTGTTAGCTTTGCCGGACAACACGGGAGGGTTTGTAGTGTATAGTGATGAGTCACACAAGGGTCTGGCTGTACTAATATAACATGGTAGGGTCATTGCGTACGCTTCATGTCAGCTGAAAGATTATGAGAAGGGCTATCCGACTCATGACCTGGAGTTAGCAGCGGTAGTTTTTGCCTTGAAGATTTGGAGGCATTATTTATATGGCGAGAAATGTGAAATATACACGGATCACAAGAGTCTGAAGTATATCTTCACGCAGAAGGAGCTAAATATGAAGCAGTGCCGATGGCTAGAATTGATCAAAGATTATGATTGTGAGATTCTGTACCATCCAGGCAAAGCAAATGTGGTGGCAGATGCCTTGAGCAGAAAAGGCAGAGAGAAGTTATTGAAGTTAACCATTCAAGAGGAATTGGTGAAGGATTTTGAATGACTAGACTTAGAGGTTAAGTATCCGATGGAGACCGACGAGAAATTATTTACAGTGACAGCGGGTCCGACTTTATTAGATAAGGTTAAGGAGGCACAAGATAAGGATGAAGATTGTGATAACATCAAGAAACAATTGGCTGAAGGTGGTGAATTGAAATATAAGATTGATAGCACTGGACTGCTGAGATTCGAAGGACGAATTTGGGTACCGTTAGTACCAGAACTAAGAGAAGAGATTTTGCAAGAAGCACACAGTACGAGATACTCGATACACCCAGGAAGCACAAAAATGTACCAAGATTTGCATCACCACTTCTGGTGGCCAAACATGAAGAGAAAGGTTGCGGAATGCATAAGCAGATGTCTAACTTGTCAGAGAGTTAAGGCAGAGCACCAATGACCAAGCGGGTTATTACAGCCGTTAGAGATTCTAGAATAGAAATGGGAGCACATCACAATGGATTTTGTGGTAGGACTTCCGACAACACAGAAAGGGCACAACGCCATATAGGTGATTATAGATCGTCTTACCAAGTCAGCTCACTTTTTGCCGTAAGATTAAGTATAGTTTGGACCAGTTAGCCAAATTGTATGTCAAGGAAATTATCTCGAGATATGGAGTACAGGTATCTATTATATTGGATAGAGATCCGTGATTCACGTCAAACTTCTGGAAGAGTTTTCAAGAGAGATTGGGGACACAACTGCGAATGAGTACCGCGTACCATCCGCAGACCGATGGGCAAAGTGAGAGAACAATTCAAACACTTGAAGACATGCTCCGAGCATGTGTGATGGACTTCAAGGGTAGTTAGGAGGATCACCTTCCATTAGTAGAGTTCGCGTACAACAATAGTTATCATGCCAGTATTGGAATGCCGCCGTACGAAGCACTGTATGGGAGAAAGTGTCGAACACTGTTATGTTGGGACGAAGTAGGAGAACGTCGACTGTTGGGACCTGAATTGGTACAGCAGATCGTAGAAATTATCAAGGTGATAAGAGTACGGCTGGTAGCAGCTCAAGATCTCCAGAAGAAGTATGCGGATTTGCATCGCAAGAAGAAAGAATTTGAATTAGGAAGCTATGCTTTTCTGAAAGTATCTCCCTGGAAGGGGAAGATTCGTTTTGGGAAGAAAGGCAAGTTAAGCCCTAGGTTCATAGGACCGTTCGAGATTCTAAGGCTAGTTGGTAAAGTGGCGTACGAGGTGGCGTTACCTCCTGAACTTGAGCACATTCACAACATGTTTCATGTGTCAGTGTTGCAGCCGTATAAACTAGACTACAAGCACGTTATCCCCTATGAGCCGATCCAAGTCGAGAAAGACTTATCAAACGAAGAGGTTCCTATCCAGATACTAGATAGGAAGGAACATAAGCTGAGGAATAAGATCATTTATTCCGTTAAGGTTCTTTGGAGAAACCACGTAGTTGAAGAAGCTACATGGGAGCTAGAAGAGAAAATTAGAGCGAATTATCCGTTTTTATTTGAGTAATCTTATTTTTACAATTCCGAGGACGGAATTTTTATAAGGGGGGAGGGATATAACGACCATGAATTTTAAACTCTTTATTAATTAAATATGTGATTTAATTTTAACGAGTTAGTTTTGTGAGTTTATTTAAACCTTATGTGGTTATGTGAATTTTTGAAACGATTAAAGGAAGTCACTAATGAGAAAATTAAATTTGTGGACTAACCCTAAGGCTTTAATATCAGAGAATTGATAAGATTATTAATAATTAAATATTCCACTTATTTGAATATAGTGGCATGAATTGCACATAGTGATTAATTTCAATATTGAGTAATTAATCGATAATGTGTTGTTTAATTATTATTATGAATAAATAATAATTAATGAGTAAGAGAACTAATAATATAATATTATTATATTTACTTGATTTACTGTTATACACAAGCATGCGATACTAAATCTTTACTATATGGTAGCTATCTATATTATACATAATGCAATGTGACATATTAATGTGGTGAATATTGCATGTATGGACTATACAGCAAGATGAGATAAATTGAAGGTATGTGACACTATGTGGACATTCATGTATACCCTATTGACATATAATAAGATCAATTATTAATTAATAATGATTTTATTAAGTTGTTATAATTATATAATAACAATGGTTATAATAATAAATAATAATAATAATGCCTAATTGAATTATATCTAGTATTAAGGAAAATGTACATGGATTATATGTTGTGTACCTATTCATTATTAATTACTATTTGAGATAACATAGTATCACCCATTTAAATGTATATGGAGTAAATACATATAACTTAAGGATATACTATGTGCATATACATTATATAATCTAAGTATATATATATATTATGCTAAGTGTGGAGCATACATAATATATATACAATTTGCAAATGCTGAGTTTACATTGTTCCTAAATGAGAGGCCATCCTCAATGTCTTCCAACGTGAACTCATAAAAGCCTACACTATGTCAACTCCTTCTCTCAAATTCATCAATTGTAGCCAATAATTATGGGGGAAATGGGCATTATGATGGGTTCTAGCTACTCCCAATTATCCCTCATACAATTCTTATTCCCATTGTTTTGAAATGGAGAGCAAAAGCATGGACCATGTAAGGAATTGGCTATAAATAAAGCCCCTCTTCTTCTCATTTCATTTGCTGAGGATTTCATTTGAGTTAGGAAGAGTATTATAGCAACATTGTGAGTCTCATAGTAGCATTATAGAATCTGTTTAACAGCAAAGCCTTATAACAGAGGTAAAACTCTATTTTTAGTTTCTGTAAAACTTCTAATTCTTGATTCTTAAATTGATCATGATTGATGAATTGAGTGTTTGAAATATGTTTGTTAATTGCTATACTAGTTTAAAATCATGTTAGCATTATACCATAGCATGACTAAGATGATTTTCGTATTAATTGTCTGATATGGGTTGTGAGGCTGCCGAACTGCTTGAAGTCTCTGGTTGAGCCAGGTGTCGGCGCAGTTGCGCCGGGTTTATGCCTGGTAGCTGCGCAGGGCCTGGAGATTTGTTTTTGTTTTCTGCTAAGCAACTGCTAATGTTAACTTGATTAATATGATTTAAGGCAAACATGGAAACTGATATTAACCCTTATTATAAGCTTCTTGATACTACATGCATAATGTTAACCATGTTAGTATGTACACCATGAAAGGAAAACTTGTGATTTATAATGAAACTTTTAGATTCAATTATGAATTTAGACACATACGGGGCATGTATATGTTCTGACATTTTATACATGATAGTGTGGTTTATATTGACATGAAATGCGAGTCTAAAGTGTGTTCACACACTAGCATACGTGATTGCAAGATTCTAGTGATTTCAAAAGAGAAACTTGAAAACTTTCAAAGTGAACTTGACTAAGGTTAATGTCTTTTAGATTCTGACTATTTGAGAACATATATGTGGCTTATATATGAGTTCTAAGACATGTGAGTCATGACTACGAGACGCTTAACATGTACTATGATACCTTGTTGACTTAGTGTGATTTTCGATGAGGAAACTTAGAATGTGAAAGCTAATGACATCAAACATCATGTGAATGATATTATGATCTTGCAAACATGTATAGTGGGATCTCACTACACCTATAGATGTGTCGACATAAACATTATTTGGTTGAAACATGAATATCACCTAGGCACATGTACTCAAGTAATGAAACTTCAAGAATGAACTAATGAGGGTTAAGGTATACACATGTAGTATACGCACAAGCATGATTACTTAAACATTGTTTAACCTTGTTATGTGATAACATGACTTTAATAATCAACTTTGAAGTATGAACTTGTTTAACTTAAGGTATGTGAATTACCGGCATGAAGACATATGATTTTGAATTAAATAGGGTGAGCATGCTAGGATTCAAATTTGATATTCTAGCACTATTAAATCAAGGTCAGAGTTAATTGTTTATAGACCCAGTCAAAGTGATTGACTTACGTGAATTACATGATAAATTTATATGATGATTAGATTCTTGTTAGTGTAGACTCGTGTTAGTTTACACATGCTAATTGGAATACCGACTTATTAATGTTAGGTTATTTCAGCGAGATTTAATTAAAGCTAGAATTATTTATAGCTGAGCAAACAGGCAAGTATCCGAACTCTACTTTTATTGTGTTGCAAGTATTCTAGACCCTTACACTACTTTATTTAATGAATCGTGTAAGCAAGTTTCCTAACTTCATTTGATTGTTATATTGAATGCAAGTTCTCTATCTTACACAACTTCGAATATTGCGCAAGTTTCTAAACTTCACTTTTTATTGTGCAAGTTTCCTATCCTTCTCATATTATATTGAGCAGGTTATTATTGTGTTGCTAGTTATTTATTGACGCTTGAACTTTATTTCCAAGTATGCTATTAGGTGGTTTAATTTCTTTACAATTATTCCACATCAATCCTTTTGATATTCGTACTTAGTGCACTTGAGTTCGTACAGTCTTGGACTTGTACATTGTTTAAAGTTCTATAATTCTTGAACTGTGTCAGATAGAGTCTGAACCCTTGTTCGGTCAAACAATTGTATAAAATTTTATAAAAGCTATCCAAACCAATTGATGGTAAGGATTCTTAGACTGAAAGAACACCCCTTATATATATAGGGGAGTACCCCATGTATCTAGTATAAAGATACAAACAGCAGAGTTAAATGTTATGCATATACATGGCGTACGCGAGGCTGATCCCCTCAAGTACTATTCTGTAGCCAGTAACCAAAGGGTCAATCAGCTATTGATTTCGTTGGAGTTTTATAGTTCAAAAGTCTACTTGACTATCAGTTATTCTAAAAGCAACTATTATTCTTGTTTTCGATATTTATATTGTTGAATTCATTGTCAGATATATTCTTTTCATCATAATATATCCTTTATTGTTGTATTTAAACTTACTGAGCAAACTTGTTGCTCATTTTTGCTATATCATCACTTATATTGCAGTTAAGCCCGAGACTTCAGAGAAGGACAAGGGTAAAGAAAAGATGTAGGATTAGTTTGCAAGGAGCAGACTTTGTCTTTATGTTTAATTAATTTACTGTTATGTAATATGAACCCTATTGACTATTCTAGGGTATATTTATATGTTGTATTTAGGTTATCGAATCTTGGGACTAGTAACACCTTTTGAATGAATGACGTACGTTTATTATATTTCTGCATTTAGTTATTGTATGTTGTTGAGAGGTGGATATTTGTATTATATCGTGACGACCGAATCGGGGTTAGAGAACCCGGATTCGGGGGTGTCACAGCCAATGTCGATTGTTTTTGACCTGCGATCCATGCTTTACATCTAATTTCTGGAAACGACTACAAGAATGCATGGGAACACAATTGAGAATGAGTACCGCTTATCACCCTCAAACTGAGGGGCAAAGCGAAAGGACGATCCAGACATTAGAGGATATGTTGAGAGCATGCATCATGGATTTCAAAGGCAATTGGGACGATCACTTACCGCTTGTAGAATTCAGTTATAACAATAGTTACTACGCTAGTATTGGTATACCGCCTTACGAAGCGTTGTATGGTAAAAAGTGCAGAACTCCACTATACTGGGATGAAGTTGGCGAGAGACAATTGCTAGGACCAGAGTTGGTATAACAAACAGCAAAAATAGTTAAAGTTGTAAGACCCCAACTTTTATGAATGAAAATTGAATTTCCTCTATATATTATTTTGAAATAGTCAGGGGTTAATTTGATAATGTGGAATGTTATGGGTAATATGCGCAAATATTTTAAATAAACAAGTGGTTATAAAATATTTATTGTTGTCGGGAAATATTCGTTTGGTCGTGGAATATTCTTACTGTCTGGGAATATTCGTACAACGGCGCAGCCATTTGTGGGCCCCATAACGGAAAACTGCACGATTGAGTTTTTTAAAATAACGGCGTAGTTGTTACCGTTAACACTGTTGGAATACCCGATGGTTAAAATTATGTAACACGCATTGTTGCACAGTAGCACACGGTATTGCACAGTATTTTTATATTATTATTTATTTAATAATTGCTACTGCACAGTATTTTCCATTATCAGATCAGTAATTTATATTATTTAAATAATATTATTAGATAGCATTATTGGCAATGTCTAAGGAAGTTCTGTCTATGAGGGGTTATTTAATTGCGCTCCAGTAAGGAGGAATCATTATCGGAAGGCCCCCTCTTTCTTGGGAACAACCTGGTTGTCAATATTGTAGTTCTATAATATTATTTGTGAATAATTAATTATTGATTTATATGATAAGAAAATATTTATTTTATATGGATATAAATGGAGGAATTAATGTTGATGTGTTTTATCAGTATTTTGTTGGGTGTGGAAAATCATCCATTTGTTGATTTCGGTCATTTTTCATTTGGAATTTGGAAAAACTTTCTTCTGCAAAGTTGTAGAGAATTAAATTTCCTATAAAAAGGACATAAGATTCAATTTTTTCTGATTAAAGGGCTATTTATTATGAATTATGAAAGTTTCAAACATTTTGGGTCTGAATTGATTTTTAGTGGAGGAGTTTCTAGAAGGGGTGGGTCCTACTTTTGTCCTTTTGTTGGTGTGTTTTGGCTGATGAAAATTTTTTCCATGTAAGGAGGCGTAGGAAGTTTTTGAAAAAAATTATTATTATTTTATTAAATTTTCTACTTTGGCGTCCTAAGCATTTTCCTATAAATAAGGTGCTTAGGTTAGAATTAAAAATCACACTAGAATTAAAACTTTTCTCTCTCTATAATATCGAGCGTATTTTTGTGAATATTTAGATACTTTGAGTGTTACTATTCAGCGCAAGTTTCCTTCAGTTGTATATCCGATATTTCAGTCAGAAATACTGTTCTTTTGAGATAAGGGATGTTATTTTTTTTCAACAATGATGTTATTGCTTTCAATATCATTTCATCGAAATATTAGTATGAATTTTATTATGAAATTTTTACCTTTTTCGTAGGGATTACTATTCACGTATACGGCACTGTTCACGTACGGCACTGTTCACGTACGGCACTATTCATGAATACAGTACTATTCACGAGTACTATTTACGAAGTATGATTTTTCATATGAAATCTCTACATTTTTTATGTCGAGGTTACTATTCACATATACGGCACTATTCACGTATACGGCACTATTCACGAATACGACACTATTCACTAAAAAATGAAATTTTCTTCTATTTGTCCAAGTTGGTAATTATGGGTCCTATCTTTGATTGGATCCAAGTTTTGAACTTTATTCTTGAATTTTGCTCCACAAATGAGTATTATGGAGTATTTTTGAACTTAGATAAACTGAATTACGAATCCCAAAATTTTGTCATTTTATCTCACTGGATTCGTTCTTTAAAATATTTTTCAGTCCTAAATGGTGATATAAATGAATATCTTTAGCCTGTAGTGCAAAGATGAACGATTACTTGATGAATATCTTTGGCCTGTAGTGCAAAGATGACAGGTGTTGAGATGAACATGATCAACTGGTGATACAAATGAATATCTTTGGCCCGTAATGCAAAGATGAATATTTGATTTGAGATATATATTGATTGACAGGGATAAAATATTGATGATGGACTTTTAAATCATAGAAGATAGTAGACATCATTTTCTACTTTATTCTTCTGATATATTGTTATTTTCGCTGCAGTTGTTGATCTAACACTTGTTGTCCATATTATTTTATCTGATTTGTTGAAGACTAACGATAATTTATTTTTCATTATCTTTGTCATAATATTTCTTACTAGGCTAGTTGAGCTCACCCTTTTTATCAATTGTCCTCTTCAGGAAATGAGAATGTTGCAGGGACTAGTCGGGGAGTAGAGTGATGGACAGAGTTAAGAGCAGTAGTAGTCCTCACTATTTTCATAAAATAGTGTGATAATAATTGTAATGAGGACTTAGTTGAATGTTTATATTTTCTAGATATTTGTATTGACACTCACAGTGTCTGGTCGTATTTTTCACGACCTTATGTTATAAAAGATTGTATTTGAATTATGTACCATGTATTTGACGACTCAGAATGGGTTGGTTGGCTTGGACCTATTCTGGGGGCGTCACAAAAGTAATTCGGACAAGATTAATAGCGGCTCAGGATAGGCAGAAGAAATACGCCGATCGACACCGCAAGAATGTAGAGTTTGAATCGGGTAGCTTTGTATTTTTGAAGGTCTTTCCTTGGAAGGGAAAGATCAGATTTGGTAAGAAGGGAAAATTGAGCTCTAGGTTCATTGGACCCTTTGAGGTACTACGCAGAATCGGAGAAGTTGCCTATGAGGTAGCTTTACCTCTGGCATTAGAGCATGTCCACAACGTCTTCCATGTGTCACTGTTACGACCTTATAAACCCGATTACAAACATGTGATAGAATATCAACCGCTACAATTTGAGAAGGATTTATCCTACGAAGAAGTTCCTGTTCAAATTGTTGACAGGAAAGAACAAGTTCTCAGGAACAAAGTAATACCTTCTGTTAAGGTAATTTGGAGGAACCACAACGCTGAAGAAGCTACGTGGGAACTCGAAGAGAATATGATGAAGACTTATCCCCAATTACTTTCCTGAATGGGTGAGCACGATTCTGGGGATAGAATCTTTGTAAGGGGGGGAGAATGTGATGGGACGAAATTATTTATCGAACCGTGATTCTGAGGACAAAATCCTTTTAAGGGGGGGAAGATGTGACGAACGTGAATTTTGTACGATTATTTGAATATTTATTGAAATAAATAAATATTTTTAATGATTTAATTATTGAGTTAAATAATTAATTCATGAATTTATGGTAGATTAATTTAATTATCTGTGTTACATTAATTAAATTAATGTGTAGTAATTTAATAGTTCAAAGTATATATTTAATGGAGTTTATTTAATTAAATGAATTAATTAAATAAGCATAATGTTACTTTAATTAATGTATTGACATAATTAATTAATAAAAATATTAATTATGTGACAATGTGATTTAATGAAAAGTTATTATATTTTATTTAATTGATTTAAATAAAATTAATTGAATAATTAATAATGTGACAATTAACTATATAGTAATTAGTTAATTAAAATAAATAGAAAAGAAGAATTAATGTGCTAGCTAAACAGGGCCCTTATGGGAGTTTAACAGTTGGCAATGTAACGGATAGATTATTACGTATTATATATATACTTATACATATACGTATTGGCATTTTGTTCAAAACTTAGAAATATCAGAGAAAGGTTAGAGAGAAAAAGAAGAAGAGAAGAATTGAGAGAGATTGAAAGGAAGAGAGATTTGAGAGAATCAATTGTGTGTCTTTGATTATCTTCATACTAACAAAGGGTAATCTTCCTTTTTAAGTTTTCAAAAGTTGTATTTTCTAAAATTTTCATATACGTGTTTTAAAGTTTTCTGTGAAAATTGGGTTTCCCAATTAGATTATGATATGGCGTTATCTATATGGGTATGTGATCATAACGTGTTTTCTAACATATAATCATGTTTTAAAGGATCAATTTTATTTAATTTGGCCTTAATTGGGTTTTCAAAGATTTACATAATTTTATTTACGTATTAGGAAAGTTCTCTGTGATGAGTGGTTTTGAAAATTAAAGTATGATGTGATCATATAGAGGTCTGTGCATGTTAAAAAAAATGGGTTATGCCATATATATGTAAATTACAGTGATCACACCATGGGATTTTGTCAAGAATTGGGTTGTTGAAAATACAAAGTAGTGAATATGGGTGAATAACCCATATGGGTTAAATTAATGATTTAATCATATGTTTATATTTAAATTGATACAGGAATATGATTGTATATTTTTAAACAAAGAGAATGGAATTGAAATGAACGGATTCGGTGTAGTAACGAATTCGTAATGTTAGATTTTATATTTTTTTCATAAAAACTTTATAATTTATGAAGAACAGTGAAAGTGATTGTTGTAATTGATGTAATTACATGATCTAAATTGGTAGAAACATGTTAGTAATGATTTGTGATGTTCCTATGAAGTTTATACTTCATGGGTAACATTATAAATCAGTGTAGTGGTGTAAATTGGGAGAAAATGACCAAGTTTTGTGTTCATTCGCGAACTTCAGAATCTAGAAAAACGCAGCCGCGCGGCCGCGCCGGGTGCAAGGCTAAACGGCACGCGGCCGGACATGTCTGAAATTTTTGAAAAATTTCGTCAAGTGTTGAATTTTAAGAAATGAGTTTTGAATCTAATAAACATGAAGACATGTTGTATATATGATAAGATGTTAATATGAGTTTAATAATTTATGTTATGTGATTAATTAATAAATTAATTATGTGACTTAAACTATTATTTGTAAAGTTTAAATAATGTGATATAAACATGAAGACATTATTTTAAGTCTAATAATCATGAAGACATGTTATATATGTAATAAGTTATTAATATAAGTTAATAACTTAAGTTATGTGATTAATTAACAAGTTAACTAATCCACGTAAACTATTATTTGAAAAACCTAATAATGAGTTCGAAGAACACAGTTGTGAATCAATATACATATCGAACCTGTGATTAATTGATATTGTGAATGTATTGATAAGTAAGAGTAATTAAAGAAGTGAGTTATAATTGTAGCTTGTGCACGAAGCAAGTTTCCTATCCCTAATCTTATTATTAAGCAAGTTTCTAAACTTTACTATTTAAATTGAGCAAGTTCTTATTCTTGATTATTCAAGTCAGAATTTCATATGAGACGTTATGATTCTTTTAAAAGTATCATTTCAGTATACAATACTTATTCGATTGTATACCCTTGAGAAGCTATTATTCAAAGTGAATATCATATGTTGTTGAATCTTTTAAGACTAGTGAACCCTTATATGATTCGACTAGTCCATAGTTGATGAGCGTTCTAAATTCTAGAACAATTAATGAGTTATCCAAACCAAACTTTATTTGGTGCGGATTCTGATGTCAAACTGAGATGAACAACCCTAATATAGGGGATTGATGATGATGCTTTTGATAGTAGTGTGCATACAAGCCAATCATGTATGATGATAAAGCACGTACTTTGTAAACAATCTTATTTATTTATTAATGAAATATTCATTTATTACAGGCATTTAATTATCTACATGTTGCTGTTTTTATAATATGTAAATAACCCATAGTTTTAAGCAATGCTTTTAGAATCATGATGATGATCATGCTAATGAGATCTAAATTCTTAGAAAGTTTTAAAACTTAAATAGTTCCCAATCGTGGGATTACTAAAAAGGGGATTAGTAAATCCGGATAGATTGGTACATATGTTGCTTGCTCATTGGATGAGGATGATTGATCTCATGATCATTTGTGTGGAGACACTAAAGCAAGTATGTAGGTGCTTATTGAAGAATAAGTTCACTGAACGTGATTCTCTATGGAATACCTAATGGAGTTTTACTCGCATGTCAATAGGAATTCCTAATGTGATAGTAGTACAAGTGATCCTTGGACTTGAGATCATCATAGTATCTTGTATGTAACAAATTATACTTTGACTTATTCCTTAAGACCTTTTAAGGCATATATAGGGTATGCTTGGGTATAATGAGTTACATATGGAGATAATGAATGATCAATAAAGAATCTACCACCTCTAGTAAAAGAGGAGATATGTCCCATGTGATTCGTTAAATGACAACCCAGGAATCCTTGGCCAAGGTGAAATGAAATTAGAAAGGAGTTTTTAATTTGCATTATTTGGAGTTGTGCATTTTCTAATCGAAATACATATAATTAAATAAAATAAGACTTGACAGTAAATCCATGTCTTATATTTAATTGGGACATTGTATGGTGGAAGGATTGAATTGTATGGTAACTATTAACTCACAGGTTCTTTTATGATTAATGTTGAAATCTATATTATCTGGAAAGTCGTTGATCGCTAGGGAGGCTTATCCCTATTGTAGAATAAATATTATTTATTTAAATAAATTATTAGTTTAATTTATTTATTTAAATAAGATTAAAATTGTTTTAATTGATATATTCACAACCGGTTTAATATGGAGAACCTAAAGGGTCACACCATAAAAGGAAGAATAATTATTTAAGAAGGTAATGGCATAATCGTAATAATGCATTAAGTATAATTAATTTAATCTATGGTGATAGAATAAATTAAATAGCTTAATGTTTATTATTTAATATTTTGAAAATATTAAATATAAATTAATAAGAGGAGTCTTATTAATATTATTACAATTATTATTATTTTAATTTCTAAAGGAGTTTAGTAATTAATTTAATATTTAGTACTCTCATTTATTCCTAATAAGATTAGGAGACAAATTAATTAAATGAATTTAATTAATTATTCCCATGTGGTGGGAAGCCTAAATTAATTAAAGGAGTTTAATTAATTAAAAGAAATCCCATGTCTAATAGGATTAGAAGGGTTGACCAATGTCTATATAAGAGAAGTCTTATAATAGATATTAGATTGATGCAATTCCAATTGTTGGAGAGTACTCCTTTTCTATAGAGGATAGAAAACTAAGGTTAAGCCAAACACCCTCCTTCTTGATAATTCATCTTCCTTGGTGGATCACCTCTAGAGGCCAAACACTTGGGTGGCTAACGTTGATCAAAGGAAAGAATCTAACCCGAAAATTCAAGGAGATCACGAAGAACAAGGAGTTGAACTAGTACCTGTGGAAGCTTCGTTCTACAAGGGTATGATTCCATAACTTCTTATTTATCGTTTTAAATTAATAATTTGCATAAAGGATGATCCGGGTAATGGTTTTGTAGAAATTTTTTAAACTCTGATATACCATGCTTCCGCTAATTTTGCAATTTGATTGCGTCACGATTTCGAACAAACCCAACAGCTTTAAGCGTTGAGGTAGTGTGCACAGTATCGGTACGAAGGGCTGATCTCTCTAAGTACGAAGTTAAGTCCATAGTCTTATGACTGTTAAAGGTTTAAAGGTTAATATACTTGACAACCTAGGATATAGTTCGAGGTCTTATGACCCTCAGAAGTAATTTTGACTCTCGATTATTATTCTTGATTCAAAAGTTGAGCTTTCTGTTATTCAGATTTCTTTAATTTCACTCACATGTTATTACTATCATATTTTTATACTTGCGGACATTCGTGCTCACTCTTGCATAATAACATTGCAGCTAAGAATGAACGAAGTGATGAACCTTCTAGTAGCAAGGGCAAAGAAAAGCTAACAAGTGTTGAAGACTTGTGATGATATTAAAATGTTAAAGTTCAAGACTAATATGTGATGTATAAGAATTATTTGTTTACGTTTTTGCAACAGAGATTTAAGGTTAAGTATAACCTGGAATTTATTATGTATTATTATTTCAGATGATGTAAGATGATGGATTATTTATCTAATAAATGAATTTCTATTATTATGGGTAGATAGTCATATGATATTTGAACAGTGAACACCAAATCCTGTGAAAATTAAGATACCGGATTTGGGGTTATCACAGATTTTGCGAGCGTAGTAGTATGGTTTAGAAATGCATGAACAACCCATTAACTTGTGTTTATATGATTCGTAATGAAGCGTGAGCATGTTGAACTCGTTAGTGAACGTTACTAACAACAACATAAGCTTTAAACGTGGACTTTGACATGCTATATTAGGAGTCTAAATTCTGATATTTTCGACATGTTTGAATGTGCTTTTAAGGCATCATACTTATACACACTTGTTAGATATAATGCAAGTTAATCAGGCATGAGTTCGATTAAATCATGAACAAGTAGCAATGCTAGGATTACACACCCATGACATAGAAACATGTGAGCATGCGTAATCAATAAAATATATGACTACTTTAGATTTCTAAATGATAAGCATGACAACTTATATGAATTCATGGCGTCGTATGACCCTAAGTCATTAGAGAGCGTGATTTAAAACTGTATCATGTATGATTGAACTTGGAAAGGTTATACAAACATAGAAGTATCCTTTAATATGTATACATGCTATGTGATATCATATGTTGATACTTGAATACGATTTTGATGGTTAACTTATAACAAGATCATAACTTACTGAATATAGTATGTTTGTTATTCGTTGTGGTCTTGGGTGTTAGTAATGATATATGAGGATGATTAACTTGAAAAGAGGGACGTTAAGGATAAAAGACATTGAAAATTATATCAATCGAGATTTGTGAATTAATATGATACTATACATGGTATGATTGTATAGTAAGGTTAAAGACTTAAACTTATATGTGGATTGTATATAAGATAAAGTATAATGCCAAACTATATGACTAATGGATATCATATATACATAACTATATCATGATAGGAATTTGAAAGTGTTGATTAGCTTTTCGTGGATAAACTACGCACAAGGCAAGTATCTTATCCTTGTGTTTACTTTATTCGAGGAACGTTGTAAGCAAGTTCCTAACCTTACTCTTTATTGAGCGTTCATTAATCTTGTGCCATTATTGTCATGAAAGTAAACTTTTGAAATTTGCAATTCATGTATTATAACTATATACTTCACAGTTAAGATAAAAGTCGATTTATATTCTTCGAACTTTAAATCTTGAGATTGAACTTATAATTGTCGTGATCTATGCCATTTGATTAGGCTAGACTTATATTGTTGAAAAGCGAACCAAACCAATTGATTGGTGCGGGATCATGTGTTTGACTGAGATGAACAACCTTCTTTGAAGGGAAATTTTATTTGTCGGTAGACCGACGTGCGCACACTTTAGTACGATTGAACGATATGCATATCGTAGGGTACTTTAGGCTGATCACCTGTTGTACTTGTTTTTGATTGGGTTATCAGTTTAATACTGTTAATTCTAGTACAAGTTCACAGTCCTTAGTGACTGCTCAGTACTCAGTTATCTTGACTTTTTAAATTGAATTATTATTGAATCATATTGATATTATTCTATCCTTAGCGACTGTTATTGAACACTGTTGATATTTCTTGTTACCCTTGAAATATCATACATTGTTATACTCTTATTGAGATTCGAGAACTATATTACTCACCCTTATTGTTATATTACTTGCTGAGCAAACTTGTTGCTCATTCTTGCTTTCCCTAAAATATTTCAGTTAAGGTAGAGCAGTGCGGACCCTCGAGCACAGACAAGGGCAAGGGAAAGGCTACTGAGTAGCTTTATTTATGTAGAATTTATGATGTAACAAGAACTTATGTTATTATGTATTAGTTAGGTTTATATATGCTTAAGGTATGTTTAAGCTATGTAATCGATGTTTAAGTTACGAGACCTTTGGACGTGAATAAATTATATTAATTAAATGTAATCTATTCGGTATTAGTTGTGTATTATTCCGCTTTGCGATGCGACATTTAGTCGTAATATTTATTGTGGTGTCAGATATTAGAACGTGACAAACCGAATTCGAGTGACCAAGTGGCGGTCCAAATTTGGGGGTGTCACAAAATCTGGGTTCCCAAGATAACTAACACTGAAGGACCCAAAAGAGTATGGGTACCAAAATAAATAATGATTATGCATGCAGGTACCAGTGTCAACTGAATTCGTTTGGTATTTTGATAGTGGGTGCTCAAGGCACATGACTGGAAATAAGGCTTTTCTAACATATTTTAAAGATAGAGATGGTTCAGCTGTTATATTTGGAGATAATAACTTTGGTAAAACCAGAGGATATGGGTCTATAGAAAAATGAGTTGTTTCGTTCAGCAAAGTAGCCTACGTTAATGGATTAAAAAAATAATCTGCTAAGCATAAGCCAGCTATGAAACAAGGGTCATCAAGTCATCTTCCTCAACAACAAATGTCAAGTTCGAGATCTGGAAACCAACTTGATGAGTGGGTTGAAAACCTACGAATTGGATACTTCTAACTTCAAATATTGTGAGTTTTTGGATATTGTTCGTGTTATCTTTTTGTGTTTTGTGATACCTTGCAGGAAAAGGAGGATGAATGGGTGTAGTTGATGAAAAGAAAGCAATTCTGGAAATCTGCATAACCGGCGCGGGGCGCGCTGCTAACATATTGACCTGGGCGCGGGGCGCACCAGACTAACTTGGAACTCTAGATAACCGGCGCGGGGCGCGCTAGACGGGGATTTCGTGCTGATCTTGTTTCCTTAACTCCAAAGTTGGCTAGTGATAGGATTGAGGCTTACCTTATGTGTTAGTTTTGTTGAATTTTATATATACTTGTTTTGGGAGTTGTGTTAAGGACTTTTGACTGTAATTCATTGAGAGTCACTTCTACTGGAACTTGGAGATTGCATAAGAGAACACTCAAGGCGGAGATTAAAGATTGGAGACTGGAGATCCTCGACAGATTTTTTCTTCTTCTCTTAATTTCATTATATGTACTTAAGATGCTATTTAATTTTAATCTTCTGGTTTTAATTATTATGATGGACTAATTTCTCAATTAGAAATACAATGGAACCTTTTGCGATTGACTTTTGTAATAGCTGATATATTATTTTTTGTTGACCAATTTGGTACTCTCTTATTTTAAATTTTTTATGATAAGAGAGGGGGGGCAATGTTGGAGTATGGTTTAATGGATTCGAAAGATTCAGAGGGACCCGTGCCACGTTGCGAAATATCACAGTAGAGGATTTGTCATTCTAGAGGGTCTACAGTCCAAATTGACTTATGACTCTTATATCCTATTTGACTTCCTATTTCTGTGGAAATCAAATTCTATTCAGTCAAGTGATTTATAATTATCTTTACATGGGACCCCTAATCCAATGAGGGTTGGTGTGGTTAAGTTTTTAAATATACAGCCATAATCCAAATTTCAGGTAATGACACTTTGTCTATTTTTACGTACTAAAGCAATTACAAACCTACATTGTTGACGTTTTGTGGTCTGTACTTATTCTCACTCCGGAGCTATCCCTCAGCAGGCCCAACCGTCAAGTTTTTGGTGTGATCGTTTGTTCACTGTGCAGATTAAATTCGTTTTTTGGTGATTCGGGGATTGGAAAAAATGCCTACTTATAAATACAATTAATAAGTATTTATGAGGTTTATTTGCAAGCAAACTTCCACCGTTTATTCAATAGCACAATTCAAAACTGATTTTAGAAAAATGAAGAAAGCCACAAAATCATTTAACTGCCATAACGCACACTGCTGTACTGAGATACAAGTTCATTAGCACATAGGCCGGAAAATAATTGGAAAACGTCATTTAAATCTAGAACTGTATATCACTATATAGTTGGGTTTTTTTTGAATCTGACAGTTGATTGTAATTAAAAAAAAGGGAGAGAGACTATTCTCAATATCACAGTCGCAGGGTTAAATGCTTTTTTGGTCATTGTACTTTAGGTCAATTTACAAGTGAGTCACTTAACCATTTTTTCTTACAGTCAACTCGCTATACTCGACTTTTTTAACACAAAGTTAAAAAAAGCGTTAAATCCATTGACTTTAAACGATTTGCCACGTCGGATTTCACATAAGAGAGAGAAAGCTGACATGACAAAAGAGAAAGTTGACATGACAAGAGAGAGAAAGCTGACATTGTGATGTGGCCACTCTTGAGTGGAAATGAATTTTTTTTAAATAAAATCATAAAAGTTATCAAAAAAATGGAAAAAATTAAAATAATAATTTACTTATTTTTGTGATTAAAAGTAAAAAAGATATTTAGTTATTTTTGTATTTAATAACAAGTACTTATAACAAATATAATTAAGGAAATTATAAAAATTAAAAATATGCTAAAATTAAAAAAAATAAATTCTTATTGACTTTATATACATACATATTTATATATATTAGACAAAGAATTATACTATAAAAAGTAAATATTATGATATATTAATAATCTATTAATATATTATGCTTAAATAAAATAAACAAACCCATCTCCAATCCTCTTCTTCTTCCAGTACCACCGCGCGCTACCCACCCCCACCGCTATTACCACGTCGCCAAGAAATACAAGAACATAAACATGGACAAGCACTGTAAACTGCCCATGTCTCGAATTCTTCGCCAACTATTCGATTTACCTGTGAGCATTCAAATTTGATAGGAGAGTCGACACGAACAAGCCCATGATCATCATCCTTAAATCTAGAAGCAGCAGCTCTTACCAGCTTGTAATCATCAATAAAAGAATCATATCCCATACCATAAAAGATGTGACACCCCTGAATCCGGGTCCTCGGACCCTGGTCCGGTCGCCACGATACAATACTAACATCCACCTCTAACAACATACGATAACTAAAAATGCAAAAAATAATAAACGTACGTCGTTCATTCAAAAGGTGTTACTAGTCCCAAGATTCGATAACCTTAATACATCAATACAAACATACCCTAGAATAAACATTAAGGTTCATATTACATTAACAGTAATTAAACAAATCATAAAGACAAAGTCTGCTCCTTGCAAACCATCCTATATCTTTCCTTTACCCTTGTCCTTCCCTGAGGGCTTGGGCTTAACTGCAATATAAGTCATGATATAGCAAGAATGAGCAACAAGTTTGCTCAGCAAGTTTAAATACAACAATAAAGGATATATCATGATGAATGGAAAAATATCTGACAAAGATTTCAACAAAATAAATATCTTAAAGATTCAACAATATGAATGTTAGAATGATTCAACAATCTATATGATTCAATACTATGAATATCTGTATGATTCAAAAGGTTCAACAACCTGCATGATTCAACACTATGAATATCTGAAAGATTCAATAATCTGACTATTAAAAGAAAAGATAATAATTGCCTTTAGAATGACTGATAGTCGAGTAGACTTTGAACTATAACTTTCCAATGGGTTCAATAGCTAATTGACCCTTTTTGGATTACTGGCTTCTGGCTACAGAAACTTAGTACCTCGAGGAGATCAGCCTCGGGTACAACGTGAATATGCATAACACTTATATCTGCTTACTCGTATCATATATATTAGATACCTGGGAACACTCCTACATATGAGGGGTGTTCTATTCCGTCTAAGAATCTTTACCATCAATTGGTTTGGATAGCTTTAAAGAAAACTTCATACACTAGTCTGACCGACCAAAGGTTCAGACTCTTACTGACATAGTTCAAGAAATTTAGAACCTTGAATAATGTACAAGTCCAAGACTGTATGAGCTCAAATGCACTAGGTGCGGACATCAATAATATCAATGTGAAATAATTGATAAGTAATTAAACAACTAAATAACATGCTTGGAAATAAAGTTCAAGTAATCAAGTAAACAACTTTCGATTCAACAATAACCTACTCAATACAATATGAGAAGGATAGAGAATTTGCACAAAGTGAAGTTTAGAATTTGCACAATATATGAATTTGTGTAAGTTCGAAAAACTTGCACAATACTCAACGTGTGAAGTTCGGGGAACTTGCACAATAATAGATTCCTTGCATAAAATAAATGCATAGGCTTAGACACTTACAACATCAAAGAGTGAAATTCAGGAAATTTCACCATAATAGATCCCTTGCATAAAGTAAATGCATAAGTTAGGACATTTGCTTACAACGTTCTTTGAGTAAAGTAAACACAAAGATAAGATACTTGCACAATATATGAGTTTGTATAAGTTTAGAGAACTTTCATAATAAAGAAATGAAGTACGGGAACTTGCAAAATAACTAAAGTGTGAAGTTCGGGGAACTTTCACAATACTCAAAATGTGAAGTTCGGGAAACTTTCACAATACAATAATAACCTGCTCAAAACAATATGAGAAGGATAGGAAACTTTCACCAAAAATAAGTGAAGTTTAGAAACTCACTTACACGGTTCATCGAATAAGGTAGTTCAAGAATTTAGAATACTTGCACAATAAAAGTAGGGTTCAGATACTTGTTTATAATATCCGTTGAATAAAGTAATACAAGGGTCTAGGATACTTGCCTAATTGCTCAGCTACGATTAATTCTAGCTTTAATAAAACTGCGTTGGAACGACCTAGCATTAACAAGTCGGCCTTTCAATTAGCATGTATAAACTAATATGAGTCTACACTTAACAAACATCTACTTATCATATAATTCTAGCACATAGCTCATGTTCAATATCAAACATACCATTTATAGCATCATAATATGTTAACTATTAAAATCAGACTTAAGCAAATTGTTCGGGCCTGAAAGTGTCCCGGCGTAACTCTAGCATGCAACTACTGACATTAAACCAATACACATGCTTATCAAGTTAAAATTTCTCATTCGAAACTAGCATGCTATTTCTATATTCAATTCGAAGTCATGTTTTCATGCCGGTAATTCATATACTTTAACTAATACAAGTTCATGCTTCAAAGTTGATTACTAAGGTCATGTTATCACATAACAAGGCTAAACAATACATAACATGTATGCTCGAGTATACTACACACATATACTTTAATCACATAGTTCATGTTTCAGAAATTCATTTCTTATGATTAAGCATGCATATGTAAAATTTGTATATAAACAAATGAGGTTCATGTCAATACGTCTATAGTCATAATGAAATCTTAATACTTACGCTTGTATGCTCACAACATGTCTCACATGGTATTAAACTTTCAAATCTAAAGTTCTCCTTCAAAAGGATACTAAGTCCACAAAGATCGTTTTAGTATAATCAAAGTGTTTTGTAACTATGACTCACTTACATTAGAAACACATACCAAAGCCACATGAATGCTCTCATATCACAAGACAAAATTATTGGTCAAGTTTACTTTGAAAGTTCTTAAGTTTTTCTTGAAAACTCCTTAAATCCATCAATCTCGAATGCTAGTGTGTACAACACTTTAAACATGCATTTCATGTCAATGTAAACATACTATTATGCTCATAATATCAAAATATACACATGCTACTTATATGACAAAGTTCGCATTCAAAACTATAAGCTTCATTTTCAAAACATAAGTTTTTCTTTGTAAACCTTTAAGTCTTTCAAACACGTATGCTAGTGCGTTTAATACTCTAATCATGCATTCTAGGTTCATATTAACATGCTTGCCAAATTAGAATGTATATACAATACTTTCATACTAACGATCACCTTATATGTTTCGTTAGAAATGTTCAATAGTGGGGTTCACATGCTCATATTCTATTATAACCTGTATACCTAAGTCAGCATGTCTCCCATACAAATCTAAGTCATGTTATCATGCTTGTAAGGTCAGAATACTATCATGGCAAGTATACATATCGAGTTTGTTTTCATATTCGAAGTTAGTTTATGAAACGCTAAGTTTATTTCAAACTATAATTACTTGAGCAACTATTAGTGAAACATGCTTACATTGCCTCAATACATCCATATATATATCACTCATGCTAGTATGCTTAATCCAAACTAGTACCATAAGTTAGCATGAACAGTTTGTAAAAAGAAAAAAATTCTGCAGGCAGGCACTGGAGCAGCTGCACCGCTGGCCAGTGCAATACTGGCGCAGCTGCTGCAGGCTGGCGGCCAGGCCAGAAGCTGTGCAGTTTTCGGCAGACTCTTCATCCCATTTCAGAAAATTCATACGAATTCCTTCATGCTCCAGACATAAAACAGTTCTAGCATGATTACTACCTCATTTAACACTTAAACAACATACTTCATAATCCAATTAACATTCAAATAGTATAATCAATGAATTGACATGGAAGAACAAGAATGTTAAATGTACCTCTGTTAATATGAACTATACTTGCTGCTATATAACAATCTCTCTCACTGATAACTTACAATAACTCACTAGCAATTCTATACTTACATGAAAATCTCAGCATTTCAAAATGAGAATGAGAGAAGCTCTTATATAGGCAATTTCAATACACAGTTAATGATTTTGTTCACCTATTCAAAACAAGGGATAGCAAGATTACATAATGGATAAGAAGAAGTTGGTGGGAGTTGGTGATTACAATCATGGAAACCACTCCCCCCATACTCATTAGCTATGACTTGTTGAAGAAAATGAGGAGAAGTAGAGTAGTGTAGTAGCCATGTGGGTTCACGTGTAAAGAATGAAGAGGAAATGGGCTCTTATTATGGGATAAGCCATTTCTCAGCAAATGGAAGCAACTTGGATGCAATATACTACACTATTATTCTATATATACCATGCTTACTTAGGCTATATCATGTATACACAATTCATTTCACATAACATAGGTTATAATGATTTAAAAGGGCATACAATGTATTTCCTAATTACAAGGTATCAATTAGTGTACATACATATAATCCATGTACATTTTCTATTAATACCAAATATGATACAATTATGTATTGCTCATTATTTATTACCATAACTGTTATTATTATAATCATAATAACTTAATGAAATCATTATTAATCACAATTGATTATTGATGTTACTACATGATAATAGGGTATACATGAATGTTTATCTACACACTTCATGTCATATAAACAATATTATTATGCAACTCACATGAATGCAATAAAGCTTACTATATAGTCTATATATAATATAACCACATCAAATATGTTACCTTGCACCTTATACCCTATAGAGGTAACTACTATATATTAAAGGTTTAATATAACATATACTTGCATATAACAATTAATCAATTAACCAAGTAAATATAATATTATTATATTTATTTATCTCTTACTCATTAATTATTATTTATTCATAATAATAATTAATCAACACATAATCAATTAATTACTCCCTATTCATTAATTATTATTTATTCATAATAATTATAAATCAACAACAATAATAATTTTATATGTTATCAATTAATTACTCAAATATAATTAATTAATCCCGATTAAATCTCTACACCATATTCAAGAAATTTGAATATGTAATTTACTTACACTTTTATCAATATTCTAATATAAAAGTCTCAGGGTTAATCTACTAATTTAAATAACCATTAGAAATTCCCTTTAAATAAATCCTAGCATTTATTCGCATAGGTTAAATCACATAAGCACATAACCACATAAGGTTTAAATAAGTTTGAAAAATTAACTCTCAAAAATTTTAAATCACAGATCAAATTAATAAGGAGCTTAAAATTTCTGGTTGTTACAAAAGACACCCCCATAAAAGATATTACTCGGTTTTGGTAGTATCTTGAATTCACTAGTGGAAGGATTCCACGGCGCCAATTGACCAAATCACCAGAACTTGTAATTTTAGCACAACCAAATCACCATAACTTGACCATAAAAAAATGAACAATTAACATAAATGAGATCAATTAATTGAAATGGTGACAACAAAACCAAAAGCACCAAGTCAGCTGAAATCTAATGAATAAACATCAAGGCCCGAAACAAGCTGAAACTGGAAAAACACATCTTCCACGGTCGAAATCCCTTATACATATCATCCATATCCAAAAGCCCAAAACCATGAGCCCCAAAATAGAACCTCCCCATCAGATCATAACTTGCAAATCCTACACACACAAGGACTGCACTCTTCTACTAATAACACGAAGACCACAATCAATAAACCCTTGGACTTGGCATGCCATTGATCGGAAAAGAGGAATTTCAACATGGTCCTCTGTTGAAGTCACCGGAAAGACTAAAATTGGACCCAAGCGAGTTGAATGTGGTGGGAGGAGAAGGAAGAGATGGTGGGCCAAAGAGGAGGAAGAATGGAGGTATGGAGATCGGAGAGCCAAATGATGTAGGGGGAGACGATGGCGAAAGAAGGCACAGCGCCACCACAGTCTAATACCAAAACATCTATCTCGTCTCAGCGAAACCCAAACCGAGCTCAGAACATTCAAGATCAGATCCAAGGAAGAAGATGAAGAAAAAATTATTATTCATGGATTCAGGTGGGTAGATTTGTTTTTATGGGTTTGGGTGGGTAAATTTGTTTTTATGGGTGGGCTATAAATGACATGTAAAATAAAATATTCCAACTATGATTCACTGTGTGGCACTGCCATGTCAAGTTTCCGTCCAAAAACTTAACCCCGCTGACGGAAATTCAAATTTTTGTTAGCAAAGTTAAGTATAGTGAGTTAACTGTAAGTAAAAACACTTGAGTGACTCACTTGTAAGTTGACATAAAGTACACTTACCAAAAAAGCATTTAACCCCATAGTCGCACCATTACATTAGTTAAATACATCTCTTGTTAAATGCATCTCTTGTGATTGACTGTCCTAAAGTACAATCAAATAATTTCTTTTTCTTTTCTTTTTTCTCCCAAGGCGAAGGACATAGAGTTCTTCATAAATTATGGTAGATTCTATATAATTTGTTCCATACTCGTCATTTATTTCTTCAGCACAGTAGACATAAAAATACTCATGTTCTGGATCTTTTAACTTGGTCAAATGCAGCAAAAAATATGCAGTCAACTCCAAAGATAACGTAACAGTGAAGGAATCACCTACTATAAGATAACACGGCCAAAATTTCAAACTAAAGATGGTCCAACAGCATAAGATTATTACGTCGCAAAAAAAAATGTCACAAGCAATATCGTTCACAGCAATCAAAATCTCATAACAGATATCCAATATACAATAAATAAATACTAATGATGATAAATAGTTTCTGATTCGGGAAGCTCTCAAAATAGTCGTGTTTCTCTTCTCCTTGGCCCTCGTTTACTAAATCCGAACCCCTCTATTAAGATTGACCATTCGGGTCGAACCATCCATCTGGCCTCCCCTTGCTGAACTATTCTGATAACTTCTACCTGGCCCTCCATAAGCAGCATCTTGATATCGAGTGCTCTGGTAACCCGAAGAATACCCTCCTCCTCGTGACTGACCAGCCCGATCCCTTGAGTAGCTGCCTCCGGAATTCTGGCCAGGAACAAAAGGTCTGCCACCACCGTATCCTGATCGCCCCCCAGTATTGCCTTGTCTTCCCTGTGAGAAAGTCTGGTTGTCTTGCCACTTGCCTCCTCCAGCAGAAGCAGCAGCGGCAGCGTAGTCCTGGCCATCCCTGCGCCTCATAGGCAGGGGGTCGAGTCCACCTCCACCTATCCTTGCCTCTACTGCTCTCTCGTTGCTTTCTGCAAGAACTGATAGCTTCTCCGTCAAGTCGAATGCCAGAGCCTGCAACCTTGTGTGCTCAACATCATGAAATACGATGCACCGGGATGGCTGGTCCAAACTTGCGTGGAGCTCCTCAGTGATCATCATTTTGCTCACAATGCTGTGTGTCTGGGAATCTGAAAGATCAAACATAACGGCAAGGTTGTCCAAGCTCATAGAATCATATGATGCCGAATAGGTGAAAAGGTAGGTCCTCAGAGCCTCTTCTTTTATCTTGGCCTTCAGCATCTCAAGAACATTCTCTCGGTCTCTGAGCAGCCTCCAGACATCAAGGGACTTGACAACATCAAAGGCCTTCTGAAAGTCACCTTTGCTAAGAGCCCTTGTGGCTGCCAATACATGGTCCCTGACATTTTCAGGGGGACCAGTGAATGTTTGCCTATCATTCACCTCAAGCAACCGTCGAAGCGTCTTACTAATGAATTTGCGCTTTGCATCATGACTATTGGCTGCCATATTGGGTACCTCCAGCAACATGGCACATATCAAATGTACAGCCTCCAGAAGCTCAAGATTTATGTGCATGTGGTAAGGCATTTGACGCCTCCTTTCCATTCGTTCCTGACGGAAAATTAATGAAAAATCTATTAAAAGCTAGAATTGACTAGAAATAATCAACTAAGGACAAATATGGAAGAATATAACATCTGCATAAATACAACTGGTTATACTTCTGCTGAAACACAAGGTATATGTCAGCAAAAATGATTCAAAGAGACTGCCCTGAACCCACCACGGACTTGATAGACTAGCACTCCTGCATTTTCAACTATTGATATACACATGCACCAGGACTGACACAAAGCATACTAATTTTCTGGGTAGAAGGCAAACAGAAAAAGATTGAGTTTCTCAAACTATCAAAAACCTTTTCAATGATGAGAAGCTACAAAGTATAAAGGTCCTCAAAAGACTTTGATAACACTACACCAACGATATGCGATGTGCAACTTGTACTCTTTTTTCTATTCTTTTAACCAGAAAAAAAAGTGTGTGACGATGCCGAGAGATGTTTAGAATATGGTCGCATTAATTAAGCTATAATGCACGAACATGTTATAATTGTTAATGATTAATTAATGAGTATGACAAACTATTGGTTTTTAGCTGGCATGATGCATGTATTACAAACAATGTTCTAAAAGGCGCTAGGCGGGAATCAGGCGGCCAGGGGGCACCTAGCGCCTAGGGGGCCTAGGCAGAGCCTAGACGGGATTTTTTATTTTAAGCCAATTTTAATATTTTATCTTACATTTATCTAAACAAAACAATAATATAAAGCAAAATAATCTATAATAAAGATAATAAAGGCCTTTACTTAAAGTTCAAACACATCTATATTGTCAATGTCAAAGTTCAAACACAAACATACAATTGTTCAAAATTCAAACATATCTTTAACGTATTAGTTTTATTCATAAACAAGATTGCTATTAAATAATAAAATTTAAAATTTCAAGAATTCATTTCAACATTAAAATTAAGAAACTAAATATAAATTTAAGAATTATATTGAATTAAACTAAATATTACAAATATATCATCATTTATATAATTTGAAGTTGATACAAGTTCAAAAAATTACAACTATAATAAAATTTTCCATTTTAACTTGATCTTGTTCACTTCTTGTTGTGATTTGATATACTACAAACTGCATTACGAATATGGTCAATCATTAGAAAAATAAATATATCAAGATCTGGTTTTGATAGTTATTAAAATAAAAAAAACCTCTCCGCCTAGGCCCCGCCTAATTTTCTGGAGGAATTTTTTGCCGCCTTAGGCCTAGGCGAGGCGCTAGGAGAGCCTAGTACCTAGGCGAGGCGCCAGGAGGAGGCCTAGCGCCTAGGCGAGGCGCCATAGTGGGGGTCTAGCGCCTAGACGGGGATTTTTAGAACACTGATTACAAAGTGTATCACATGAGAAGTATGTCTCATTATAGATGCACAACATGAATATATAATGCATGAATAAAATGCAAGTATGTATGATATGTGAAGCATGAAATGTGTTAACTGTTGAATTTGTTGAGCCATCACGCTCATTCTTGCAAATAATCTTATTTGCAGATTAAAAATGTTGAATGAAACTCTTTTGTAATCATGGCGATAAAGACTTGGGGCGTGTTAAAAAGAAGACTTATACTGTTTTCTTCAGTCGGCTTTAGATCAAGACAAGACGACTCTTATGATGTATATGAATTAAACTGTGTAAACTTGAGTTATGAAATAAAGAATGTTATTGTGAATTTGAAATGTAGCTTTACAGTTACTTTGTAAATTAACCCGAGATGGTGACAAGATTATACAAGAAATGATATATATACAGAGTATTGAGTTTTTATATACTCATAATTAATATGTTAAAATGAATCGCATATATACATGATTTTGAAGTAAAGCAAATCGTAAAGGTTGCGATTCCGGTAATGAAAGGAAGTTAGAAAAGTTTTAAATTTATCCGTATTTTTATCAATTATAATATTGATGAATGATGTAAAGCTAGAACAAGTTAGTATTTAACGCACAAGATCGGTAATAAAAAGAGTCCAAATTTTGGGGTCGTTACAGTGTCCACTTTATCAGTTTTGAAATTATCTCCCATTACACTATTTCTCATTACACCTAGAGAATGTCTGGTCGAAAGAGCAAAGTCTATCTGCTAATGGTAGAAAGTGTCGGTAGATTAGAGTATTTTCTATAAGCTGCATTGTCTTCTTTCACTGTATACTCAGTGTGTTCATGACTACATGGTTGGAGTTCTTCATATTTTTCGTTGAAACAAACAAAGCACTGCAGCTAGTTACTAAACTACTGATCCTTTAACTTCTAAAGTAAACTCTTCCAATTTAACCAACTGTTATAACAGTTAAGTGTCATAATATTGGGTAAAAACCAATGTTTTCAAACTTAGACCGGACATCGAACCGGAAAAGTTATCGGAATGGGTCACTGGTTCAACCCATGGTCGAACCGTTATTGAACCCCCTGACATCAACATTACGCAATAAATATTTAAATACATTAATAATTATTATAAATTTCATGTAATATATATTAAATATGCAAAAATAAAATAAAATAATTTATAATAGCCTACAATTCTGAATTAAACAATATTTTATGCAATAGTTCATATACATGCATCTCAATATTATATATCGTGTATAATAATGCTTGCAACGTGTTTAAACATAAAGTAATATTTTAGGAGATTAAGAAACATAACATGAAAATGTGTATTATAAAATTGACAAAATTCAAACAGTATATTAGAAAATAAGCTGTCAAATGTAAGGATTCACTGGACTAAGCTATTTTCCATCTGTTGCCAAAGAAAATATGACATATATACCATTTCTTTCTTCCCCCCTCATTTACTTCTCTCTGATTTACAATCTAAATTTGCTTCTTTCATCAAAATTTTCCTGTTGCAATACGCTTTTACTCTATTAGAATTCTATGAAAAAGGCTGTAGTTAAATGTATCCCTCATCTATGTTCTTAGGTAGCTACCCTTTGTTGTAATCTATCTTCCATGTAAGCAATGCAAAGGAAAAGCTTAAATTGGTTAGGACTGGTGAACATCGCATGTGAGACTTGAGAGAGACGGAGATGGTGGAGAGTGAGAGTGAGAGTGAGAGAGAGAGAGAGCACCATCTAGCTTAAATGAAACCTTCATTTCTTTTTCATGATAAAGCTACGAACAAAAGGAAATTGTGACTCAACACGGTTCGTCGGTTCGACAGGTCCATCGAGTCACCAAGTTTTAGTGGTTTTTGAAGAGCTCCGGTTCAATGGCCTTATAATTGGCTCGTTTTACCAACCAGTTCCCTTGTTTAACCGGTCAACCGGTAGGTCCGAGCCTGGTTTCGAAACATTGGAAAAACTGAAGAGTTATGTCAGACTAATAGACAAAAACCTATTAGTTCGCTAAGATATAATTGATTTTCCACAACATTTGACCATTCTGCAATGCACTCTTCTCATGAAATACCCAACATTTCTTTGAGTGATCAAACTTTAACTTGAAGCTCAGAAAATTGGGGTGTAACCCATGAAAACACCGAGTATACAAAGATGACAACAAAGCAAATCAAAAACCAACTCAGCCCATGTACATGTGTTCTATTAATCAAAAGAAGAATAAAACAAATAATCAAAAAACCAACGCACGTCATTTCAAAAACCTGTCTAGAAACTCTTCAACAGAATCAATGCATCCACTATATTTATGTTCATCCACAAAAGCATGAGGTACACAAATATCTATTTAACCTTCGTAAAAAATAAATACATCCTCACTAAACAACAAATTCAACAACTTGAGCTATTTCTTACGTCTAGGCTTCTCCACAGTTACCATTTCGTATCAACAAATTTCCCAATTTCTTAAAGCTTCAACTTGTTTTCAGTATTGCAACTTCACAAGTAACAATAATTAATCTTTAGATAATTTAGGGTGTGAAGGTGCCTTTGAAGGTGGTGTGCTGTTCTGTGACATTGCAGCACTGACACCTGAAAATATTCACCAAGGTAGAACGGGTTAAAATACTCCCATATCATTTCCCGCATCTAAAACCCGAGATTTAAGGTCTTTCCATTCAGCATTGTTAAAATTATTATTAGGTCAAGTTAAGACTGGCAATAGGAAGTTTAGAGATAATGTGACCAAGTGGAAGGATATCTTGTAGAGCTGTGCCCTCAAAAAGAATTGCAGTTCACAAATTAAAACAAGGATTTCTCAACTTTGCATCAATTACTATCAGGAAAGATGACATAACACACTTGTTTAGGTACAAAATAATGAGATCAAATATCACAAAAAGAGCGCCAGCTGTCCACTTTCTTTGGGACTTTTAGGACAAAGAAAGATGCAAAAAAGCACTTAACTCATTGCATGCAACATAAATTAGACTCGTTATATGCCATAATTCATGCCTTTACTCCTATAGACCTACTAGTAAAGCTAATCAATTGTCATAAAACTAATTAAAGAACAGGACATATTGACAAGCTCAATTCCAACCATATGCCCATTTACATTTTGGATTAATATTAGTGTCAGTCTATTTCTCGGGAAATATACTGGATACTTACCATCAATAAATGTTTTGAGGTTCATATGCCTTGAATATCTCACTAAATGTACCTGTTAACAGTCATTATAGTTTCCCTCAACTTACTGTAGTAAGCATTCTTACATTTTCATTTATTCGCAATGGATAGAAGCTTCTTCAAACAGAATATCAGTAACAACAATCCTGAAGAATATATTCATCCGCAAAAAGGGAAACAGTAGAAGATGAGAACAACTATGATAATGACCACAGAAAATTCATACATTCATTAATAGCTATCTTCAAAAACTATAATCATCCGACTCTCAAAAACTATTAGTGTTCTAAATCGGCGACTAGGTCGGGGTCAGAGGACAGCCAGGTCTCGCCTAGGGCCTAGTCCCTTAGATTAGTCGCTGGCCGACTTAGTCGGCGCCTAGTCGGGCCTAGTCGGGAAAGTCGGGATATTTAAAGTTTAATTTTAAACCCTAACTAACTTACCTCTACTGGATCGACCAAGAAAAAGACGCGACTTCTTCTTCTGCTGCGACGCGACTGTCTTCCGACGACGCGATCGAGGAAAAGACGTGACTGTCTTCCGACGACTTCTGCTGCTGCGACGCGACTGCTGTTGTTGCGTCGACGACTGCTCCTGCCGCCGCCGAGTCGCCGACTGCCGACGACATCTTCGAGACAGTTTCGCCGCCGAGTCGTCTACGTTTTCTCTGCCGACTCAGGTAAGCAGTCTTTTTTTCTCCGCCGAGCCGTCTTCTTCTCTTTATCTTCGAGACAGCTTCATTTCTTTTTTTTCTCCGCCGCCTCTGACTCTCAGCTGCTCTCAGTTTCTCTATTAGAGTATTAGTACTTTATAGCAGCTCATAGTTTATACATGTTAAATTTTATACATATATGTTGCTGCTACCTTTTGTTTGGACTTTTATACCTTTTATGTTAAAAAAAATTTAACTTCAATTATAAATTAAATTTTGACTGCGGAGTTTGGTTTGCCCAAATGACCAAATCAAAGGAAAAATGACTGATTTTATATGTTTAAATTCTGACTGTGTAGTTTAGTTTTTATTTGATGATTTGTGTTACTTATGTTATTCTACTTGCTCAAAACTTATGAAGGAGGAAGGAAAATATATATTTTAAAAAAATTGAAAATCTGACTAGCCGATTAATCCCCTAGTCGCTAATCGAAAGCCAACCGACCTGAGACCGACTAGCGACTTCTAGAACTGAAAACTATAAAGTTGCCTTATGACTCCCTCTAAGAAGAGAAATCCTGACATACTCCCAGCTATCACATTATTAATAAGAAAATTATCAAGCTGGAGTTGGGCATAATTTCATTTGAGAAATGTAAGAGCAAACTAACATAACAATAGGAGATGACAGCTGGAAAGGATGAAAGTTCAAAGTATTATATGCGTAAGTTTGAACCAAAATAGTACCTGTTCTGGAGTCTTCTCATGATACCGGCTTTGAGAGACACCCTGTGCCAGTAACTCTTTCACCCTCCCACCTGAATATAGTTCAGATAGGCAACCGTGCCCTTCAGCAATAAGTCCCACCCTAAATGCGCATAGGCCAAGCTGTGCCATTGACCTGTTAAAAAGGATTTGGGTTGAGATGTCCATGTGCTGTATACTATCCTGTAAGTGACTCATTAGCAACAAGTCACGGGATGTTGAGAATTCGTCCATTATAGCATGATGATAAATGTCACAAAGCATTGCACGGGCCTTAGTTCGCTCATCACCATACTTGTATATGAGGGATACTAGAATATCCATCAGTGTCCTACTACTCTCTGGAAATGTGGGTTTCCGAGGCACAAGCTCTGGAGTTGCAATAAATGCAGTTGGGCCCCTAGTTTCCTCAATTTTGGATTCCACACCAGATACGGCATTCTCTCCGTCTTCAGTTTGCTCAGCCAATTTCTTCATAGCACCATATACTTCCTGTGGTTTATAATAAACGAGTTCAACCCTTCTTAAGGCTACCTTTGCTGCAGCCTTATAATCCCCAACCCGTTCTAAATATTCCTGTACATTTTGAGCAAGAACAAAAAACATGGGTTCATCTCTGAGCCTTTCAACATATTCACGAGTGTGAGGATCAATGATCTGCAAGCTCTTGAAGAACTCAACATCTATTTTTTCAAGGTATGCCGCCAAGTTTCCCCAAATCCGGATTGTCCCCTTAAAGTCTGGTCCTTTCTGGGTTTCATTCTCATCTGGCTCTACTGTGTCATCAACAAGAATGTCCGGATACAGCGCAAGAATGTCAAGTATAACAAGCATATTCTGCACACATTTCTTCCACACATTTATGGGCATGTGCCCACTGAGACTTGGATTAACATCAAATTGCGCAGAGACAACACTGAAAAGAATCTCAAGCTTTTGAGCAGGAGTCTTAGCCACCCTGGTCAAGAACGTAAGCTGCTCAACAAGCTCAATTCTTCCTGTCCCCTTCTTGCCACGTGCAGCGACAATCTCTTTGAACTTTTTATTCACTGTATCCCACGTGATCTGACTCGGATCCTTAAATTGCTTGTCCATAAGCTTATCTTTCTTGCTCATTTTCTTCTCCCAACCACTACTAGTATCAGCTGCATCTTCATCTTCTTCGTCCTCGTCATCCTCTCCTGAATCTGCTCCAACTGCAATCTTTGATGGGTCCTCCTCAAACTCCAAATCCTCGTCCTCGTCCTCATCCGTCTCCTCATCCGCATCAGCTTCCTCCTCACTCTCAGGATTCTCCCTGCACTTATTAATTAACTCCTCATACTGCCTGTTGTTTTTCTTCAGTTTCTGTTTCATTGAATTCAAGGCCTTAGCATTACTGCTACTCATTTTCTTCTTGGCCTCCTTATTCGCCATGGCCTGATTCAAGAAGTCCTCCAACATAACAAGAGCCTTAATGTAAAGATTGGGGACCTTCTCTGATTCTGTGACCCTCATGACCTTCTCAAGCTGCTTATTAATCTTATCATAGCTCTCTTGCAGACTGACCCAATCATTAATCTTCATTCCGTTCTTCATCTGATCAACAGTTGACGCCATCTCCTCAAAGCGCTTGTCCTTGGCAGATTTAACCACGCGCTTCTGCCCATCCGAATCATCACTGTCGCTTGCATTATCCTGGAGATATCTGCTACCCGCGGTTGCAGCAGCAGACTCACCCACTCCGGCAGTATTATCATCCTGCTCATAATCACTCTCCTCCTCCTCCGATTCACTATCTCCCTGTCATGATTCATTAGAAAATTAAACATAAATCACATTCAGAAAAATATAAATAAAAACAAAAATTGAGCACTAGAAGCAGGAGGGTAGTTTGATAATTGATCTTGGAGTCAACAACTAAACTGGGTATCAAATCTCACACAAACCTGGGTCCAAAATCGGGATGCCATTTTCTCGTACAAGATAAGTCTAACAAATCAAAAATCACAACGAACTGCACGAAAGAAGCAGCTAAATCAAATAATTGAACATGTAAAACATATAATAAATCAAGCTAAAAATGTAAACTTCAATAACAAATGTAGATTAAAAATCCCAGATTCAAAAGTCAAAAACCAAATCGTCCGTCTAATTTTGAAATAATTTAGCTACACAAACATACAATCTGCTAAATTTTTGATGATTGAAAACCCCATAACACATAATTAAAAGAAGAAAGAGTGAGAAATTGAAGAATAGATGTATAGTCACCTTCCGATTTCAGGTGCTGCAGGGAGAGCTAGGGTTTACGATGGAGGCTATGTAGCGAGTGAGCTGAAAATTGTGGGGGAGAGAGATGTCTAATGTGAGAAGGATGAGGGTTAAAAGTGGTAACTGTTAACTTTACCATTTTCCTATTTTTAAGTAGGAAATTATTATTATTATTATTATTATTATTATTATTGGTATTATTATTGTTATTATTGTTCTTATCACAAAAAAACTGGGAAAATTATTTTCTTTTTTTGAGACCGGTTTTGCATGCTCGTATTTAATTTAATTGAGTTTGGGTACGATACTCATTCAATTTTATATACTTAACATGTATTTATGAATAATGTATTTTACAGACTTAATTATTACTAATATAATGTAATTATATAATTTAAAATTATAATTAATAAATGTAGAAAATATGTGGATATATATAAATATAAGTATTTAAATCATATATATATAGTGTAAGCCCTAATTTTTTCAATAATAAAAATTAATTTATCTTTAAATATTATTTTATTAAGGTTAAACAGTAAAGTATTAAATTAATTAAAAAAATAAAATTAAAGGTGGTATGTATAATTATAAGGGACAAAAAAAATTGATGGAATTGTCGAAAATATTGAGTATTGTACAACGAGATTGTAATAACTAATTATTGGTGGACAGCAAAAAAATAATAAAATAATTGTTAATAAAATATAATATAATTTATCGGTTGAACTGTTATTTTTAACAATTGAATTATATGCGCAACAATAGCAATAATAATACATAGTGTTCCACATCAGTGGACGAATAATTATTGTAGACTAGGCTGACAAATACAAAAGGAAAGAGGAATCAACTACAATTAATGATTATTATTAATTAAGCCCTCTCTCTTCTATAATTAAGTCGTCTAATGTCTCTTCTACAATTAAGCACCTTAGAATATTCATAACACTACTGTAACGATCTCAAAATCAGGATTATATCTCTTCTCGATCTTGATTATCTTGTTCTAGCTTTTAAAATATTATTTAATGTTAAAATAGCTAAAAATATAGAATAATTTTTTTTATTTCATTCATTCGTTTCCTAAATCGTAACCTTTACAATTCTTCTTTAAACTAAAATCATATTCATTTTATATGATTTATTCTATCAGAGTTATATGTATATATATACAACTAAATCTTTAATACAAATTCTTTCTTATATATTAATGTCACTATATTCATTTTACAAAGTATTCATCACAATATATCTAAAACAAATATTCTTTATTGAATATTTTAATCTATATACAACTGTTGATTACATATGTCAAAACCATAAATCATAGATTTATACCATTTTCAATTTAAGGAAATGTATTCATTTCGCAAATCGATCAATCTTCATCATCCGTATAGCATGTAATATTGTTTAACATCATTACCTGCAAAAAGTTTGTGTTTACAAGATTGACCCAACAAATTTAACAGTCTATTATGCTTCATATAGCACACAACTCTATATTCACCACACGCAACATATTTTCTTTACTATGCATATTCTACATGCATCAATAATTCTGTGCAATACATATATTCATGCATTATACACCACACGCAACATATTTTATTTACTATGCATATTCTACATGCATCAATAATTCTGTGCAATACATATATTCATGCATTATACATTTCTAATATCGAGTTACATCATATAACATGTGTTATCACATATAAATTGAGTTCCATAACCCAATCGACTTAGTTAAATTTTGACTTTAACGATTCATAAAGCATGGTATTTAACTCACCACATAATCACATTTAATCCACAAACATAACAGAATTGAAAAACTTGCCTTTATTGGATATTACCGTTAAAATTTAACTTAGAGTTTCTTCACAATTCCTACATAATTATATTTACATGAACACACATGTTAGACAATTAAATATGTTACAAAACATGCATGTTTACTTGTTAATAATAATTATTAGTTTTATACAAACTAATATTTTTTATTCTTACTCAAAACGAATAGAAGTTTATTTAAAAACTTAATTCTTTTTAACATTTTTACGCCAAATAAAGGTCCCCCACATTTTCATATATAAATATATTACATATCGAAACTTAAATCATTTATATTCCACTTTAGGAATATATTTTGCCTTTATTTGTGAATTTAGGTTTTAAACAGATATTATTTATCTTTTATAGTAAAAAACTAAATTTACTATATTATTTCTTAATTTAAATAATCATTATATCTTTTTATCCACTCATGAGTCAACTCAGACCATTACCTCATATATAAACATTTTATACCGCTAGTACATTCGCTTCATTTTTCGTTTTACGAATATATATATATATATATATATATATATACATACTTCGTTACATAAATCTCAGCTCAAAAATCTCATTTTGAACAACAAAAATATCAAAATATCATTTTTATGATTAATACAAATTTTTAAAGGTTTCTCTCCCTTCGTTGCACCACAAAATAATTGTGTATGGGCAACCTTAGATTTTCTTTAAGGTAAATATGTAAATTTATATTTATTACATCTTTTTATTGCTTTATTTATGCCCGAAAGAAAGTTTCTCGGCATAAAATATCATTTATAGTCAAATATTGCCCCGTAGGACTTTATTAGATTTATTATGACTTATTATTTCACCGGAACGCGATTCAAAACATCGAACGTCAAAATCGTTCGGCGCGTCGACGCTCGGCTACGATCAAATTTTAGTTTTGACATGCCTATTCGCTCATTTTTAGTTCTCAAATCATAAGTCATGTAATAGTAAAATTTTGATATGTTATAGACCTCATGTCATAGTATTTTAAAAAAATTTCACCCCGCAAAAACGGATTACGAAAACCAATCAAAACATCGAGCAAAAAAGAATGTCAGGCACCCAGTAGCGCGGCACCGCACGCCCAGCACGCGTGCGTGCAGCAGCCCAGCTGTGCTGCCATTGTTCAGTTGCCTACTTATCGAACTAGCTACTTCACGAATTTCTTACACGTTACTCGTTATCAAAAAAAATTCAAATTTGGATATGTTATAGGTACCATAGTGGGCAATTTTTAAAAAATATAAACTACCAATTTCGGACCTCATAGGCAGCCTAAAACAGGCCCCAAAAATGTCCACTCGTAACAGTTTTAAATTTCATTCAGCTCTACCCTCTCTTGCTAAAACAGTCATAACTTTTTCGTTTTAAAATATTTTTGAGCGATTCTTAAGCCACACGAAGCTAACTTCCGGGGCTACAACTGTAACGACCCCAAAATTTATACAATACGACTCTCGACATCGGTCGTTAACAATACATCCTTATTTAGACTTTACATCATTAATCCATGATACAATCACTAAAAATACGAAATATTTAAAACTTTTATATTATTCCTTCTTTATTATCCCTGAATCTCAACTTTTATCATTACATAACTTTGATTCAACCTTATTTCATGAATCGCTTCGTCAGAGTTATTATAAACTAAAACTTACAACCACGTTCAATAACCCTTATACATCGGGTAAAATTTAAACTTTACAACTCAACATCTGTTAACCATCATACATTATCAAATACATTATCTGAAACCATACTCAGGGTTCAAAATAATAACAATTCAGCCAAAGTATATAAATCTTCATGCATTACATCTGATTCATTTCTTTCAAGTAGCACATAGCGCTACCTTGAATCCTTAACCTGCAAAAGTGATTATTTGCAAGAATGAGCTCCACAGCTCAGCAAGATCTAACAGCTTTCATGTATCACATAGCACATAAATACATGCTCAACATACATCTCAAAATAATTAAAGTAACATGGCATACATGCTTTACTTCACATAACAAATATAAAGATTGAGGTACTTACTCAATCACCATTCTTTAATCAATCAATGTAGTCATAAATTGACTTTAACATTTCATGCTTACGACACATATACAACATATCATGCTATTTGTAAAATAATTTAAAATAGTTCATCATCAAATTCACGTAGAAAATAGAAACTGAAAGACTTGCCTTGATCGTTGTTTACCAATAACAGTTTAACAGCTTACAGATATCTGCACTTCACGTGCCCTACACAATTATATAATCATGCACATCAACTATTAGTCACATAGCAAAGCATATTAGTTGTAATGTAAACTTTACTCTACATCTCAAAAACCTTCCAATTTTCTATACACAAAGTTCAATTTGATTGTAATTCATTCAAGTGTTTAAGTCCTGCTAGGACTACCTATTGGTTTCATATTAACCACATTTCATATATAATAATGTTCGTTTCATTATAATCGAGACACTATTTAAGTGTATTACCACATTACACGGCGTTTCGACGTTTATACGTCACACGCCTAACTCGCCTCTTTTGCATGTGTTTTGCATGCTCCTATATTGGGTTAAATTACTCCATAATATTTCACTCTTATAAAAACATAATATTAAACAAGGTCATACACACTCGTTACGGCATTGAGACGATTGCACGTCCGTACGCCAAACTTGCCTATTCGAACGCCCAAATGACACGCATTTGTGCATGCTTAGCACGCCGAACCAAATTGTCTAATACTCAAGGGTTAATGCTAAGTATCATTATAGTACCTAATAGTCATGTTATGGAAGTTAGAACATCATTTTACATGGTCGGGAGCATTACATGTGCATACGTGCATGCCCGACGCCCCCCGATTGCCTCCAAAAATACATCAGTCCCAAAAATGACCATTTTGACCCTAGCTAACGACCTCAAATTAACAAACTTAAAGAACAAAAGTTGTAGGTCTACTCGTGCTCGTTCTGGATCATCTTGAATCACCTCAATCTGAGTCCGTATGAAAACGTTATGGCCATTTTACCACAGGAGGTCAAAATAGTCCCGGACTGAATTTTCCTCCCGGCGCAGCTGCGCCCAAAATAGCCTTGGGGGCAGTGCAGCTGCGCCCCTGGCAGCCTGTTACGTGATTTTTCTTTCCAGTTTGTGGTTCTGACGAATTTTCTAACCCTTTCCTCCTTCCCATCTTCATAAATTAAGCTATACACATCCGATTGAGTCCGTTTTCGACTCTATGGATTCGTGAAACACTGAACTACCCGTCTATATGATAATTATAACACTTCAAAAATATTAACAATTCCTTATACGCGTTCTAATTTAGTGTTCATGCTATTTTTTTATGTTTTACACATATTTAGCGAATTCATTCACCACGGATTCGTTATTCAACCAAATCGATCCGTTTAACTTCCGTTGTTTTTGTATTTCAACGTATTAACAACATCCATCATCAGTTTACAGTTTATAGTATGGATTTAAAACCAATTTTGACTCCAAAACAGACCATGTAATATATATAAAAATTAAAACTCCAATTCTTCACTTTCAAACATGCTTTCATGAATTTGATACTTCAAAAATCATCTATAGACAACATATAATAGATTATGTAATCCCAATACACATAAAACTAATTTCTCAACAAATTAACCATAGAACTTCAATTACAGAGAATTTAGAAAACAAAACTAAGAACTCGAAATTTAAACTAGATTGTTTACCTTTGATTAGCTAGATGATTAGAGAAGCTTGATTAATCTTCTTCCTCTTCTTTGATTCTCAAAATTTTCTTCTCAATTTACAGAGAATTCTCTCAATTTCTCTATTCCTCTCTTCTGTGTTCTTAACCTTAGAAAAATAAATTACGTATATTCACTTAGCCCTCAGTTACACAAACCAAGAGTCTCAGCAGTTAAAAAATACAAAGGGTCTCTAGGCCATGTTTGGCTAGAACTCAAAATCCCTTTTTAATTTATTTTAATATTCCTCTATTATATGGTACATTTGTCACACATAACCAAACCAAAATCTTATAATTTCATATGAAGTTACATTGGGTTTATTAATCACTTAATTTATTAAATCACTCCTTATCAACATAATAAATTTATTTAATAAATCATTCATCCTCTAATTTAATTATTTAATTAAATTAGAGCATTGTCATTCCATTAGCGTAATAAAATACGCACCGATTATAAAATTATTCATCATCAATTTACTTAATATCATCATATATGAATAAATTATTCCATAATAATTTCCATCAAATATTTACTTTATTTAATAAATATCTCAACTAAAATATTTATTTTACTCCATAATTATCTTAACTATTTACGAAATTCTCAATCAAATTACATTAACATATTACATTTATATGTAACACATTACCCTCTCATTTTATTAAAATAAATATATTTACATTAATTCACTATTTTAATTAAGTGAATTACTCTCATTATTTATGAAATTTAATTCATAACAATTATAGTGCCAACAATGCATAATAATCAAATTATATTATTCAATAATATAACTTTCAACTTAATTAACTTAATTCCCTTTTCAAACAATTTCGTTTCCCTTCTTTAATAGTTAAAATAAATTAACTACTAAACCTCATTCCTCCAACCTATGAATATATATATATATATATATATATATATATATATATATATCTTCTATATTCACACCACATCATATACTTCACCACATCATATACTCATATCCAAACTCAAAACATCTCGTAATAAGAATTTTATTTATTAAATTCTTATTATAATAATTTTTTGAAAATTCAGGTTGTCACATCCTTCCCTCCTTATAAGGATTCCGTCCTCAGAATCACCGAAACCCTACCTTACTCAGGTTTTCATCAAATCTCTTAAAAAACATTTATCGTTGAGTAACTTCAACGCATTACCTTAATATAGGTTTTATATATATATTCAACTACATTCAGTTCTTCAACGAATTCTAGGTTTTATTTCATAACCTTCATTTAAATACAATTATGTTTCAAATATTATATATTCTCTAACTCGTTCATTTCCTTTCTAAGGATCATTACCATATACTTTACTCGTCGAAGACATATACTTCATAATTCACTATCTTATAAGTATTCGGGTTATCACATTCACTCCTTCTTCTAAGAATTTCGTCCTTGAAATTTTTATTAATCTTCATTCATTCAATCTATCAAAGTAGATTTTACGTTAATTTTATTCACTAACTTGTTGTGTTCCACAACTATTTCTTTCTAGGGAATATCATTCTTGCCACCTTCTCCTTCAGAATAATAAGAATCTTTCACAATTATTCAATAATTGGGAAGCGATATGAATAACAGGAATTTAAAAGATTCCAATTCATGCTGAGGGGTCATAAGACCTTGAACTATTCTCCAGGTTTAATAGTGCATCACCACTGTAAACCATCTTTAACAGAATGTTTAACAATCACACAGACTGAAAACACGCTCTACAAGTACTCAAAGTGATCAGCCTATCGTACCCCTATGTCGTGCACAACGTATTACATCATAACATCGTAACGACTATATGCGTTACTTTTCGGAACCATTGTCTCCAATAACATGTCCCCTTTTACAGGGTTGTTCACCTCAGCTTCTTAACATTTGAATCCACACCAAAACAATTTGGTTTGGTATAGTTTGCCAAAGAACACTTGAATTTCATGAACATCTTTCAATATTCGTCTAGCTGAATCAAGTAGCATAGACTTCTAGCAATAACTCGGACATCAATCGAGTACATATATATATATATATACATATTTAACCAACTCAAATTTTTTTCATTTAAAGAAACTAAAAGTAAATAAATCCCCTGTTTTTTTATAGTTTAAGGAAACTAAAAATAAATGAATCTTTCATAATATCCTGATATCGTACCGTAATAATGGTACGTTGAGGATTTCGTCATTACATGACGTCGTCATACAACATCATACCATAGTGGGCTGATGATCATACGATCACATCCAACACTAGGTTTAACTGCATTGATAACTCCTTCGATTATTGTCTCTACACCATATCAAATGATGCATAGAACACTTAAAATACATTTTAAAAATTTAAAATTATTTTTGTCTAGCTGAAGCAATTAGCATAGACATATGAATAATAGCACTATTTTTAAAAAAAACCATTGGTTCCATCATTTGATCCAATGTTTTTCAAGAAAACAGAAGTGCAACATCAGCACGAAGTCAATAAATTTCGAAAATCTAGAAAAGCTAGGAGATTTAGAATATAAACTTTCTTCATCAATTAAATCTTTACTCCATCATTACTTAATCATTCTATCAACCTTAAACAACATTAATGCTTCCTACACCATAACCTTTCTATTCCCAGTATTGTTCATCAAACTTTCCACACTTTGGAAGTCAGGAACTTTCCACAATAATATTAGTTTAAGAACTTCCTAGTCAGACCATAGGCGTCCATTCGCTGAGGAGTTCCAAACATACCATATGATTATGAGTCATGAACTTACCATAAGCATGAGTTTTAAGAACTCGCACTTAATCCTAATAACATCTTACTAATCTTAATAGTCTCTAACTATCAAATATACACATGAGAAAAGAATCACCTTTTCACCACATATACATTGATAGCGCGACACCAACATTTCAATGATTATCAGTGTGATAAACTAAGTGCAAGCACAAAACCCTCGCCCATACAAAGGTTTGTACAACTCAGCCATCACATGATTCTTCAATTGAAATCCCACCTAACTCTATCTTGCTCATAACTTGCTCTATACTCGATACAGTTTCCTTGTATCTCATCATTTATAACTCCTCGTGAGTTAACCTCATACTATATCATAGTACATTCTCGTTATAGCATCAAACTATAACTATTCAATCATTACTGACCATCTATCTTTCAACTTTAAAAGATCACGTCGTGACCTTATTCTATAATCATCTCCCTTATGATTCTTTCTTATCTCATTATCGTTTTGTTTTAAAATTTCTTATCTTTACCTATCATCATGTCATATCATGACTTCATTATAATTAATCTTATAGACTTCGTCTATTCATCGTTATTCGTCATCTTTATTATTGGAGTTAGGTAACTCCTGATTCTCATCTTCATATCTCTTCAAGATTCTCCTTTGAATCTTCTTTTTTATTTATTAACTCTTCTTTTAAGAATTTCTAACTTCGTTTATAAAGTTCAACCTTTTATTCGAGTTTTATTCCTCATTATTCTTACCTTCTTCTTATAATATTTTTAGGACTTAACTCATCCTATACATCTACGTTTGTGAAAGGAATCACCTTTTCGTTATACGTAACTTAACTGCTCATTCTCTAAGGTCATAGCCTAAGGTACTCTTACCTAAGGTGTATAACCTATCAGCTCTGATACCAACTGTAACGACCCCAAATTTCATACAATACGACTGTCGACATCGGTCGTTAACAATACATCCTTATTCAGACTTTACATCATTAATTCATGATACAATCACTAAAAATACGGAATATTTAAAACTTTTATATTATTCGTTCTTTATTATACCTGAATCTCAACCTTTATCATTACATAACTTTGATTCAACCTTATTTCATGAATCGCTTCGTCAGAGTTATTATAAACTAAAACTTACAACAACGTTCAATAATCCTTATACATCGGGTAAAATTTAAACTTTACAACTCAACATCTGTTAACCATCATACATTATCAAATACATTATCTGAAATCTTAAACAGGGTGCAAAATAATAACAATTCAGCCAAAGTATATAAATCTTCATGCATTACATCTGATTCATTTCTTTCAAGTAGCACATAGCGTTACCTTGAATCCTTAACCTGCAAAAGTGATTATTTGGAAGAATGAGCTCGACAGCTCAGTAAGATCTAACAGCTTTCATGCATCACATAGCACATAAATACATGCTCAACATACATCTCAAAATAATTAAAGTAACATGGCATACAAACTTTACTTTACATAGCAAATATAAAGATTGAGTTCCTTACTCAATCAACATTCTTTAATCATTCAATGTAGTCATAAAATGACTTTATCATTTCATGCTTACGACACATATACAACATATCATGCTATTTGCAAAACAATTTAAAACAGTTCATCATCAAATTCGCGTAGAAAATAGGAACTGAAAGACTTGCCTTGATCGTTGTTTACCAATAACAGTTTAACAGCTTACAGATATCTGCACTTCACGTGCCCTACACAATTATATAATCATGCACATCAACTATTAGTCAAATAGCAAAGCATATTAGTTGTAATGTAAACTTTACTCTACATCTCATAAACCTTCCTATTTTCTATACACAATGTTCAATTTGATTGTAATTTATTCAAGTGTTTAAGTCCTGCTAGGACTACCTATTGGTTTCATATTAACCACATTTCATATATAATAATGTTCATTTCATTATAATCGAGACACTATTTAAGTATATTAGCACATTACACGGCGTTTCGACGTTTATACGTCACACGCCTAACTCGCCTCTTTTGCATGTGTTTTGCATGCTCCTATATTGGGTTAAATTACTCCATAATATTTCACTCTTATAAAAACTTAATATTAAACAAGGTCATACACACTCGTTACGGCATTGAGACGCTTGCACGTCCGTACGCCAAACTTGCCTATTCGAACGCCCAAATGACACGCATTTGTGCACGCTTAGCACGCCCAACCAAATTGTCTAATACTCAAGGGTTAATGCTAAGTATCATTATAGTACCTAATAGTCATGTTATGGAAGTTAGAACATCATTTTACATGATCGGGAGCATAACATGTGCATACGTGCATGCCCGACGCCCCGCGATTGCCTCCAAAAATACATCAGTCCCAAAAATAACCATTTTGACCCTAGCTAATGACCTCAAATTGAAAAACTTAAAGAACGAAAGTTGTAGGTCTACCCGTGCTCGTTATGGATCATTTTGAATCACCTCAATCCGAGTCCGTATGAAAACGTTATGGCCATTTTACCACAGGAGGTCAAAATAGTCCCGGACTGAATTTTTCTCCCGGCGCAGCTGCGCCCAAAATAGCCTTGGGGGCAGCGCAGTTGCACCCCTGGCAGCCTGTTACGTGATTTTTCTTTCCAGTTTGTTGTTCTGGCGAATTTTCTAACACTTTTCTCTTTCCCATCTTCATAAATCAAGCTATACACATCCGATTGAGTCCATTTTCGACTCTATGGATTCGTAAAACACTGAAATACCCGTCTATATGATAATTATAACACTTCAAAAACATTAACAATTCCTTATACGCGTTCCAATTTAGTGTTCATGCTACTTTTTTATGTTTTACACATATTTAGCGAATTCATTCACCACGGATTCGTTATTCAACCAAATCGATCCGTTTAACTTCCGTTGTTTTTGTATTTCAACGTATTAACAACATCCATCATCATTTTACAGTTTATATTATGAATTTAAAACCAATTTTGACTCCAAAACAGACCATGTAATACATATAAAAACTAAAACTCCAATTCTTCACTTTCAAACATGCTTTCATGAATTTGATACTTCAAAAATCATCTATAGACAACATATAATAGATTATGTAATCCCAATACACATAAAATTAATTTCTCAACAAATTAACCATAAAACTTCAATTACAGAGAATTTAGAAAACAAAACTAAGAACTCGAAATTTAAACTAGATTGTTTACCTTTGATTAGCTAGATGATTAGAGAAGCTTGATTAATCTTCTTCCTCTTCTTTGATTCTCAAAATTTTCTTCTCAATTTACAGAGAATTCTCTCAATTTCTCTATTCCTCTCTTCTGTGTTCTTAACCTTAGAAAAATAAATTACGTATATTCACTTAGCCATCAGTTACACAAACCAAGAGTCTCAGCTGTTAGAAAATACAAAGGGTCTCTAGGCCATGTTTGGCTAGAACTCAAAATCCCTTTTTAATTTATTTTAATATTCCTCTATTATATGGTACATTTGTCACTCATAACCAAACCAATCTTATAATTTCATATTAAGTTACATTGGGTTTATTAATCACTTAATTTATTAAATCACTCCTTATCAACATAATAAATTTATTTAATAAATCATTCATCCTCTAATTTAATTATTTAATTAAATTAGAGCATTGTCATTCCATTAGCGTAATAAAATACGCACCGATTATAAAATTATTCATCATCAATTTACTTAATATCATCATACATGAATAAATTATTCCATAATAATTTCCATCAAATATTTACTTTATTTAATAAATATCTCAACTAAAATATTTATTTTACTCGATAATTATCTTAACTATTTACGAAATTCTCAATCAAATTACATTAACATATTACATTTATATGTAACACATTACCCTCTCATTTTATTAAAATAAATATATCTACATTAATTCACTATTTTAATTAAGTGAATTACTCTCATTATTTATGAAATTTAATTCATAACAATTATAGTGCCAACAAGGCATAATAATCAAATTATATTATTCAATAATATAACTTCCAACTTAATTAACTTAATTCCCTTTTCAAACAATTTCGTTTCCCTTATTTAATAGTTAAAATAAATTAACTACTAAACCTCATTCCTCCAACCTATGAATATATATATATATATATATATATATATATATATATATATATATATATCCTCTATATTCACACCACATCATATACTTCACCACATCATATACTCATATCCAAACTCAAAACATCTCGTAATAAGAATTTTATTTATTAAATTCTTATAATAATAAATTTTTGAAAATTCGGGTTGTCACATCCTTCACTCCTTATAAGGATTCCGTCCTCGGAATCATCGAAACACTACCTTACTCAGGTTTTCATCAAATCTATTAAAAAATATTTATCGTTGAATAACTTCAACACATTACCTTAATATAGGTTATACATATATATTCTACTACATTCAGTTCTTCAACAAATTCTAGGTTTTATTTCATACCTTTCACTTGAACTCAATTATATTTTGAGTATTATATATTCTTTAATCCGTTCATTTTCTTTCACTATCTTATAAGTGTTCGGGTTATCACATTCACCCCTTCTTCTAAGAATTTCGTCCTCGAAATTTTCATTTATCTTCATTCATTCAATCTATCAAAGTAGATTTTAAGTTAATCTTATTCACTAACTTGTTGTGTTCTACAACTATTTCTTTCTAAAGAATATCATTCTTGCCACCTTCACCTTCATAATAATAAGGATCTTCCACAATTGCTCAATAATTGGGAAGCGATATGAATAACAGGAATTTAAAAGATTTTAATTCATGCTGAGGGGTCATAAGACCTTGAACTCTTCTCCAGGTTTAATAATGCATCACCACTGTAAACCATCTTTAACAGAATGTTTAGCAATCACACAGACTGAAAACACTCTCTGCAACTACTCTAGGTGATCAGCCTATCGTACCCCTACGTCGTGCACAACGTATTACATCTTAACATCGTAACGGCTATATGCGTTACTTTCGGAACCATTGTCTCCGATAACATGTCCCCTTTTACAGGGTTGTTCTCCTCAGCTTCTTAACATTTGAATCCACACCAAAATAATTTGGTTTGGTATAGTTTGACAAAGAACGCTTGAATTTCATGAACATCTTCCAATATTCGTCTAGCTGAATCAAGTAGCATAGACTTCTAACAATAACTCGGACATCAATCGAGATATATACATATATATATATATATATATATATCTTTAACCAACTCAAAAAAACAAAAAAATTTCATTTAAAGAAACTAAAAGTAAATAAATCCCCTGTTCTTTTTATAGTTTAAGGAAACTAAAAATAAATGAATCTTTTCATAATATCCTGATACCGTACCGTAATAATGGTACGTTGAGGATTTCGTCATTACATGACGTCGTTATACTACATTATACCATAGTGGGCTGATGATCATACGATCACATCCAACACTAGGTTTAACTGCATTGATAACTCCTTCGATTATTGTCTCTACACCATATCAAATGGTGCATAGAACACATAAAATATATTTTGAAAATTTAAAATTATTTTTGTCTAGCTGAAGCAATTAGCATAGACATGTAAATAATAGCACTATTTTAAAAAAAAATTCATTGGTTCCATCATTTGATCCAATGTTTTTCAAGAAAACAGAAGTGCAACATCAGCACGAAGTCAATAAATTTTGAAAATCTAGCAAAGCTAGGAGATTTAGAATATAAAACTTTCTCCATCAATTAAATCTTTACTCCATCATTACTTAATCATTCTATCAACCTTAAACAACATTAATGCTTCCTACACCATAACCTTTCTATTCCCAGTATAGTTCATCAAACTTTCCACACTTTGGAAGTCAGGAACTTTCCGCAATAATATGAGTTTAAGAACTTCCTAGTCAGACCATAGGCGTCCATTCGCTGAGGAGTTCCAAACATACCATATGATTATGAGTCATGAACTTACCATAAGCATAAGTTTTAAGAACTCGCACTTAATCCTAATAACATCTTACTAATCTTAATAGTCTCTAACTATCAAATATACACATGAGAAAAGAATCACCTTTTCACCACATATACATTGATAGCGCGACACCAACATTCCAATGATTATCAATGTGATAAACAAAGTGCAAGCACCAAACCCTCGCCCATACAAAGGTTTGTGAAACTCAGCCATCACATGATTATTCAATTGAAATCCCACCTAACTCTATCTTGCTCATAACTTGCTCTATACTCGATACAGTTTCCTTGTATCTCATCATTTATAACTCCTCGTGAGTTAACCTCGTACTATATCATAGTACATTCTCGTTATAGCATCAAACTATAACTATTCAATTATTACTGACCATCTGTCTTTCAACTTTAAAAGATCACGTCGTGACCTTATTCTATAATCATCTCCCTTATGATTCTTTCTTATCTCATTATCGTTTTGTTTTAAAACTTCTTATCTTTACCTATCATCATGTCATATCATGACTTCATTATGATTAATCTTATAGACTTCGTCTATTCATCGTTATTCGTCATCTTTATTATTGGTGTTAGGTAACTCCTGATTCTCATCTTCATATCTCTTCAAGATTCTTCTTTGAATCTTCTTGTTTATTTATTAACTCTTCTTTTAAGAATTTCTAACTTCGTTTATAAAGTTCAACCTTTTATTCGAGTTTTATTCCTCGTTATTCTTACCTTCTTCTTATAATATTTTTAGGACTTAACTCATCCTATACATCTACGTTTGTGAAAGGAATCACCTTTTCGTTATACGTAACTTAACTGCTCATTCTCTAAGGTCATAGCCTAAGGTACACTTACCTAAGGTGTATAACCTATCAGCTTTGATACCAACTGTAACGACCCCAACATTCATACAATAAAACTTTCGACATCGGTCGTTAACAATACATCCTTTACACCATTAATCAATGATACAATCACTAAAAATACGGAATATTTAAAACTTTTATATTATTCCTTCTTTATTTTCCTGAATCTCAACCTTTATCATTACATAACTTTGATTCAACTTTATTTCATGAATCGCTTCGTCAGAGTTAGTATAAACTAAAACTTACAACCACGTTCAATAACCCTTATACATCGGGTAAAATTTAAACTTTACAACATAACATCTATTAACCATCATACATTATCAAATACATTATCTGAAACCTTAAATAGGGTCCAAAATAATAACAATTTAGCCAAAGTATATAAATCTTCATGCATTACATCTGATTCATTTCTTTCAAGTAGCACATAGCGTTACCTTGAATCCTTAACCTGCAAAAGTGATTATTTGCAAGAATGAGCTCGACAGCTCAGCAAGATCTAACAGCTTTCATGCATCACATAGCACATAAATACATGCTCAACATACATCTCAAAATAATTAAAGTAACATGGCATACATGCTTTACTTCACATAACAAATATAAAGATTGAGGTACTTACTCAATCACCATTCTTTAATCAATCAATGTAGTCATAAATTGACTTTAACATTTCATGCTTACGACACATATACAACATATCATGCTATTTGCAAAATAATTTAAAATAGTTCATCATCAAATTCACGTAGAAAATAGAAACTGAAAGACTTGCCTTGATCGTTGTTTACCAATAACAGTTTAACAGCTTACAGATATCTGCACTTCACGTGCGCTACACAATTATATAATCATGCACATCAACTATTAGTCACATAGCAAAGCATATTAGTTGTAATGTAAACTTTACTCTACATCTCATAAACCTTCCTATTTTCTATACACAATGTTCAATTTAATTGTAATTCATTCAAGTGTTTAAGTCCTGCTAGGACTACCTATTGATTTTATATTAACCACATTTCATATATAATAATGTTCGTTTCATTATAATCGAGACACTATTTAAGTGTATTAGCACATTACACAGTGTTTCGTTGTTTATACGTCACACACCTAACTCGCCTCTTTTGCATGTGTTTTGCATGCTCCTATATTGGGTTACATTACTCCATAATGTTTCACTCTTATAAAAACAAAATATTAAACAAGGTCATACACACTCGTTACGGCATTGAGACGATTGCACGTCCGTACGCCAAACTTGCCTATTCGAACGCCCAAATGACATGCATTTGTGCACGCTTAGCACGCCCAACCAAATTGTCTAATACTCAAGGGTTAATGCTAAGTATCATTATAGTACCTAATAGTCATGTTATGAAAGTTAGAACATTATTTTACATGGTCGGGAGCATTACATGTGCATACGTGCATGCCCGACACCCCCCGATTGCCTCCAAAAATACATCAGTCCCAAAAATTACCATTTTGACCCTAGCTAACCACCTCAAATTGAGAAACTTAAAGAACAAAAATTGTAGGTCTACTCGTGCTCGTTCTGGATCATCTTGAATCACCTCAATCAGAGTCTGTATAAAATAGTTATGGCCATTTCACCACAGGAGGTCAAAATAGTCTCGGACTGAATTTTCCTCCCGGCGCAGCTGCGCCCAAAATAGCCTTGGGGGCAGCGCAGCTGCGCCCCTGGCAGCCTGTTACGTGATTTTTCTTTCCAGTTTGTGGTTCTGGCGAATTTTCTAACCCTTTCCTCCTTTCCATCTTCATAAATCAAGCTATACACATCCGATTGAGTCCGTTTTCGACTCTATGGATTCGTGAAACACTGAACTACCCGTCTATATGATAATTATAACACTTCAAAAACATTAACAATTCCTTATACGCGTTCCAATTTTGTGTTCATGTTACTTTTTCATGTTTTACACATATTTAGTGAATTCATTCACCACGGATTCGTTATTCAAGCAAATCGATCCGTTTAACTTCCGTTGTTTTTGTATTTCAACGTATTAACAACATCCATCATCAATTTACAGTTTATAGTATAAATTTAAAACCAATTTTGACTCCAAAATAGACCATGTAATATATATAAAAACTAAAACTCTAATTCTTCACTTTCAAACATGCTTTCATGAATTTGATACTTCAAAAATCATCTATAGACAACATATAATAGATTATGTAATTCCAATACACATAAAACTAATTTCTCAACAAATTAACCATAGAACTTCAATTACAGAGACTTTAGAAACAAAACTAAGAACTCGAAATTTAAACTAGATTGTTTACCTTTGATTAGCTAGATGATTAGAGAAGTTTGATTAATCTTCTTCATCTTCTTTGATTCTCAAAATTTTCTTCTCAATTTACAGAGAATTCTCTAAATTTCTCTATTCCTCTCTTCTGTGTTCTTAGCCTTAGAAAAATAAATTATGTATATTCACTTAGCCCTCAGTTACACAAACCAAGAGTCTCAGCAGTTAGAAAATACAAAGGGTCTCTAGCCCATGTTTGGCTAGAACTCAAAATCCCTTTTTAATTTATTTTAATATTCCTCTATTAGATGGTACATTTGTCACACATAACCAAACCAATCTTATAATTTCATATTAAGTTACATTGGGTTTATTAATAACTTAATTTATTAAATCACTCCTTATCAACATAATAAATTTATTTAATAAATCATCCATCCTCTAATTTAATTATTTAATTAAATTAGAGCATTTTCATTCCATTAGCGTAATAAAATACGCACCGATTATAAAATTATTCATCATCAATTTACTTAATATCATCATACATGAATAAATTATTCCATAATAATTTCCATCAAATATTTACTTTATTTAATAAATATCTCAATAAAAATATTTATTTTACTCGATAATTATCTTAACTATTTACAAAATTCTCAATCAAATTACATTAACATATTACATTTATATGTAACACATTACCCTCTCATTTTATTAAAATAAATATATTTACATTAATTCACTATTTTAATTAAGTGAATTACTCTCATTATTTATGAAATTTAATTCATAACAATTATAGTGCCAACAAGGCATAATAATCAAATTATATTATTCAATAATATAACTTCCAACTTAATTAACTTAATTCCCTTTTCAAACAATTTCGTTTTCCTTCTTTAATAGTTAAAATAAATTAACTACTAAACCTCATTCCTCCAACCTATGAATATATATATATATATATATATCTTCTATATTCACATCACATCATATACTTCACCACATTATATACTCATATCCAAAATCAAAACATCTCGTAATAAAAATTTTATTTATTAAATTATTATAATAATAAATTTTCAAAAATTCGGGTTGTCACATACTGTAACGACCCCAAAATTCATACAATACAACTCTCGACATTGGTCGTTAACAATACATCCTTATTCAGACTTTACATCATTAATCCATGATACAATCACTAAAAATACGAAATATTTAAAACTTTTATATTATTCTTTCTTTATTATCCTTGAATCTCAACCTTTATCATTACATAACTTTAATTCAACCTTATTTCATGAATCGCTTCATCAGAGTTATTATAAACTAAAACTTACAACCCCGTTCAATAACCCTTATACATCGGATAAAATTTAAACTTTACAACTCAACATCTGTTAACCATCATACATTATCAAATACATTATCTGAAACCTTAAACAGGGTCCAAAATAATAACAATTCAGCCAAAGTATATAAATCTTCATGCATTACATCTGATTCATTTCTTTCAAGTAGCACATAGCGTTACCTTGAATCCTTAACCTGCAAAAGTGATTATTTGCAAGAATGAGCTCCATGCATCACATAGCACATAAATACATGCTCAACATACATCTCATAATAATTAAAGCAACATCGCATACATGCTTTACTTCACATAACAAATATAAAGATTGAGTTCCTTACTCAATCAACATTCTTTAATCAATCAATGTAGTCATAAATTGACTTTAACATTTCATGATTACAACATATATACAACATATCATGCTCTTTACAAAACAATTTAAAATAGTTCATCATCAAGTTCACGTAGAAAATAGGAACTGAAAGACTTGCCATGATCGTTGTTTACCAATAACAGTTTAATAGCTTACAGATATCTGCACTTCACGTGCCCTACACAATTATATAATCATGCACATCAACTATTAGTCACATAGCAAAGCATATTAGTTGTAATGTAAATTTTACTCTACATCTCATAAACCTTCCTATTATCTATACACAATGTTCAATTTGATTGCAATTCATTCAAGTGTTTAAGTCCTGCTAGGACTACCTATTGGTTTTATATTAACCATATTTCATATGTAATAATGTTCGTTTCATTAGAATTGAGACACTATTTAAGTGTATTACTACGTTACACGACGTTTCGACGTTTATATGTCACACGCCTAACTCGCCTCTTTTGCATGTGTTTTGCATGCTCCTATATTGGGTTACATTACTCCATAATGTTTCACTCTTATAAAAACATAATATTAAACAAGGTCATACACACTCGTTACGGCGTTGAGACGCTTGCACGTCCGTACGCCAAACTTGTCTATTCGAACGCCCAAACGACACGCATTTGCGCACGCTTAGCACGCCCAACCGAATTGTCTAATACTAAAGGGTTAATGCTAAGTATCATTATAATACCTAATAGTCATGTTATAGAAGTTAGAACATCATTTTACATGGTCGGGAGCATTACATGTGCTTACGTGCATGCCCGACGCCCCCCGATTGCCTCAAAAAACACACCAGTCTCAAAAATAACCATTTTTACCTTAGCTAACTACCTAAAATTGAACAACTTAAAGAACAAAAGTTGTAGGTCTACTCGTGCTCGTTCCGGATCATCTTGAATCACCTAAATCCGAGTTCGTATGAAAACGTTATGGCTGTTTTACCATAGGAGGTCAAAATAGTCCCGGACTGACTTTTCCTCCCGGAGCAGCTGCGCCCCAAACAGCGTTGGGTGCAGCGCAGCTGCGCCACTGGCAGCCTGTTACGCGATTTTCTTCTCCGGTTTGTTGTTCTGGCGAATTTTTTAACTCTTTCCTCCTTCCAATCTTCATAAATATGTGTTGGAAGAAGAAGAAATTTGGGTTATGGCTTAGTCTATGTATTTTAGTCTATTTTAAGGCTTAAATTGATGGTTAGATCATGTATATAACCTTAAATTGATGATGTATTATGATAGTACTCGAAAAAACAAAAACAAACCAAGTTGAACGAGTCAAAACGGATGTAAAACGAATTCGTAGTGATGAATTCGCTAAATATATGTAAAACATGAAAAAGTAGCATCAACACTAAATTAGAACGCGTATAAGGAATTGTTAATGTTTTTAAAGTGTTATAATTATCATATAGACGGGTAGTTCAGTGTTTCACGAATCCATAGAGTCGAAAACGGACTCAATCGGATGTCTTCGTCAGAGTTAGTATAAACTAAAACTTACAACCACGTTCAATAACCCTTATACATCGTGTAAAATTTAAACTTTACAACATAACATCTATTAACCATCATACATTATCAAATACATTATCTGAAACCTTAAACAGGGTACAAAATAATAATAATTCAGCCAAAGTATATAAATCTTCATGCATTACATCTGATTCATTTCTTTCAAGTAGCACATAGCGTTACCTTTAATACTTAACCTACAAAAGTGATTATTTGCAAGAATGAGCTCGACAGCTCAGCAAGATCTAACAGCTTTTATGCATCACATAGCACATAAATACATGCTCAACATACATCTCAAAATAATTAAAGTAACATGGCATACATGCTTTACTTCACATAACAAATATAAAGATTGAGTTCCTTACTCAATCAATATTCTTTAATCAATCAATGTAGTCATAAATTGACTTTAACATTTCATGCTTATGACACATATACAACATATCATGCTATTTGCAAAACAATTTAAAACAGTTCATCATCAAATTCACGTAGAAAATAGGAACTGAAAGACTTGCCTTGATCATTGTTTACCAATAACAGTTTAACAGCTTACAGATATCTGCACTTCACGTGCCCTACACAATTATATAATTATGCACATCAATTATCAGTCACATAGCAATGCATATTAGTTATAACGTAAACTTTACTCTACATCTCATAACCCTTCCTATTATCAATACACAATGTTCAATTTGATTGTGTTAACTATCGACTTATATTTCACTATAATTCTTTTTCGTAATATTCAAAATTCATTCAAGTGTTTAAGTCCTGCTAGGACTACTTATTGGTTTTATATTAACCAGATTTCATATATTATAATATTCATTTTATTAGAATCGAAACACTATTTAAGTGTATTACCACATTACACGGCGTTTCGACGTTTATACGTCACACGCCTAACTCGCCTCTTTTGCATGTGCTTTGCATGCTCCAATATTGGGTTACATTACTCTATAATGTTTCATTCTTATTAAAAACATAATATTAAACAAGGTCATACACACTCGTTACGGCATTGAGACGCTTGCACGTCCGTATGCCAAACTTGCCTATTCGAACGCCCAAACGACACGCATTTGCGCACGCTTAGCACGCCCCTACGAATTGTCTAATACTTAAGGATTAATGTTAAGTATTATTATAATACATAATAGTCATGTTATGGAAGTTAGAACGTCATTTTACATGGTCGGGAGAATTACATGTGCATACGTGCATGCCCGACGCCCCCCAATTGCCTCCAAAAACACATCAGTTCCACAAATGACCATTTTGGCCCTAGCTAATTATCTCAAATTGAAAAACTTAAAGAACAAAAGTTGTAGGTCTACTCGTGCTCGTTCCGGATCATCTTGAATCACCTCAATCCGAGTCCGTATGAAAACGTTATGACCGTTTTACCACAGGAGGTCAAAATAGTCCCGGACTGACTTTTCCTCCCGGCGCAGCTGCGCCCTAAACAGCCTTGGGGGCAGTGCAGCTGCGCCACTGGCAGCCTGTTACGCGATTTTCTTCTCCAGTTTGTTGTTCTGGCTAATTTTTTAACTCTTTCCTCCATCTAATCTTCATAAATCAAGCTATACACATCCGATTGAGTCCGTTTTCGACTCTATGGATTCGTGAAACGCTGAACTATTCATCTATATGATAATTATAAAATGTCAAAAATATTAACAATTCCTTATAAGCGTTCTAATTTAGTGCTCATGCTACTTTTTTATGTTTTACACATATTTAGCGAATTCATTCACCACGGATTCGTTATTCAACCAAATCGATCCGTTTAACTTCCGTTGTTTTTGTATTTCAACATATTTACAACATCCATCATCAATTTACAGTTTATAGTATTTTCAAAATTTATTGACTTTGTGCTGATGTTGCACTTCTGTTTTCTTGAAAAACATTGGATTAAATGATGGAACCAATGATTTTTTTTAAAATAGTGCTATTATTCACATGTCTATGCTAATTGCTTCAGCTAGACAAATTTTTTTTTAAATTTTCAAAATATATTTTATGTGTTCTATGCACCATTTGATATGGTGTAGAGGCAATAATCGAGGGGGTTATCAATACAGTTACACCTAGTGTTGGATGTGATCGTATGATCATCAGCCCACTATGGTATGATGTAGTATAACGACGTCATGTAATGATGAAATCCTCAAGGTATCATTATTACGGTACGGTATCAGGATATTATGAAAAGATTCATTTATTTTTAGTTTCCTTAAACTATAAAAAGAACAGAGGATTTATTTACTTTTAGTTTCTTTAAATGAAATTTTTTGTTTTTTTGAGTTGGTTAAAGATATATATATATATATATATATATATATATATATATATCGATTGATGTCCGAGTTATTGTTAGAAGTCTATGCTACTTGATTCAGCTAGACGAATATTGGAAGTTGTTCATGAAATTCAAGCGTTCTTTGTCAAACTATACCCAACCAAATTATTTTGGTGTGGATTCAAATGTTAAGAAGCTGAGGTGAACAACCCTGTAAAAGGGGACATGTTATCGGAGACAATGGTTCCGAAAGTAACGCATATAGTCGTTACGATGTTAAGATGTAATACGTCGTGCACGACGTAGGGGTACGATAGGCTGATCACCTAGAGTACTTGCAGAGAGTGTTTTCAGTCTGTGTGATTGCTAAACATTCTGTTAAAGATGGTTTACAGTGGTGATGCACTATTAAACCTGGAGAAGAGTTCAAGGTCTTATGACCCCTCAGCATGAATTGGAATCTTTTAAATTCCTGTTATTCATATCGCTTCCCAATTATTGAACAATTGTGGAAGATTCATATTATTCTGAAGGTGAAGGTGGCAAGAATTATATTCCCTAGAAAGAAATAGTTGTGGAACACAACAAGTTAGTGAATAAAATTAACGTAAAATCTACTTTGCTAGATTGAATGAATGAAGATTAATAAAAATTTCGAGGACGAAATTCTTAGAAGAAGGAGTGAATGTGATAACCCGAATACTTATAAGATAGTGAATTATGAAGTATATGTCTTCTACGAGTAAAGTATACGGTAATGATCCTTAGAAAGGAAATGAATGAGTTAGAGAATATATAATATTTGAAACATAATTGTGTTTAAATCAAGGTTATGAAATAAAACCTAGAATTCGTTGAAGAACTGAATGTAGTTGAATATATATATAAAACCTATATTAAGGTAATGCGTTGAAGGTACTCAACGATAAATATTTTTTAAGAGATTTGATGAAAACCTGAGTAAGGTAGGGTTTCGGTGATTCTGAGGACGGAATCCTTATAAGGAGCGAAGGATGTGACGACCCGGATTTTTAAAAATTATTATAATAAGAATTTAATAAATAAATTTCTTATTACGAGATGTTTTGAGTTTGGATATGTGTATATATGTGTTATATGTTGTGAAGTATATGATGTGGTGTGAACATAGAAGTTATATATATATATATATATATATATATATTCATATGGTGGAAGAATGAGGTTTAATAGTTAATTTAATTTAACTATTGAAGAAATTAAATGAAGTTATTACGAAAAAGAAATTAACTGAATATTATTAGTTAATTTAATTAAGTTACAAATTATATTATAAAATAATATAATTTGATTATTATGCCTTGTTGGCACTATAATGGTTATGAATTAAATAATGAGTAATTCAATTAATGGAAAATAGTGAATTAATATAAATATAATTGTTTTAATAAAATATGAAGGTAATATATTACATGTAAGAGTAATACGTTTATGTAATGGCTTAACATATTATATTTAGCCAAGTGAATGTAAATGGGTATGAGAATGAGAAGAACCAATATAATTATAAATAAATATTGGTGTTAGGATTAATGAATAAAATAAATATTCAATGAAAATTATTATGGAATAATTTATTTAAGTATGATGATATTAAATAAATTGATTAATATTTAAGTAGTGATTAGATATATGGATTAAATAAATTGTATTGAGATAATTTATGCAAGGAAAGGAATTAAATAATTATATATTATAATTATATAATTCATGTGAGTTAATTAAAATAAAGGAAATAAATATTAACTATTTTAATAAAAATATTTATTCTAATAGAGATGTTTATTTTAGTTACAAAGGTAATTTCATAATTTATAGTGTAGTAATTATACATGTTATAATTGCATAATTACTTAATGAGGCTAAATAGTTTAACAATAAAATAAAGGTATGACAAATGGGCCTTATAATAAGAGATTTATAATAATAAATTAGAAAGGTGTTATTTGATGCTAGCCAAACAAGGTCTTATGACCTTTGGTATTTTAAACAGCTATTTGTATTTTAACTAATGCGTTAAAAATATTATTAAGGCTTTGTCAGTTTTATTCACGTAAAAATATTCTTAAGGCTAAGAAGAAGAAGAACAGAGAAGAAGAGAGAGCCTAGAGGAAAAATTGAGAAGATGTTTTGTAAAATCAAAGAAGGAAGATGATTCAACCAAAGTTGCTCTAATCATCTAGATAATCTAAACAAGAATCAAAGGTAATAATCTAGCTTTGAGTTCTTAGTTTTATTTTCTTGAGTATTCCTTGAAAAGTTGGATTTCTACGGTTAATTCGTTAAGGAATTGGTTATAGATGTTAATGGATATGTTTAATATGCTTTATATCATCTAAAAGTGATTTTTAAGAAATCAAATTCATAAAGATGTGTTGGAAGATGAAGAAATTTGGGTTATGGCTTAGTATATGTATTTTGGTCTATTTTAAGGCTTAAATTAATGGTTAGATCATGTATATAACCTTAAATTGATGATGTATTATGATAGTACTCGAAAAAAAGAAAACAAACCAAGTTGAACGAGTCAAAACGGTTGTAAAACGAATTCGTAGTGATTGAATTAGCTAAATATGTGTAAAATATGAAAAATTAGCATGAACACTGAATTAGAACCCTTAAAAGGAATTGTTAATATTTTTGAAGTGTTATAATTATTATGTAGATGTGTAGTTCTATGAATCACGAATCTATAGAGTCAAAAACGGACTCAATCGGATGTGTATAGCTTGATTTATGATGATTGGAAGGAGAAAAGGGTTAGAAAATTCGCCAGAACAACATACTGGAGGAAAATTTCGTATAGCACGCTGCCAGGGGCGCAGCTGCGCTGCCCCCAAGGCTATTTGGGGCACAGCTGCGCCTGGAGGAAAAGTTAGCCCGGGACTGTTTTGACCTCCTCTGGTAAAACAGCCATAACTTTTTCAAAGGAACTCTGATTGAGGCGATTCAAGATGATCCAGAACGAGCACGAGTAGACCTACAACTTTCGTTCTTTAAGTTTTTCAATTTGAGATCGTTAGTTAGGGTCAAAATGGTCATTGGTGGGACTGATGTGTTTTTGAAGGCAATCGGGGGGCGTCGGGCATGCTCGTAAGCACATGTCATGGACCGACCATGGAAAATGATGTTCTAACTTTCATAACATGACTATTAGGTATTATAATGATACTTAGCATTAACCCTTGAGTATTAGACAATTCGGTTGGGCGTGCTAAGCGTGCACAAATGCGTGTCGTTTGGGCGTTCGAATAGGCAAGTTTGGCATACGAACGTGCAAGCGTTTCAACGCCGCAACGAGTGTGTATGACCTTGTTTAATATTATGTTTTTAATAAGAATGAAACATTATAGAGTAATATAACCCAATATAGGAGCATGCAAAACACATGCAAAAGAGGCGAGTTAGGCGTGTGACATATAAACGTCGAAACGTCGTGTAACGTTGTAATACACTTAAATAGTGTCTCAATTCTAATGAAACGAACATTATTATATATGAAATGTGGTTAATATAAAACCAATAGGTAGTCCTAGCAGGACTTAAACACTTGAATGAATTGCAATCAAATTGAACATTGTGTATAGATAATAGGAAGGTTTATGAGATGTAGAGTAAAGTTTACATTACAACTAATATGCTTTGCTATGTGACTAATAGTTGATGTGCATGATTATATAATTGTGTAGGGCACGTGAAGTGCAGATATCTGTAAGCTATTAAACTGTTATTGTTAAACAACGATCAAGGCAAGTATTTCAGTTCTTATTTTCTACATTAACTTGATGATGAACTGTTTTTAAATTGTTTTGCAAAGAGCATGATATGTTGTAAGCATGAAATGTTACAGTCAATTTATGACTACATTGATTGATTAAAGAATGTTGATTGAGTAAGGAACTCAATCTTTATATTGCTTCTCAATTATTGATCAATTGTGGAAGATTTTTATTATTCTGAAGGTGAAGGTGGCAAGAATGATATTCCTTAGAAAGAAGTAGTTGTAGAACGCTTTAATCCAATGAATAAAGATTAACGTAGAATCTATTTCGATAGATTGAACGACTGAAGATTAATGAAAATTTTGAGGACGAAATTCTTAGAAGAAGGGGTGAATGTGATAACCCGAACACTTATAAGATAGTGAATTATGAAGTATATGAATTCGATGAGTAAGGTATCTGGTAACAATCCTTGGAAAGAAAATGAACGGATTAAAGAATAAATAATACTCAAAATATAATTGAGTTCAAGTGAAAGGTATGAAATAAAACCTAGAATTTGTTGAAGAAATGAATATAGTAGGAAATATAAAATCTATACTAAGGTAATGTGTTGAAGTTATTCAACGTTAAATATTTTTAAAGAGATTTGATGAAAACCTGAGTAAGGTAGGGTTTCGGTGATTTCGAGGACGGAATCCTTATAAGGAGGGAAGGATGTGACAACCCGGATTTTCAAAAATTATTATAATAAGAATTTGATAAATAAAATTCTTATTACGAGATGTTTTGAGTTTGGATATGTGAATATATGTGTTATATGTGGTGAAGTATATGATGTGGTGTGAATATAGAAGATATATATATATATATATATATATTCATATGTTGGAGGAATGAGGTTTAGTAGTTAATCTATTTTAACTATTAGAGAAGGGAAATGAAATTGTTTGAAAAGGGAATTAAGTTAATTTAATTAAGTTGGAAGTCATATTATTGAATAATATAATTTGATTATATGTCTTATGGCAATGAATTTATTATGAATTAAATCTCATAAATAATGTGAGTAATTCACTTAATTAAATAGTGAATTAATGTAAATATATTATTTTAATAAGATGAGAAAGTAATACATATTACATATAAACGTAAAATGTTAATGTATTACAATTGTGAATCTCGTGAATAGTTAAAATATTTATCGAATAAAATAAATATTTTAGTTGGAAGAGTTATGAAATTAAAATGAATATTTGATGGAAATCGTTACGAAATAATTTAATGAAAGTATGATAATATTGATGGAAGGGAATATCCTAATTTAATTAAGTAATTAAATTAGAGATTTAGTAATTTGTTATATTGACAAAATGGAAGTTATAATTATATAGAGGATTAATGGTTGTTAAATAAAGTTATAATTATATTAGCTAATTAAGCATTGTGTTGGCTAAATAGAGATTATAATTTAATTAAATTTAAGTGTGACAAATATACCATATGATAAAAGATTATTAAAATAATTGAAAGGGGTGCCTAAGGAAGCTTGCCGAACAAGGTCTTGTGACCTTTGAGGTTTGGTAACCGATGAAGGAATTGAGTTTTTACATTAAAATAAAACTCATCAGTTAGCTTGTTCTTCAGTAAAAGGAAATTTGGGAGTGAGGGTGAGTGAGAGAATTCTCTGAGAATTGGAGAAGAGCTTTGGAAGAACAAGAAGAAAAGAACCTTGTTCATCATTTAATTGGGTTCATAATGAATCAAAAGGTATTAATCCAACCTTAAAACTCTCTACTCTTGTTTGCCTCAAATATTAGGTTTCTATATATTTAGTTTGGGTTGATGAAGGATAAGGATATATTTGTTTATAGGCGTGTATAATCTGTGATATGTCATCTATAAACGATTTTAGATTTATCAAATTCATGTAAATATGTTTTTAGAATAAGGAATTTTGTTTATGGCTTAATTGGATGGTTAGATCATGTATATAATCTAAAATTGATTATGGATGTTGTTAGTATGATGAAAAACAAAAAAACGCAAGTTGAATGAATCAATTTGGTTAAGAAACGAATTCGTTGTGAATGAATTCACTAAACATGTTAAAACATAAGTTTAGTATGAACATAAGTTTTGAGTCAAGATTTAGGTTAGATAATGGTTATGTAAATTATGGATTTCCTTGCTATGTTGTAGTTCTATGAATTACGAATCCATGGAGTCGAAAACGGACTCAATCGGATGTTTATAGCTTGATTTATGAAGATTGAAAGGAGGAAAGGGTTAGAAAATTTGCCAGAACAACAAACTAGAGAAGAAAATCGTGTAACAGGCTGCTAGTGGCGCAGCTGCGCTGCCCCCAAGGCAGTTTGGGGCGCAGCTGCGCCGGGAGAAAAATTCAGTCCGGGACTGTTTTGACCTTCTGTGGTAAAACGGCCATCACTTTTTCATACGGACTCGGATTGAGGTGATTCAAGATGATCTGGAACGAGCACGAGTAGACCTACAACTTTTGTTCTTTAAGTTTTTCAATTTGAGGTCGTTAGCTAGGCTCAAAATGGTTATTTTTGGGACTGATGTGTTTTTGGAGGCAATCGGGGGGCGTCGGGCATGCACGTATGCACATGTAATGCTCCCGACCATGTAAAATGATGTTCTAACTTCCATAAAATGACTATTAGGTATTATAATGATACTTAGCATTAACCTTTGAGTATTAGACAATTTGGTTGGGCGTGCTAAGCGTGCGCAAATGCGTGTCGTTTGGGCGTTCGAATATGCAAGTTTGGCGTACGGACGTGCAAGCATCGCAGCGCCGTAACGAGTGTGTATGACCTTGTTTAATATTATGTTTTTAATAAGAATAAAAGTTATAGAGTAATATAACCCAATATAGGAGCATGCAAAACACATGCAAAAAAGGCGAGTTAGGCGTGTGACATATAAACGTCGAAACGTCGTGTAACGTAGTAATCCACTTAAATAGTGTATCGATTCTAATGAAACGAACATTATTATATATGAAATGTGGTTAATATAAAACCAATAGGTAGTCCTAGCAGGACTTAAACACTTGAATGAATTACAACCAAATTGAACATTATATATAGATAATAGGAAGGTTTATGAGATATAGAGTAAAGTTTACATTACAACTAATATGCTTTGCTATGTGACTAATAGTTGATGTGCATGATTATATAATTGTGTAGGGCACGTGAAGTGCAGATATCTGTAAGCTGTTAAACTGTTATTGGTAAACAACGATCAAGGATAAGTCTTTCAGTTCCTATTTTCTACGTGAACTTGATGATGAACTGTTTTAAATTATTTTGCAAAGAGCATGATATGTTTTATATATGTTTTAAGCATGAAATGTTAAAGTCAAATTATGACTACATTGATTGATTAAAGAATGTTGATTGAGTAAGTAACTCAATCTCTATATTTGTTATGTGAAGTAAAGCATGTATGCCATGTTACTTTAATTATTATGAGATGTATGTTGAGCATGTATTTATGTGCTATGTGATGCATGAAAGCTGTTAGATCTTGCTGAGCTGTCGAGCTCATTCTTGCAAATAATCACTTTTGCAGGTTAAGGATTCAAGGTAACGCTATGTGCTACTTGAAAGAAATGAATCAGATGTAATGCATGAAGATTTATATACTTTGGCTGAATTGTTATTATTTTGGACCCTGTTTAAGGTTTCAGATAATGTATTTGATAATGTATGATGGTTAATAGATGTTATGTTGTAAAGTTTAAATTTTACCCGATGTATAAGGGTTATTGAACGTGGTTGTAAGTTTTAGTTTATACTAACTCTGACGAAGCGATTCATGAAATAAAGTTGAATCAAAGTTATGTAATGATAAAGGTTGAGATTCAGGGAAATAAAGAAGGAATAATATAAAAGTTTTAAATATTCCGTATTTTTAGTGCTTGTATCATTGATTAATGATGTAAAGTCTGAATAAGGATGTATTGTTAACGACCGATGTCGGGAGTTGTATTGTATGAATTTAGGGGTCGTTAACTGAAATGACCCCAACATTCATACAATACAACTCTCAACATCGGTCGTTAACAATACATCCTTTACACCATTAATCAATGATACAATCACTAAAAATACGGAATATTTAAACTTTTATATTATTCCTTCTTTATTTCCCTGAATCTCAACCTTTATCATTACATAACTTTAATTCAACTTTATTTCATGAATCGCTTCGTCAGAGTTAGTATAAACTAAAACTTACAACCACGTTCAATAACCCTTATACATCGGGTAAAATTTAAACTTTACAACATAACATCTATTAACCATCATACATTATCAAATACATTATCTGAAACCTTAAACAGGGTACAAAATAATAATAATTCAGCCAAAGTATATAAATCTTCATGCATTACATCTGATTCATTTCTTACAAGTAGCACATAGCGTTACCTTGAATCCTTAACCTGCAAAAGTGATTATTTGCAAGAATGAGCTCGACAGCTCAGCAAGATCTAACAGCTTTTATGCATCACATAGCACATAAATACATACTCAACATACATCTCAAAATAATTAAAGTAACATGGCATACATGCTTTACTTCACATAACAAATATAAAGATTGAGTTCCTTACTTAATCAATATTCTTTAATCAATCAATGTAGTCATAAATTGACTTTAATATTTCATGTTTACGACACATATACAACATATCATGCTATTTGCAAAACAATTTAAAACAGTTCATCATCAAATTCACGTAGAAAATAGGAACTGAAAGACTTGCCTTGATCGTTGTTTACCAATAACAGTTTAACAGCTTACAGATATCTGCACTTCACGAGCCCTACACAATTATATAATCATGCACATCAATTATCAGTCACATAGCAATGCATATTAGTTATAACGTAAACTTTACTCTACATCTCATAACCCTTCCTATTATCAATACACAATGTTCAATTTGATTGTGTTAACTATCGACTTATATTTCACTATAATTCTTTTTCGTAATATTTGAAATTCATTCAAGTGTTTAAGTCCTGCTAGTACTACTTATTGGTTTTATATTAACCACATTTCATATATTATAATATTCATTTTATTAGAATCGAAACACTATTTAAGTGTATTACCACATTACACAGCGTTTCGACGTTTATACGTCACACGCCTAACTCGCCTCTTTTGCATGTGCTTTGCATGCTCCAATATTGGGTTACATTACTCTATAATATTTTATTCTTATGAAAAACATAATATTAAACAAGGTCATACACACACGTTACGGCATTGAGACGCTTGCACGTCCGTATGCCAAACTTGCCTATTCGAACGCCCAAACGACACGCATTTGCGCACGCTTAGCACGCCCCTATGAATTGTCTAATACTCAAGGATTAATGTTAAGTATCATTATAATACATAATAGTCATGTTATGAAAGTTAGAACATCATTTTACATGGTCGGGAGCATTACATGTGCATACGTGCATGCCCGACGCCCCCGATTGCCTCCAAAAACACATTAGCTCCACAAATAACCATTTTGACCCTAGCTAACGATCTCAAATTGAAAACTTAAAGAACAAAAGTTGTAGGTCTATTCGTGCTCGTTCCGGATCATCTTGAATCACCTCAATCCGAGTCCGTATGAAAAAGTTATGGCCGTTTTACCACAGGAGGTCAAAACAGTCCCGGACTGACTTTTCCTCCCGGCGCAGCTGCGCCCAAAATAGCCTTGGGGGCAGCGCAGCTGCGCTCCTGGCACCGTGCTACGCGATTGTTTTTTCCAGTTTGTTGTTCTGGCGAATTTTCTAACCCTTTCCTCCTTCCCATCATCATAAATCAAGCTATACATATCCGATTGAGTCCGTTTTCGACTCTATGGATTCGTGAAACACTGAACTACTCATCCTTCAAAAACATTAACAATTCCTTTTAAAGGCTACAATTCAGTGTTCATGCTATTTTTTTTATATTTTACACATATTTAGCGAATTCAATCACTACGAATTCGTTTTACATCCGTTTTGACTGGTTCAACTTGGGTTGTTTTCGTTTTTTTGAGTACTATCATAATACATCATTAATTTTAGATTATGACATAAACTCCTAACGAATTTTAGTCTCAAAACAGACCCAAAATATATATATTAAACAAAACTCACACTCTTCATCCTTAACATGATTTTCTTGAATTTGAACACTCCAAACTTGTTTCTAGATGACTATTAACAGATTGTATCTATCTAAAAACATATATAAACCATACCTCAACAAATTCAATCAACAAAACTCAATTACAGAGAATTTAGCAAACAAAATCATAAACTAGAACCCTAGAAATTTTACCTTTGATTTGCTATAAAGCTTGAACAATTTCTTGTTTCTCCTTTCTTTGATTCTGAAACTCCTCTTCAATTACAAAGAATTTCTTCTCTAAACTCCCTCTTCTCAATCTTCTCTCTTCTCTGCTCTATTCTTCTTTCTTAGACTTAGCACAACTAACGTATTTTTTATTTAGTCTATCAGTTAAAAAAACCCAAGGGCTCCCATCTGTTACAAAGGCAAAGGGTCACAAGGCCATGTTTGGCTAGAACTCCTAATCTCCTTATCCATTTATTCTAACAACTCCCTTACTATATGATACATATGTCACACTTCATTTTATTGTTAAACTATTTAGCCACATTAAGTAATTATGCAATTATAACATGTATAATTACTATACTATAAATTATGAAATTACCTTTGTAACTAAAATAAACATCTCTTATTAGAATAAATATTTCCATTAAAATAGTTAATATTTATTCCACTAATTATTTTAGTTAACTCAAATGAATTATACAATTATTATATATAATCATTTCATTCCTTTTTCTCACATAAATTGTCTCAATACAATTTATTTAATCCATACATCTAATCACCACTTAATTATTAATTCAATTTATTTAATACCATCATACGTAACTAAATTATTCCATAATAATTTTCATTGAATATTTATTTTACTTCATAAATATTTTAACTAAAATATTTATTTTATTTGATAAATATTTTAATTATTTACGAGATTCACAATCGTATTACACTAACATATTACGTTTATAGGTAACATACCTTCCTCTCTCATTTTATTAAAACAAATATATTCACATTACTTCATTATTTTATTAAGTGAATTACTCACATCATTTATGAAATTTAATTCATAACAATTATAGTGCCAACAAGGCATAATAATCAAATTATATTATTTCATAATATAATATCAACTTAATTAAATTAACTAATCTTATTCAGTTAATTTTTTTTTCGTAATAATTTCATTTAACTTCTTCAATAGTTAAATTAACTATTAAACCTCATCATCCCAATATATGAATATATATATATATATTTACTTACACGCAAAATACGTCATAATAAGAATTTCATTCATTAAATTCTTATTTTAACAATTTCTAAAAATTCGGGTTGTCACATCCTTCCCTCCTTATAAGGATTCCGTCTTTGGAATCACCGAAACCCTACCGTACTCAGGTTTCCATCAAATCTCTTTAAAAACATTTATCGTTGAATAATTTTAACACATTATCTTAATATAGGTTATACATATATATTCTACTACATTCCGTTCTTCAACAAAGTTTAGGTTTTATTTCATAACCTTCAATTAAACACAATTATGTTTCAAATATTATATATTCTCTAACTCGTTCATTTCCTTTCTAAGAATCATCACCATATACTTTACTCGTCGAAGACATATACTTCATAATTCACTATCTTATGAGTATTCGGGTTATCACAACATACATCTCATAATAATTAAAGTAACATGGCATACATGCTTTACTTCACATAACAAATATAAAGATTGAGTTTCTTAATTAATCAACATTCTTTAATCAACTAATGTCGTCATAAATTGACTTTAACATTTCATGCTTACAACATATATACAACATATCATGCTCTTTACAAAATAATTTAAAACAGTTCATCATCAAGTTCACGTAGAAAATAGAAACTGAAAGACTTGCCTTGATCGTTGTTTACCAATAACAGTTTAACAGCTTACAGATATCTGCACTTCACGTGCCCTACACAATTATATAATCATGCACATCAACTATTAGTCACAAAGCAAAGCATATTAGTTGTAATGTAAACTTTACTCTATATCTCATAAACCTTCCTATTATCTATACACAATGTTCAATTTGATTGTAATTCATTCAAGTGTTTAAGTCCTGCTAGGACTACCTTTTGATTTTATATTAACCATATTTCATATATAATAATGTTCGTTTCATTATAATCGAGACACTATTTAAGTGTATTACTACGTTACACGACGTTTTGACGTGTATACGTCACACGCCTAACTCGCCGCTTTTGCATGTATTTTGCATGCTCCTATATTGGGTTACATTACTCCATAATGTTTCACTCTTATAAAAATATAATATTAAACAAGGTCATACACACTCGTTACGGCGTTGAGACGCTTGCACGTTCGTACGCCAAACTTGTCTATTCGAAAGCCCAAACGATGCGCATTGGCGCACGCTTAGCACGCCCAACCGAATTGTCTAATACTCAAGGGTTAATGCTAAGTATCATTATAATACCTAATAGTCATGTTATGGAAGTTAGAACATCATTTTACATGGTCGGGAGCATTACATGTGCTTACGTGCATGCCCGACGCCCCCTGATTGCCTCCAAAAACACATCAGTGCCAAAAATAACCATTTTTACTCTAGCTAACGACCTCAAATTGAAAAACTTAAAGTACAAAAGTTGTAGGTCTACTCGTGCTCGTTTCGGATCATCTTGAATCACCTCAATCCGAGTCCGTATGAAAAAGTTATGGCCGTTTTACCACAGGAGGTCAAAACAGTCCCCGACTGACTTTTCCTCCCGGAGCTGCTGCGCCCCAAATAGCCTTGGGGGAAGCGCAGTTGCGCCCCTGGCAGGGTGCTACGCGAATTTTTTTTCCAGTTTGTGGTTCTGGTAAATTTTCTAACCCTTTCCTCCTTCCAATCATCATAAATCAAGCTATACACATCCGATTGAGTCCGTTTTCGACTCTATGGATTCATGAAACACTGAACTACTCATCTATATGATAATTATAAAACTTCAAAAACATTAACAATTCCTTTTAAGGGCTACAATTCAGTGTTCATGCTAATTTTTTATGTTTTACACATATTTAGCGAATTCAATCACTACGAATTCGTTTTACATCCGTTTTGACTCGTTCAACTTGGGTTGTTTTCGTTTTTTCGAGTACTATCATAATACATCATCAATTTCCGATTTCCATCAAAAATTTATCATCAATTTTAGTCTCTAAGTAGATAAAAACATATATTTTTCAACTAAAACTCTCAACTTCATCTGTCAACACATTCTTACGAACTTGATCACTATAAAACAACTTTTAGATGATATAGAACGGATTAAACATAACCATTAACATATATAACTAATTTCTTAATAAATTAAACATAGAAATCCAATTTCTCAACGAAAACTCAAGAGAATGAAAAAAATAGATTAATACCTTTTAATTCTTCTAAACCCTGTCTAGATGAATTGAAAAACCTTGTTTCTTTTGATTTTTCTAGCATCTCTTCTTCTCCAATTTCACAGAGAACTTCTATTCTCTCTCATTCTCTCCTCTGTTTCTCCCTTTCTCTTTTCTTCTTTCAGTTTAGGCTTAGAAACAAAACTCGTAACTCATATAACTGATAATATAATACATATATTACTAATACTTATTATATTACTTAATATACAATTAAATTAGAAATCCAAAAGCCACAAAGCTATGTTTGGCTAGCCCCTTCAAACATCCTTTTAATTTATTTTAATAATTCTCCTTATCATATGGTATATCTTCTTTTCTCTAAATGTCACACTTTAACTATGTTGCTAAATTATTTAGCTAACTACATTGAATAATTATACAATTATAATATGTATAAATATTACTCCATACATTACGAAATTATATACATAACCCTCAACTTAAAATAACCCTTTCCATTAAAATAAATAATATTTATTACCTTTATTTTAATTAACTCACATGAATTATATAATTATAATATATAATTATTTAATTCCTTTTCTCGCATAAATTGTCTCAATACAATTTATTTAATTCATACATCTAATCACTACTTAAATATTAATCAATTTATTTAATACTATCATACTTATATAAATTATTCCATAATAATTTTCATTGAATATTTATTTTGCTCCATAAATATTTTAACTAAAATATTTATTTTATTTGATAAATATTTTAATTATTTACGAGATTCACAATCGTATTACACTAACATATTACGTTTATAGGTAACATACCTTCCTCTCTCATTTTATTAAAACAAATATATTCACATTATTTCATTATTTCATTAAGTGAATTACTCACATCATTTATGAAATTTAATTCATAACAATTATAGTGCCAACAAGGCATAATAATCAAATTATATTATTCCATAATATAATATCAACTTAATTAGATTAACTAATCTTATTCAGTTAATTTCCTTTCCGTAATAACTTCATTTAATTTCTTCAATAGTTAAATTAACTATTAAACCTCATCATCCCAATATATGAATATATATATATATATATATTTACTTACACGCAAAACATGTCATAATAAGAATTGCATTCATTAAATTCTTATTTGAACAATTTCTGAAAATTCGGGTTGTCACATCCTTCCCTCCTTATAAGGATTCCATCCTCGGAATCACCGAAACCCTACCTTACTCAGGTTTCCATCAAATCTTTTTAAAAATATTTATCGTTGAATAAATTCAACACATTATCTTAATATAGGTTATACATACATATTCTACTACATTCCGTTCTTCAACAAATTCTAGGTTTTATTTCATAACCTTTCACTTGAACTCAATTATATTTTGAGTATTATATATTCTTTAATCCGTTCATTTTCTTTCCAAGGATTATTACCATATACCTTACTCATCGAATTCATATACTTCATAATTCACTATCTTATAAGTGTTTGGGTTATCACATTCACCCCTTCTTCTAAGAATTTCGTCCTCGAAATTTTTATTTATCTTCATTCATTCAATCTATCAAAGTAGATTTTAAGTTAATCTTATTCACAAACTTGTTGTGTTCTACAACTATTTCTTTCTAAGGAATATCATTCTTGCCACCTTCACCTTCAGAATAATAAGAATCTTCCATAATTGCTCAATAATTGGGAAGCGATATGAATAACAGGAATTTAAAAGATTCCAATTCATGCTGAGGGGTCATAAGACCTTGAACTCTTCTCCCGGTTTAATAGTGCATCACCACTGTATACCATCTTTAACAGAATGTTTAGCAATCACACAGACTGAAAACACTCTCTGCAAGTACTCTAGGTGATCAGCCTATCGTACCCCCACGTCGTGCACAACGTATTACATCTTAACATCGTAACGACCATATGCGTTACTTTCGGAACCATTATCTCCGATAACATGTCCCCTTTTACAGGGTTGTTCACCTCAGCTTCTTAACATTTGAATCATCACCAAAACAATTTGGTTTGGTATAGTTTGACAAAAAACGCTTGAATTTCATGAACATCTTTCAATATTCGTTTAGCTGAATCAAGTAGCATAGACTTCTAGCAATAACTCGGACATCAATCGAGATATATATATATATATATATATATATATATAAAATAAATTGAAATAATACTCAAAATAGAATACTCAAAAATATATATATATATATATATATATATATAAAATAAATATTTTAGTTGGAAGAGTTATGAAATTAAAATGAATATTTGATGGAAATTATTACGAAATAATTTAATGAAAGTGTGATAATATTGATGGAAGGGAATATCCTAATTTAATTAAGTAATTAAATTAGAGATTTAGTAATTTGTTATATTGGCAAAATGGAAGTTATAATTATATAGAGGATTAATGGTTGTTAAATAAAGTTATAATTATATTAGCTAATTAAGCATTGTGTTGGCTAAATAGAGATTATAATTTAATTAAATTTAAGTGTGACAAATATACCATATGATAAAAGATTATTAAAATAATTGAAAGGGGTGCCTAAGGAAGCTTGCCAAACAAGGTCTTGTGACCTTTGGGGTTTGGTAACCGATGAAGGAATTGAGTTTTTACATTAAAATAAAACTCATCAGTTAGCTTGTTCTTCAGTAAAAGGAAATTTGGGAGTGAGGGTGAGTGAGAGAATTCTCTGAGAATTGGAGAAGAGCTTTGGAAGAATAAGAAGAAAAGAACCTTGTTCATCATTTAATTGGGTTCAGAATGAATCAAAAGGTATTAATCCAACCTTAAAACTCTCTACTCTTGTTTGCCTCAAATATTAGGTTTCTATATATTTAGTTTGGGTTGATGAAGGATAAGGATATATTTGTTTATAGGCGTGTATAATCTGTGATATGACATCTATAAACGATTTTAGATTTATCAAATTCATGTAAATATATTTTTAGAATAAGGAATTTTGTTTATGGCTTAATTGGATGGTTAGATCATGTATATAATCTGAAATTGATTATGGATGTTGTTAGTATGTTGAAAAACAAAAAAAAAAGCAAGTTGAATGAATCAATTTGGTTAAGAAACGAATTCGTTGTGAATGAATTCGCTAAACATGTTAAAACATGAAAGTTTAGTATGAACATAAGTTTTGAGTCAAGATTTAGGTTAGATAATGGTTATGTAAATTATGGATTTCCTTGCTATGTTGTAGTTCTATGAATTACGAATCCATGGAGTCGAAAACGGACTCAATCGGATGTTTATAGCTTGATTTATGAAGATTGGAAGGAGGAAAGGGTTAGAAAATTTGCCAGAACAACAAACTGGAGAAGAAAATCGTGTAACAGGCTGCCAGTGGCGCAGCTGCGCTGCCCCCAAGGCAGTTTGGGGCGCAGCTGCGCCGGGAGGAAAAATTCAGTCCGGGACTATTTTGACCTTCTATGGTAAAACGGCCATCACTTTTTCATACGAACTCGGATTGAGGTGATTCAAGATGATCCGGAACGAGCACGAGTAGACCTACAACTTTTGTTCTTTAAGTTTTTCAATTTGAGGTCATTAGCTAGGGTCAAAATGGTTATGTTTGGGACTGATGTGTTTTTGGAGGCAATCGGGGGGCGTCGGGAATGCACGTATGCACATGCAATGCTCCCGACCATGTAAAATAATGTTCTAACTTCCATAATATGACTATTAGGTATTATAATGATACTTAGCATTAACCTTTGAGTATTAGACAATTCGGTTGGGCGTGCTAAGCGTGTGCAAATGCGTGTCGTTTGGGCGTTCGAATATGCAAGTTTGGCGTACGGACGTGCAAGCGTCGCAGCGCCGTAACGAGTGTGTATGACCATGTTTAATATTATGTTTTTAATAAGAATAAAACGTTATAGAGTAATATAACCCAATATAGGAGCATGCAAAACACATGCAAAAGAGGCGAGTTAGGCGTGTGACGTATAAATGTCGAAACGTCGTGTAACGTAGTAATACACTTAAATAGTGTATCGATTCTAATGAAACAAACATTATTATATATGAAATGTGGTTAATATAAAACCAATAGGTAGTCCTAGCAGGACTTAAACACTTGAATGAATTACAACCAAATTGAACATTGTGTATAGATAATAGGAAGGTTTATGAGATATAGAGTAAAGTTTACATTACAACTAATATGATTTGCTATGTAACTAATAGTTGATGTGCATGATTATATAATTGTGTAGGGCACGTGAAGTGCAGATATCTGTAAGCTGTTAAACTGTTATTGGTAAACAACGATCAAGGCAAGTCTTTCAGTTCCTATTTTCTACGTGAACTTAATGATGAACTGTTTTAAATTATTTTGCAAAGAGCATAATATGTGGTATATATGTTTTAAGCATGAAATGTTAAAGTTAATTTATGACTACATTGATTGATTAAAGAATTTTGATTGGGTAAGTAACTCAATCTCTATATTTGTTATGTGAAGTAAAGCATGTATGCCATGTTACTTTAATTATTATGAGATGTATGTTGAGCATGTATTTATGTGCTATGTGATGCATGAAAGCTGTTAGATCTTGCTGAGCTGTCGAGCTCATTCTTGCAAATAATCACTTTTGCAGGTTAAGGATTCAAGGTAACGCTATGTGCTACTTGAAAGAAATGAATCAGATGTAATGCATGAAGATTTATATACTTTGGCTGAATTGTTATTATTTTGGACCCTGTTTAAGGTTTCAGATAATGTATTTGATAATGTATGATGGTTAATAGATGTTATGTTGTAAAGTTTAAATTTTACCCGATGTATATGGGTTATTGAACGTGGTTGTAAGTTTTAGTTTATATTAACTCTGACGAAGCGATTCATGAAATAAAGTTGAATCAAAGTTATGTAATGATAAAGGTTGAGATTCAGGGAAATAAAGAAGGAATAATATAAAAGTTTTAAATATTCCGTATTTTTAGTGATTGAGAATTTCGTAAATAGTTAAGATAATTATCGAGTAAAATAAATATTTTAGTTGAGATATTTATTAAATAAAGTAAATATTTGATGGAAATTATTATGAAATAATTTATTCATGTATGATGATATTAAGTAAATTGATGATGAATAATTTTATAATCGGTGCGTATTTTATTACGCTAATGGAATGACAATGCTCTAATTTAATTAAATAATTAAATTAGAGGATGAATGATTATTAAATAAATATATTATGTTAATAAGGAGTGATTTAATAAATTAAGTGATTAATAAACTCAATGTAACTTAATATGAAATTATAAGATTGGTTTGGTTATGTGTGACAAATGTACCATATAATATAGGAATATTAAAATAAATTAAAAAGGGATTTTGAGTTCTAGCCAAACATGGCCTAGAGACCCTTTGTATTTTCTAACTGCTGAGACTCTTGGTTTGTGTAACTGAGGGCTAAGTGAATATAAGTAATTTATTTTTCTAAGGTTAAGAACACAGAAGAGAGGAATAGAGAAATTGAGAGAATTTTCTGTAAATTGAGAAGAAAATTTTGAGAATCAAAGAAGAAGAAGAAGATTAATCAAGCTTCTCTAATCATCTAGCTAATCAAAGGTAAACAATCTAGTTTAAATTTCGAGTTCTTAGTTTTGTTTTCTAAATTCTCTATAATTGAAGTTCTATGGTTAATTTGTTGAGAAATTAGTTTTATGTGTATTGGGATTACATAATCTATTATATGTTGTATATAGATGAATTTTGAAGTATCAAATTCATGAAAGCTTGCTTGAAAGTGAAGAATTGGAGTTTTAATTTTTATATATATTACATGGTCTGTTTTGGAGTCAAAATTGGTTTTAAATTCATACTATAAACTGTAAATTGATGATGGATGTTGTTAATACGTTGAAATTCCTTCCCTACTTATAAGGATTCCGTCCTCGAAATCACCGAAACCCTACCTTACTCAGGTTTTCATCAAATCTCTTTAAAAATATTTACCGTTGAATAACTTCAACACATTACATTAGTATAGGTTTTATAATTCCTACTATATTCATTTCTTCAACAAATTCTAGGTTTTATTCCATACCTTTCACTTGAACTCAATTAAATTTTGAGCCAACATTCATACAATACAACTCTCGACATCGGTCGTTAACAATACATCCTTTACACCATTAATCAATGATACAATCACTAAAAATACGGAATATTTAAAACTTTTATATTATTCCTTCTTTATTTCCCTGAATCTCAACCTTTATCATTACATAACTTTGATTCAACTTTATTTCATGAAGCGCTTCGTCAGAGTTAGTATAAACTAAAACTTACAACCACGTTCAATAACCCTTATACATCGGGTAAAATTTAAACTTTAAAACATAACATCTATTAACCATCATACATTATCAAATACATTATCTGAAACCTTAAACAGGGTACAAAATAATAACAATTCAGCCAAAGTATATAAATCTTCATGCATTACATCTGATTCATTTCTTTAAAGTAGCACATAGCGTTACCTTGAATCCTTAACCTGCAAAAGTGATTATTTGCAAGAATGAGCTCGACAGCTCAGCAAGATCTAACAGCTTTCATGCATCACATAGCACATAAATACATGCTCAACATACATCTCAAAATAATTAAAGTAACATGGCATACATGCTTTACTTCACATAACAAATATAAAGATTGAGGTACTTACTCAATCACCATTCTTTAATCAATCAATGTAGTCATAAATTGACTTTAACATTTCATGCTTACGACACATATACAACATATCATGCTATTTGCAAAACAATTTAAAATAGTTCATCATCAAATTCACGTAGAAAATAGGAACTGAAAGACTTGCCTTGATCGTTATTTACCAATAACAGTTTAACAGCTTACACATATCTGCACTTCACGTGCGCTACACAATTATATAATCATGCACATCAACTATTAGTCACATAGCAAAGCATATTAGTTGTAATGTAAACTTTACTCTACATCTCATAAACCTTCCTATTTTCTATACACAATGTTCAATTTAATTGTAATTCATTCAAGTGTTTAAGTCCTGCTAGGACTACCTATTGGTTTCATATTAGCCATATTTCATATATAATAATGTTCGTTTCATTATAATCGAGACACTATTTAAGTGTATTACCACATTACACAGTGTTTCGTTGTTTATACGTCACACACCTAACTCGCCTCTTTTGCATGTGTTTTGCATGCTCCTATATTGGGTTACATTACTCCATAATGTTTCACTCTTATAAAAACAAAATATTAAACAAGGTCATACACACTCGTTACGGCATTGAGACGATTGCACGTCCGTACGCCAAACTTGCCTATTCGAACGCCCAAATGACACGCATTTGTGCACGCTTAGCACGCCCAACCAAATTGTCTAATACTCAAGGGTTAATGCTAAGTATCATTATAGTACCTAATAGTCATGTTATGGAAGTTAGAACATCATTTTACATGGTCGGGAGCATTACATGTGCATACGTGCATGCCCGACACCCCCCGATTGCCTCCAAAAATACATCAGTCCCAAAAATTACCATTTTGACCCTAGCTAACCACCTCAAATTGAAAAACTTAAAGAACAAAAGTTGTAGGTCTACTCGTACTCGTTCTGGATCATCTTGAATCACCTCAATCCGAGTCCGTATAAAAAAGTTATGGCCATTTTACCACAGGAGGTCAAAATAGTCTCGGACTGAATTTTCCTCCCGGCGCAGCTGCGCCCAAAATAGCCTTGGGGGCAGCGCAGCTGCGCCCTTGGCAGCCTGTTACGTGATTTTTCTTTCCAGTTTGTGGTTCTGGTGAATTTTCTAACCCTTACCTCCTTCCCATCTTCATAAATCAAGCTTTACACATCCGATTGAGTCTGTTTTCGACTCTATGGATTCGTGAAACACTGAACTACCCGTCTATATGATAATTATAACACTTCAAAAACATTAACAATTCCTTATACGTGTTCCAATTTAGTGTTCATGCTACTTTTTCATGTTTTACACATATTTAGCGAATCATTCACCACGGATTCGTTATTCAAGCAAATCGATCCGTTTAACTTCCGTTGTTTTTGTATTTCAACGTATTAACAACATCCATCATCAATTTACAGTTGATAGTATGAATTTAATACCAATTTTGACTCCAAAACAAACCATGTAATATATATAAAAACTAAAACTCAAATTCTTCACTTTCAAACAGGCTTTCATGAATTTGATACTTCAAAAATCATCTATAGACAACATATAATAGATTATGTAATCCCAATACACATAAAACTAATTTCTCAACAAATTAACCATATAACTTCAATTACAGAGAATTTAAAAAACAAAACTAAGAACTCAAAATTTAAACTAGATTGTTAACATTTGATTAGTTAGATGATTAGAGAAGCTTGATTAATCTTCTTCCTCTTCTTTGATTCTCAAAATTTTCTTCTCAATTTACAGAGAATTCTCTCAATTTCTCTATTCCTCTCTTCTGTGTTCTTAACCTTAGAAAAATAAATTACGTATATTCACTTAGCCCTCAGTTACACAAACCAAGAGTCTCAGCAGTTAGAAAATACAAAGGGTCTCTAGGCCATGTTTGGCTAGAACTCAAAATCCCTTTTTAATTTATTTTAATATTCCTATATTATATGGTACATTTGTCACACATAACCAAACCAATCTTATAATTTCATATTAAGTTACATTGGGTTTATTAATCACTTAATTTATTAAATCACTCCTTATCAACATAATAAATTTATTTAATAAATCATTCATCCTCTAATTTAATTATTTAATAAAATTAGAGCATTGTCATTCCATTAGCGTAATAAAATACGCACCGATTATAAAATTGTTCATCATCAATTTACTTAATATCATCATACATGAATAAATTATTCCATAATAATTTCCATCAAATATTTACTTTATTTAATAAATATCTCAACTAAAATATTTATTTTACTCGATAATTATCTTAACTATTTACGAAATTCTCAATCAAATTACATTAACATATTACATTTATATGTAACACATTACCCTCTCATTTTATTAAAATAAATATATTTACATTAATTCACTATTTTAATTAAGTGAATTACTCTTATTATTTATGAAATTTAATTCATAACAATTATAGTGCCAACAAGGCATAATAATCAAATTATATTATTCAATAATATAACTTCCAATTTAATTAACTTAATTCCCTTTTCAAACAATTTCGTTTCCCTTCTTTAATAGTTAAAATAAATTAACTACTAAACCTCATTCCTCCAACCTATGAATATATATATATATATATATATATATATATATATATATCCTCTATATTCACACCACATCATATACTTCACCACATCATATACTCATATCCAAACTCAAAATATCTCGTAATAAGAATTTTATTTATTAAATTCTTATAATAATAAATTTTTAAAAATTCGGGTTGTCACATCCTTCCCTCCTTATAAGGATTCCGTCCTCGGAATCATCGAAACCCTACCTTACTCAGGTTTTCATCAAATCTCTTTAAAAACATTTATCTTTGAATAACTTCAACACATTACCTTCGTATAGGTTTTATATTTCCTACTACATTCATTTTTTCAACAAATTCTAGGTTTTATTTCATACCTTTCACTTGAACTCAATTATATTTTGAGTATTATATATTCTTTAATCCGTTCATTTTTTTTCAAAGGATTATTACCATATACCTTACTCATCAAATTCATATACTTCATAATTCACTATCTTATAAGTGTTCGGGTTATCACATTCATACAACCCCAACATTCATACAATACAACTCTCGACATCGGTCATTAACAATACATCCTTTACACCATTAATCAATGATACAATCACTAAAAATACGGAATATTTAAAACTTTTATATTATTCCTTCTTTATTTCCCTGAATCTCAACCTTTATCATTACATAACTTTGATTCAACTTTATTTCATGAATCGCTTCGTCAGAGTTAGTATAAACTAAAACTTACAACCACGTTCAATAACCCTTATACATCGGGTAAAATTTAAACTTTACAACATAACATCTATTAACCATCATACATTATCAAATACATTATCTGAAACCTTAAATAGGGTACAAAATAATAACAATTCAGCCAAAGTATATAAATGTTCATGCATTACATCTGATTCATTTCTTTAAAGTAGCACATAGCGTTACCTTGAATCCTTAACCTGCAAAAGTGATTATTTGCAAGAATGAGCTCGACATCTCAGTAAAATCTAACAGCTTTTATGCATCACATAGCACATAAATACATGCTCAACATACATCTCAAAATAATTAAAGTAACATGGCATACATGCTTTACTTCACATAACAAATATAAAGATTGAGTTCCTTACTCAATCAACATTTTTTAATCAATCAATGTAGTCATAAATTGACTTTAACATTTCTTGCTTACGACACATATACAACATATCATGCTATTTGCAAAAAAATTTAAAACAGTTCATCATCAAATTCATGTAGAAAATAGGAACTGAAAGACTTGCCTTGATCGTTGTTTACCAATAATAGTTTAACAGCTTACAGATATCTGCACTTCACGTGCCCTACACAATTATATAATCATGCACATCAACTATTAGTCACATAGCAAAGCATATTAGTTGTAATGTAAACTTTACTCTACATCTCATAAACCTTCCTATTTTCTATACACAATGTTCAATTTGATTGTAATTCATTCAAGTGTTTAAGTCCTGCTAGGACTACCAATTGGTTTTATATTAACCACATTTCATATATAATAATGTTCGTTTCATTATAATCGAGACACTATTTAAGTGTATTACCACATTACACGGCGTTTCGACGTTTATATGTCACACGCCTAACTCGCCTCTTTTGCATGTGTTTTGCATGCTCCTATATTGGGTTACATTACTCCATAATGTTTCACTATTATAAAAATATAATATTAAACAAGGTCATACACACTCGTTACGGCATTGAGACGCTTGCACGTCCGTATGCCAAACTGGCCTATTCGAACGCCCAAATGACACGCATTTGTGCACGCTTAGCACGCCCAACCAAATTGTCTAATACTCAAAGGTTAATGCTAAGTATCATTATAGTACCTAATAGTCATATTATGGAAGTTAGAACATTATTTTACATGGTCGAGAGCATTACATGTGCATACGTGCATGCCCGACGCCCCCCGATTGCCTCTAAAAATACATCAGTCCCAAAAATGACCATTTTTACCCTATCTAACGACCTCAAATTCAAAAACTTAAAGAACTAAAGTTGTAGGTCTACTCGTGCTCGTTCCGGATCATCTTGAATCACCTCAATCCGAGTCCGTATGAAAACGTTATGGCCATTTTACCATAAGAGGTCAAAACAGTCCCAGACTGAATTTTCCTCCCAGCGCAGCTGCGTCCCTGGCAGCCTGTTACGTGATTTTTCTTTCCAGTTTGTGGTTCTGGCGAATTTTCTAACCCTTACCTCCTTCCCATCTTCATAAATCAAGCTATACACATCCGATTGAGTCTGTTTTCGACTCTATGAATTCGTGAAACACTGAACTACCCGTCTATATGATAATTATAACACTTCAAAAACATTAACAATTCCTTATACGTGTTCCAATTTAGTGTTCATGCTACTTTTTCATGTTTTACACATATTTAGCGAATCATTCACCACGGATTCGTTATTCAAGCAAATCGATCCGTTTAACTTCCGTTGTTTTTGTATTTCAACGTATTAACAACATCCATCATCAATTTACAGTTGATAGTATGAATTTAATACCAATTTTGACTCCAAAACAAACCATGTAATATATATAAAAACTAAAACTCCAATTCTTCACTTTCAAACAGGCTTTCATGAATTTGATACTTCAAAAATCATCTATAGACAACATATAATAGATTATGTAATCCCAATACACATAAAACTAATTTCTCAACAAATTAACCATATAACTTCAATTACATAGAATTTAAAAAACAAAACTAAGAACTCAAAATTTAAACTAGATTGTTAACATTTGATTAGTTAGATGATTAGAGAAGCTTGATTAATCTTCTTCCTCTTCTTTGATTCTCAAAATTTTCTTCTCAATTTACAGAGAATTCTCTCAATTTCTCTATTCCTCTCTTCTGTGTTCTTAACCTTAGAAAAATAAATTACGTATATTCACTTAGCCCTCAGTTACACAAACCAAGAGTCTCAGCAGTTAGAAAATACAAAGGGTCTCTAGGCCATGTTTGGCTAGAACTCAAAATCCCTTTTTAATTTATTTTAATATTCCTATATTATATGGTACATTTGTCACACATAACCAAACCAATCTTATAATTTCATATTAAGTTACATTGGGTTTATTAATCACTTAATTTATTAAATCACTCCTTATCAACATAATAAATTTATTTAATAAATCATTCATCCTCTAATTTAATTATTTAATAAAATTAGAGCATTGTCATTCCATTAGCGTAATAAAATACGCACCGATTATAAAATTGTTCATCATCAATTTACTTAATATCATCATACATGAATAAATTATTCCATAATAATTTCCATCAAATATTTACTTTATTTAATAAATATCTCAACTAAAATATTTATTTTACTCGATAATTATCTTAACTATTTACGAAATTCTCAATCAAATTACATTAACATATTACATTTATATGTAACACATTACCCTCTCATTTTATTAAAATAAATATATTTACATTAATTCACTATTTTAATTAAGTGAATTACTCTTATTATTTATGAAATTTAATTCATAACAATTATAGTGCCAACAAGGCATAATAATCAAATTATATTATTCAATAATATAACTTCCAATTTAATTAACTTAATTCCCTTTTCAAACAATTTCGTTTCCCTTCTTTAATAGTTAAAATAAATTAACTACTAAACCTCATTCCTCCAACCTATGAATATATATATATATATATATATATATATATATATCCTCTATATTCACACCACATCATATACTTCACCACATCATATACTCATATCCAAACTCAAAATATCTCGTAATAAGAATTTTATTTATTAAATTCTTATAATAATAAATTTTTAAAAATTCGGGTTGTCACATCCTTCCCTCCTTATAAGGATTCCGTCCTCGGAATCATCGAAACCCTACCTTACTCAGGTTTTCATCAAATCTCTTTAAAAACATTTATCTTTGAATAACTTCAACACATTACCTTCGTATAGGTTTTATATTTCCTACTACATTCATTTTTTCAACAAATTCTAGGTTTTATTTCATACCTTTCACTTGAACTCAATTATATTTTGAGTATTATATATTCTTTAATCCGTTCATTTTTTTTCAAAGGATTATTACCATATACCTTACTCATCAAATTCATATACTTCATAATTCACTATCTTATAAGTGTTCGGGTTATCACATTCATACAACCCCAACATTCATACAATACAACTCTCGACATCGGTCATTAACAATACATCCTTTACACCATTAATCAATGATACAATCACTAAAAATACGGAATATTTAAAACTTTTATATTATTCCTTCTTTATTTCCCTGAATCTCAACCTTTATCATTACATAACTTTGATTCAACTTTATTTCATGAATCGCTTCGTCAGAGTTAGTATAAACTAAAACTTACAACCACGTTCAATAACCCTTATACATCGGGTAAAATTTAAACTTTACAACATAACATCTATTAACCATCATACATTATCAAATACATTATCTGAAACCTTAAATAGGGTACAAAATAATAACAATTCAGCCAAAGTATATAAATGTTCATGCATTACATCTGATTCATTTCTTTAAAGTAGCACATAGCGTTACCTTGAATCCTTAACCTGCAAAAGTGATTATTTGCAAGAATGAGCTCGACATCTCAGTAAAATCTAACAGCTTTTATGCATCACATAGCACATAAATACATGCTCAACATACATCTCAAAATAATTAAAGTAACATGGCATACATGCTTTACTTCACATAACAAATATAAAGATTGAGTTCCTTACTCAATCAACATTTTTTAATCAATCAATGTAGTCATAAATTGACTTTAACATTTCTTGCTTACGACACATATACAACATATCATGCTATTTGCAAAAAAATTTAAAACAGTTCATCATCAAATTCATGTAGAAAATAGGAACTGAAAGACTTGCCTTGATCGTTGTTTACCAATAATAGTTTAACAGCTTACAGATATCTGCACTTCACGTGCCCTACACAATTATATAATCATGCACATCAACTATTAGTCACATAGCAAAGCATATTAGTTGTAATGTAAACTTTACTCTACATCTCATAAACCTTCCTATTTTCTATACACAATGTTCAATTTGATTGTAATTCATTCAAGTGTTTAAGTCCTGCTAGGACTACCAATTGGTTTTATATTAACCACATTTCATATATAATAATGTTCGTTTCATTATAATCGAGACACTATTTAAGTGTATTACCACATTACACGGCGTTTCGACGTTTATATATCACACGCCTAACTCGCCTCTTTTGCATGTGTTTTGCATGCTCCTATATTGGGTTACATTACTCCATAATGTTTCACTATTATAAAAATATAATATTAAACAAGGTCATACACACTCGTTACGGCATTGAGACGCTTGCACGTCCGTATGCCAAACTGGCCTATTCGAACGCCCAAATGACACGCATTTGTGCACGCTTAGCACGCCCAACCAAATTGTCTAATACTCAAAGGTTAATGCTAAGTATCATTATAGTACCTAATAGTCATATTATGGAAGTTAGAACATTATTTTACATGGTCGAGAGCATTACATGTGCATACGTGCATGCCCGACGCCCCCCGATTGCCTCTAAAAATACATCAGTCCCAAAAATGACCATTTTGACCCTATCTAACGACCTCAAATTCAAAACTTAAAGAACTAAAGTTGTAGGTCTACTCGTGCTCGTTCCGGATCATCTTGAATCACCTCAATCCGAGTCCGTATGAAAACGTTATGGCCATTTTACCATAAGAGGTCAAAACAGTCCCAGACTGAATTTTCCTCCCAGCGCAGCTGCGTCCCTGGCAGCCTGTTACGTGATTTTTCTTTCCAGTTTGTGGTTCTGGCGAATTTTCTAACCCTTACCTCCTTCCCATCTTCATAAATCAAGCTATACACATCCGATTGAGTCTGTTTTCGACTCTATGAATTCGTGAAACACTGAACTACCCGTCTATATGATAATTATAACACTTCAAAAACATTAACAATTCCTTATACGTGTTCCAATTTAGTGTTCATGCTACTTTTTCATGTTTTACACATATTTAGCGAATCATTCACCACGGATTCGTTATTCAAGCAAATCGATCCGTTTAACTTCCGTTGTTTTTGTATTTCAACGTATTAACAACATCCATCATCAATTTACAGTTGATAGTATGAATTTAATACCAATTTTGACTCCAAAACAAACCATGTAATATATATAAAAACTAAAACTCCAATTCTTCACTTTCAAACAGGCTTTCATGAATTTGATACTTCAAAAATCATCTATAGACAACATATAATAGATTATGTAATCCCAATACACATAAAACTAATTTCTCAACAAATTAACCATATAACTTCAATTACATAGAATTTAAAAAACAAAACTAAGAACTCAAAATTTAAACTAGATTGTTAACATTTGATTAGTTAGATGATTAGAGAAGCTTGATTAATCTTCTTCCTCTTCTTTGATTCTCAAAATTTTCTTCTCAATTTACAGAGAATTCTCTCAATTTCTCTATTCCTCTCTTCTGTGTTCTTAACCTTAGAAAAATAAATTACGTATATTCACTTAGCCCTCAGTTACACAAACCAAGAGTCTCAGCAGTTAGAAAATACAAAGGGTCTCTAGGCCATGTTTGGCTAGAACTCAAAATCCCTTTTTAATTTATTTTAATATTCCTATATTATATGGTACATTTGTCACACATAACCAAACCAATCTTATAATTTCATATTAAGTTACATTGGGTTTATTAATCACTTAATTTATTAAATCACTCCTTATCAACATAATAAATTTATTTAATAAATCATTCATCCTCTAATTTAATTATTTAATAAAATTAGAGCATTGTCATTCCATTAGCGTAATAAAATACGCACCGATTATAAAATTGTTCATCATCAATTTACTTAATATCATCATACATGAATAAATTATTCCATAATAATTTCCATCAAATATTTACTTTATTTAATAAATATCTCAACTAAAATATTTATTTTACTCGATAATTATCTTAACTATTTACGAAATTCTCAATCAAATTACATTAACATATTACATTTATATGTAACACATTACCCTCTCATTTTATTAAAATAAATATATTTACATTAATTCACTATTTTAATTAAGTGAATTACTCTTATTATTTATGAAATTTAATTCATAACAATTATAGTGCCAACAAGGCATAATAATCAAATTATATTATTCAATAATATAACTTCCAATTTAATTAACTTAATTCCCTTTTCAAACAATTTCGTTTCCCTTCTTTAATAGTTAAAATAAATTAACTACTAAACCTCATTCCTCCAACCTATGAATATATATATATATATATATATATATATATATATATATCCTCTATATTCACACCACATCATATACTTCACCACATCATATACTCATATCCAAACTCAAAATATCTCGTAATAAGAATTTTATTTATTAAATTCTTATAATAATAAATTTTTAAAAATTCGGGTTGTCACATCCTTCCCTCCTTATAAGGATTCCGTCCTCGGAATCATCGAAACCCTACCTTACTCAGGTTTTCATCAAATCTCTTTAAAAACATTTATCTTTGAATAACTTCAACACATTACCTTCGTATAGGTTTTATATTTCCTACTACATTCATTTTTTCAACAAATTCTAGGTTTTATTTCATACCTTTCACTTGAACTCAATTATATTTTGAGTATTATATATTCTTTAATCCGTTCATTTTTTTTCAAAGGATTATTACCATATACCTTACTCATCAAATTCATATACTTCATAATTCACTATCTTATAAGTGTTCGGGTTATCACATTCATACAACCCCAACATTCATACAATACAACTCTCGACATCGGTCATTAACAATACATCCTTTACACCATTAATCAATGATACAATCACTAAAAATACGGAATATTTAAAACTTTTATATTATTCCTTCTTTATTTCCCTGAATCTCAACCTTTATCATTACATAACTTTGATTCAACTTTATTTCATGAATCGCTTCGTCAGAGTTAGTATAAACTAAAACTTACAACCACGTTCAATAACCCTTATACATCGGGTAAAATTTAAACTTTACAACATAACATCTATTAACCATCATACATTATCAAATACATTTTCTGAAACCTTAAATAGGGTACAAAATAATAACAATTCAGCCAAAGTATATAAATTTTCATGCATTACATCTGATTCATTTCTTTAAAGTAGCACATAGCGTTACCTTGAATCCTTAACCTGCAAAAGTGATTATTTGCAAGAATGAGCTCGACATCTCAGTAAAATCTAACAGCTTTTATGCATCACATAGCACATAAATACATGCTCAACATACATCTCAAAATAATTAAAGTAACATGGCATACATGCTTTACTTCACATAACAAATATAAAGATTGAGTTCCTTACTCAATCAACATTTTTTAATCAATCAATGTAGTCATAAATTGACTTTAACATTTCTTGCTTACGACACATATACAACATATCATGCTATTTGCAAAAAAATTTAAAACAGTTCATCATCAAATTCATGTAGAAAATAGGAACTGAAAGACTTGCCTTGATCGTTGTTTACCAATAATAGTTTAACAGCTTACAGATATCTGCACTTCACGTGCCCTACACAATTATATAATCATGCACATCAACTATTAGTCACATAGCAAAGCATATTAGTTGTAATGTAAACTTTACTCTACATCTCATAAACCTTCCTATTTTCTATACACAATGTTCAATTTGATTGTAATTCATTCAAGTGTTTAAGTCCTGCTAGGACTACCAATTGGTTTTATATTAACCACATTTCATATATAATAATGTTCGTTTCATTATAATCGAGACACTATTTAAGTGTATTACCACATTACACGGCGTTTCGACGTTTATATGTCACACGCCTAACTCGCCTCTTTTGCATGTGTTTTGCATGCTCCTATATTGGGTTACATTACTCCATAATGTTTCACTATTATAAAAATATAATATTAAACAAGGTCATACACACTCGTTACGGCATTGAGACGCTTGCACGTCCGTATGCCAAACTGGCCTATTCGAACGCCCAAATGACACGCATTTGTGCACGCTTAGCACGCCCAACCAAATTGTCTAATACTCAAAGGTTAATGCTAAGTATCATTATAGTACCTAATAGTCATATTATGGAAGTTAGAACATTATTTTACATGGTCGAGAGCATTACATGTGCATACGTGCATGCCCGACGCCCCCCGATTGCCTCTAAAAATACATCAGTCCCAAAAATGACCATTTTGACCCTATCTAACGACCTCAAATTCAAAAACTTAAAGAACTAAAGTTGTAGGTCTACTCGTGCTCGTTCCGGATCATCTTGAATCACCTCAATCCGAGTCCGTATGAAAACGTTATGGCCATTTTACCATAAGAGGTCAAAACAGTCCCAGACTGAATTTTCCTCCCAGCGCAGCTGCGTCCCTGGCAGCCTGTTACGTGATTTTTCTTTCCAGTTTGTGGTTCTGGCGAATTTTCTAACCCTTACCTCCTTCCCATCTTCATAAATCAAGCTATACACATTCGATTGAGTCTGTTTTCGACTCTATGAATTCGTGAAACACTGAACTACCCGTCTATATGATAATTATAACACTTCAAAAACATTAACAATTCCTTATACGTGTTCCAATTTAGTGTTCATGCTACTTTTTCATGTTTTACACATATTTAGCGAATCATTCACCACGGATTCGTTATTCAAGCAAATCGATCCGTTTAACTTCCGTTGTTTTTGTATTTCAACGTATTAACAACATCCATCATCAATTTACAGTTGATAGTATGAATTTAATACCAATTTTGACTCCAAAACAAACCATGTAATATATATAAAAACTAAAACACCAATTCTTCACTTTCAAACAGGCTTTCATGAATTTGATACTTCAAAAATCATCTATAGACAACATATAATAGATTATGTAATCCCAATACACATAAAACTAATTTCTCAACAAATTAACCATATAACTTCAATTACAGAGAATTTAAAAAACAAAACTAAGAACTCAAAATTTAAACTAGATTGTTAACATTTGATTAGTTAGATGATTAGAGAAGCTTGATTAATCTTCTTCCTCTTCTTTGATTCTCAAAATTTTCTTCTCAATTTACAGAGAATTCTCTCAATTTCTCTATTCCTCTCTTCTGTGTTCTTAACCTTAGAAAAATAAATTACGTATATTCACTTAGCCCTCAGTTACACAAACCAAGAGTCTCAGCAGTTAGAAAATACAAAGGGTCTCTAGGCCATGTTTGGCTAGAACTCAAAATCCCTTTTTAATTTATTTTAATATTCCTATATTATATGGTACATTTGTCACACATAACCAAACCAATCTTATAATTTCATATTAAGTTACATTGGGTTTATTAATCACTTAATTTATTAAATCACTCCTTATCAACATAATAAATTTATTTAATAAATCATTCATCCTCTAATTTAATTATTTAATAAAATTAGAGCATTGTCATTCCATTAGCGTAATAAAATACGCACCGATTATAAAATTGTTCATCATCAATTTACTTAATATCATCATACATGAATAAATTATTCCATAATAATTTCCATCAAATATTTACTTTATTTAATAAATATCTCAACTAAAATATTTATTTTACTCGATAATTATCTTAACTATTTACGAAATTCTCAATCAAATTACATTAACATATTACATTTATATGTAACACATTACCCTCTCATTTTATTAAAATAAATATATTTACATTAATTCACTATTTTAATCAAGTGAATTACTCTTATTATTTATGAAATTTAATTCATAACAATTATAGTGCCAACAAGGCATAATAATCAAATTATATTATTCAATAATATAACTTCCAATTTAATTAACTTAATTCCCTTTTCAAACAATTTCGTTTCCCTTCTTTAATAGTTAAAATAAATTAACTACTAAACCTCATTCCTCCAACCTATGAATATATATATATATATATATATATATATATCCTCTATATTCACACCACATCATATACTTCACCACATCATATACTCATATCCAAACTCAAAATATCTCGTAATAAGAATTTTATTTATTAAATTCTTATAATAATAAATTTTCGAAAATTCGGATTGTCACATCCTTCCCTCCTTATAAGGATTCCGTCCTCGGAATCATCAAAACCCTACCTTACTCAGGTTTTCATCAAATCTCTTTAAAAACATTTATCTTTGAATAACTTCAACACATTACCTTAGTATAGGTTTTATATTTCCTACAACATTCATTTTTTCAACAAATTCTAGGTTTTATTTCATACCTTTCACTTGAACTCAATTATATTTTGAGTATTATATATTCTTTAATCCGTTCATTTTCTTTCCAAGGATTATTACCATATACCTTACTCATCGAATTCATATACTTCATAATTCACTATCTTATAAGTGTTCGGGTTATCACATTCACCCATTCTTCTAAGAATTTTGTCATCGAAATTTTCATTTATCTTCATTCATTCAATCTATTAAAGTAGATTTTAAGTTAATCTTATTCACTAACTTGTTGTGTTCTACAACTATTTCTTTCTAAGGAATATCATTCTTGCCACCTTCACCTTCATAATAATAAGGATCTTCCACAATTGCTCAATAATTGGGAAGCGATATGAATAACAGGAATTTAAAAGATTTCAATTCATGCGAGGGGTCATAAGACCTTGAACTCTTCTCCAGGTTTAATAGTGCATCACCACTGTAAACCATCTTTAACAGAATGTTTAGCAATCACACAGACTGAAAACACTCTCTGCAAGTACTCTAGGTGATCAGCCTATCGTACCCCTACGTCGTGCACAACGTATTACAACTTAACATCGTAACGACTATATGCGTTACTTTCGAAACCATTGTCTCCGATAACATGTCCCCTTTTACAGGGTTGTTCACCTCAGCTTCTTAACATTTGAATCCACACCAAAATAATTTGGTTTGGTATAGTTTGACAAAGAACGCTTGAATTTCATGAACATCTTCCAATATTCGTCTAGCTGAATCAAGTAGCATAGACTTCTAACAATAACTCGAACATCAATCGATATTTATATATATATATATATATATCTTTAACCAAATCAAAAAAACAAAAAAATTTCATTTAAAGAAACTAAAAGTAAATAAATCCCTTGTTCTTTTTATAGTTTAAGTAAACTAAAAATAAATGAATCTTTTCATAATATCCTGATACCGTACCATAATAATGGTACGTTTAGGATTTCGTCATTACATGATGTCGTTATACTACATTATACCATAGTGGGCTGATGATCATACGATCACATCCAACACTAGGTTTAACTGCATTGATAACTCCTTCGATTATTGTCTCTACACCATATTAAATGGTGCATAGAACACATAAAATACATTTTGAAAATTTAAAATTATTTTTGTCTAGCAGAAGCAATTAGCATAGACATGTGAATAATAGCACTATTTAAAAAAAAAATTCATTGGTTCCATCATTTGATCCAATGTTTTTCAAGAAAACAGAAGTGCAACATCAGCACGAAGTCAATAAATTTTGATAATCTAGCAAAGCTAGGAGATTTAGAATATAAAACTTTTTCCATCAATTAAATCTTTACTCTATCATTACTTAATCAATCTATCAACCTTAAACAACATTAATGCTTCTTACACCATAACCTTTCTATTCCCAGTATAGTTCATCAAACTTTCCACACTTTGGAAGTCAGGAACTTTCCACAATAATATGAGTTTAAGAACTTCCTAGTCAGACCATAGGCATCCATTCGCTGAGGAGTTCCAAACATACCATATGATTATGAGTCATGAACTTACCATAAGCATGAGTTTTAAGAACTCGCACTTAATCCTAATAACATCTTACTAATCTTAATAGTCTCTAACTATCAAATATACACATGAGAAAAGAATCACCTTTTCACCACATATACATTGATAGCGCGACACCAACATTCCAATGATTATCAATGTGATAAACAAAGTGCAAGCACCAAACCCTCGCCCATACAAAGGTTTGTGCAACTCAGCCATCACATGATTATTCAATTAAAATCCCACCTAACTCTATCTTGCTCATAACTTGCTCTATACTCGATACAGTTTCCTTGTATCTCATCATTTATAACTCCTCGTGAGTTAACCTCGTACTATATCATAATACATTCTCGTTATAGCATCAAACTATAACTATTCAATCATTACTGACCATCTGTCTTTCAACTTTAAAAGATCACGTCGTGACCTTATTCTATAATCATCTCCCTTATGATTCTTTCTTATCTTATTATCGTTTTGATTTAAAACTTCTTATCTTTACCTATCATCATGTCATATCATGACTTCATTATGATTAATCTTATAGACTTCGTCTATTCATCGTTATTCGTCATCTTTATTATTGGTGTTAGGTAACTCCTGATTCTCATCTTCATATCTCTTCAAGATTCTTCTTTGAATCTTCTTGTTTATTTATTAACTCTTCTTTTAAGAATTTCTAACTTCGTTTATAAAGTTCAACCTTTTATTCGAGTTTTATTCCTCGTTATTCTTACCTTCTTCTTATAATATTTTTAGGACTTAACTCATCCTATACATCTACGTTTGTGAAAGGAATCACCTTTTCGTTATACGTAACTTAACTGCTCATTCTCTAAGGTCATAGCCTAAGGTACTCTTACCTAAGGTGTATAACCTATCAGCTTTGATACCAACTGTAACGACCCCAACATTCATACAATACAACTCTCGACATCGGTCGTTAACAATACATCCTTTACACCATTAATCAATTATACAATCACTAAAAATACGGAATATTTAAAACTTTTATATTATTTATTCTTTATTTTCCTGAATCTCAACCTTTATCATTACATAACTTTGATTCAACTTTATTTCATGAATCGTTTCGTCAGAGTTAGTATAAACTAAAACTTACAACCACGTTCAATAACCCTTATACATCGGGTAAAATTTAAACTTTACAACATAACATCTATTAACCATCATACATTATCAAATACATTATCTGAAACCTTAAACAGGGTACAAAATAATAACAATTCAGCCAAAGTATATAAATCTTCATGCATTACATCTGATTCATTTCTTTCAAGTAGCACATAGCGTTACCTTGAATCCTTAACCTGCAAAAGTGATTATTTGCAAGAATGAGCTTGTGACACCCCCAAATCCGGGTACTTCGTTTCCACATGATTTGGTGTTCACTTTCTAATATAACATATATCTACCCAATGAAGAATGCAAAATAAATTACAACTTAAATTAAAATAACTAAATCTCCCTTAAAACAAGGGTTACAACCTTCTCAAAATCAATCCCAGGGTTACTCTAACCTTGACATGAATATAATAAAGTGCGGAAATAAAACATAACATTCAATTATTACAATCATTCTCAATTAAATAAAAAAAAAACAAGTCTTCACTTGCTTTGCTTTCCCTTGCCCTTACTTGTAGACGGAGCATCAGCGTTATCAACCTTAACTGAAATTGTTATTTAATGCAAGAGTGAGCAAACCACAGCTCACTGGAGTTTAACAATAATATAGACATGAAAGAATATCTTTAAGAAAATCTGAACAACTTAGCTTGCTCCAATAATAAAGAATTGAGTAATAATTCTCTATCAATATTAAAATTTGGATATAGAATTTATCTGAGGGTCATAAGACCTTTGAACTCTTGTCCTAGGTTATAAATATTTCTATTTAAACCTTTAACAGTCAATAAGACTATGGACCTTAACTCGTACTTAGGGGGATCAGCCCTTCGTACCATGTATTGTGCACAACCATCTTAACGCTATGCGTGGTAACCTCCCCTAGTAAATAGGGTTGTTCAACTCAGTAATTTGAATTCAAGTCCGCACCAAAGAAAGTTTGGTTTGGATAAGCTTACAAGGGTAATTTAGAATTCACGTTCATCAACTAAGGATTAGTTGAATCGACTTCCAATAATTCAAAATAAAAGAATTATGAATTAACATATGCTTTAGAAGTAAACCTAAAGCATTTAAAATAATAATTGGATCTTACTTGAATAATAAGTTAAGACCATTTCAATTAAATAAATAATTGTCCAATACTGAAATGGAAAGGACATTCTCAACAATGAATATATGAATTCAAGAGATCATATAAAATCAATACAAGATTAGGGTTTAGAAAACTTGCGTAAAATTAACGAGTTTAGGGTTTAGAAGATTTGCCTCAAGCGCAAGCTACTTAACACAATTCACGTACTTTAACACTTCCTACACATATATATTCAATCACAATAACCTAAATTAGTTAACACGTAACTAATTCACATAAGTGGTTAATCCTCATGGTTAACTCACATTCTGATTAAATAGTAATAATAATCAACCATCACATAGTTAATTACATCACCTACTCTGCTTCACCGATTAACACATATAAGCCAACAACGCCAAAAATACAATACTATAGACTCTATAAAACATATATACGCTATTACACATATATAAAGCATGCTTCCAAAATACAAAATCATTTAAACAATGATAATCATAAGTTTTGAAAATCTATTTTGGCCATTTTTTATGAAAACTCATATTTTCATAAAATAATTCTCTGTAATAAAATTTTCTTACCAATTCCACCTATAAAACATGCATTATGTTTGAAATTGAAGATATTATCACAACAATTCTAAATAGGCATATTAGCACACAATCAAATCATAACTTTTACTCTAAAATTGGCCAATAACATACAAAAGCATAAGAACATCAATTTCTCCATTAAAACCTGTTCTGACAAAATTTTGATTTCTGAAAATCCTTGATCATGACATACAATTCATATAATAACCATTATAAACACAATTTATATATGTACATCATATTTGTATAGCTTTCATGCTAAATCATAAACACAGAGAACTCATATTCATGAATATTATAAAGAAAACACATAAAAATATAATTTAATTGAAATAATACCCTTTTTGCTTAGATGACTGAAGAAGAAGATGATAGTGATTCCCTTCAAGCTTCTCAAGCTATACCTTTTCTCTCTATCTTCTTCTCTGTTATTCTTCCTCTCTGCTCTCTCTTTTCTTCTTAGTCTTAGGCTTAAACTAACGTAGTTTTTCCTTACGTAGTATATAGATATATAACTGACATATATTAATAATATACGTACTAACTAATATTTAATAATCCAATTAAATTAGGAGTTACAAAATTTAAAAGTCCTTTTGGCTTGTTTGGCAACAGAAAAATTAGAAACTAGTTTTACTAACTTAGGCATGGTTTAGGTAAATTAGGTTTAAGCTAGTTTAAGGGCCCTGTTTGGCAACAGTCTTTTAAAACAAAAGCAAGGGCCTTGTTTGTTTAAAATTATTTAAAATCTTTTTTCTTTATTTTAATAAATTATTTGACGCATACTTTAATGTCACATTTTAATTAATTAAATATTAATCATCTAATTTAATCAATTAAAATCTAACATCAATAAATCACATAAAATTGTCACCTAATTATAATTACTCGCTAATTATAATCCATGCAACACTTCATCACATATCTCATCTAATTTAATTATCTCAATTAAATTAGAACTATAATATAAAATTAATATACATTAATTAAATTAAATATTGCACACTCATTTAATTAATATATACACTTAATTAAATCACTCCATAAATTACATAATTTATTTATTTAACTCAATAAATAAATCACATAAAATATTTATTTAATTCAATAAATATTTAAAATTAAATATAAAATCACAATCGCTACAGAGCTCGACAGCTCAGCAAGATCTAACAGCTTTTATGCATCACATAGCACATAAATACATGCTCAACATACATCTCAAAATAATTAAAGTAACATGGCATACATGCTTTACTTCACATAACAAATATAAAGATTGAGTTCCTTACTCAATCAACATTTTTTAATCAATCAATGTAGTCATAAATTAACTTTAATATTTCTTGCTTACGACACATATATAACATATCATGCTATTTGCAAAATAATTTAAAACAGTTCATCATCAAATTCACGTAGAAAATAGGAACTGAAAGACTTGCCTTGATCGTTGTTTACCAATAACAGTTTAACAGCTTACAGATATCTGCACTTCACGTGCCCTACACAATTATATAATCATGCACATCAAATATTAGTCACATAGCAAAGCATATTAGTTGTAATGTAAACTTTACTCTATATCTCATAAACCTTCCTATTTTTTATACACAATGTTCAAATTGATTGTAATTCATTCAAGTGTTTAAGTCCTGCTAGGACTACCTATTGGTTTCATATTAACCATATTTCATATATAATAATGTTCGTTTCATTATAATCGAGACACTATTTAAGTGTATTACCACATTACACGGCGTTTCGTCGTTTATACGTCACACGCCTAACTCGCCTCTTTTGCATGTGTTTTGCATGCTCCTATATTGGGTTACATTACTCCATAAAGTTTCACTCTTATAAAAACATAATATTAAACAAGGTCATACACACTCGTTACGGCATTGAGACGCTTGCACGTCCGTACGCCAAACTTGCCTATTCGAACGCCCAAATGACACGCATTTGTGCACGCTTAGCACGCCCAACCAAATTGTGTAATACTCAAGGGTTAATGCTAAGTATCATTATAGTACCTAATAGTCATGTTATGGAAGTTAGAACATCATTTTACATGGTCGGGAGCATTACATGTGCATACGTGCATGCCCGACACCCCCCGATTGCCTCCAAAAATACATCAGTCCCAAAAATAACCATTTTGACCCTAGCTAACGACCTCAAATTGAAAAACGTAAAGAACGAAAGTTGTAGGTATACTCGTGCTCGTTCTGGATCATCTTGAATCACCTCAATCCGAGTCCGTATGAAAAGGTTATGGTCATTTTACAACAGGAAGTCAAAACAGTCCCGGACTGAATTTTCCAACCGGCGCAGCTGCGCCCAAAATAGCCTTGGGGGAAGCGCAGCTGCGCTCCTGGCAGCCTGTTACATGATTTTTCTTTTAAGTTTGTGGTTCTGGCGAATTTTCTAACCCTTTCCTCCTTCCCATCTTCATAAATCAAGCTATACACATCCGATTGAGTCTGTTTTCGACTCTATGGATTCGTGAAACACTGAACTACCCGTCTATATGATAATTATAACACTTCAAAAACATTAACAATTCCTTATACGCGTTCCAATTTAGTGTTCATGCTACTTTTTCATGTTTTACACATATTTAGCGAATCATTCACCACGGATTCGTTATTCAACCAAATCCATCCGTTTAACTTCCGTTGTTTTTGTATTTCAAAGTATTAACAACATCCATCATCAATTTATAGTTTATAATATGAATTTTAAACCAATTTTGACTCCAAAACAGACCATGTAATATATATAAAAACTAAAACTCCAATTCTTCACTTTCAAACATGCTTTCATGAAAGTGATACTTCAAAAATCATCTATAGACAACATATAATAGATTATGTAATCCTAATACACATAAAACAAATTTCTCAACAAATTAACCATAGAACTTCAATCAAAGAGAATTTAGAAAACAAAACTAAGAACTCGAAATTTAAACTAGATTATTTACCTTTGATTAGCTAGATGATTAAAGAAGCTTGATTAATCTTCTTCCTCTTCTTTGATTCTCAAAATTTTCTTCTCAATTTACAGAGAATTCTCTCAATTTCTCTATTCCTCTCTTATGTGTTCTTAACCTTAGAAAAATAAATTACGTATATTCACTTAGCCCTCAGTTACACAAATCAAGAGTCTCAGCAGTTAGAAAATACAAAGGGTCTCTAGGCCATGTTTGGCTAGAACTCAAAATCCCTTTTTAATTTATTTTAATATTCCTCTATTATATAGTACATTTGTCACACATAACCAAACCAATCTTATAATTTCATATCAAGTTACATTGGGTTTATTAATCACTTAATTTATTAAATCACTCCTTATCAACATAATAAATTTATTTAATAAATCATTCATCCTCTAATTTAATTATTTAATTAAATTAGAGCATTGTCATTCCATTAGCGTAATAAAATACACACCGATTATAAAATTATTCATCATCAATTTACTTAATATCATCATACATGAATAAATTATTCCATAATAATTTCCATCAAATATTTACTTTATTTAATAAATATCTCAACTAAAATATTTATTTTACTCGATAATTATCTTAACTATTTACGAAATTCTCAATCAAATTACATCAACATATTACATTTATATGTAATACATTACCCTCTTATTTTATTAAAATAAATATATTTACATTAATTCACTATTTTAATTAAGTGAATTACTCTCATTATTTATGAAATTTAATTCATAACAATTATAGTGCCAACAAGGCATAATAATCAAATTATATTATTCAATAATATAACTTCCAACTTAATTAACTTAATTCCATTTTCAAACAATTTCGTTTCCCTTCTTTAATAGTTAAAATAAATTAACTACTAAACCTCATTCCTCCAACCTATGAATATATATATATATATCTTCTATATTCACACCACATCATATACTTCACCACATCATATACTCATATCCAAACTCAAAACATCTCGTAATAAGAATTTTATTTATTAAATTCTTTTAATAATAAATTTTCGAAAATTCGGGTTGTCACATCCTTCTCTCCTTATAAGGATTCCGTCCTCGGAATCATCGAAACCCTACCTTACTCAGGTTTTCATCAAATCTCTTAAAAAACATTTATCGTTGAGTAACTTCAACGCATTACCTTAATATAGGTTTTATATATATATTCAACTACATTCAGTTCTTCAACGAATTCTAGGTTTTATTTCATAACCTCATTTAAACACAATTATGTTTCAAATATTATATATTCTCTAACTCGTTCATTTCCTTTCTAAGGATCATTACCATATACTTTACTCGTCGAAGACATATACTTCATAATTCACTATCTTATAAGTATTCGGGTTATCACATTCACTCCTTCTTCTAAGAATTTCGTCCTCGAAATTTTTATTAATCTTCATTCATTCAATCTATCAAAGTAGATTTTACGTTAATTTTATTCACTAACTTGTTGTGTTCCACAACTATTTCTTTCTAGGGAATATCATTCTTGCCACCTTCACCTTCAGAATAATAAGAATCTTCCACAATTGTTCAATAATTGGGAAGCGATATGAATAACAAGAATTTAAAAGATTCCAATTCATGCTGAGGGGTCATAAGACCTTGAACTCTTCTCCCGGCTTAATAGTGCATCACAATTGTATACCATCTTTAACAGAATGTTTAGCAATCACACAGACTGAAAACACTCTCTGCAAGTACTCTAGGTGATCAGCCTATCGTACCCCTAAGTCGTGCACAACGTATTACATCTTAACATCGTAACGACCATATGCGTTACTTTCGGAACCATTGTCTCCGATAACATGTCCGCTTTTACAGGGTTGGTCACCTCAGCTTCTTAACATTTGAATCCACACCAAAATAATTTGGTTTGGTATAGTTTGACAAAGAACGCTTGAATTTCATGAACATCTTTCAATATTCGTCTAGCTGAATCAAGTAGCATAGACTTCTAGCAATAACTCGAACATCAATCGAGATATATAAATATATATATCTTTAACTAACTCAAAATATTTTTTTTTTCATTTAAAGAAACTAAAAGTAAATAAATCCCCTCCTTTTTTTATAGTTTAAGAAAAATAAAAATAAATGAATCTTTTCATAATATCCTGATACCGTACCGTAATAATGGTACGTTGAGGATTTCGTCATTACATGACGTCGTTATACTACATCATACCATAGTGGGCTGACAATCATACGATCACATCCAACACTAGGTTTAACTGCATTGATAACTTCCTCGATTATTGTCTCTACACCATATCAAATGATGCATAGAACACATAAAATACATTTTGAAAATTTAAAATTATTTTTGTCTAGCTGAAGTAATTAGCATTGACATGTGAATAATAGCACTATTTTAAAAAATTCATTGGTTCCATCATTTGATCCAATGTTTTTCAAGAAAACAGAAGTGCAACATCAACACGAAGTCAATAAATTTTGAAAATCTAGGAAAGCTAGGAGATTTAGAATATAAAACTTTCTCCATCAGTTAAATCTTTACTCCATCATTACTTAATCATTATATCAACCTTAAACAACATCAATGCTTCCTACACTATAACTTTTCTATTCCCAGCATAGTTCATTAAACTTTCCACACTTTGGAAGTCAGGAACTTTCCACAATAATATGAGTCTAAGAACTTCCTAGTCAAACCATAGGCGTCCATTCGCTGAGGAGTTCCAAACATACCATATGATTATGAGTCATGAACTTACCATAAGCATGAGTTTTAAGAACTTGCACTTAATCCTAATAACATCTTACTAATCTTAATAGTCTCTAACTATCAAATATACACATAAGAAAAGAATCACCTTTTCACCACATATACATTGATAGCGCGACACCTACATTCCAATGATTATCAATGTGCTAAACAAAGTGCAAGCACCAAACCCTCGCCCATACAAAGGTTTGTACAACTCAGCCATCACATGATTATTCAATTGAAATCCCACCTAACTCTATCTTGCTCATAACTTGCTCTATACTCGATATAGTTTCCTTGTATCTCATCATTTATAACTCCTTGTGAGTTAACCTCGTACTATATCATAGTACATTCTCGTTATAGCATCAAACTATAACTATTCAATCATTACTGACCATCTGTCTTTCAACTTTAAAAGATCACGTCGTGACCTTATTCTATAATCATCTCCCTTATGATTCTTTCTTATCTCATTATCGTTTTGTTTTAAAACTTCTTATCTTTACCTATCATCATGTCATATCCTGACTTCATTATGATTAATCTTATAGACTTCGTCTATTCATCGTTATTCGTCATCTTTATTATTGGAGTTAGGTAACTCCTGATTCTCATCTTCATATCTCTTCAAGATTCTTCTTTGAATCTTCTTGTTTATTTATTAACTCTTCTTTTAAGAATTTCTAACTTCGTTTATAAAGTTCAACCTTTTATTCGAGTTTTATTCCTCGTTATTCTTACCTTCTTCTTATAATATTTTTAGGACTTAACTCATCCTATACATCTACGTTTGTGAAAGGAATCACCTTTTCGTTATACGTAACTTAACTGCTCATTCTCTAAGGTCATAGCCTAAGATACTCTTACCTAAGGTGTATAACCTATCAGCTTTGATACCAACTGTAACGACCCCAAAATTTCATACAATACAACTCTCGACATCGGTCGTTAACAATACATCCTTATTCAGACTTTACATCATTAATCAATGATACAATCACTAAAAATACGGAATATTTAAAACTTTTATATTATTCCTTCTTTATTTCCCTGAATCTCAACCTTTACCGTTACATAACTTTGATACAACTTTATTTCATAAATCGCTTCGTCAAAGTTATTATAAACTAAAATTTACAACCACGTTCAATAACCCTTATACATCGGTAAAAATTTAAACTTTACAACTCAACATCTGTTAACCATCATACATTATCAAATACATTATCTGAAGCCTTAAACAGGGTCCAAAGTAATAACAATTCAGCCAAAATATATAAATCTGCACGCATTACATCTGATTCATTTCTTTCAAGTAGCACATAGCGTTACCTTGAATCCTTAACCTGCAAAAGTGATTATTTGCAAGAATGAGCTCGACAGCTCAGTAAGATCTAACAGCTTTCATGCATCACATAGCACATAAATACATGTTCAACATACATATCATAATAATTAAAGTAACATGGCATACATGCTTTACTTCACATAACAAATATAAAGATTGAGTTCCTTACTCAATCAACATTATTTAATTGATCAATGTAGTCATAAATTGACTTTAACATTTCATGCTTACAACATATATACAACATATCATGCTATTTGCAAAATAATTTAAAAACAGTTCATCATCAAGTTCAGGTAGAAAATAAGAACTGAAAGACTTGCATTGATCGTTGTTTACCAATAACAGTTTAACAGCTTACAGATATCTGCACTTCACGTGCCCTACACAATTATATAATCATGCACATCAACTATTAGTCACATAGCAAAGCATATTAGTTGTAATGTAAACTTTACTCTACATCTCATAAACCTTCCTATTATCTATACAGAATGTTCAATTTGATTGTAATTCATTCAAGTGTTTAAGTCCTGCTAGGACTACCTATTGGTTTTATATTAACCACATTTCATATATAATAATGTTCGTTTCATTAGAATCGAGACACTATTTAAGTGTATTACTATGTTACACGACGTTTCGACGTTTATACGTCACACGCCTAACTCGCCTCCTTTTCATGTGTTTTGCATACTCCTATATTGGGTTACATTAGTCCATAATGTTTCACTCTTATAAAAACATAATATTAAACAAGGTCATACACACTCGTTATGGCGTTGAGACGCTTGCACGTCCGTACGACAAACTTGCCTATTCGAACGCCCAAACGACACGTATTTGCGCACGCTTAGCACGCCCAACCGAATTGTCTAATACTCAAGGGTTAATGCTAAGTATCATTATAATACCTAATAGTCATGTTATGGAAGTTAGAACATCATTTTACATGGTCAGGAGCATTACATGTGCTTACGTGCATGCCCGACTCCCCCCGATTGCCTCCAAAAACACATCAGTCCCAAAAATAATCATTTTGACCCTAGCTAATGACCTCAAATTGAAAAACTTAAAGAACAAAAGTTGTAGGACTACTCGTGATCGTTTCGGATCATCTGGAATCACCTTAATCCGAGTCCGTATGAAAACGTTATGGCCGTTTTACCACAGGAGGTCAAAACAGTCCCGGACTGACTTTTCCTCCCGGCGCAGCTGCGCCCAAAATAGCCTTGGGGGCAGCGCAGCTGCGCCCCTGGCAGCATGCTACGCGAATTTTTTTTCTAGTTTGTGGTTCTGGCGAATTTTGTAACCCTTTCCTCCTTCCCATCTTCATAAATCAAGCTATACACATCCGATTGAGTCTGTTTTCGACTCTATGGATTCGTGAAACACTGAACTACCCGTCTATATGATAATTATAACACTTTAAAAACATTAACAATTCCTTATAAGCGTTCCAATTTAGTGTTCATACTATTTTTTCATATTTTACACATATTTAGCGAATTCATTCACCACGGATTCGTTATTCAACCAAATCGATCTGTTTAACTTCCGTTGTTTTTGTTTTCAAAGTATTAACAACATCCATCATCAATTTATAGTTTATAATATGAATTTAAACCAATTTTGACTCCAAAACAGATCATGTAATATATATAAAAACTAAAACTCCAATTCTTCACTTTCAAACATGCTTTCATGAATTGATACTTCAAAAATCATCTATAGACAACATATAATAGATTATGTAATCCCAATACATATAAAACAAATTTCTCAACAAATTAACCATAGAACTTCAATTAAAGAGAATTTAGAAAACAAAACTAAGAACTCGAAATTTAAACTAGATTATTTACCTTTGATTAGCTAGATGATTAAGAAGCTTGATTAATCTTCTTCCTCTTCTTTGATTCTCAAAATTTTCTTCTCAATTTACAGAGAATTCTCTCAATTTCTCTATTCCTCTCTTATGTGTTCTTAACCTTAGAAAAATAAATTACGTATATTCACTTAGCCCTCAGTTACACAAATCAAGAGTCTCAGCAGTTAGAAAATACAAAGGGTCTCTAGGCCATATTTGGCTAGAACTCAAAATCCCTTTTTAATTTATTTTAATATTCCTCTATTATATGGTACATTTGTCACACATAACCAAACCAATCTTATAATTTCATATCAAGTTACATTGGGTTTATTAATCACTTAATTTATTAAATCACTCCTTATCAACATAATAAATTTATTTAATAAATCATTCATCCTCTAATTTAATTATTTAATTAAATTAGAGCATTGTCATTCCATTAGCGTAATAAAATACGCACCGATTATAAAATTATTCATCATCAATTTACTTAATATCATCATACATGAATAAATTATTCCATAATAATTTCCATCAAATATTTACTTTATTTAATAAATATCTCAACTAAAATATTTATTTTACTCGATAATTATCTTAACTATTTACGAAATTCTCAATCAAATTACATCAACATATTACATTTATATGTAATACATTACCCTCTTATTTTATTAAAATAAATATATTTACATTAATTCACTATTTTAATTAAGTGAATTACTCTCATTATTTATGAAATTTAATTCATAACAATTATAGTGCCAACAAGGCATAATAATCAAATTATATTATTCAATAATATAACTTCCAACTTAATTAACTTAATTCCCTTTTCAAACAATTTCGTTTCCCTTCTTTAATAGTTAAAATAAATTAACTACTAAACCTCATTCCTCCAACCTATGAATATATATATATCTTCTATATTCACACCACATCATATACTTCACCACATCATATACTCATATCCAAACTCAAAACATCTCGTAATAACGAAAAGGTGATTCCTTTCACAAACGTAGATGTATAGGATGAGTTAAGTCCTAAAAATATTATAAGAAGAAGGTAAGAATAACGAGGAATAAAACTCGAATAAAAGGTTGAACTTTATAAACGAAGTTAGAAATTCTTAAAAGAAGAGTTAATAAATAAACAAGAAGATTCAAAGAAGAATCTTGAAGAGATATGAAGATGAGAATCAGGAGTTACCTAACTCCAATAATAAAGATGACGAATAACGATGAATAGACGAAGTCTATAAGATTAATCATAATGAAGTCATGATATAACATGATGATAGATAAAGATAAGAAGTTTTAAAACAAAACGATAATGAGATAAGAAAGAATCATAAGGGAGATGATTATAGAATAAGGTCACGACGTGATCTTTTAAAGTTGAAAGACAGATAGTCAGTAATAATTGAATAGTTATAGTTTGATGCTATAACGAGAATGTACTATGATATAGTACGAGGTTAAATCACGAGGAGTTATAAATGATGAGATACAAGGAAACTGTATCGAGTATAGAGCAAGTTATGAGCAAGATAGAGTTAGGTGGGATTTCAATTGAATAATCATGTGATGGCTGAGTTGTACAAACCTTTGTATGGGCGAGGGTTTGGTGCTTGCACTTTGTTTATCACATTGATAATCATTGGAATGTAGGTGTCGCGCTATCAATGTATATGTGGTGAAAAGGTGATTTTTTTCTCATGTGTATATTTGATAGTTAGAGACTATTAAGATTAGTAAGATGTTATTAGGATTAAGTGCGAGTTCTTAAAACTCATGCTTATGGTAAGTTCATGACTCATAATCATATAGTATGTTTGGAACTCCTCAGCAAATGGACGCCTATAGTCTGACTAGGAAGTTCTTAAACTCATATTATTGTGGAAAGTTCCTGACTTCCAAAGTGTGGAAAGTTTGATGAACTATTATGGGAATAGAAAGGTTATGGTGTAGGAAGCATTGATGTTGTTTAAGGTTAATAGAATGATTAAGTAATGATGGAGTAAATATTTAATTGATGGAGAAAGTTTTATATTCTAAATCTCCTAGCTTTGCTAGATTTTTGAAATTTATTGACTTCGTGCTGATGTTGCACTTCTGTTTTCTTAAAAAAATATTAGGATCAAATGATGGAACCAATGATTTTTTTAAAAAATAGTGCTATTATTCACATGTGTATGCTAATTGCTTCAGCTAGACAAAAATAATTTTAAATTTTCAAAATGTATTTTATGTGTTCTATACATCATTTGATACGGTGTAAAGACAATAATCGAGGAAGTTATCAATGTAGTTAAACCTAGTGTTGGTTGTGATCGTATGATCATCAGCCCACTATGGTATGATGTAGTATAACGACGTCATGTAATGACGAAATCCTCAAGTACCATTATTACGGTACGGTATCAGGATATTATGAAAAGATTAATTTATTTTTAGTTTCCTTAAACTATAAAAAGAACAAGGGATTTATTTACTTTTAGTTTCTTTAAATGAAAAAAAAAATATTTTGAGTTGGTTAAAGATATATATATTTATATATCTCGATTGATGTCCGAGTTATTGTTAGAAGTCTATGCTACTTGATTCAGCTAGACGAATATTGGAAGATGTTCATGAAATTCAAGCGTTCTTTGTCAAACTATACCAAACCAAATTATTTTGGTGTGGATTCAAATGTTAAGAAACTGAGGTGAACAACCCTGTAAAAGGGGACATGTTATCGGAGACAATGGTTCTGAAAGTAACGCATATAGTCGTTACAATATTAAGATGTAATACGTTGTGCACGACGTAGGGGTACGATAGGCTGATCACCTAGAGTACTTGCAGAGAGTGTTTTCAGTCTGTGTGATTGCTAAACATTCTGTTAAAGATGGTATACAGTGGTGATGCACTATTAAACCTGGAGAAGAGTTCAAGGTCTTATGACCTCTCAGCGCTGAATTAAAATCTTTTAAATTCCTGTTATTCATATTGCTTCTCAATTATCGAGCAATTTTGGAAGATTCTTATTATTCTGAAGGTGAAGGTGGCTAGAATGATATTCCTTAGAAAGAAGTAGTTGTAGAACGCTTTAATCCAGTAAATAAAGATTAACGTAGAATCTATTTCGATAGATTGAACGAATGAAGACTAATGAAAATTTCGAGGACGAAATTCTTAGAAGAAGGGGTGAATGTGATAACCCGAATACTCATAAGATAGTGAATTATGAAGTATATGTCTTCGACGAGTAAAGTATATGGTGATGATCCTTAGAAAGGAAATGAACGAGTTAGAGAATATATAATATTTGAAACATAATTGTGTTTAATTGAAGGTTATGAAATAAAACCTACAATTTATTGAAGAACGGAATGTAGTAGAATATATATGTATAACCTATATTAAGATAATGTGTTGAAATTATTCAACGATAAATGTTTTTAAAGAGATTTGATGGAAACCTGAGTACGGTAGGGTTTCGGTGATTCCAAAGACGGAATCCTTATAAGGAGGGAAGGATGTGACAACCCGAATTTTCAGAAATTGTTAAAATAAGAATTTAATGAATGAAATTCTTATTATGACGTGTTTTGCGTGTAAGTAAATATATATATATATATATATATATATATATTAATATATTGGGATGATGAGGTTTAATAGTTAATTTAACTATTGAAGAAGTTAAATGAAATTATTACAAAAAAAGAAATTAACTGAATAAGATTAGTTAATTTAATTAAGTTAATATTATATTATGAAATAATATAATTTGATTATTATGCCTTGTTGGCAGTATAATTGTTATGAATTAAATTTCATAAATGATGTGAGTAATTCACTTAATGAAATAATGAAGTAATGTGAATATATTTGTTTTAATAAAATGAGAGAGGAAGGTATGTTACCTATAAACGTAATATGTTAGTGTAATACGATTGTGAATCTCGTAAATAATTAAAATATTTATCAAATAAAATAAATATTTTAGTTAAAATATTTATGGAGTAAAATAAATATTCAATGGAAATTAGTATGGAATAATTTATTTAAGTATGATGGTATTAAATAAATTGATTAATATTTAAGTAGTGATTAGATGTATGAATTAAATAAATTGTATTGAGACAATTTATGCGAGGAAAGAAATTAAATAATTATATATTATAATTATATAATTCATGTGAGTTAATTAAAATAAAGGAAATAAATATTTACTATTTTAATGGAAATATTTATTCTAATAGAGATGTTTATTTTAGTTACAAAGGTAATTTCATAATTTATAGTGTAGTAATTATACATGTTATAATTGCATAATTACTTAATGAGGCTAAATAGTTTAACACTAAAATAAAGGTGTGACAAATGGGTCTTATAATAAGAGAATTATAATAATAAATTAGAAAGGTGTTATTTGATGCTAGCCAAACAAGGTCTTATGACCTTTGGTATTTTAAACAGCTATTTGTATTTTAACTAATTCGTTAAAAATATTATTAAGGCTTTGTCAGTTTTATTCACGTAAAAATATTCCTAAGGCTAAGAAGAAGAAGAACAGAGAAGAAGAGAGAGCCTAGAGGAAAAATTAAGAAGATGTTTTGTAAAATCAAAGAAAGAAGATGATTCAATCAAAGTTGCTCTAATCATCTAGATAATCTAAACAAGAATCAAAGGTAATAATCTAGCTTTGAGTTCTTAGTTTTATTTTCTTGAGTATTCCTTGAAAAGTTAGATTTCTAAAGTTAATTCATTAAGGAATTGGTTATAGATGTTAATGGATATGTTTAATATGCTTTATATCATCTAAAAGTGATTATTAAGAAATCAAATTCATAAAGATGTGTTGGAAGATGAAGAAATTTGGGTTATGGCTTAGTATATATATTTTGGTCTATTTTAAGGCTTAAATTGATGGTTAGATCATGTATATAACCTTAAATTAATGATGTATTATGATAGTACTCGAAAAAACGAAAACAAACCAAGTTGAACGAGTCAAAACGGATGTAAAACGAATTCGTAGTGAATGAATTCGCTAAATATATATAAAACATGAAAAATTAGCATGAACACTGAATTGGAACCCTTAAAAGGAATTGTCAATATTTTTGAAGTGTTATAATTATCATATAAATGAGTAATTCAGTGTTTCATGAATCCATAGAGTCGAAAACGGACTCAATCGGATGTGTATAACTTGATTTATGAAGATGGGAAGGAGGAAATGGTTAGAAAATTCGTCAAAACCACAAACTGGAAAGAAAACTCGCATAGCAAGCTACCAGGGGCACAGCTGCGCTGCCCCCAAGGCTGTTTGGGGCGCAGCTGCGCCGGGAACAGTGTCAGTCCGGGACTGTTTTGACCTCCTGTGGTAAAATAGCCATAACTGTTTCATACGGACTTGGATTGAGGTGATTCAAGATGATCCGGAACGAGCACGAGTAGACCTACAACTTTTGTTCTTTAAGTGTTTTAATTTGAGGTCATTATCAGGGGTCAAAATGGTTATTTTTGGGACTAATGTGTTTTTGGAGGCAATCGTGGGGCGTCGGGCATGCACGTATTCACATGTAACGCTCCCGACTATGTAAAATGATGTTCTAACATCCATAACATGACTAGTATGTATTATAATGATACTTAACATTAATCTTTAAGTATTAGACAATTCGTATGGGCGTGCTAAGCGTGCGCAAATGCGTGTCGTTTGGGCGTTCGAATAGGCAAGTTTGACGTACGTACGTGCAAGCGTCGCAACGCCGTAACGAGTGTGTATGACCTTGTTTAACATTATGTTTTTAATAAGAATGAAACATTATAGAGTAATGTAACCAAATTTAGGAGCATGCAAAGCACATGCAAAAGAGGCGAGTTAGGCGTGTGACGTATAAACGTCGAAACGCTGTGTAATGTGGTAATACTCTTAAACAGTGTTTCGATTCTAGTGAAATGAACATTATAATATATGAAATGTGGTTAATATAAAACCAATAGGTAGTCCTAGCGGGACTTAAACACTTGAATAAATTTTGTATATTACGAAAAAGAAATATAGTGAAATATAAGTCGATAGTTAACACAATCAAATTGAACATTGTGTATTGATAATAGGAAGGGTTATGAGATGTAGTGTAAAGTTTACATTACAATTAATATGCTTTACTATGTGACTAATAGTTGATGTGCATGATTATATAATTGTGTAGGGCACGTGAGGTGCAGATATCTATAAGTTGTTAAACTGTTATTGGTAAACAATGATCAAGGCAAGTCTTTCAGTTCCTATTTTTTACGTGAACTTGTTGATGAACTGTTTTAAATTGTTTTATAAAGAGCATGATATGTTGTATATATGTTGTAAGCATAAAATGTTAAAGTCAATTTATGACTACATTGATTGATTAAAAAATGTTGATTGAGTAAGGAACTCAATCTTTATATTTGTTATGTGAAGTAAAGCATGTATGCCATGTTACTTTAATTATTATGAGATGTATGTTGAGCATGTATTTATGTGCTATGTGATGCATGAAAGCTGTTAGATCTTGCTGAGTTTTCGAGCTAATTCTTGCAAATAATCACTTTTGCAAGTTAAGGATTCAAGGTAACGCTATGTGTTACTTGAAAGAAATGAATCAGATATAATGCATGAAGATTTATATACTTTGGCTGAATTGTTATTACTTTGGACCCTATTTAAGGCTTTAGATAATGTATTTGATAATGTATGATGGTTAACATATGTTGAGTTGTAAAGTTTAAATTTTTACCGATGTATAAGGGTTATTGAACGTGGTTGTAAGTTTTAGTTTATAATAACTTTGACGAAGTAATTCATGAAATAAAGTTGTATCAAAGTTATGTAACGATAAAGGTTGTATCATAATGAAGTCATGATATGACATGATGATAGGTAAAGATAAGAAGTTTTAAAACAAAACGATAATGAGATAAGAAAGAATCATAAGGAAAATAATTATAGAATAAGGTCACGACGTGATCTTTTAAAGTTGAAAGACAGATGGTCAGTAATGATTGAATAGTTATAGTTTGATGCTATAACGAGAATGTACAATGATATAGTACGAGGTTAACTCACGAGGAGTTATAAATGATGAGATACAAGGAAACTGTATCGAGTATAGAGCAAGTTATGAGCAAGATAGAGTTAGGTGGGATTTCAATTGAATAATCATGTGATGGCTGAGTTGTACAAATCTTTGTATGGGCGAGGGTTTGGTTCTTGCACTTTGTTTATCACATTGATAATCATTGGAATGTAGGTGTCGCGCTATCAATGTATATATGGTGAAAAGGTGATTCTTTTCTCATGTGTATATTTGATAGTTAGAGACTATTAAGATTAGTAAGATGTTATTAGGATTAAGTGCGAGTTCTTAAAACTCATGCTTATGGTAAGTTCATGACTCATAATCATATGGTATGTTTGAAACTCCTCAGCGAATGGACGCCTATAGTCTGACTAGGAAGTTCTTAAACTCATATTATTGTGAAAAGTTCCTGACTTCCAAAGTGTGGAAAGTTTGATGAACTATTCTGGGAATAGAAAGGTTATGGTGTAGGAAGCATTGATGTTGTTTAAGGTTGATAGAATGATTAAGTAATGATGGAGTAAATATTTAATTGATGGAGAAAGTTTTATATTCTAAATCTCCTAGCTTTGCTAGATTTTTGAAATTTATTGACTTCGTGTTAATGTTGCACTTCTGTTTTCTTAAAAAAAACATTGGATCAAATGATGGAACCAATGATTTTTTTTAAAAAATAGTGCTATTATTCACATGTGTATGCTAATTGCTTCAGCTAGACAAAAATAATTTTAAATTTTCAAAATGTATTTTATGTGTTCTATACATCATTTGATATGGTGTAAAGACAATAATCGAGTAAGTTATCAATGTAGTTAAACCTAGTGTTGGTTGTGATCGTATGATCATCAGCCCACTATGGTATGATGTAGTATAACGACGTCATGTAATGACGAAATCCTCAAGTACCATTATTACGGTACGGTATCAGGATATTATGAAAAGATTAATTTATTTTTAGTTTCCTTAAACTATAAAAAGAACAAGGGATTTATTTACTTTTAGTTTCTTTAAATGAAAAAAAAAATATTTTTAGTTGGTTAAAGATATATATATTTATATATCTCGATTGATGTCCGAGTTATTGTTAGAAGTCTATGCTACTTGATTCAGCTAGACGAATATTGGAAGATGTTCATGAAATTCAAGCGTTCTTTGTCAAACTATACCAAACCAAATTATTTTAGTGTGGATTCAAATGTTAAGAAGCTGAGGTGAACAACCCTGTAAAAGGGGACATGTTATCGGAGACAATGGTTCTGAAAGTAACGCATATAGTCGTTACAATATTAAGATGTAATACGTTGTGCACGACGTAGGGGTACGATAGGCTGATCACCTAGAGTACTTGCAGAGAGTGTTTTCAGTCTGTGTGATTGCTAAACATTCTATTAAAGATGGTTTACAGTGGTGATGCACTATTAAACCTGGAGAAGAGTTCAAGGTCTTATGACCTCTCAGCGCTGAATTAAAATCTTTTAAATTCCTGTTATTCATATTGTTTCTCAATTATTGAGCAATTGTGGAAGATTCTTATTATTCTGAAGGTGAAGGTGGCAAGAATGATATTCCTTAGAAAGAAGTAGTTGTATAACGCTTTAATCCAGTGAATAAAGATACGTAGAATCTTTTTCGATAGATTGAACGAATGAAGACTAATGAAAATTTCGAGGACGAAATTCTTAGAAGAAGGGGTGAATGTGATAACCTGAATACTCATAAGATAGTGAATTATGAAGTATATGTCTTCGACGAGTAAAGTATATGGTGATGATCCTTAGAAAGGAAATGAACGAGTTAGAGAATATATAATATTTGAAACATAATTGTGTTTAATTGAAGGTTATGAAATAAAACCTAAAATTTGTTGAAGAACGGAATGTAGTAGAATATATATGTATAACCTATATTAAGATAATGTGTTGAAATTATTCAACGATAAATGTTTTTAAAGAGATTTGATGGAAACCTGAGTACGGTAGGGTTTCGGTGATTCCAAAGACGGAATCCTTATAAGGAGGGAAGGATGTGACAACCCGAATTTTCAGAAATTGTTAAAATAAGAATTTAATAAATGAAATTCTTATTATGACGTATTTTGCGTGTAAGTATATATATATATATATATATATTCATATATTGGGATGATGAGGTTTAATAGTTAATTTAACTTTTGAAGAAGTTAAATGAAATTATTACGAAAAAGAAATTAACTGAATAAGATTAGTTAATTTGATTAAGTTGATATTATATTATGAAATAATATAATTTGATTATTATGCCTTGTTGGCAGTATAATTGTTATGAATTAAATTTCATAAATGATGTGAGTAATTCACTTAATGAAATAATGAAGTAATGTGAATATATTTGTTTTAATAAAATGAGAGAGGAATGTATGTTACCTATAAACGTAATATGTTAGTGTAATACGATTGTGAATCTCGTAAATAATTAAAATATTTATCAAATAAAATAAATATTTTAGTTAAAATATTTATGGAGTAAAATAAATATTCAATGGAAATTATTATGGAATAATTTAGTTACGTATGATGGTATTAAATAAATTGAATTAATAATTAAGTGGTGATTAGATGTATGGATTAAATAAATTGTATTGAGACAATTTATGTGAGAAAAAAGAATGAAATGATTATATATAATAATTGTATAATTCATTTGAGTTAACTAAAATAATTAGTGGAATAAATATTAACTATTTTAATGGAAATATTTATTCTAATAAGAGATGTTTATTTTAGTTACAAAGGTAATTTCATAATTTATAGTGTAGTAATTATACATGTTATAATTGCATAATTACTTAATGTGGCTAAATAGTTTAACAATAAAATGAAGTGTGACATATGTATCATATAGTAAGGGAGTTGTTAGAATAAATGGATAAGGAGATTAGGAGTTCTAGCCAAACATGGCCTTGTGACCCTTTGCCTTTGTAACAGATGGGAGCCCTTGGGTTTTTTTAACTGATATACTAAATAAAAAATACGTTAGTTGTGCTAAGTCTAAGAAAGAAGAATAGAGCAGAGAAGAGAGAAAATTGAGAAGAGGGAGTTTAGAGAAGAAATTCTCTGTAATTGAAGAGGAGTTTCAGAATCAAAGAAAGGAGAAACAAGAAATTGTTCAAGCTTTATAGCAAATCAAAGGTAAAATTTCTAGGGTTCTAGTTTATGATTTTGTTTGCTAAATTCTCTGTAATTGAGTTTTGTTGATTGAATTTGTTGAGGTATGGTTTATATATGTTTTTAGATAGATACAATCTGTTAATAGTCATCTAGAAATAATTTTGGAGTGTTCAAATTCATAAAAATCATGTTAAGGATGAAGAGTGTGAGTTTTGTTTAATATATGTATTTTGGGTCTGTTTTGAGACTAAAATTGGTTAGGAGTTTATGTCATAATCTAAAATTGATGATGTATTACGATAGTACTCGAAAAAACGAAAACAACCCAAGTTGAACGAGTCAAAACGGATATAAAACGAATTCGTAGTGATTGAATTCGCTAAATATGTGTAAAACATGAAAAAATTAGCATAAACACTGAATTGTAGCCTTTAAAAGGAATTGTTAATGTTTTTGAAGTTTTATAATTATCATATAGATGAGTAGTTCAGTGTTTCACGAATCCATAGAGTCAAAAACGGACTCAATCGGATGTGTATAGCTTAATTTATGATGATTGGATGGAGGAAAGGGTTAGAAAATTCGCCAGAACCACAAATTGGAAAAAAAAATTGCTTAGCACGCTGCCAGGGGCGCAGCTGCGCTGCCCCCAAGGCTATTTTGGGCGCAACTGTGCCGGGAGTAAAAGTCAGTCCGAGACTGTTTTGACCTCCTGTGGTAAAACGGCCATAACTTTATCATACGAACACGGATTTAGGTGATTCAAGATGATCCGGAACGAGCACGAGTAGACCTACAACTTTTGTTCTTTACGTATTTCAATTTGAGGTAGTTAGCTAAGGTCAAAATGGTCATTTGTGAGACTGATGTATTTTTGGAGGCAATCGGGGGCCGTCGGGCATGCACGTAAGCACATGTAATGCTCCCGACCATGTAAAATGATGTTCTAACTTCCATAACATGACTATTAGGTACTATAATGATACTTAGCATTAACCTTTAAGTATTAGACAATTTGGTTGGGCGTGCTAAGCGTGCACAAATGCGTGTCATTTGGGCGTTCGAATAGGCAAGTTTGGCGTACGGACGTGCAAGCGTCTCAATGCCGTAACGAGTGTGTATGACCTTGTTTAATATTATGTTTTTATAAGAGTGAAACATTATGGAGTAATGTTACCCAATATAGGAGCATGCAAAACACATGCAAAAGAGGCGAGTTAGGCGTGTGACGTATAAACGTCGAAACGCCGTGTAATGTGGTAATACACTTAAATAGTGTCTCGATTATAATGAAATGAACATTATTATATATGAAATGTGGTTAATATGAAACCAATAGGTAGTCGTAGCAGGACTTAAACACTTGAATGAATTACAATCAAATTGAACATTGTGTATAGAAAATAGGAAGGTTTATGAGATGTAGAGTAAAGTTTACATTACAACTAATATGCTTTGCTATATGACTAATAGTTGATGTGCATGATTATATAATTGTGTAGGGCACGTGAAGTACATATATCTGTAAGCTGTTAAACTGTTATTGGTAAACAACGATCAAGGCAAGTCTTTCAGTTCCTATTTTCTACGTGAATTTGATGATAAACTGTTTTAAATTGTTTTGCAAATAGCATGATATGTTGTATATGTGTCGTAAGCATGAAATGTTAAAGTCAATTTATGACTACATTGATTGATTAAAGAATGTTGATTGAGTAAGGAACTCAATCTTTATATTTGTTATGTGAAGTAAAGCATGTATGCCATGTTACTTTAATTATTATGAGATGTATGTTGAACATGTATTTATGTGCTATGTGATGCATGAAAGCTGTTAGATCTTGCTGAGCTGTCGAGCTCATTCTTGCAAATAATCACTTTTGCAGGTTCGTCAAAGTTACTATATGATTCAATTTATCATGAATCGCTTCGTCAAAGTTATTATAAACTAAATTGAATCATATAGTAACTTTGACGATAGGTAAAGATAAGAAGTTTTAAAACAAAACGATAATGAGATAAAAAAGAATCATAAGGGAGATGATTATAGAATAAGGTCACGACGTGATCTTTTAAAGTTGAAAGACAGATGGTCAGTAATGATTGAATAGTTGTAGTTTGATGCTATAACGAGAATGTACTATGATATAGTACGAGGTTAACTCACGAGGAGTTATAAATGATGAGATACAAGGAAACTGTATCGAGTATAGAGCAAGTTATGAGCAAGATAGAGTTAGGTAGGATTTTAATTGAAGAATCATGTGATGGCTGAGTTGTACAAACCTTTGTATGGGCGAGGGTTTTGTGCTTGCACTTAGTTTATCACATTGATAATCATTGCAATGTTGGTGTCGCGCTATCAATGTATATGTGGTGAAAATGTGATTCTTTTCTCATGTGTATATTTGATAGTTAGAAACTATTAAGATTAGTAGGATGTTATTAGGATTAAGTGCGAGTTCTTAAAACTCATGCTTATGGTAAGTTCATGACTCATAATCATATGGTATGTTTGGAACTCCTCAGCGAATGGACGCCTATGGTCTGACTAGGAAGTTCTTAAACTCATATTATTGTGGAAAGTTCCTGACTTCCAAAGTGCTGGAAAGTTTGATGAACTATACTGGGAATAGAAAGGTTATGGTGTAGGAAGCATTGATGTTGTTTAAGGTTGATAGAATGATTAAGTAATGATGGAGTAAAGATTTAATTGATGAAGAAAGTTTATATTCTAAATCTCCTAGCTTTTCTAGATTTTCGTAATTTATTGACTTCGTGCTGATGTTGCACTTATGTTTTCTTAAAAAAAAACATTGGATCAAATGATGGAACCAATGATTTTTTTTAAAATAGTGCTATTATTCATATGTCTATGCTAATTGCTTCAGCTAGACAAAAATAATTTTAAATTTTCAAAATGTATTTTAAGTGTTCTATGCATCATTTGATATGGTGTAGAGACAATAATCGAGGAAGTTATCAATGTAGTTAAACCTAGTGTTGGATGTGATCGTATGATCATCAGCCCACTATGGTATGATGTAGTATGACGACGTCATGTAATGACGAAATCCTCAACGTACCATTATTACGGTACGGTATCAGGATATTATGAAAGATTCATTTATTTTTAGTTTCCTTAAACTATAAAAAACAGGGGATTTATTTACTTTTAGTTTCTTTAAATGAAAAAAAATTGAGTTGTTGAAGATGTATAAATATATATATATATATATATATATATATATCTCGATTGATGTCCGAGTTATTGCTAGAAGTCTATGCTACTTGATTCAGCTAGACGAATATTGAAAGATGTTCATGAAATTCAAGCGTTCTTTGTCAAACTATACCAAACCAAATTGTTTTGGTGTGGATTCAAATGTTAAGAAGCTGAGGTGAACAACCCTGTAAAAGGGGACATGTTATCGGAGACAATGGTTCCGAAAAGTAACGCATATAGTCGTTACGATGTTATGATGTAATACGTTGTGCACGACGTAGGGGTACGATAGGCTGATCACCTTGAGTACTTGCAGAGAGTGTTTTCAGTCTATGTGATTGCTAAACATTCTGTTAAAGATGGTTTACAGTGGTGATGCACTATTAAACCTGGAGAATAGTTCAAGGTCTTATGACCCCTCAGCGTGAATTAAAATCTTTTAAATTCCTGTTATTTATATCGCTTCCCAATTATTGAATAATTGTGGAAGATTCTTATTATTCTGAAGGTAAAGGTGGCAAGAATGATATTCCTTAGAAAGAAATAGTTGTGGAACACAACAAGTTAGTGAATAAAATTAACGTAAAATCTACTTTGATAGATTGAATGAATGAAGATTAACAAAAATTTCGAGGACAAAATTCTTAGAAGAAGGAGTGAATGTGATAACCCGAATACTTATAAGATAGTGAATTATGAAGTATATGTCTTCGACGAGTAAAGTATATGGTAATGATCCTTAGAAAGGAAATGAACGAGTTAGAGAATATATAATATTTGAAACATAATTGTGTTTAAATGAAGGTTATGAAATAAAACCTAGAATTCGTTGAAGAACTGAATGTAGTTGAATATATATATAAAACCTAAATTAAGGTAATGCGTTGAAGTTACTCAACGATAAATGTTTTTTAAGAGATTTGATGAAAACCTGAGTAAGGTAGGGTTTCGATGATTCCGAGGACGGAATCCTTATAAAGAGGGATGGATGTGACAACCCGAATTTTCAAAAATTTATTATTATAAGAATTTAATAAATAAAATTCTTATTACGAGATGTTTTGAGTTTGGATATGAGTATATGATGTGGTGAAGTATATGATGTGGTGTGAATATAGAAGATATATATATATATATATATATATATATATATATATATATATATATATATATATATATATATATTCATAGGTTGGAGGAATAAGGTTTAGTAGTTAATTTATTTTAACTATTAAAGAAGGGAAACGAAATTGTTTGAAAAGGGAATTAAGTTAATTAAGTTGGAAGTTATATTATTGAATAATATAATTTGATTATTATGCCTTGTTGGCACTATAATTGTTATGAATTAAATTTCATAAATAATGAGAGTAATTTACTTAATTAAAATAGTGAATTAATGTAAATATATTTATTTTAATAAAATGAGAGGGTAATGTGTTACATATAAATATAATATGTTAATGTAATTTGATTGAGAATTTCGTAAATAGTTAAGATAATTATCGAGTAAAATAAATATTTTAGTTGAGATATTTATTTAAAGTAAATATTTGATGAAAATTATTATGAAATAATTTATTCATGTAAGATGATATTAAGTAAATTGATGATGAATAATTTTATAATCGGTGCGTATTTTATTACGCTAATGGAATGACAATGCTCTAATTTAATTAAATAATTAAATTAGAGGATGAATGATTTATTAAATAAATTTATTATGTTGATAAGGAGTGATTTAATAAATTAAGTGATTAATAAACCCAATGTAACTTAATATGAAATTATAAGATTGGTCTGGTTTTGTGTGACAAATGTACCATATAATAGAGGAATATTAAAATAAATTAAAAAGGGATTTTGAGTTCTAGCCAAACATGGCCTAGAGACCCTTTGTATTTTCTAACTGCTGAGACTCTTGGTTTGTGTAACTGAGGGCTAAGTGAATATACGTAATTTATTTTTCTAAGGTTAAGAACACAGAAGAGAGGAATAGAGAAATTGAGAGAATTCTCTGTAAATTGAGAAAAAAATTTTGAGAATCAAAGAAGAGGAAGAATATTAATCAAGCTTCTCTAATCATCTAGCTAATCAAAGGTAAACAATCTAGTTTAAATTTCGAGTTCTTAGTTTTGTTTTCTAAATTCTCTGTAATTGAAGTTCTATGGTTAATTTGTTGAGAAATTAGTTTTATGTGTATTGGGATTACATAATCTATTATATGTTGTCTATAAATAATTTTTGAAGTATCAAATTCATGAAAGCATGTTTGAAAGTGAAGAATTGGAGTTTTAGTTTTTGTATATATTATATGGTCTGTTTTGGAGTCAAAATTGGTTTTAAATTCATACTATAAACTGTAAATTGATGATGGATGTTGTTAATACGTTGAAATACAAAAACAACGGAAGTTAAACGGATCGATTTGCTTGAATAACGAATCCGTGGTGAATGAATTCGCTAAATATGTGTAAAACATGAAAAAAGTAGCATGAACACTAAATTGGAACGCGTATAAGGAATTGTTAATGTTTTTGAAGTGTTATAATTATCATATAGACGGGTAGTTCAGTGTTTCACGAATCCATAGAGTCGAAAACGGACTCAATCGGATGTGTATAGCTTGATTTATGAAGATGGGAAGGAGGAAAGGGTTAGAAAATTCGCCAGAACCACAAACTGGAAAGAAAAATCATGTAACAGGCTGTCAGGGGCGCAGCTGCGCTGGTAGGAAAATTCAGTCCGGGACTGTTTTGACCTCCTGTGGTAAAATGGCCATAACGTTTTCATACGGACTCGGATTGAGGTGATTCAAGATGATCCGAAACGAGAACGAGTAGACCTACAACTTCCATTCTTTAAGTTTTTGAATTTGAGGTCATTAGCTAGGGTCAAAATGGTCATTTTTGGGACTGATGTATTTTTAGAGGCAATCGGGGGGCGTCGGGCATGCACGTATGCACATGTAATGCTCCCGACCATGTAAAATAATGTTCTGACTTCCATGACATGACTATTAGGTACTATAATGATACTTAGCATTAACCCTTGAGTATTAGACAATTTGGTTGGGCGTGCTAAACGTGTACAAATGCGTGTCATTTGGGCGTTCGAATAGGCAAGTTTGGCGTACGGACGTGCAAGCGTCTCAATGCCGTAACGAGTGTTTATGACCTTGTTTAATATTACGTTTTTATAAGAGTGAAACATTATGGAGTAATGTAACCCAATATAGGAGCATGCAAAACACATGCAAAAGAGGCGAGTTAGGCGTGTGACGTATAAACGTCGAAACGTCGTGTAATGTGGTAATACACTTAAATAGTGTCTCGATTATAATGAAACGAACATTATTATATATGAAATGTGGTTAATATGAAACCAATAGGTAGTCCTAGCAGGACTTAAACACTTGAATGAATTACAATCAAATTGAACATTGTGTATAGAAAATAGGAAGGTTTATGAGATGTAGAGTAAAGTTTACATTACAAGTAATATGCTTTGCTATGTGACTAATAGTTGATGTGCATGATTATATAATTGTGTAGGGCACGTGAAGTGCAGATATCTGTAAGCTGTTAAACTGTTATTGGTAAAATACGATCAAGGCAAGTCTTTCAGTTCCTATTTTCTACGTGAATTTGATGATGAACTATTTTAAATTGTTTTGCAAATAGCATGATATGTTGTATATGTGTCGTAAGCATGAAATGTTAAAGTTAATTTATGACTACATTGATTGATTAAAGAATGTTGATTTAGTAAGGAACTCAATCTTTATATTTGTTATGTGAAGTAAAGCATGTATGCCATTTACTTTAATTATTTTGAGATGTATGTTGAGCATGTATTTATGTGCTATGTGATGCATGAAAGCTGTTAGATCTTGCTGAGCTGTCGAGCTCATTCTTGCAAATAATCACTTTTACAGGTTAAGGATTCAAGGTAACGCTATGTGCTACTTGAAAGAAATGAATCAGATGTAATGCTTGAAGATTTATATACTTCCTTTACACCATTAATCAATGATACAATCACTAAAAATACGGAATATTTAAAATTTTTATATTATTCCTTCTTTATTTCCCTGAATCTCAACCTTTATCAGTACATAACTTTGATTCAACTTTATTTCATGAATCGCTTCGTCAGAGTTAGTATAAACTAAAACTTACAACCATGTTCAATAACCCTTATACATCGGGTAAAATTTAAACTTTACAACATAACATCTATTAACCATCATAAATTATCAAATACATTATTTGAAACCTTAAACAGGGTACAAAATAATAACAATTCAGCCAAAGTATATAAATCTTCATGCATTACATCTGATTCATTTCTTTCAAGTAGCACATAGCGTTACCTTGAATCCTTAACCTGCAAAAGTGATTATTTGCAAGAATGAGCTCGACAGCTCAGCAAGATCTAACAGCTTTTATGCATCATATAGCACATAAATATATGCTCAACATACATCTCAAAATAATTAAAGTAACATGGCATACATGCTTTACTTCACATAACAAATATAAAGATTGAGTTCCTTACTCAATCAACATTTTTTAATCAATCAATGTAGTCATAAATTGACTTTAACATTTCATGCTTACGACACATATACAACATATCATGCTATTTGCAAAATAATTTAAAACAGTTCAACATCAAATTCACGTAGAAAATAGGAACTGAAAGACTTGCCTTGATCTTTGTTTACCAATAACAGTTTAACAGCTTACAGATATCTGCACTTCACGTGCCCTACACAATTATATAATCATGCACATCAACTATTAGTCACATAGCAAAGCATATTAGTTGTAATGTAAACTTTACTCTACATCTCATAAACCTTCCTATTTTCTATACACAATGTTCAATTTGATTGTAATTCATTCAAGTGTTTAAGTCCTGCTAGGACTACCTATTGGTTTCATATTAACCACATTTCATATATAATAATGTTCGTTTCATTATAATCGAGACACTATTTAAGTGTATTACCACATTACACGGCGTTTCGACGTTTATACGTCACACGCCTAACTCGCCTCTTTTGCATGTGTTTTGCATGCTCCTATATTGGGTTACATTACTCTATAATATTTCATTCTTATTAAAAATATAATATTAAACAAGGTCTTACACACTCGTAACGGCATTGAGACGCTTGCACGTTCGTACGCCAAACTTGACTATTCGAACGCCCAAACGACACGTATTTGTGCACGCTTAGCACGCCCAACTAAATTGTCTAATACTCAAAGGTTAATCTTAAGTATCATTATAATACCTAATAGTCATGTTATAAAAGTTAGAACATCATTTTACATGATCGGGAGCATTACATGTGCTTACGTGCATGCCCGACGCCCCCCGATTGTCTCCAAAAACACATCAGTCCCAAAAATGACCATTTTGACCTTAGCTAACGACCTCATATTGAGAAACTTAAAGAACAAAAGTTGTAGGTCTACTCGTGCTCGTTCCGGATCATCTTGAATCACCTCAATCCGAGTTCGTATGAAAACGTTATGGCCGTTTTACCACAGGAGGTCAAAATAGTCCCGTACTGAATTTTCCTCCCGGCGCAGCTGCGCCCAAAATAGCCTTGGGGGCAGCGCAGCTGCGCCCCTGACAGCCTGTTACGTGATTTTTCTTTCCAGTTTGTGGTTCTGGCGAATTTTCTAACCCTTTCCTCCTTCCCATCTTCATAAATCAAGCTATACACATCCGATTGAGTTCGTTTTCGACTCTATGGATTCGTAAAACACTGAACTACACGTCTATATGATAATTATAACACTTCAAAAACATTAACAATTCCTTATACACGTTCCAATTTAGTGTTCATGATACTTTTTCATGTTTTACACATATTTACCGAATTCATTCACCACGAATTCGTTATTCAACAAAATCGATCCGTTTAACTTCCGTTGTTTTTGTATTTCAACGTATTAACAACATCCATCATCAATTTACAGTTTATAGTATGAATTCAAAACCAATTTTGACTCCAAAACAGACCATGTAATATATATAAAAATCAAAACTCCAATTCTTCACTTTCAACATAACATCTATTAACCATCATTGACATACATGAAATTATAATGTATATAAATATTAATGTATGTATGTATGGATATGATTATGTATAATATGACATCATATACTCATATCCGTATTTGGATATGAGTGTATGATGTGGTGAAGTATATGATATGGTGTGAATATAGAAGATATATATATATATATATATATATATATATATTCATAGGTTGGAGGAATGAGGTTTAGTAGTTAATTTATTTTAACTATTAAAGAAGGGAAACGAAATTGTTTGAAAAGGGAATTAAGTTAATTAAGTTGGAAGTTATGTTATTGAATAATATAATTTGATTATTATGCCTTGTTGGCACTACAATTGTTATGAATTAAATTTCATAAATAATTAGAGTAATTCACTTAATTAAAATAGTGAATTAATGTAAGTATATTTATTTTAATAAAATGAGAGGGTAATGTGTTACATATAAATGTAATATGTTAATGTAATTTGATTGAGAATTTCGTAAATAGTTAAGATAATTATCGAGTAAAATAAATATTTTAGTTGAGATATTTATTAAATAAAGTAAATATTTGATGAAAATTATTATGGAATAATTTATTCATGTATGATGATATTAAGTAAATTGATGATGAATAATTTTATAATCGGTGCGTATTTTATTACGTTAATGGAATGACAATGCTCTAATTTAATTAAATAATTAAATTAGAGGATGAATGATTTATTAAATAAATTTATTATGTTGGTAAGGAGTGATTTAATAAATTAAGTGATTAATAAACCCAATGTAACTTAATATGAAATTATAAGATTGGTTTGGTTATGTGTGACAAATGTACCATATAATATAGGAATATTAAAATAAATTAAAAAGGGATTTTGAGTTCTAGCCAAACATGGCCTAGATACCCTTTGTATTTTCTAACTGCTGAGACTCTTGGTTTGTGTAACTGAGGGCTAAGTGAATATACGTAATTTCTTTTTCTAAGGTTAAGAACACAGAAGAGAGGAATAGAGAAATTGAGAGAATTCTCTGTAAATTGAGAAGAAAATTTTGAGAATCAAAGAAGAGGAAGAAGATTAATCAAGCTTCTCTAATCATCTAGCTAATCAATGGTAAACAATCTAGTTTAAATTTCGAGTTCTTAGTTTTGTTTTCTAATTTCTCTGTAATTGAAGTTCTATGGTTAATTTGTTGAGAAATTAGTTTTATGTGTATTGGGATTACATAATCTATTATATGTTGTCTTTAGATTATTTTTGAAGTATCAAATTCATGAAAGCATGTTTGAAAGTGAAGAATTGGAGTTTTAGTTTTTATATATATTACATGGTCTGTTTTGGAGTCAAAATTGGTTTTAAATTCATACTATAAACTATAAATTGATGATGGATGTTGTTAATACGTTGAAATACAAAAACAACGGAAGTTAAACGGATCGATTTGGTTGAATAACGAATCCGTGGTGAATGATTTCGCTAAATATGTGTAAAACATGAAAAAGTAGCATGAACACTAAATTGGAACGCGTATAAGGAATTGTTAATGTTTTTGAAGTGTTATAATTATCATATAGACGGGTAGTTCAGTGTTTCACGAATCCATAGAGTCGAAAACGGACTCAATCGGATGTGTATAGCTTGATTTCTGAAGATGGGAAGGAGGAAAGGGTTAGAAAATTCGCCAGAACCACAAACTGGAAAGAAAAATCATGTAATAGGCTGTCAGGGGGGTAGCTGCGCTGCCCCCAGGGCTATTTTGGGCGCAGCTGCGCCGGGAGGAAAATTCAGTACGGGACTGTTTTGACCTCCTGTGGTAAAACGGCCATAACCTTTTCATACGAACTTGGATTGAGGTGATTCAAGATGATCCGGAACGAGCACGAGTAGACCTACAACTTTTGTTCTTTAAGGTTTTCAATTTGAGGTCGTTAGCTAAGGTCAACATGGTCATTTTTGGGACTGAAATATTTTTGGAGGCAATCGGGGGGCGTCGGGCATGCACGTAAGCACATGTAATGCTCCCGATCATGTAAAATGATGTTCTAACTTTTATAACATGACTATTAGGTATTATAATGATACTTAACATTAACCTTTGAGTATTAGACAATTTGGTTGGGTGTGCTAAGCGTGCACAAATGCGTGTCGTTTGGGCGTTCGAATAGGCAAGTTTGGCGTACGAACGTGCAAGTGTCTCAATTCCGTAACGAGTGTGTATGACCTTGTTTAATATTATGTTTTTAATAAGAATTAAATCTTATAGAGTAATGTAACGCAATATAGGAGCATGCAAAGCATATGCAAAAGAAGCGAGTTAGGCGTGTGACGTATAAACGTCGAAACGCCGTGTAATGTGGTAATACACTTAAATAGTGTTTCGATTCTAATAAAACTAATATTATAATATATGAAATGTGGTTAATATAAAACCAATAGGTAGTCCTAGCAGGACTTAAACACTTGAATGAATTACGAATATTACAAAAAAGAATTATAGTGAAATATAAGTCGATAGTTAACACAATCAAATTGAACATTGTATATTGATAATAGGAAGGGTTATGAGGTGTAGAGTAAAGTTTACGTTATAACTAATATGCATTGTTATGTGACTGATAATTGATGTGCATGATTATATAATTGTGTAGGGCACGTGAAATGCAGATATCTGTAAGCTGTTAAACTGTTATTGGTAAACAACGATCAAGGCAAGTCTTTCAGTTCCTATTTTCTACGTGAATTTAATGATGAACTGTTTTAAATTATTTTGCTAATAGCATGATATGTTGTATATGTGTCGTAACTCGCCTCTTTTGCATGTGCTTTGCATGCTCCAATATTGGGTTACATTACTCTATAATGTTTCATTCTTATAAAAAACATATTATTAAATATGGTCATACACACTTGTTACGGCATTGAGATGCTTGCACGTCCGTATGCCAAACTTGCCTATTCGAACGCCCAAACGACACGCATTTGCGCACGCTTAGCACGCCCCTACGAATTGTCTAATACTCAAGGATTAATGTTAAGTATCATTATAATACATAATAGTCATGTTATGGTAGTTAGAACATCATTTTACATGGTCGGGAGCATTACATGTGCATACGTGCTTGCCCGACGCCCCCCGATTGCCTCCAAAAACACATCAGTCTCACAAATGACCATTTTGACCCTAACTAACGATCTCAAATTGAAAAACTTAAAGAACAAAAGTTGTAGGTCTACTCATGCTCGTTCCGGATCATCTTGAATCACCTAAATCTGAGTCCGTATGAAAAAGTTATGGCCGTTTTACCACAGGAGGTCAAAACAGTCCCGGACTGACTTTTCCTCCTGACGCAGTTGCGCCCCAAACAGCCTTGGGGGCAGCGCAGATGCGCCACGGGCAGCGCAGCTGCGCCACGGGCAGCGCAGCTGCGCCACGGGCAGCCTGTTACGCGATTTTTTTCTCCAGTTTGTTGTTCTGGCGAATTTTTTTAACTCTTTTCTCCTTCCAATCTTCATAAATCAAGCTATACACATCCGATTGAGTCCGTTTTCGACTCTATGGATTCGTGAAACGCTGAACTACTCATCTATATGATAATTATAAAACTTCAAAAACATTAACAATTCCTTATAAGCGTTCTAATTTAGTGTTCATGCTACTTTTTCATGTTTTACACATATTTAGCGAATTCATTCACCACGGATTCGTTATTCAACCAAATCGATCCGTTTAACTTCGTGCTGATGTTGCACTTCTATTTTCTAAAAAAAATAACATTGGATCAAATGATGGAACCAATGATTTTTTTTAAAAAATAGTGCTATTATTCACACGTCTATGCTAATTGCTTCAGCTAGACAAAAATAATTTTAAAATTTCAAAATATATTTTATGTGTTCTATGCATCATTTGATATGGTGTAAAGACAATAATCGAGGAAGTTATCAATGCAGTTAAACCTAGTGTTGGTTGTGATCATATGATCATCAGCCCACTATGGTATGATGTAGTATAACGACGTCATGTAATAACGAAATTCTCAACGTACCATTATTACGGTACGGTATCAGGATATTATGAAAAGATTCATTTATTTTTAGTTTCCTTAAAGTATAAAAAGAACAAGGTATTTATTTACTTTTAGTTTCTTTAAATGAAAAAATTTGGGTTATGGCTTAGTATATGTATTTTAGTCTATTTTAAAGCTTAAATTGATGGTTAGATCATGTATATAACCTTAAATTGATGATGTATTATGATAGTACTCGAAAAAATGAAAACAAACCAAGTTGAACGAGTCAAAACGGATGTAAAACGAATTCGTAGTGATGAATTCGCTAAATATATGTAAGACAAGAAAAAGTAGCATCAACACTAAATTGGAACGCGTATAAGAAATTGTTAATATTTTTGAAGTGTTATAATTATCATATAGACGGGTAGTTCAGTGTTTCACGAATCCATAGAGTCGAAAACGGACTCAATCGGATGTGTATAGCTTGATTTATGAAGATGGGAAGGAGGAAAGGGTTAGAAAATTCGCCAGAACCACAAACTGGAAAGAAAAATCACGTAACAGGCTGCCAGGGGCGCAGCTGCTCTGCCCCCAAGGTTATTTGGGGCGCAGCTGCGTCGAAAGGAAAATTCAGTCTAGGACTGTTTTGACTTCCTGTGGTAAAATGGTCATAACATTTTCATACGGACTCGGATTGAGGTGATTCAAGATGATCCGAAACGAGCACGAGTAGACCTACAACTTTCGTTCTTTAAGTTTTTGAATTTGAGGTCGTTAGCTATGGTCAAAATGGTCATTTTTGGGACTGATGTATCTTTAGAGGCAATCGAGGGGTGTCTGGCATGCACGTATGCACATGTAATGCTCCCGACCATGTAAAATGATGTTCTAACTTCCATAACATGACTATTAGGTACTATAATGATCTTAGCATTAACCTTTGAGTATTAGACAATTTGGTTGGGTGTGCTAAGCGTGCACAAATGCGTGTCATTTGGGCGTTCGAATAGGCAAGTTTGGCGTACGGACGTGCAAGCGTCTCAATGCCGTAACGAGTGTGTATGACCTTGTTTAATATTATGTTTTTATAAGAGTGAAACATTATGGAGTAATGTAACCCAATATAGGAGCATGCAAAACACATGCAAAAGAGGCGAGTTAGTCGTGTGACGTATAAAAATCGAAACGCCGTGTAATGTGGTAATACACTTAAATAGTGTCTCGATTATAATGAAACGAACATTATTATATATGAAATGTGGTTAATATGAAACCAATAGGTAGTCCTAGCAGGACTTAAACACTTGAATGAATTACAATCAAATTGAATATTGTGTATAGAAAATAGGAAGGTTTATGAGATGTAGAGTAAAGTTTACATTACAACTAATATGCTTTTCTATGTGACTAATAGCACAATCAAAAGGTATTAATCCAACCTTAAAACTCTCTACTCTTGTTTGCCTCAAATATTAGGTTTCTATATATTTAGTTTGGGTTGATGAAGGATAAGGATATATTTGTTTATAGGCGTGTATAATCTGTGATATGTCATCTATAAACGATTTTAGATTTATCAAATTCATGTAAATATGTTTTTAGAATAAGGAATTTTGTTTATGGCTTAATTGGATGGTTAGATCATGTATATAAGCTGAAATTGATTATGGATGTTGTTAGTATGATGAAATACAAAAAAATGCAAGTTGAATGATCAATTTGGTTAAAGAAACGAATTCGTTGTGAATGAATTCGCTAAACATGTTAAAACATGAAAGTTTAGTATGAACATAAGTTTTGAGTCAAGATTTTGGTTAGATAATGGTTATGTAAATTATGGATTTCCTTGCTATGTTGTAGTTCTATGAATTACGAATCCATGGAGTCGAAAACGGACTCAATCGGATGTGTATAGCTTGATTTATGATGATTGGAAGGAGAAAAGGGTTAGAAAATTCGCCAGAATAACATACTGGAGGAAAATTTCATGTAGCACGCTGCCAGGGGCGCAGCTGCGCTGCCCCCAAGGCTATTTGGGGCGCAGCTGCGCCGGGAGGAAAAGTTAGCCCGGGACTGTTTTGACCTCCTCCGGTAAAATAGCCATAACTGTTTCATACGAACTCCGATCGAGGCGATTCAAGATGATCCGGAACGCGCACGAGTAGACCTACAACTTTCGTTCTTTAAGGTTTTCAATTTGAAATCGTTAGCTAGGGTTAAAATGGTCATTTATGGGACTGATGTGTTTTTGAAGGCAATCGGGGGGCGTCGGGCATGCTCGTAAGCACATGTAATGGTCCCGACCATGGAAAATGATGTTCTAACTTCCATAACATGACTATTAGGTACTATAATGATACTTAGCATTAACATTTGAGTATTAGACAATTTGGTTTGGCGTGCTAAGCATGCACAAATGCGTGTCATTTGGGCGTTCGAATAGGCAAGTTTGGCGTACGGACGTGCAAGCGTCTCAATGCCGTAACGAGTGTGTATAACCTTGTTTAATATTATATTTTTATAACAGTGAAACATTATGGAGTAATGTAACCCAATATAGGAGCATGCAAAACACCTGCAAAAGAGGCGAGTTAGGCGTGTGACGTATAAACGTCGAAACGCCGTGTAATGTGGTAATACACTTAAATAGTGTCTCGATTATAACGAACGAACATTATTATATATGAAATGTGATTAATATGAAACCAATAGGTAGTCCTAGCAGGACTTAAACACTTGAATGAATTACAATTAAATTGAACATTGTGTATATAAAATAGGAAGGTTTATGAGATGTAGAGTAAAGTTTATACAACAAATAGTATAAACTAAAACTTACAACCACGTTCAATAACCCTTATACATCGGGTAAAATTTAAACTTTAGAACATAACATCTATTAACCATTATACATTATCAAATACATTATCTGAAACCTTAAACAGGGTCCAAAATAATAACAATTCAGCCAAAGTATATAAATCTTCATGCATTACATCTGATTCATTTCTTTCAAGTAGCACATAGCGTTACCTTAAATCCTTAACCTGCAAAAGTGATTATTTGCAAGAATGAGCTAGACAGCTCAGCAATATCTAACAGCTTTCATGCATCACATAGCACATAAATACATGCTCAACATACATCTCAAAATAATTAAAGTAACATGGCATACATGCTTTACTTCACATAACAAATATAAAGATTGAGTTCTTTACTCAATCAACATTTTTTAATCAATCAATGTAGTCATAAATTGACTTTAACATTTCATGCTTACGACACATATACAACATATCATGCTATTTGCAAAACAATTTAAAACAGTTCATCATCAAATTAACGTAGAAAATATGAACTGAAAGACTTGCCTTGATCGTTGTTTACCAATAACAGTTTAACAGCTTACAGATATATATGCACTTCACGTGCCCTACACAATTATATAATCATGCACATCAACTATTAGTCACATAGCAAAGCATATTAGTTGTAATATAAACTTTACTCTTCATCTCATAAACCTTCTTATTTTCTATACACAATGTTCAATTTGATTGTAATTCATTCAAGTGTTTAAGTCCTGCTAGGACTACCTATTGGTTTCATATTAACCACATTTCATATATAATAATGTTCGTTTCATTATAATCGAGACACTATTTAAGTGTATTACCACATTACACGGCGTTTCGACGTTTATACGTCACACGCCTAACTCACCTCTTTTGCATGTGTTTTGCATGCTCCTATATTGGGTTAGATTACTCCATAATGTTTCACTCTTATAAAAACATAATATTAAACAAGGTCATACACACTCGTTACGGCATTGAGACGCTTGCACGTCCGTACGCCAAACTTGCCTATTCGAACTCCCAAATGACACGCATTTGTGCACGCTTACCACGCCCAACCAAATTGTCTAATACTCAAGGGTTAATGCTAAGTATCATTATAGTACCTAATAGTCATGTTATGGAAGTTAGAACATCATTTTACATGGTCGGGAGCATTACATGTGCATACGTGCATGCCCGACACCCCCCGATTGCCTCCAAAAATACATCAGTCCCAAACATGACCATTTTGACCCTAGCTAACGACCTCAAATTGAACAACTTAAAGAACGAAAGTTGTAGGTCGACTCGTGATCGTTCTGGATCATCTTGAATCACCTCAATCCGAGTCCGTATGAAACAGTTATGGCCATTTTACCACAGGAGGTCAAAACAGTCCCGGACTAAATTTTCCTCCCTGCGCAGCTGCGCCCAAAATAGCCTTGGGGGCAGCGCAACTGCTCCCCTGACAGCCTGTTACGTGATTTTTTTTTTCCAGTTTGTGGTTCTGGCGAATTTTCTAACCCTTTCCTCCTTCCCATCTTCATAAATCAAGCTATACACATCCGATTGAGTCCGTTTTTGACTCTATGGATTCGTGAAACACTGAAATACCCGTCTATATGATAATTATAACACTTCAAAAATATTAACAATTCGTTATACGCTTTCTAATTTAGTGTTCATGCTACTTTTTCATGTTTTACACATATTTAGCGAATTCATTCACCACGGATTCGTTATTCAACCAAATCGATCCGTTTAACTTCCGTTGTTTTTGTATTTCAACGTATTAACAACATCCATCATCAATTTACAGTTTACAGTATGAATTTAAAAGCAATTTTAACCTCAAAACAGACTATGTAATATATATAAAAACTAAAACTCCAATTATTCACTTTCAAACATGCTTTCATGAATTTGATACTTCAAAAATCATCTATAGACAACATATAATAGATTATGTAATCCCAATACACATAAAACTAATTTCTCAACAAATTAACCATAGAACTTCAATTACAGAGAATTTAGAAAACAAAACTAAGAACTCGAAATTTAAACTAGATTGTTTACCTTTGATTAGCTAGATGATTAGAGAAGCTTGATTAATCTTCTTCCTCTTCTTTGATTCTCAAACTTTTCTTCTTAATTTACAGAGAATTCTCTCAATTTCTCTATTCCTCTCTTCTGTGTTCTTAACCTTAGAAAAATAAATTACGTATATTCACTTAGCCCTCAGTTACACAAACCAAGAGTCTCAGCAGTTAGAAAATACAAAGGGTCTCTAGGCCATGTTTGGCTAGAACTCAAAATCCCTATCTAATTTATTTTAATATTTCTCTATTATATGGTACATTTGTCACACATAACCAAACCAATCTTATAATTTCATATTAAGTTACATTGGGTTTATTAATCACTTAATTTATTAAATCACTCCTTATCAACATAATAAATTTATTTAATAAATCATTCATCCTCTAATTTAATTATTTAATTAAATTAGAGCATTGTCATTCCATTAGTGTAATAAAATACGCACCGATTATAAAATTATTCATCATCAATTTACTTAATATCATCATACATGAATAAATTATTCCATAATAATTTCCATCAAATATTTACTTTATTTAATAAATATCTCAACTAAAATATTTATTTTACTCGATAATTATCTTAACTATTTACGAAATTCTCAATCAAATTACATTAACATATTACATTTATATGTAACACATTACCCTCTCATTTTATTAAAATAAATATATTTACATTAATTCACTATTTTAATTAAGTGAATTACTCTAATTATTTATGAAATTTAATTCATAATAATTGTAGTGCCAACAAGGCATAATAATCAAATTATATTATTCAATAATATAACTTTCAACTTAATTAACTTAATTCCCTTTTCAAACAATTTCGTTTCCCTTCTTTAATAGTTAAAATAAATTAACTACTAAACCTCATTCCTCCAACCTATGAATATATATATATATATATATATATATATATATATATCTTCTATATTCACACCACATCATATGCTTCACCACATCATATACTCATATCCAAACTCAAAATATCTCGTAATAAGAATTTTATTTATTAAATTCTTATAATAATAAATTTTCAAAAATTCGGGTTGTCACATCATTCCCTCCTTATAAGGATTCCGTCCTCGGAATCATCGAAACCCTACCTTACTCAGGTTTTCATCAAATCTCTTTAAAAACATTTATCGTTGAATAACTTCAACACATTACCTTAATATAGGTTATACATATATATTCCACTATATTCAGTTCTTCAACACATTCTAGGTTTTATTTCATACCTTTCACTTGAACTCAATTATATTTTGAGTATTATATATTCTTTAATCCGTCATTTTCTTTCCAAGGATTATTACCATATACCTTACTCATCAAATTCATATACTTCATAATTCACTATCTTATAAGTGTTCGGGTTATCACATTCACCCCTTCTTCTAAGAATTTCGTCCTCGAAATTTTCATTTATCTTCATTCATTCAATTTATCAAAGTAGATTTTAAGTTAATCTTATTCACTAACTTGTTGTGTTCTACAACTATTTCTTTCTAAGGAATATCATTCTTGCCACCTTCACCTTCAGAATAATAAGGATCTTCCACAATTGCTCAATAATTGGGAAGCGATATGAATAACAGGAATTTAAAAGATTTCAATTCATGCTGAGGGGTCATAAGACCTTGAACTCTTCTTCAGGTTTAATAGTGCATCATAACTGTCAACCATCTTTAATAGAATGTTTAGCAATCACACAGACTGAAAACACTCTCTGCAAGTACTCTAGGTGATCAGCCTATCGTACCCCTACGTCGTGCACAACGTATTACATCTTAACATCGTAACGACTATATGCGTTACTTTCGAAACCATTGTCTCCGATAACATGTCCCCTTTTACAGGGTTGTTCACCTCAGCTTATTAACATTTGAATCCACACCAAAATAATTTGGTTTGGTATAGTTTGACAAAGAACGCTTGAATTTCATGAACATCTTCCAATATTCGTCTAGCTGAATCAAGTAGCATAGACTTCTAACAATAACTCGGACATTAATCGATATATATATATATATATATATATATATATATATATATATATCTTTAACCAACTCAAAAAAACAAAAAAATTTCATTTAAAGAAATTAAAAGTAAATAAATCCCCTGTTCTTTTTATAGTTTAAGGAAACTAAAAATAAATGAATCTTTTCATAATATCCTGATACCGTACCGTAATAATGGTACGTTGAGGATTTCGTCATTACATGACATTGTTATACTACATCATACCATAGTGGGCTGATGATCATATGATCACATCCAACACTAGGTTTAACTGCATTGATAACTCCTTCGATTATTGTCTCTACACCATATCAAATGGTGCATAGAACACATAAAATACATTTTGAAAATTTAAAATTATTTTTGTCTAGCTGAAGCAATTAGTATAGACATGTGAATAATAGCATTATTTTAAAAAAAATTCATTGGTTCCATCATTTGATCCAATGTTTTTCAAGAAAACAGAAGTGCAACATCAGCACGAAGTCAATAAATTTTGAAAATCTAGCAAAGCTAGGAGATTTAGAATATAAAACTTTCTCCATCAATTAAATCTTTACTCCATCATTACTTAATCATTCTATCAACCTTAAACAACATCAATGCTTCCTACACCATAACCTTTCTATTCCCAGTATAGTTCATCAAACTTTCCACACTTTGGAAGTCAGGAACTTTTCACAATAATATGAGTTTAAGAACTTCCTAGTCAGACCATAGGCGTCCATTCGCTGAGGAGTTCCAAACATACCATATGATTATGAGTCATGAACTTACCATAAGCATGAGTTTTAAGAACTCGCACTTAAACCTAATAGCATCTTACTAATCTTAATAGTCTCTAACTATCAAATATACACATGAGAAAAGAATCACCTTTTCACCACATATACAATGATAGCGCGACACCAACATTCCAATGATTATCAATGTAATAAACTAAGTGCAAGCACAAAACCCTCGCCCATACAAAGGTTTGTACAACTCAGCCATCACATGATTCTTCAATTGAAATCCCACCTAACTCTATCCTGCTCATAACTTGCTTTTTACTCGATACAAATTTTCCGCATCTCATCATTTATAACTCCTCGTGAGTTAACCTCGTACTATATCATAGTACATTCTCGTTATAGCATCAAACTATAACAATTCCATCATTACAGACCATCTGTCTTTCAACTTTAAAAGATCACTTCATGACCTTATTCTATAATCATCTCCCATATGATTCTTTCTTATCTCATTATCGTTTTGTTTTAAAACTACTTATCTTTTTCTTTCATCATGTTATATCATGACTTCCTTTACGCTTTCAATATTATAAACTTTGTCTATTCATCGTTATTCGGCATCTTTATTATTGGAGTTAGATAACTCCTGATTCTCATCTTCATATCTATTCAAGATTCTTCTTTGAATCTTATTGTTTATTTTTAGACTTTACATCATTAATCAATGATACAATCACTAAAAATACGGAATATTTAAAACTTTTATATTATTTATTCTTTATTATCCCTGAATCTCAACCTTTATCATTACATAACTTTGATTCAACCTTATTTCATGAATCGTTTCGTCAGAGTTATTATAAACTAAAACTTACAACCACGTTCAATAACCCTTATACATCGAGTAAAATTTAAACTTTACAACTCAACATCTGTTAACCATCATACATTATTAAATACATTATCTGAAACCTTAAATAGGGTCCAAAATAATAACAATTCAGCCAAAGTATATAAATCTTCATGCATTACATCTGATTCATTTCTTTCAAGTAGCACATAGCGTTACCTTGAATCCTTAACCTGCAAAAGTGATTATTTGCAAGAATGAGCTCGACAACTCAGCAAGATCTAACAGCTTTCATGCATCACATAGCACATAAATACATGCTCAACATGCATCTCATAATAATTAAAGTAACATGACATACATGCTTTACTTCACATAACAAATATAAAGATTGAGTTCCTTACTCAATCAACATTCTTTAATCAATCAATGTAGTCATAAATTGACTTTAACATTTCATGCTTACAACATATATACAACATATCATGCTCTTTGCAAAATAATTTAAAAATAGTTCATCATCAAGTTCACGTAGAAAATAAGAACTGAAAGACTTGCGTTGATCGTTGTTTACCAATAACAGTTTAACAGCTTACAGATATCTGCACTTCACGTGCCCTACACAATTATATAATCATGCACAGCAACTATTAGTCACATAGCAAAGCATATTAGTTGTAATGTAAACTCATAATCATATGGTATGTTTGGAACTCCTCAGCGAATGGACTCCTATGGTCTGACTAGGAAGTTCTTAAACTCATATTATTGTGGAAAGTTCCTGACTTCCAAAGTGTGGAAAGTTTGATGTACTATACTGGGAATAGAAAGGTTATGGTGTAGGAAGCATTGATGTTGTTTAAGGTTGATAGAATGATTAAGTAATGATGGAGTAAAGATTTAATTGATGGAGAAAGTTTTATATTCTAAATCTCCTAGCTTTGCTAGATTTTATAAATTTATTGACTTCGTGCTGATGTTGCACTTCTGTTTTCTTTAAAAAAAATATTGGATCAAATGATGGAACCAATGAATTTTTTAAAATAGTGCTATTATTCACATTTCTATGTTAATTACTTCAGCTAGACAAAAATAATTTTAAATTTTCAAAATGTATTTTATGTGTTCTATGCATCATTTGATATGGTGTAGAGACAATAATCGAGAAAGTTATCAATGCAGTTAAACCTAGTGTTGGATGTGATCGTATGATTGTCAGCCCACTACGGTATGATGTAGTATGACGACGTCATGTAATAACGAAATCCTCAACGTACTATTATTACAGGTACAGTATCAAGATATTATGAAAAGATTCATTTATTTTTAGTTTTCTTAAACTATAAAAAAAAAGGAGGAGATTTATTTACTTTTAGTTTATTTAAATGAAAAAAAAATATTTTGAGTTGGTTAAAGATATATATATTTATATATCTCGATTGATGTCCGAGTTATTGCTAGAAGTTTATGCTACTTGATTCAGCTAGACGAATATTGAAAGATGTTCATGAAATTCAAGCGTTCTTTGTCAAACTATACCAAACCAAATTGTTTTGGTGTGGATTCAAATGTTAAGAAGCTGAGGTGAACAACCCTGTAAAAGGGGACATGTTATCGGAGACAATGGTTCCGAAAGTAACGCATATGGTCGTTACGATGTTAAGATGTAATACGTTGTGCACGATGTAGGGGTACGATAGGCTGATCACCTAGAGTACTTGGAGAGAGTGTTTTCAGTCTGTGTGATTGCTAAACATTCTGTTAAAGATGGTTTACAGTGGTGATGCACTATTAAACCTGGAGAAGAGTTCAAGGTCTTATGACCCCTCAGCGTGAATTAAAATCTTTTAAATTCCTGTTATTCATATTGCTTCTCAATTATTGAGCAATTGTGGAAGATTTTTATTATTCTGAAGGTGAAGGTGGCAAGAATGATATTCCTTAGAAAGAAGTAGTTGTAGAACGCTTTAATCCAGTAAATAAAGATTAATGTAGAATCTATTTCGATAGATTGAACGAATGAAGATTAATCAAGCTTCTCTAATCATCTAGCTAATCAAAGGTAAACAATCTAGTTTAAATTTCGAGTTCTTAGTTTTGTTTTCTAAATTCTCTGTAATTGAAGTTCTATGGTTAATTTATTGAGAAATTAGTTTTATGTGTATTGGGATTACATAATCTATTATATGTTGTCTATAGATGATTTTTGAAGTATCAAATTCATGAAAGTATGTTTGAAAGTGAAGAATTGGAGTTTTAGTTTTTATATATATTACATGGTCTGTTTTGGAGTCAAAATTGGTTTTAAATTCATACTATAAACTATAAATTGATGATGGATGTTGTTAATACGTTGAAATACAAAAACAACGGAAGTTAAACGGATCGATTTGCTTGAATAACGAATCCGTGGTGAATGAATTCGCTAAATATGTGTAAAACATGAAAAAGTAGCATGAACACTAAATTGGAATCATGCCAAAGTATATTCAATTAGTGTAATGTGGTGTGTTAATAATCTTTATTTTTAGTTATATTTATTCTGTTGTATTTGTGCTTGCACTTAGTTTATCACACTGATAATCATTGGAATGTTGGTGTCGCGCTATCAATGTATATGTGGTGAAAAGGTGATTCTTTTCTCATGTGTATATTTGATAGTTAGAGACTATTAAGATTAGTAAGATGTTATTAGGATTAAGTGCGAGTTCTTAAAACTCATGCTTATGGTAAGTTCATGACTAATAATCATATGGTATGTTTGGAACTCCTCAGCGAATGGACGCCTATGGTCTGACTAGGAAGTTCTTAAACTCATATTATTGTGGAAAGTTCCTGACTTCCAAAGTGTGGAAAGTTTGATGAACTATACTGGGAATAGAAAGGTTATGGTGTAGGAAGCATTGATGTTGTTTAAGGTTGATAGAATGATTAAGTAATGATGGAGTAAAGATTTAATTGATGAAGAAAGTTTATATTCTAAATCTCCTAGCTTTTCTAGATTTTCAAAATTTATTGACTTCGTGCTGATGTTGCACTTCTGTTTTCTTGAAAAACATTGGATCAAATGATGGAACCAATGATTTTTTTTTAAAATAGTGCTATTATTCATATGTCTATGCTAATTGCTTCAGCTAGACAAAAATAATTTTAAATTTTCAAAATGTATTTTAAGTGTTCTATGCATCATTTGATATGGTGTAGAGATAATAATCGAGGAAGTTATCAATGTAGTTAAACCTAGTGTTGGATGTGATCGTATGATCATCAGCCCACTATGGTATGATGTAGGATGACGACGTCATGTACTGACGAAATCCTCAACGTACCATTATTACGGTACGGTATCAGGATATTATGAAAGATTCATTTATTTTTAGTTTTCTTAAACTATAAAAAAACAGGGGATTTATTTACTTTTAGTTTCTTTAAATGAAAAAAAATTGAGTTGGTTAAAGATGTATATATATATATATCTCGATTGATGTCCGAGTTATTGCTAGAAGTCTATGCTACTTGATTCAGCTAGACGAATATTGAAAGATGTTCATGAAATTCAAGCGTTCTTTGTCAAACTATACCAAACCAAATTGTTTTGGTGTGGATTCAAATGTTAAGAAGCTGAGGTGAACAACCCTGTAAAAGGGGACATGTTATCGGAGACAATGGTTCCGAAAAGTAACGCATATAGTCGTTACGATGTTATGATGCAATACGTTGTGCACGACATAGGGGTACGATAGGCTGATCACCTAGAGTACTTGCAGAGAATGTTTTCAGTCTGTGTGATTGCTAAACATTCTGTTAAAGATGGTTTACAGTGGTGATGCACTATTAAACCTGGAGAATAGTTCAAGGTCTTATGACCCCTCAACGTGAATTAAAATCTTTTAAATTCATGTTATTCATATTGCTTCTCAATTATTGAGCAATTGTGGAAGATCCTTATTATTCTGAAGGTGAAGGTGGCAAGAATGATATTCCTTAGAAAGAAATAGTTGTAGAACACAACAAGTTAGTGAATAAGATTAACTTAAAATCTACTTTGATAAATTGAATGAATGAAGATAAATGAAAATTTCGAGGACGAAATTCTTAGAAGAAGGGATGAATGTGATAACCCGAACACTTATAAGATAGTGAATTATGAAGTATATGAATTCGATGAGTAAGGTATATGGTAATAATCCTTGGAAAAAAAATGAACGGATTAAAGAATATATAATACTCAAAATATAATTGAGTTCAAGTGAAATGTATGAAATAAAACCTAGAATTTGTTGAAAAAATAAATGTAGTAGGAAATATAAAACCTATACTAAGGTAATGTGTTGAAGTTATTCAACGATAAATGTTTTTAAAGAGATTTGATGGAAACTTGAGTAAGGTAGGGTTTCGGTGATTTCGAGGACGGAATCCTTATAAGGAGGGAAGGATGTGACAACCCGGATTGTCAAAAAATTATTATAATAAGAATTTAATAAATAAAATTCTTATTACGAGATGTTTTGAGTTTGGATATGTGTATATATGTGTTATATATGGTGAAATATATGATGTGGTGTGAATATTGAATATATATATATATATATATATATATATTCATAGGTTGGAGGAATGAGGTTTAGTAGTTAATTTATTTTAACTATTAAAGAAGGAAAACGAAATTGTTTGAAAAGAGAATTAAGTTAATTAAGTTGGAAGTTATATTATTGGATAATATAATTTGATTATTATGCCTTGTTGGCACTATAATTGTTATGAATTAAATTTCATAAATAATGAGCGTAATTCACTTAATTAAAATAGTGAATTAATATAAATATAATTTTTTAAAAAAATATGAAGGTAATATATTACATGTAAGAGTAATACGTTTATGTAATGGCTAAATATATTATATTTAGCCAAGTGAATGTAAATGGGTATGAGAATGAGAAGAACCAATATAATTATAAATAAATATTGGTGTTAGGATTAATGAATAAAATAAATATTCAATGGAAATTAGTATGGAACAATTTATTTAAGTATGATGGTATTAAATATTTTGATTAATATTTATGTAGTGATTAGATGTATAGATTAAATAAATTGTATTGAGACAATTTATGCGAGGAAAGGAATTAAATAATTATATATTATAATTATATAATTCATGTGAGTTAATTAAAATAAAGGGAATAAATATTAACTATTTTAATAGAAATATTCATTCTAATAGAGATGTTTATTTTAGTTACAAAGGTAATTTCATAATTTATAGTATAGTAATTATACATGTTATAATTGCATAATTACTTAATGAGGCTAAATAGTTTAACAATAAAATAAAGGTGTGACAAATGGGCCTTATAATAAGAGAATTATAATAATAAATTAGAAAGGTGTTATTTGATGCTAGCCAAACAAGGTCTTATGACCTTTGGTATTTTAAACAGCTATTTGTATTTTAACTGATGCGTTAAAAATATTATTAAGGCTTTGTCAATTTTATTCACGTAAAAATATTCCTAAGGCTAAGAAGAAGAAGAACAGAGAAGAAGAGAGAGCCTAGAGGAAAAATTGAGAAGATGTTTTGTAAAATCAAAGAAGGAAGATGATTCAACCAAAGTTGCTCTAATCATCTAGATAATCTAAACAAGAATCAAAGGTAATAATCTAGCTTTGAGTTCTTAGTTTTATTTTCTTGAGTATTCCTTGAAAAGTTGGATTTTTACGGTTAATTCGTTAAGGAATTGGTTATAGATGTTAATGGATATGTTTAATATGCTTTATATCATCTAAAAGTGATTTTTAAGAAATCAAATTCATAAAGATGTGTTGGAAGATGAAGAAATTTGGGTTATGGCTTAGTATATATATTTTGGTCTATTTTAAGGCTTAAATTGATGGTTAGATCATGTATAAAACCTTAAATTGATGATGTATTATGATAGTACTCGAAAAAACGAAAACAAACCAAGTTGAACGAGTCAAAACGGATGTAAAACGAATTCGTAGTGATTGAATTAGCTAAATATGTGTAAAATATGAAAAATTAGCATGAATACTAAATTGGAACCCTTAAAAGGAATTGTTAATGTTTTTGAAGTGTTATAATTCTCATATAGACAGGTAGTTCAGTGTTTCACGAATCCATAGAGTCGAAAACGGACTCAATCGGATGTGTATAGCTTGATTTATGAAGATGGGAAGGAGGAAATGGTTATAAAATTCGCCAGAACCACAAACTGGAAAGAAAAATCACTGTAACAGGCTGCCAGGGGCGTAGCTGCGCTGCCCCCAAGGCTATTTGGGGAGCAGCTACGCCGGGAGAAAAATTCAGTCCGGGACTATTTTGACTTCCTGTGGTAAAATGGCCATAACTATTTCATACGGACTCGGATTGAGGTGATTCAAGATGATCCAGAACGAGCACGAGTAGGCCTACAACTTTTGTTCTTTAAGTTGTTCAATTTGAGGTCGTTAGCTAGGGTCAAAATGGTCATGTTTGGGACTGATGTATTTTTAGAGGCAATCGGGGGGCGTCGGGCATACACGTATGCACATGTAATGCTCCCGACCATGTAAAATGATGTTCTAACTTCCATAACATGACTATTAGGTACTATAATGATACTTAGCATTAACCCTTGAGTATTAGACAATTTGGTTGGGCGTGCTAAACGTGCACAAATGCGTGTCATTTGGGCGTTCGAATAAGCAAGTTTGGCGTACGGACGTGCAAGCGTCTCAATGCCGTAACGAGTGTGTATGACCTTGTTTAATATTATGTTTTTATAAGAGTGAAACATTATGGAGTAATGTAACCCAATATAGGAGCATGCAAAACACATGCAAAAGAGGCGAGTTAGGCGTGTGACGTATAAACATCGAAACGCCGTGTAATGTGGTAATACACTTAAATAGTGTATCGATTATAATGAAACGAACATTATTATATATGAAATGTGGTTAATAAGAAACCAATAGGTAGTCCTAGCAGGACTTAAACACTTGAATGAATTACAATCAAATTGAACATTGTGTATAGAAAATAGGAAGGTTTATGAGATGTAGAGTAAAGTTTACGTTATAACTAATATGCATTGCTATGTGACTGATAATTGATGTGCATGATTATATAATTGTGTAGGGCACGTGAAGTGCAGATATCTGTAAGCTGTTAAACTGTTATTGGTAAACAACGATCAAGGCAAGTCTTTCAGTTCCTATTTTCTATGTGAATTTGATGATGAACTGTTTTAAATTATTTTGCAAATAGCATGATATGTTGTATATGTGTCGTAAGCATGAAATGTTAAAGTCAATTTATGACTACATTGATTGATTAAAGAATGTTGATTGAGTAAGGAACTCAATCTTTATATTTGTTATGTGAAGTAAAGCATGTATGCCATGTTACTTTAATTATTTTGAGATGTATGTTGAGCATGTATTTATGTGCTTTGTGATGCATTAAAGCTATTTACATCGGATCGATTGACATAATATATTTATGATTTATATACATAATATTTATATACATATTATAATACATAATTATATAGTATATAATTATGTATTGATTAATATAATTATAATATTATGACTCATAATATAATTATGACTCATATTATATTCGAGTTTTATTCCTCGTTATTCTTACCTTCTTTTTATAATATTTTTAGGACTTAACTCATCCTATACATCTACGTTTGTGAAAGGAATCACCTTTTCGTTATACGTAACTTAACTGCTCATTCTCTAAGGTCATAGCCTAAGGTACTCTTACCTAAGATGTATAACCTATCAGCTTTGATAGTATATATATATATATATATATATATATATCTCGATTGATGTCCGAGTTATTGCTAGAAGTCTGTGCTACTTGATTCAGCTAGACGAATATTGAAAGATGTTCATGAAATTCAAGCGTTCTTTGTCAAACTATACCAAACCAAATTGTTTTGGTGTGGATTAAAATGTTAAGAAGCTGAGGTGAACAACCCTGTAAAAGGGGACATGTTATCGGAGACAATGGTTTCGAAAAGTAACGCATATAGTCGTTACGATGTTATGATGTAATACGTTGTGCACGACGTAGGGGTACGATAGGCTGATTACCTAGAGTACTTGCAGAGAGTGTTTTCAGTCTGTGTGATTGCTAAACATTCTGTTAAAGATGGTTTACAGTGGTGATGCACTATTAAACCTGGAGAATAGTTCAAGGTCTTATGACCCCTCAGCGTGAATTAAAATCTTTTAAATTCCTGTTATTCATATCGCTTCCCAATTATTGAATAATTGTGGAAGATTCTTATTATTCTGAAGGTGAAGGTGGCAAGAATGATATTCCCTAGAAAGAAATAGTTGTGGAACACAACAAGTTAGTGAATAAAATTAACGTAAAATATACTTTGATAGATTGAATGAATGAAGATTAATAAAAATTTCGAGGATGAAATTCTTTGAAGAAGGAGTGAATGTGATAACCCGAATACTTATAAGATAGTGAATTATGAAGTATATGTCTTCGACGAGTAAAGTATATGGTAATGATCCTTAGAAAGGAAATGAACGAGTTAGAGAATATATAATATTTGAAACATAATTGTGTTGAAGGTTATGAAATAAAACCTAGAATTCGTTGAAGAACCGAATGTAGTTGAATATATATATAAAACCTATATTAAGGTAATGCGTTGAAGTTACTCAACGATAAATGTTTTTTAAGAGATTTGATGAAAACCTGAGTAAGGTAGGGTTTCGATGATTCCGAGGACGGAATCCTTATAAGGTGGGAAGGATGTGACAACCCGAATTTTCGAAAATTTATTATTATAAGAATTTAATAAATAAAATTCTTATTACGAGATGTTTTGAGTTTGGATATGAGTATATGATGTGGTGAAGTATATGATGTGGTGTGAATATAGAAGATATATATATATATATATATATATATATATATGTATATATATTCATAGGTTGGAGGAATGAGGTTTAGTAGTTAATTTATTTTAACTATTAAAGAAGGGAAACGAAATTGTTTGAAAAGGGAATTAAGTTAATTAAGTTGGAAGTTATATTATTGAATAATATAATTTGATTATTATGCCTTGTTGGCACTATAATTGTTATGAATTAAATTTCATAAATAATGAGAGTAATTCACTTAATTAAAATAGTGAATTAAAATAAATATAATTTTTTTAATAAAATATGAAGGTAATATATTACATGTAAGAGTAATACGTTTATGTAATGACTTAATATATTATATTTAGCAAAGTGAATGTAAATGGGTATGAGAATGAGAAGAACCAATATAATTATAAATAAATATTGGTGTTAGGATTAATGAATAAAATAAATATTCAATGAAAATTAGTATGGAACAATTTATTTAAGTATGATGGTATTAAATAAATTGATTAATATTTATGTAGTGATTAGATGTATGGATTAAATAAATTGTATTGAGACAATTTATGCGAGGAAAGGAATTAAATAATTATATATTATAATTATATAATTCATGTGAGTTAATTAAAATAAAGGGAATAAATATTAACTATTTTAATAGAAATATTCATTCTAATAGAGATGTTTATTTTAGTTACAAAGGTAATTTCATAATTTATAGTGTAGTAATTATACATGTTATAATTGCATAATTACTTAATGAGGCTAAATAGTTTAACAATAAAATAAAGGTGTGACAAATGGGCCTTATAATAAGAGAATTATAATAATAAATTAGAAAGGTGTTATTTGATGCTAGCCAAACAAGGTCTTCTGACCTTTGGTATTTTAAACAGCTATTTGTATTTTAACTGATGCGTTAAAAATATTATTAAGGCTTTGTCAGTTTTATTCACGTAAAAATATTCCTAAGGCTAAGAAGAAGAAGAACAGAGAAGAAGAGAGAGCCTAGAGGAAAAATTGAGAAGATGTTTTGTAAAATCAAAGAAGGAAGATGATTTAACCAAAGTTGCTCTAATCATCTAGATAATCTAAATAAGAATCAAAGGTACTAATCTAGCTTTGAGTTCTTAGTTTTATTTTCTTGAGTATTCTTTGAAAAGTTGGATTTCTACGATTAATTCGTTAAGGAATTGGTTATAGATGTTAATGGATATGTTTAATATGCTTTATATCATCTAAAAGTGATTTTTAAGAAATCAAATTCATAAAGATGTGTTGGAAGATGAAGAAATTTGGGTTATGGCTTAGTATATGTATTTTAGTCTATTTTAAGACTTAAATTGATGGTTAGATCATGTATATAACCTTAAATTGATGATGTATTATGATAGTACTCGAAAAAACGAAAACAAACCAAGTTAAACGAGTCAAAACGGATGTAAAACAAATTCGTAGTGATTGAAATAGCTAAATATGTGTAAAATACGAAAAATTAGCATGAACACTGAATTGGAACCCTTAAAAGGAATTGTTAATGTTTTTGAAGTGTTATAATTCTCATGTAGATGTGTAGTTCTATGAATTACGAATCCATAGAGTCGAAAACGGACTCAATCGGATGTGTATAGCTTGATTTTTGATGATTGGAAGGAGGAAAGAGTTAAAAAATTCGCCAGAACAACATACTGGAGGAAAATTTTGTGTAGCACGCTGCCAGGGGCGCAGCTGCGCTGCCCCCAAGGCTATTGAGGAAAAATTAGCTCGGGACTATTTTGACCTCCTCTGTTAAAATAGCCATAACGTTTTCATACGAACTCCGATTGAGGCGATTCAAGATGATCCGGAACTAGCACGAGTAGATCTACAACTTTTGTTCTTTACGTTTTTCAATTTGAGATCGTTAGCTAGGGTCAAAATGGTCATTTGTGGGACTGATGTATTTTTGAAGGCAATCGGGGGGCGTCGGGCATGCTCGTAAGCACATGTAAAGGTCCCGACCATGGAAAATGATGTTCTAACTTTCATAACATGACTATTAGGTATTATAATGATACTTAGCATTAACCCTTGAGTATTAGACAATTCGGTTGGGCTTGCTAAGCGTGCAAAAATGCGTGTCGTTTGGGCGTTCGAATAGGCAAGTTTGGCATACGGACGTGCAAGCGTTTCAACGCCGCAACGAGTGTGTATGACCTTGTTTAATATTATGTTTTTAATAGGAATGAAATATTATAGAGTAATGTAACCCAATATAGGAGCATGCAAAACACATGCAAAAGAGGCGAGTTAGGCGTGTGACATATAAACGTCGAAACGTCGTGTACCGTAGTAATACACTTAAATAGTGTCTCTATTCTAATGAAACGAACATTATTATATATGAAATGTGGTTAATATAAAACCAATAGGTAGTCCTAGCAGGACTTAAACACTTGAATGAATTGCAATCAAATTGAACATTGTGTATAGATAATAGGAAGGTTTATGAGATGTAGCGTAAAGTTTACATTACAACTAATATGCTTTGCTATGTGACTAATAGTTGATGTGCATGATTATATAATTGTGTAGGGCACGTGAAGTGCAGATATCTGTAAGCTATTAAACTGTTATTGGTAAACAACGATCAAGGCAAGTCTTTCAGTTCTTATTTTCTACATGAACTTGATGATGAACTGTTTTTAAATTGTTTTGCAAAGTGCATGATATGTTGTAAGCATGAAATGTTAAAGTCAATTTATGACAACATTGATTGATTAAAGAATGTTGATTGAGTAAGGAACTCAATCTTTATATTTGTTATGTGAAGTAAAGCATATATGCCACGTTACTTTAATTATTATGAGATGTATGTTGAGCATGTATTTATGTGCTATGTGATGCATGAAAGCTGTTAGATCTTGCTGAGCTGTCGAGCTCATTCTTGCAAATAATCACTTTTGCAGGTTAAGGATTCAAGATAACGCTATGTGCTACTTGAAAGAAATGAATCAGATGTAATGCATGAAGATTTATATACTTTGGCTGAATTGTTATTATTTTGGACCCTGTTTAAGGTTTCAGATAATGTATTTGATAATGTATGATGGTTAACAGATGTTGAGTTGTAAAGTTTAAATTTTTCCCGATGTATAAGGGTTATTGAACGTGGTTGTAAGTTTTAGTTTATAATAACTCTGACGAAGCGATTCATGAAATAAGGTTGAATCAAAGTTATGTAATGATAAAGGTTGAGATTCAGGGATAATATAGAAGGAATAATATAAAAGTTTTAAATATTCCGTATTTTTAGTGATTGTATCATTGATTTATGATATAAAGTCTGAATAAGGATGTATTGTTAAGTCCTAAAAATATTATAAGAAGAAGGTAAGAATAACGAGTAATAAAACTCGAATAAAATGTTGAACTTTATAAACGAAGTTAGAAATTCTTAAAAGAAGAGTTAATAAATAAACAAGAAGATTCAAAAAAGAATCTTGAAGAGATATGAAGATGAGAATCAAGAGTTACCTAACTCCAATAATAAAGATGACGAATAACGATGAATAGACGAAGTCTATAAGATTAATCATAATGAAGTCATGATATGACATGATGATAGGTAAAGATAAGAATTTTAAAACAAAACGATAATGAGATAAGAAAGAATCATAAGGGAGATGATTATAGAATAAGGTCACAACACAGATGGTCAGTAATGATTGAATAGTTGTAAATGATGAGATACAAGGAAACTGTATCGAGTATAGAGCAAGTTATGAGCAAGATAGAGTTAGGTGGGATTTCAATTGAATAATCATGTGATGGCTGAGTTGTACAAACCTTTGTATGGGCGAGGGTTTGGTGCTTGCATTTTGTTTATCATATTGATAATCATTGGAATGTAGGTGTCGCGCTATCAATGTATATGTGGTGAAAAGGTGATTCTTTTCTCATGTGTATATTTGATAGTTAGAGACTATTAAGATTAGTAAGATGTTATTAGGATTAAGTGCGAGTTCTTAAAACTCATACTTATGGTAAGTTCATGACTCATAATCATATGGTATGTTTGGAACTCCTCAGCGAATGGACGCCTATGGTCTGACTAGGAAGTTCTTAACCTCATATTATTGTGGAAAGTTCCTGACTTCCAAAGTGTGGAAAGTTTGATGAACTATATTGGGAATAGAAAGGTTATGGTGTAGGAAGCATTGATGTTGTTTAAGGTTGATAGAATGATTAAGTAATGATGGAGTAAATATTTAATTGATGGAGAAAGTTTTATATTCTAAATCTCCTAGCTTTGCTAGATTTTATAAATTTATTGACTTCGTGCTGATGTTGCACTTCTGTTTTCTTAAAAAAAAAATATTGGATCAAATGATGGAACCAATGATTTTTTTAAAAAATTAGTGCTATTATTCACATGTCTATGCTAATTGCTTCAGCTAGACAAAAATAATTTTAAATTTTCAAAATGTATTTTATGTGTTCTATGCATCATTTGATATGGTGTAAAGACAATAATCGAGGAAGTTATCAATGTTGTTAAACCTAGTGTTGGTTGTGATCGTATGATCATCAGCCCACTATGGTATGATGTAGTATAACGACGTCATGTAATGACGAAATCCTCAACGTACCATTATTACGGTACAGTATCAGGGTATTATGAAAAGATTCATTTATTTTTAGTTTCCTTAAACTATAAAAAGAACAAGGGATTTATTTACTTTTAGTTTCTTTAAATGAAAAAAATATATATTTTGAGTTGGTTAAAGATATATATATTTATATATCTCGATTGATGTCCGAGTTATTACATATAAATGTAATATGTTAATGTAATTTGATTGAGAATTTCATAAATAGTTAAGATAATTATCGAGTAAAATAAATATTTTAGTTGAGATATTTATTAAATAAAGTAAATATTTGATAGAAATTATTATGGAATAATTTATTCATGTATGATGAAATTAAGTAAATTGATGATGAATAATTTTATAATCGGTGCGTATTTTATTACGCTAATGGAATGACAATGCTCTAATTTAATTAAATAATTAAATTAGAGGATGAATGATTTATTAAATTTATTATGTTGATAAGGAGTGATTTAATAAATTAAGTGATTAATAAACCCAATGTAACTTAATATGAAATTATAAGATTGGTTTGGTTATGTGTGACAAATGTTCCATATAATAGAGGAATATTAAAATAAATTAAAAAGGGATTTTGAGTTCTAGCCAAACATGGCCTAGAGACCTATTGTATTTTCTAACTGCTGAGACTCTTGGTTTGTGTAACTGAGGGCTAAGTGAATATACGTAATTTATTTTTCTAAGGTTAAGAACACAGAAGAGAGGAATAGAGAAATTGAGAGATTTCTCTGTAAATTGAGAAGAAAATTTTGAGAATCAAAGAAGAGGAAGAACATTAATCAAGCATCTCTAATCATCTAGCTAATCAAAGGTAAACAATCTAGTTTAAATTTCGAGTTCTTAGTTTTATTTTCTAAATTCTCTGTAATTGAAGTTCTATGGTTAATTTATTGAGAAATTAGTTTTATGTGTATTGGGATTACATAATCTATTATATGTTGTCTATAGATGATTTTTGAAGTTTCAAATTCATGAAAGCATGTTTGAAAGTGAAGAATTGGAGTTTTAGTTTTTATATATATTACATGGTCTATTTTGGAGTCAAAATTAGTTTTAAATTCATACTATAAACTGTAAATTGATGATGGATGTTATTAATACGTTGAAATACAAAAACAACGGAAGTTAAACGGATCGATTTGGTTGAATAACGAATTCGTGGTGAATGAATTCGCTAAATATGTGTAAAACATAAAAAAGTAGCATGAACACTAAATTGGAACGCGTATAAGGAATTGTTAATGTTTTTGAAGTGTTATAATTATCATATAGACGGGTAGTTCAGTGTTTCACGAATCCATAAAGTCGAAAACGGACTCAATCGGATGTGTATAGCTTGATTTAAGAAGATGGGAAGGAGGAAAGGGTTAGAAAATTCTCCAGAACCACAAACTGGAAAGAAAAATCACGTAACATGCTGCCAGGGGCCCCAAGGCTATTTTGGGCGCAGCTACGTCGGGAGGAAAATTCAGTCCGGGACTGTTTTGACCTCCTGTGGTAAAATGGCCATAACTTTTTCATACGGACTCGGATTGAGGTGATTCAAGATGATCCAGAACGAGCATGAGTAAACCTACAACTTTTGTTCTTTAAGTTTTTCAATTTGAGGTCGTTAGCTAGGGTCAAAGACGCTGAGGGGTCATAAGACCTTGAACTATTCTCCAGGTTTAATAGTGCATCACCACTGTAAACCATCTTTAACAGAATGTTTAGCAATCACACAGACTGAAAACACTCTCTGCAAGTACTCTAGGTGATTAGCCTATCGTACCCCTACGTCGTGCACAATGTATTACATCATAACATCGTAACGACTATATGCGTTACTTTTCGGAACCATTGTCTCCGATAACATCTCCCCTTTTACAGGGTTGTTCACCTCAGCTTCTTAACATTTGAATCCACACCAAAATAATTTGGTTTGGTATAGTTTGACAAAAACGCTTGAATTTCATGAACATCTTCCAATATTCGTCTAGCTGAATCAAGTAGCATAGACTTCTAGCAATAACTCGGACATCAATCGATATATATATATATATATATATATATATATATACACATCTTTAACCAACTCAATTTTTTTTCATTTAAAGAAACTAAAAGTAAATAAATCCCCTGTTTTTTTATAGTTTAAGGAGACTAAAAATAAATGAATATTTCATAATATCCTGATACCGTACCATAATAATGGTACGTTGAGGATTTTGTCATTACATGACGTCGTCATACTACATCATACCATAGTGGGCTGATGATCATACGATCACTAAAAATACAGAATATTTAAAACTTTTATATTTTTCCTTCTTTAATATCCCTGAATCTCAACCTATATAATTACATAACTTTGATTCAACTTTATATCATGAATCGCATCGTCAGAGTTATTATAAACTAAAACTTATAACCACGTTCAATAACCCTTATACATCATGTAAAATTTAAACTTTACATCTCAACATTTGTTAACCATCATACATTATCAAATACATTATCTGAAACCTTAAACAGGGTCCAAAATAATAACAATTCAGCCAAAGTATATGAATCTTCATGCATTACATCTGATTCATTTCTTTCAAGTAGCACATATAGTTACCCTGAATCCTTAACCTACAAAAGTGATTATTTGCAAGAATGAGCTCGACAGCTCAGCAAGATCTAACAGCTTTCATGCATCACATAGCACATAGATACATGCTCAACATACATCTCATAATAATTAAAGTAACATGGCATACATGCTTTACTTCACATAACAAATATAAAGATTGAGTTCCTTACTCAATCAACATACTTTAATCAATCAATGTAGTCATAAATTGACTTTAATATTTCATGCTTACAACATATATACAACATATCATGCTTTTTGCAAAACAATTTAAAAATAGTTCATCATCAAGTTCACGTAGAAAATAAGAACTGAAAGACTTGCCTTGATCGTTGTTTACCAATAACAGTTTAACAGCTTACAGATATCTGCACTTCACGCGCCCTACACAATTATATAATCATGCACATCAATTATCAGTCACATAGCAATGCATATTAGTTATAACGTAAACTTTACTCTACATCTCATAACCCTTCCTATTATCAATACACAATGTTCAATTTGATTGTGTTAACTATCGACTTATATTTCACTATAATTCTTTTTCGTAATATTCAAAATTCATTCAAGTGTTTAAGTCCTGCTCGGACTACCTATTGGTTTTATATTAACCATATTTCATATATTATAATATTCATTTCATTAGAATCGAAACACTATTTAAGTGTATTACCACATTACACGGCGTTTCGACGTTTATACGTCACACGCCTAACTCGCCTCTTTTGCATGTGCTTTGCATGCTCCTATATTGGGTTACATTACTCTATAATGTTTCATTCTTATTAAAAACATAATATTAAACAAGGTCATACACACTCGTTATGGCATTGAGACGCTTGCACGTTCGTACGCCAAACTTGCCTATTCGAACGCCCAAACGACACACATTTGTGCACGTTTAGCACGCCCAACCAAATTGTCTAATACTCAAGGGTTAATGCTAAGTATCATTATAGTATCTAATAGTCATGTTATGGAAGTTAGAACATCATTTTACATGGTCGGGAGCATTACATGTGCATACGTGCATGCCCGACGCCCCCCGATTGCCTCCAAAAATAAATCAGTCCCAAACATGACCATTTTGACCCTAGCTAACGACCTCAAATTGACAAACTTAAAGAACGAAAGTTGTAGGTATACGCGTGCTCGTTCTGGATCATCTTGAATCACCTCAATCCGAGTCCGTATGAAACAGTTATGGCCATTTTACCACAGGAGATCAAAACAGTCCCGGACTGAATTTTCCTCCCGGCGCAGCTGCGCCCCAAATAGCGTTGGGGGCAGAGCAAGCTGCGCCCCTGGCAGCCTGTTACGTGATTTCTCTTTCCAGTTTGTGGTTCTGGCGAATTTTCTAACCCTTTCCTCCTTCCCATCTTCATAAATCAAGCTATACACATCCGATTGAGTCCGTTTTCGACTCTATGGATTCGTGAAACACTGAACTACCCGTCTATATGAGAATTATAACACTTCAAAAACATTAACAATTCCTTTTAAGGGTTGCAATTCAGTATTCATGCTAATTTTTTATATTTTACACATATTTAGCTAATTCAATCACTACGAATTCGTTTTACATCCGTTTTGACTCGTTCAACTTGGTTTGTTTTCGTTTTTTCGAGTACTATCATAATACATCATCAATTTAAGCCTTAAAATAGACCAAAATATATATACTAAGCCATAACCCAAATTTCTTCATCTTCCAACACATCTTTATGAATTTGATTTCTTAAAAATCACTTTTAGATGATATAAAGCATATTAAACATATCCATTAACATCTATAACCAATTCCTTAACGAATTAACCATAGAAATCCAACTTTTCAAGGAATACTCAAGAAAATAAAACTAAGAACTCAAAGCTAGATTATTACCTTTGATTCTTGTTTAGATTATCTAGATGATTAGAGCAACTTTGGTTGAATCATCTTCCTTCTTTGATTTTAAAAAACATCTTCTCAATTTTTTCTCTAGGCTCTCTCTTCTTCTCTGTTCTTCTTCTTCTTAGCCTTAGGAATATTTTTACGTGAATAAAACTGACAAAGCCTTAATAATATTTTTAACGCATCAGTTAAAATACAAATAGCTGTTTAAAATACCAAAGGTCATAAGACCTTGTTTGGCTAGCATCAAATAACACCTTTCTAATTTATTATTATAATTCTCTTATTATAAGGCCCATTTGTCACACCTTTATTTTATTGTTAAACTATTTAGTCTCATTAAGTAATTATGCAATTATAACATGTATAATTACTACACTATAAATTATGAAATTACCTTTGTAACTAAAATAAACATCTCTATTAGAATGAATATTTCTATTAAAATAGTTAATATTTATTCCCTTTATTTTAATTAACTCACATGAATTATATAATTATAATATATAATTATTTAATTCCTTTCCTCGCATAAATTGTCTCAATACAATTTATTTAATCCATACATCTAATCACTACATAAATATTAATCAATTTATTTAATACCATCATACTTAAATAAATTGTTCCATACTAATTTCCCTTGAATATTTATTTTATTCATTAATCCTAACACCAATATTTATTTATAATTATATTGGTTCTTCTCATTCTCATACCCATTTACATTCACTTGGCTAAATATAATATATTAAGTCATTACATAAACGTATTACTCTTACATGTAATATATTACCTTCATATTTTATTAAAAAATTATATTTATATTAATTCACTATTTTAATTAAGTGAATTACTTTCATTATTTATGAAATTTAATTCATAACAATTATAGTGCCAACAAGGCATAATAATCAAATTATATTATTCAATAATATAACTTCCAACTTAATTAACTTAATTCTCTTTTCAAACAATTTCGTTTTCCTTCTTTAATAATTAAAATAAATTAACTACTAAACCTCATTCCTCCAACCTATGAATATATATATATATATATATATATATATATATATATATATTTTCTATATTCACACCACATCATATACTTCACCACATATAACACATATATACACATATCCAAACTCAAAACATCTCGTAATAAGAATTTTATTTATTAAATTCTTATTATAATAATTTTTTGAAAATCCGGGTTGTCACATCCTTCCCTCCTTATAAGGATTCCGTCCTCGGAATCACCGAAACCCTACCTTACTCAGGTTTCCATCAAATCTCTTTAAAAACATTTATCGTTGAATAACTTCAACACATTACCTTAGTATAGGTTTTATATTTCCTACTACACTCATTTTTTCAACAAATTCTAAGTTTTATTTCATACCTTTCACTTGAACTCAATTATATTTTGAGTATTATATATTCTTTAATCCGTTCATTTTTTTTCCAAGGATTATTACCATATACCTTACTCATCGAGACACTATTTAAGTGTATTACCACATTACACGGCGTTTCGACGTTTATACGTCACACGCCAAACTCGCCTCTTTTGCATGTGTTTTGCATGCTCCTATATTGGATTACATTACTCCATAATATTTCACTCTTGTAAAAACATTATATTAAACAAGGTCATACACACTCGTTACGGCATTGAGACGCTTGCACGTCCGTACGCCAAACTTGCCTGTTCGAACGCCCAAATAACACGCATTTGTGCACGCTTAGCACGCCCAACCAAATTGTCTAATACTTAAGGGTTAATGCTTTGTATCATTATAGTACCTAATAGTCATGTTATAGAAGTTAGAACATCATTTTACATGGTCGGGAGCATTACATGTGCATACGTGCATGCCCGACACCCCCCGATTGCCTCCAAAAATACATCAGTCCCAAACATGACCATTTTGACCCTAGCTAACGACCTCAAATTGATAAACATAAAGAACGAAAGTTGTAGGTCTACTCGTGCTCGTTCCGGATCTTCTTGAATCACCTCAATCCGAGTCAGTATGAAAATGTTATGTCCATTTTACCACAGGAGGTCAAAACAGTCCCGGACTGAATTTTCCTCCCGACGCAGCTACTTCCAAAATAGCCTTGGGGGTAGCGCAGCTGCGCCCCTGGCAGCCTGTTACGTGATTTTTCTTTCCAATTTGTGGTTCTGGCGAATTTTCTAAAAATACATTAGTCTCAAAAATAACCATTTTGACCCTAGCTAACGACCTCAAATTAAAAAACTTTAAAAAACGAAAGTTGTAGGTCTACTCGTGCTCGTTCTGGATCATTTTGAATCACCTCAATCCTGAGTCCGTATGAAAAAGTTATGGCCATTTTACCACAGGAGGTCAAAACAGTCCTGGACTGAATTTTCCTCCCGGCGCAGCTGCGCCCCAAATAGCCTTGCGCTGCGCCCCTGGCAGCCTGTTACGTGATTTTTCTTTCCAGTTTGTGGTTCTGGAGAATTTTCTAACCCTTTCCTCCTTCCCATCTTCATAAATCAAGCTATACACATCCGATTGAATCTATTTTCGACTCTATGGATTCGTGAAACACTGAACTACCAGTCTATATGATAATTATAACACTTAAAAAACATTAACAATTCCTTATACGCGTTCTAATTTCGTGTTCATGCTACTTTTTCATATTTTACACATATTTAGCGAATTCATTCACCACGGATTCGTTATTCAACCAAATTGATCCGTTTAACTTCCGTTGTTTTTGTATTTCAACGTATTAACAACATCCATCATCAATTTACAGTTTATAGTATAAATTTAAAACCAATTTTGACTCCAAAACAGACTATGTAATATATATAAAAACTAAAACTCCAATTCTTCACTTTCAAACATGCTTTCACGAATTTGATACTTCAAAAATCATCTATAGACAACATATAATAGATTATGTAATCCCAATACACATAAAACTAATTTCTCAACAAATTAACCATAGAACTTCAATTACAGAGAATTTAGAAAACAAAACTAAGAACTCAAAATTTAAACTAGATTGTTTACCTCTGATTAGCTAGATGATTAGAGAAGCTTGATTAATCTTCTTCCTCTTCTTTGATTCTCAAAATTTTCTTCTCAATTTATAGAGAATTCTCTTAATTTCTCTATTCCTCTCTTCTGTGTTCTTAACCTTAGAAAAATAAATTACGTATATTCACTTAGCCCTCAGTTACACAAACCAAGAGTCTCAGCAGTTAGAAAATACAAAGGGTCTCTAGGCCATGTTTGGCTAGAACTCAAAATCCCTTTTTAATTTATTTTAATATTCCTCTATTATATGGTACATTTGTCACACATAACCAAACCAATCTTATAATTTCATATTAATCCATACATATAATAATCATTATAATAACCATATGTGTAAACCATTTGATATGGTGTAGAGACAATAATCGAAGGAGTTATCAATGCAGTTAAACCTAGTGCTGGATGTGATCGTATGATCATCAGCCCACTATGGTATGATGTAGTAAAACGACGTCATGTAATGACGAAATCCTTAACGTACCATTATTACGGTACGGTATCCGGATATTATGAAAAGATTCATTTATTTTTTGTTTCCTTAAACTATAAAAAGAACAGGGGATTTAATTACTTTTAGTTTCTGTAAATGAAATTTTTTTGTTTTTTTGAGTTGGTTAAAGATATATATATATATATATATATATCTCGATTGATGTCCGAGTTATTGTTAGAAGTCTATGCTACTTGATTCAGCTAGACGAATATTGGAAGATGTTCATGAAATTCAAGCGTTCTTTGTCAAACTATACCAAACCAAATTATTTTGGTGTGGATTCAAATGTTAAGAAGCTGAGGTGAACAACCCTGTAAAAGGGGACATGTTATCGGAGACAATGGTTCCGAAAGTAACACATATAGTCGTTACGATGTTAAGATGTAATACGTTGTGCACGACGTAGGGGTACGATAGGCTGATCACCTAGAGTACTTGCAGAGAGTGTTTTCAGTCTGTGTGATTGCTAAACATTCTGTTAAAGATGGTTTACAGTGGTGATGAACTATTAAACCTGGAGAAGAGTTCAAGGTCTTATGACCCCTCAGCATGAATTGAAATCTTTTAAATTCCTGTTATTCATATCGCTTCCCAATTATTGAGCAATTGTGGAAGATCCTTATTATTCTGAAGGTGCAGGTGGCAAGAATGATATTCCCTAGAAAGAAATAGTTGTAGAACACAACAAGTTAGTGAATAAGATTAACTTAAAATCTACTTTGATAGATTGAATGAATAAAGATAAATGAAAATTTCGAGGACGAAATTCTTAGAAGAAGGGGTGAATGTGATAACCCGAACACTTATAAGATAGTGAATTATAAAGTATATGAATTCGATGAGTAAGGTATATGGTAATAATCCTTCGAAAGAAAATGAACGGATTAAAGAATATTTAATACTCAAAATATAATTGAGTTTAAGTGAAAGGTATGAAATAAAACCTACAATTTGTTGAAGAACTGAATGTAGTAGAATATATATATATAACCTATATTAAGGTAATGTATTGAAGTTATTCAACGATAAATATTTTTTAAGAGATTTGATGAAAACCTGAGTAAGGTAGGGTTTCGATGATTCCGAGGACGGAATCCTTATAAGGAGGGAAGGATGTGACAACCCGAAGTTTTGAAAATTTATTATTATAAGAATTTAATAAATAAAATTCTTATTACGAGATGTTTTGAGTTTGGATATGAGTATATAATGTGGTGAAGTATATGATGTGGTGTGAATATAGAAGATATATATATATATATATATATATATATTCATAGGTTGGAGGAATGAGGTTTAGTAGTTAATTTATTTTAACTATTAAAGAAGGGAAACGAAATTGTTTGAAAAGGAAATTAAGTTAATTAAGTTGGAAGTTATATTATTGAATAATATAATTTGATTATTATGCCTTGTTGGCACTATAATTGTTATGAATTAAATTTCATAAATAATGAGAGTAATTTACTTAATTAAAATAGTGAATTAATGTAAATATATTTATTTTAATAAAATAAGAGGGTAATGTGTTACATATAAATGTAATATGTTAATGTAATTTGATTGAGAATTTCGTAAATAGTTAAGATAATTATCGAGTAAAATAAATATTTTAGTTGAGATATTTATTAAATAAAGTAAATATTTGATGGAAATTATTATGGAATAATTTATTCATGTATGATGATATTAAGTAAATTGATGATGAATAATTTTATAATCGGTGCGTATTTTATTACGCTAAGGGAATGACAATGCTCTAATTTAATTAAATAATTAAATTAGAGGATGAATGATTTATTAAATAAATTTATTATGTTGATAAGGAGTGATTTAATAAATTAAGTGATTAATAAACCCAATGTAACTTAATATGAAATTATAAGATTGGTTTGGTTATGTGTGACAAATGTACCATATAATAGAGGAATAGTAAAATAAATTAAAAAGGGATTTTGAGTTCTAGCCAAACATGGCCTAGAGACCTTTTGTATTTTCTAACTGCTGAGACTCTTGGTTTGTGTAACTGAGGGCTAAGTGAATATACGTAATTTATTTTTCTAAGGTTAAGAACACAGAAGAGAGGAATAGAGAAATTGAGAGAATTCCCTGTAAATTGAGAAGAAAATTTTGAGAATCAAAGAAGTGGAAGAAGATTAATCAAGCTTCTCTAATCATCTAGCTAATCAAAGGTAAACAATCTAGTTTAAATTTTGAGTTCTTAGTTTTGTTTTCTAAATTCTCTGTAATTGAAGTTCTATGGTTAATTTGTTGAGAAATTAGTTTTATGTGTATTGGGATTACATAATCTATTATATGTTGTCTATAGATGATTTTTGAAGTATCAAATTCATGAAAACATGTTTGAAAGTGAAGAATTGGAGTTTTGGTTTTTATATATATTAAAGGGTCTGTTTTGGAGTCAAAATTGGTTTTGAATTCATACTATAAACTGTAAATTGATGATGGATGTTGTTAATATGTTGGAATACAAAAACAACGGAAGTTAAACGGATCAATTTGGTTGAATAACGAATCCGTGATGAATGAATTCGCTAAATATGTGTAAAACATAAAAAAGTAGCATGAACACTAAATTAGAACGCTTATAAGGAATTGTTAATGTTTTTGAAGTTTTATAATTATCATATAGATGAGTAGTTCAGCGTTTCAAGAATCCATAGAGTCGAAAACGGACTCAATCGGATGTGTATAGCTTGATTTATGAAGATTGGAAGGAGGAAAGAGTTAAAAAATTCGCCAGAACAACAAACTGGAGAAGAAAATTGCGTTACAGGCTGCCAGTGGCGCAGCTGCGCTGCCCCGAAGGGTGTTTGGGGGGCAGCTGTAGCCGGGAGGAAAAGCCAGTCCGGGACTGTTTTGACCTCCTGTGGTAAAACGGCCATAACGTTTTCATACGAACTCGGATTTAGGTGATTCAAGATGATCCGGAACGACCACGAGTAGACCTACAACTTTTGTTCTTTACGTTATTCAATTTGAGGTAGTTAGCTAAGGTCAAAATGGTCATTTGTGAGATTGATGTGTTTTTGGAGGCAATCGGGGGGCGTCAGGCATGCACGTAAGCACATGTAATGCTCCCGACCATGTAAAATGATGTTCTAACTTCCATAACATGACTATTAGGTATTATAATGATACTTAACATTAACCCTTGAGTATTAGACAATTCGGTTGGGCGTGCTAAGCGTGCGCAAATGCGTGTCGTTTGGGCGTTCGAATATGCAAGTTCGGCGTACGGACGTGCAAGCGTCTCAACGCCGTTACGAGTGTGTATGACATTGTTTAATATTATGTTTTTATAAGAGTGAAACATTATGGTGTAATGTAACCCAATATAGGAGCATGCAAAACACATGCAAAAGAGGCGAGTTAGGCGTGTAACATATAAACGTCAAAACGTCGTGTAACGTAGTAATACACTTAAATAGTGTCTCAATTCTAATGAAACGAACATTATTATATATGAAATGTGGTTAATATAAAACCAATAGGTAGTCCTAGCAGGACTTAAACACTTGAATGAATTGCAATCAAATTGAACATTGTGTATAGATAATAGGAAGGTTTATGAGATGTAGAGTAAAATTTACATTACAACTAATATGCTTTGCTATGTGACTAATAGTTGATGTGCATGATTATATAATTGTGTAGGGCACGTGAAGTGCAGATATCTGTAAGCTATTAAACTGTTATTGGTAAACAACGATCAAGGCAAGTCTTTCAGTTCCTATTTTCTACGTGAACTTGATGATGAACTATTTTAAATTGTTTTGTAAAGAGCATGATATGTTGTATATATGTTGTAATCATGAAATGTTAAAGTCAATTTATGACTACATTGATTGATTTAAGAATGTTGATTGAGTAAGGAACTCAATCTTTATATTTGTTATGTGAAGTAAAGCATGTATGCCATGTTACTTTAATTATTATGAGATGTATGTTAAGCATGTATTTATGTGCTATGTGATGCATGAAAGCTGTTAGATCTTGCTGAGCTGTGGAGCTCATTCTTGTAAATTATCACTTTTGCAGGTTAAGGATTCAAGGTAACGCTATGTGCTACTTGAAAGAAATGAATCAGATGTAATGCATGAAGATTTATATACTTTGGCTGAATTGTTATTATTTTGGACCCTGTTTAAGGTTTCAGATAATGTATTTGATAATGTATGATGGTTAATAGATGTTATGTTGTAAAGTTTAAATTTTACCCGATGTATAAGGGTTATTGAACGTGGTTGTAAGTTTTAGTTTATACTAACTCTGACGAAGCGATTCATGAAATAAAGTTGAATCAAAGTTATGTAATGATAAAGGTTGAGATTCAGGGAAATAAAGACGGAATAATATAAAAGTTTTAAATATTCCGTATTTTTAGTGATTGTATCATTGATTAATGGTGTAAAGGATGTATTGTTAACGACCGATGTCGAGAGTTGTATTGTATGAATGTCATAAATTGACTTTAACATTTCATGCTTACGACACATATACAACATATCATGCTATTTGCAAAATAATTTAAAACAGTTCGTCATCAAATTCACGTAGAAAATAGGAACTGAAAGACTTGCCTTGATCATGCACATCAATTATCAGTCACATAGCAATGCATATTAGTTATAACGTAAACTTTACTCTACATCTCATAACCCTTCATATTATCAATACACAATGTTTAATTTGATTGTGTTAACTATCGACTTATATTTCACTATAATTCTTTTTCGTAATATTCGAAATTCATTCAAGTGTTTAAGTCCTGTTAGGACTACCTATTGGTTTTATATTAACCACATTTCATATATTATAATATTCGTTTCATTATAATCGAAACACTATTTAAGTGTATTACCACATTACACGGCGTTTCGACGTTTATACGTCACACGCCTAACTCGCCTCTTTTGCATGTGCTTTGCATGCTCCTATATTGGGTTACATTACTCTATAATATTTCATTCTTATTAAAAACATAATATTAAACAAGGTCATACACACTCGTTATGGCATTGAGACGCTTGCACGTTCGTACGCCAAACTTGCCTATTCAAAAGCCCAAACGACACGCATTTGTGCACACTTAGCACGCCCAACCAAATTGTTTAATACTCACAGGTTAATGTTAAGTATCATTATAATACCTAATAGTCATGTTATGGAAGTTAGAACATCATTTTACATGGTCGGGAGCATTACATGTGCATACGTGCATGCCCGACGCCCCCCGATTGCCTCCAAAACACATCAGTCCTACAAATGACCATTTTGACCCTAGATAATGAACTCAAATTGAACAACCTAAAGAACAAAAGTTGTAGGTCTACTCGTGCTTGTTCCGGATCATCTTGAATCACCTCAATCCGAGTCCGTATGAAAAAGTTATGGCCGTTTTACCACAGGATGTCAAAACAGTCCCGGACTGACTTTTCCTCCCGGCGCAGCTGCGCCCCAAATAGCCTTGGGGGCAGCGCAGCTGCGCCCCTGGCAGCGTGCTACGCGAATTTTTTTTCCAGTTTGTGGTTCTGGTGAATTTTCTAACCCTTTCCTCCTTCCAATCATCATAAATCAAGCTATACACATCCGATTGAGTCCGTTTTCGACTCTATGGATTCGTGAAACACTGAACTACTCATCTATATGATAATTATAAAACTTCAAAAACATTAACAATTCTTTTTTAAGGCTACAATTCAGTGTTCATGCTAATTTTTCATGTTTTACACATATTTAGCGAATTCAATCACTACGAATTCGTTTTACATTCGTTTTGACTCGTTCAACTTGGGTTGTTTTTGCTTTTTCGAGTACTATCATAATACATCATCAATTTCAGATTTCTATCAAGAATTTATCATCAATTTTAGCTTCTAAGTAGACAAATATATATTTTTTAACTAAAACTCTCAACTTCATCTTTCAATACATTCTTACGAACTTGATCATTATCCAACAACTTTTAGATGATATAGAACGGATTAAACATAACCATTAACATATATAACTAATTTCTTAACAAATTAAACATAGAAATCCAATTTCTCAATGAAAACTCAAGAGAATGAAAAAATAGATTAATACCTTTTGATTCTTCTAAACCCTGTCTAGATGAATTGAAAAACTTTATTTCTTTTGATTTTTTTAGCATCTCTTCTTCTCCAATTTCACAGAGAACTTCTATTCTCTCTCATTCTTTCCTCTGTTTCTCCCTTTCTCTTTTCTTCTTTCAGTTTAGGCTTAGAAACAAAACTCGTAACTCATATAACTGATAATATAATACATATATTACTAATACTTATATTAACTAATCTTATTCAGTTAATTTCCTTTCCGTAATAACTTCATTTAATTTCTTCAATAGTTAAATTAACTATTAAACCTCATCATCCCAATATATGAATATATATATATATATATATATATATATATATATTTACTTACACGTAAAACACGTCATAATAAGAATTTCATTCATTAAATTCTTATTTTAAGAATTTCTGAAAATCCGGGTTGTCACATCCTTCCCTCCTTATAAGGATTTCGTCATCGGAATCACCGAAACCCTACCTTACTCAGGTTTCCATCAAATCTCTTTAAAAATATTTATCGTTGAATAACTTCAACACATTACCTTAGTATAGGTTTTATATTTCCTACTACATTCATTTCTTCAACAAATTCTAGGTTTTATTTCATACATTTCACTTGAACTCAATTATATTTTGAGTATCATATATTCTTTAATCCGTTCAGTTTCTTTCCAAGGATTATTACCATATACCTTACTCATCGAATTCATATACTTCATAATTCACTATCTTATAAGTGTTCGGGTTATCACATTCACCCATTCTTCTAAGAATTTTGTTCTCAAAATTTTCATTAATCTTCATTCGTTCAATCTATCGAAATAGATTCTACGTTAATCTTTATTCACTGGATTAAAGAGTTCTACAACTACTTCTTTCTAAGGAATATCATTCTTGCCACCTTCACCTTCAGAATAATAAAAATCTTCTACAATTGCTCAATAATTGAGAAGCAATATGAATAACAGGAATTTAAAAGATTTTAATTCACGCTGAGGGGTTATAAGACCTTAAACTCTTCTCCAGGTTTAATAGTGCATCACCACTGTAAACCATCTTTAATAGAATGTTTAGCAATCACACAGACTGAAAACACTCTCTGCAAGTACTCTAGGTGATTAGCCTATCGTACCCATACGCCGTGCACAATGTATTACATCTTAACATCGTAACGACTATATGCGTTACTCTCGGAACTATTGTCTCTGATAACATGTCCCCTTTTACAAGGTTGTTCACCTCAGCTTCTTAACATTTGAATCCTCACCAAAACAATTTGGTTTGGTATAGTTTGACAAAAAACGCTTAAATTTCATGAACATCTTTCAATATTCGTCTAGCTGAATCAAGTAGCATAGACTTCTAGCAATAACTCGGACATCAATCGAGATATATATATATATATATATATATATACATCTTTAACCAACTCAATTTTTTTTTCCATTTAAAGAAACTAAAAGTAAATAAATCCCCTGTTCTTTTTATAATTTAAGAAAACTAAAAATAAATAAATCTTTTCATAATATCCTGATACCGTCCGTAATAATAGTACGTTGAGGATTTCGTCATTACATGACGTCGTTATACTACATCATACCATAGTGGGCTGATGATCATACGATCACATCCAACACTAGGTTTAACTGCATTGATAACTTCCTCGATTATTGTCTCTACACCATATCAAATGATGCATAGAACACATAAAATACATTTTAAAAATTTAAAATTATTTTTGTCTAGCTGAAGCAATTAGCATAGACATTAGAATAATAGCACTATTTGTAAAAAAAAATCATTGGTTTCATCATTTGATCCAATGTTTTTTTTAAGAAAATAGAACTGCAACATCAGCACGAAGTCAATAAATTTCGAAAATCTAGCAAAGCTAGGAGATTTAGAATATGAAACTTTCTCTATCAATTAAATCTTTACTCCATCATTACTTAATCATTCTATCAACCTTAAACAACATCAATGCTTCCTACACCATAACCTTTCTATTCCCAGTATAGTTCATCAAACTTTTAACACTTTGGAAGTCAGGAACTTTCCACAATAATATGAGTTTAAGAACTTCCTAGTCAGACCATAGGCGTCCATTCGCTGAGGAGTTCCAAACATACCATATGATTATGAGTCATGAACTTACCATAAGCATGAGTTTTAAGAACTCGCACTTAATCCTAATAACATCTTACTAATCTTAATCCTAATATCAAATATACACATGAGAAAAGAATCACCTTTTCACCACATATACATTGATAGCGCGACATCAACATTCCAATGATTATCAATGTGATAAACTAAGTTCAAGCTCAAAACCCTCGCCCATACAAAGGTTTGTACAACTCAGCCATCAAATGAATCTTCAATTGAAATTCCACCTAACTCTATCTTGCTCATAATTTGCTCTTTACTCGATACGAATTTTCCGCATCTCATCATTTATAACTCCTCGTGAGTTAACCTCGTACTATATCATAGTACATTCTCGTTATAGCATCAAACTATAACCATTCAATCATTACTGACCATCTGCCTTTCAACTTTAAAAGATCACTTCATGACCTTATTCTATAATCATCTCCCATATGATTCTTTCTTATCTCATTATCGTTTTGTTTTAAAACTTCTTATCTTTTTCTTTCATCATGTTATATCATGACTTCCTTTACGCTTTCAATATTATAAACTTTGTCTATTCATCGTTATTCGACATCTTTATTATTGGAGTTAGGTAACTCCTAATTCTCATCTTCATATCTCTTCAAGATTCTTCTTTGAATCTTCTGGTTTATTTATTAACTCTTCTTTTAAGAATTTCTAACTTCGTTCATAAATTTTAACATTTTATTCGAGTTTTATTCCTCGTTATTCTTACCTTCTTCTTATAATATTTTTAGGACTTAACTCATCGTATACATCTACGTATGTGAAAGGAATCACCTTTTCGTTATACGTAACTTAACTTCTCATTCTCTAAGGTTATACACCTTAGGTAAGAGTACCTTAGGCTATGACCTTAGAGAATGAGAAGTTAAGTTACGTATAACGAAAAGGTGATTCTTTTCATATACGTAGATGTATTGGATGAGTTAAGTCCTAGAAATATTATAAGAAGAAGGTAAGAATAACGAGGAATAAAACTCGAATAAAATGTTGAACTTTATGAACGAAGTTAGAAATTCTTAAAAGAAGAGTTAATAAATAAACAATAAGATTCAAAGAAGAATCTTGAAGAGATATGAAGATGAGAATCAGGAGTTATCTAACTCCAATAATAAAATGTCGAATAACGATGAATAGACAAAGTTTATAATATTGAAAGCGTAAAGGAAGTCATGATATAACATGATGAAAGAAAAAGATAAGAAGTTTTAAAACAAAACGATAATGAGATAAGAAAGAATCATATGGGAGATGATTATAGAATAAGGTCATGAAGTGATCTTTTAAAGTTGAAAGACAGATGGTCAGTAATGATTGAATGGTTATAGTTTGATGCTATAACGAGAATGTACTATGATATAGTACGAGGTTAACTCACGAGGAGTTATAAATGATGAGATGCGGAAAATTTGTATCGAGTAAAAAGCAAGTTATGAGCAGGATAGAGTTAGGTGGGATTTCAATTGAAGAATCATGTGATGGCTGAGTTGTACAAACCTTTGTATGGGCGAAGGTTTTGTGCTTGCACTTAGTTTATCACATTGATAATCATTAGAATGTTGGTGTCGCGCTCTCAATGTATATGTGGTGAAAAGGTGATTCTTTTCTCATGTGTATATTTGATAGTTAGAGACTATTAAGATTAGTAAGATGCTATTAGGATTAAGTGCGAGTTCTTAAAACTCATGCTTATGGTAAGTTCATGACTCATAATCATATGGTATGTTTGGAACTCTTCAGCGAATGGTCGCCTATGGTCTGACTAGGAAGTTCTTAAACTCATATTATTGTGGAAAGTTCCTGACTTCCAAAGTGTGGAAAGTTTGATGAACTATACTGGGAATAGAAAGGTTATGGTGTAGGAAGCATTGATGTTGTTTAAGGTTGATAGAATGATTAAGTAATGATGGAGTAAAGATTTAATTGATGAAGAAAGTTTATATTCTAAATCTCCTAGCTTTTCTAGATTTTTGAAATTTATTGACTTCGTGCTGATGTTGCACATCTGTTTTCTTGAAAAACATTGGATCAAATGATGGAACCAATGATTTTTTTTAAAATAGTGCTATTATTCATATGTCTATGCTAATTGCTTCAGCTAGACAAAAATAATTTAAATTTTTAAAATGTATTTTAAGTGTTCTATGCATCATTTGATATGGTGTAGAGACAATAATCGAGGAAGTTATCAATGCAGTTAAACCTAGTGCTGGATGTGATCGTATGATCATCAGCCCACTATGGTATAATGTAGTATGACGACGTCATGTAATGACAAAATCCTCAACGTACCATTATTACGGTACGGTATCAGAACATTATGAAAAGATTTACTTACTATTTTTAGTTTCCTTAAACTATAAAAAAAAAGAGATTTATCTACTTTTGTTTCCTTAGACAACAAAAAAAAACATTTTTTTTAAAATATTTAAATAAATATTTATTTTGTTGGTTAAAAATATATATGTATATATATATATATATATATATATATATTTTCATTGATGTCCGAATCGTTGCTAGAGGTCTATGCTACTTGATTCAGCTAGACAAATATTGAAAGATGTTTATGAAATTCGAGCGTTCTTGGTCAAACTATGCCAAACCAAATTATTTTGGTGCGGATTCAGATGTTAAGAAGTTGAGGTAAACAACCCTATAAAAGGGGACATGTTATCGGAGACAATGGTTCCGAAAGTAACGCATATAGTCGTTACGATGTTAAGATGTAATACGTTGTGCACGACATAGGGGTACGATAGGCTGATCAGCTAGAGTACTTGCAGAGAGTGTTTTCAGTCTGTGTGATTGCTAAACATTCTGTTAAAGATGGTTTATAGTGGTGATGCACTATTAAACCTGGAGATGAGTTCAAGGTCTTATGACCCCTCAACATGAATTGAAATCTTTTAAATTACTGTTATTCATATCGCTTCCCAATTATTGAGCAATTGTGGAAGATCCTTCTTATTCTGAAGGTGAAGGTGGCAAAAATGATATTCCTTAGAAAGAAGTAGTTGTAGAACGCTTTAATCCAATGAATAAAGATTAACGTAGAATCTATTTCGATAGATTGAACGACTGAAGATTAATGAAAATTTTGAGAACAAAATTCTTAGAAGAATGGGTGAATGTGATAACCCGAACACTTATAAGATAGTGAATTATGAAGTATATGAATTCGATGAGTAAGGTATATGGTAATAATCCTTGGAATGAAAATGAACGGATTAAAGAATAAATAATACTCAAAATATAATTGAGTTCAAGTGAAAGGTATGAAATAAAACCTAGAATTTGTTGCAGAAATGAATATAGTAGGAAATATAAAACCTATACTAAGGTAATGTGTTGAAGTTATTCAACGTTAAATATTTTTAAAGAGATTTGATGAAAACCTGAGTAAGGTAGGGTTTCGGTGATTTCGAGGACGGAATCCTTATAAGGAGGGAAGGATGTGACAACCCGAATTTTCAAAAATTATTATAATAAGAATTTGATAAATAAAATTCTTATTACGAGATGTTTTGAGTTTGGATATGTGAATATATGTGTTATATGTGGTGAAGTATATGATGTGGTGTGAATATATAAGATATATATATTCATATGTTGGAGGAATGAGGTTTAGTAGTTAATCTATTTTAACTATTAGAGAAGGGAAATGAAATTGTTTGAAAAGGGAATTAAGTTAATTTAATTAAGTTGGAAGTCATATTATTGAATAATATAATTTGATTATTATGCCTTGTTGGCACTATAATTGTTATGAATTAAATTTCATAAATAATGAGAGTAATTCACTTAATTAAAATAGTGAATTAATGTAAATATATTATTTTAATAAGATGAGAAAGTAATACATATTACATATAAACGTAAAATGTTAATGTATTACAATTGTGAATCTCGTGAATAGTTAAAATATTTATCGAATAAAATAAATATTTTAGTTGGAAGAGTTATGAAATTAAAATGAATATTTGATGGAAATCGTAACGAAATAATTTAATGAAAGTGTGATAATATTGATGGAAGGGAATATCCTAATTTAATTAAGTAATTAAATTAGAGATTTAGTAATTTGTTATATTGGCAAAATGGAAGTTATAATTATATAGAGGATTAATGGTTGTTAAATAAAGTTATAATTATATTAGCTAATTAAGCATTGTGTTGGCTAAATAGAGATTATAATTTAATTAAATTTAAGTGTGACAAATATACCATATGATAAAAGATTATTAAAATAATTGAAAGGGGTGCCTAAGGAAGCTTGCCAAACAAGGTTTTGTGACCTTTGGGGTTTGGTAATCGATGAAGGAATTGAGTTTTTACATTAAAATAAAACTCATCAGTTAGCTTGTTTTTCAGTAAAAGGAAATTTGGGAGTGAGGGTGAGTGAGAGAATTCTCTGAGAATTGGAGAAGAGCTTTGGAAGAACAAGAAGAAAAGAACCTTGTTCATCATTTAATTGGGTTCAGAATGAATCAAAAGGTATTAATCCAACCTTAAAACTCTCTACTCTTGTTTGCCTCAAATATTAAGTTTCTATATATTTAGTTTGGGTTGATGAAGGATAAGGATATATTTTTTTATAGGCGTGTATAATCTGTGATATGTCATCTATAAACGATTTTAGATTTATCAAAATCATGTAAATATGTTTTTAGAATAAGGAATTTTGTTTATGGCTTAATTGGATGGTTAGATCATGTATATAATCTGAAATTGATTATGGATGTTGTTAGTATGATGAAAAACAAAAAAAAACGCAAGTTGAATGAATCAATTTGGTTAAGAAACGAATTCGTTGTGAATGAATTCGCTAAACATGTTAAAACATGAAAGTTTAGTATGAACATAAGTTTTGAGTCAAGATTTAGGTTAGATAATGGTTATGTAAATTATGGATTTCCTTGCTATGTTGTAGTTCTATGAATTACGAATCCATGGAGTCGAAAACGGACTCAATCGGATGTTTATAGCTTGATTTATGAAGATTGGAAGGAGGAAAGGGTTAGAAAATTTGCCAGAACCACAAATTGGAGAAGAAAATCATGTAACAGGCTGCCAGTGGCGCAGCTACGTTGCCCCCAAGGCTGTTTGGGGCGCAGCTGCGCCGGGAGGAAAATTCAGTCCGGGACTGTTTTGACCTTCTGTGGTAAAACGGCCATAACTTTTTTATACGACTCGGATTGAGGTGATTCAAGATGATCCGGAACGAGCACGAGTAGACCTACAACTTTTGTTCTTTAAGTATTTCAATTTGAGGTCGTTAGCTAGGGTCAAAATGGTTATTTTTGGGACTGATGTGTTTTTGGAGGCAATCGGGGGGCGTCGGGCATGCACGTATGCACATGTAATGCTCCCGACCATGTAAAATGATGTTCTAACTTCCATAATATGACTATTAGGTATTATAATGATACTTAGCATTAACCTTTGATTATTAGACAATTCGATTGGGCGTGCTAAGCGTGCGCAAATGCGTGTCGTTTGGGCGTTCGAATATGCAAGTTTGGCGTACAGACGTGCAAGCGTCGCAGCGCCGTAACGAATGTGTATGACCTTGTTTAATATAATATTTTTAATAAGAATAAAACGTTATAGAGTAATGTAACCCAATATAGGAGCATGCAAAACACATGCAAAAGAGGCGAGTTAGGCGTGTGACGTATAAACGTCGAAACGTCGTGTAACGTAGTAATACACTTAAATAGTGTATCGATTCTAATGAAACGAACATTATTATATATGAAATGTGGTTAATATAAAACCAATAGGTAGTCCTAGCAGGACTTAAACACTTGAATGAATTACAACCAAATTGAACATTATGTATAGATAATAGGAAGGTTTATGAGATGTAGAGTAAAGTTTACATTACTGCTTTGCTATGTGACTAATAGTTGATGTGCATGATTATATAATTGTGTAGGGCACGTGAAGTGCAGATATCTGTTAGCTGTTAATATTGACATCTATTAACCATCATACCTAATAGTCATGTTATGGAAGTTAGAACATCATTTTACATGGTCGGGAGCATTACATGTGCTTACGTGCATGCCCGACGCCCCCCGATTGCCTCTAAAAATATATCAGTCCCAAAAATGACCATTTTGACCCTATCTAACGACCTCAAATTGAAAAACTTAAAAAACAAAAGTTGTAGGTCTACTCGTGCTCGTTCCAGATCATCTTGAATCACCTCAATGACCCGAATACTTATAAGATAGTGAATTATGAAGTATATGTCTTCGACGATTAAAGTATATGGTAATGATCCTTAGAAAGGAAATGAAAGAGTTAGAAAATATATAATATTTGAAACATAATTGTGTTTAATTGAAGGTTATGAAATAAAACCTAAATTTTTTTGAAAAATTGAATGTAGTAGAATATATATGTATAACCTATATTAAGGTAATGAGTTGAAGTTATTCAACGTTAAATGTTTTTAAAGAGATTTGATGGAAACCTGAGTAAGTTAGGGTTTCGGTGATTCCAAGGACGGAATCTTTATAAGGAGGGAAGGATGTGATAACCCGAATTTTCAAAATTATTATAATAAGAATTTAATAAATAAAATTCTTATTACGAGATGTTTTGAGTTTGGATATGTGTATATATGTGGTGAAGTATATGATGTGGTGTGAATATAGAAGATATATATATATATATATATATATATATATATTCATAGGTTGGAGGAATGAGGTTTAGTAGTTAATTTATTTTAACTATTAAAGAAGGGAAACGAAATTGTTTGAAAAGGGAATTAAGTTAATTAAGTTGGAAGTTATATTATTGAATAATATAATTTGATTATTATGCCTTGTTGGCACTATAATTGTTATGAATTAAATTTTATAAATAATGAGAGTAATTCACTTAATTAAAATAGTGAATTAATGTAAATATATTATTTTAATAAGATGAGAAAGTAATAGATATTACATATAAACGTAAAATGTTAATGTATTACAATTGTGAATATCGTGAATAGTTAAAATATTTATCGAATAAAATACATATTTTAGTTGGAAGAGTTATGAAATTAAAATGAATATTTGATGGAAATCGTTACGAAATAATTTAATGAAAGTGTGATAATATTGATGGAAGGGAATATCCTAATTTAATTAAGTAATTAAATTAGAGATTTAGTAATTTGTTATATTGGCAAAATGGAAGTTATAATTATATAGAGGATTAATGGTTGTTAAATAAAGTTATAATTATATTAGCTAATTAAGCATTGTATTGGCTAAATAGAGATTATAATTTAATTAAATGTAAGTGTGACAAATATAACATATGATAAAAGATTATTAAAATAATTGAAAGGGGTGCCTAAGGAATCTTGCCAAACAAGGTCTTGTGACCTTTGGGGTTTGGTAACCGATGAAGGAATTGAGTTTTTACATTAAAATAAAACTCATCAGTTAGCTTGTTCTTCAGTAAAAGAATATTTGGGAGTGAGGGTGAGTGAGAGAATTCTCTGAGAATTGCAGAAGAGCTTTGGAAGAACAAGAAGAAAAGAACCTTGTTCATCATTTAATTGGGTTAAGAATGAATAAAAAGGTATTAATCCAACCTTAAAACTCGCGCCCCTGGCAGCCTGTTACGTGATTTTTCTTCCCAGTTTGTGATTCTGGCGAATTTTCTAACCCTTTCCTCCTTCCCATCTTCATAAATCAAGCTATACACATCCGATTGAGTCCGTTTTCAACTCTATGGATTCGTGAAACACTGAACTACCCGTCTATATGATAATTATAACACTTCAAAAACATTAACAATTCCTTATACGCGTTCCAATTTAGTGTTCATGCTACTTTTTCATGTTTTACACATATTTAGCGAATTCATTCACCACGGATTCGTTATTCAACCAAATCGATCCGTTTAACTTCCGTTGTTTTTGTATTTCAACGTATTAACAACATCCATCATCAATTTACAGTTTATAGTATGAATTTAAAACCAATTTTGACTCCAAAACAGACCATGTAATATATATAAAAACTAAAACTCCAATTCTTCACTTTCAAACATGCTTTCATGAATTTGATACTTCAAAAATCATCTATAGACAACATATAATAGATTATGTAATCCCAATACACATAAAACTAATTTCTCAACAAATTAACCATAGAACTTCAATTACAGAGAATTTAGAAAATAAAACTAAAAACTCGAAATTTAAACTAGATTGTTTACCTTTGATTAGCTAGATGTTTAGAGAAGCTTGATTAATCTTCTTCCTCTTCTTTGATTCTCAAAATTTTCTTCTCAATTTACAGAGAATTCTCTCAATTTCTCTATTCCTCTCTTCTGTGTTCTTAACCTTAGAAAAATAAATTACGTATATTCACTTAGCCCTCAGTTACACAAACCAAGAGTCTCAGCAGTTAGAAAATACAAAGGGTCTCTAGGCCATGTTTGGCTAGAACTCAAAATTCTTTTTTAATTTATTTTAATATTCCTCTATTTTATGGTACATTTGTCACACATAACCAAACCAATCTTATAATTTCATATTAAGTTATATTGGGTTTATTAATCACTTAATTTATTAAATCACTCCTTATCAACATAATAAATTTATTTAATAAATCATTCATCCTCTAATTTAATTATTTAATTAAATTAGAGCATTGTCATTCCATTAGCGTAATAAAATATGCACCGATTATAAAATTATACATCATCAATTTACTTAATATCATCATACATGAATAAATTATTTCATAATAATTTCCATCAAATATTTACTTTATTTAATAAATATCTCAACTAAAATATTTATTTTACTCGATAATTATCTTAACTATTTACGAAATTCTCAATCAAATTACATTAACATATTACATTTATATGTAACACATTACCCTCTCATTTTATTAAAATAAATATATTTACATTAATTCACTATTTTAATTAAGTGAATTACTCTCATTATTTATGAAATTTAATTCATAACAATTATAGTGCCAACAAGGCATAATAATCAAATTATATTATTCAATAATATAACTTCCAACTTAATTAACTTAATTCCCTTTTCAAACAATTTCGTTTCCCTTCTTTAATAGTTAAAATAAATTAACTACTAAACCTCATTCCTCCAACCTATGAATATATATATATATATATATATATATATATATCTTCTATATTCACACCACATCATATACTTCACCACATCATATACTCATATCTAAACTCAAAACATCTCGTAATAAGAATTTTATTTATTAAATTCTTATAATAATAAATTTTCGAAAATTCGGGTTGTCGCATCCTTCCCTCCTTATAAGGATTCCATCCTCGGAATCATCGAAACCCTACCTTACTCAGGTTTTCATCAAATCTCTTAAAAAACATTTATCGTTGAGTAACTTCAACGCATTACCTTAATATAGGTTTTATATATATATATTCAACTACATTCAGTTCTTCAACGAATTCTAGGTTTTATTTCATAACCTTCATTTAAACACAATTATGTTTCAAATATTATATATTCTCTAACTCGTTCATTTCCTTTCTAAGGATCATTACCATATACTTTACTCGTCGAAGACATATACTTCATAATTCACTATCTTATATGTATTAGGGTTATCACATTCACTCCTTCTTCTAAGAATTTCGTCCTCGAAATTTTTATTAATCTTCATTCATTCAATCTATCAAAGTAGATTTTACGTTAATTTTATTCACTAACTTGTTGTGTTCCACAACTATTTCTTTCTAGGGAATATCATTCTTGCCACCTTCACCTTCAGAATAATAAGAATCTTCCACAATTATTCAATAATTGGGAAGCGATATGAATAACAGGAATTTAAAAGATTTTAATTTACGCTGAGGGGTCATAAGACCTTGAACTATTCTCCAGGTTTAATAGTGCATCACCACTGTAAACCATCTTTAACAGAATGTTTAGCAATCACACAGACTGAAAACACTCTCTGCAAGTACTCAAGGTGATCAACCTATCGTACCCCTACGTCGTGCACAACGTATTACATCATAACATCGTAACGACTATATGCGTTACTTTTCGAAACCATTGTCTCCGATAACATGTCCCCTTTTACAGGGTTGTTCACCTCAGCTTCTTAACATTTGAATCCACACCAAAACAATTTGGTTTGGTTTAGTTTGACAAAGAACGCTTGAATTTCATGAACATCTTTCAATATTCGTCTAGCTGAATCAAGTAGCATAGACTTCTAGCAATAACTCGGACATCAATCAAGATATATATATATATATATATATATATATATATATATATACATCTTTAACCAACTCAATTTTTTTTCATTTAAAGAAACTAAAAGTAAATAAATCCCCTATTTTTTTTTATAGTTTAAGGAAACTAAAAATAAATGAATCTTTCATAATATCCTGATACCGTACCGTAATAATGGTACGTTGAGGATTTCGTCATTACATGACGTCGTCATACTACATCATACCATAGTGGGCTGATGATCATACGATCACATCCAACACTAGGTTTAACTGCATTGATAACTTCCTCGATTATTGTCTCTACACCATATCAAATGATGCGTAGAACACTTAAAATACATTTTGAAAATTTAAAATTATTTTTGTCTAGCTGAAGCAATTAGCATAGACATATGAATAATAGCACTATTTTAAAAAAAATCATTGGTTCCATCATTTGATCCAATGTTTTTCAAGAAAACAGAAGTGCAACATCAGAACGAAGTCAATAAATTTCAAAAATCTAGAAAAGCTAGGAGATTTAGAATATAAACTTTCTTCATCAATTAAATCTTTACTCCATCATTACTTAATCATTCTATCAACCTTAAACAACATCAATGCTTCCTACACCATAACCTTTCTATTCCCAGTATAGTTCATCAAACTTTCCACACTTTGGAAGTCAGAAACTTTCCACAATAATATGAGTTTAAGAACTTCCTAGTCAGACCATAGGCGTCCATTCGCTGAGGAGTTCCAAACATACCATATGATTATGAGTCATGAACTTACCATAAGCATGAGTTTTAAGAACTCGCACTTAATCCTAATAACATCTTACTAATCTTAATCAATTCATATGTATGTTGATTATTTATGAAAATTTATTATGTTGATAAGGAGTGATTTAATAAATTAAGTGATTAATAAACCCAATGTAACTTAATATAAAATTATAAGATTGGTTTGGTTATGTGTGACAAATGTACCATATAATATAGGAATATTAAAATAAATTAAAAAGGGATTTTGAGTTCTAGCCAAACATGGCCTAGAGACCCTTTGTATTTTCTAACTGCTGAGACTCTTGGTTTGTGTAACTAAAGGCTAAGTGAATATACGTAATTTATTTTTCTAAGGTTAAGAACACAGAAGAGAGGAATAGAGAAATTGAGAGAATTCTCTGTAAATTGAGAAGAAAATTTTGAGAATCAAAGAAGAGGAAGAAGATTAATCAAGCTTCTCTAATCATCTAGCTAATCAAAGGTAAACAATCTAGTTTAAATTTCGAGTTCTTAGTTTTGTTTTCTAAATTCTCTGTAATTGAAGTTCTATGGTTAATTTATTGAGAAATTAGTTTTATGTGTATTGGAATTACATAATCTATTATATGTTGTCTATAGATGATTTTTGAAGTATCAAATTCATGAAAGCATGTTTGAAAGTGAAGAATTGGAGTTTTAGTTTTTATATATATTACATGGTCTGTTTTGGAGTCAAAATTGGTTTTAAATTCATACTATAAACTATAAATTGATGATGGATGTTGTTAATACGTTGAAATACAAAAACAACGGAAGTTAAACGGATCGATTTGCTTGAATAACGAATCCGTGGTGAATGAATTCGCTAAATATGTGTAGAACATGAAAAAGTAGCATGAACACTAAATTGGAACGCGTATAAGGAATTGTTAATGTTTTTGAAGTGTTATAATTATCATATAGACGGGTAGTTCAGTGTTTCACGAATCCATAGAGTCGAAAACGGACTCAATCGGATGTGTATAGCTTGATTTACGAAGCTGGGAAGGAGGAAAGGGTTAGAAAATTCTCCAGAACCACAAACTGGAAAGAAAAATCACGTAACAGGCTGCCAGGGGCGCAACGCAAGGCTATTTGGGGTGCAGCTGCGCCGGGAGAAAAATTCAGTCCGGGACTGTTTTGACCTCCTGTGATAAAATGGCCATAACATTTTCATACGGACTCGGATTGAGGTGATTCAAAATGATCCAAAACGAGCACGAGTAGACCTACAAATTTAGTTCTTTAAGTTTTTTAATTTGAGGTGGTTAGCTAGGGTCAAACTGGTTATTTTTGAGACTGATGTATTTTTGGAGGCAATCGGGGGGCGTCGGGCATGCACGTATGCACATGTAATGCTCCCGACCATGTAAAATGATGTTCTAACTTCCATAACATGAATATTAGGTACTATAATGATACTTAGCATTAACCCTTGTGTATTAGACAATTTGGTTGGGCGTGCACAAATGCGTGTCATTTGGGCGTTCGAATAGGCATGTTTGGCGTACGGACGTGCAAGCGTCTCAATGCCGTAACGAGTGTGTATGACCTTGTTTAATATTATGTTTTTATAAGATTGAAACATTATGGAGTAATGTAACCCAATATAGGAGCATGCAAAACACATGCAAAAGATGCGAGTTAGGCGTGTGACGTATAAACGTCGAAACGCCGTGTAATGTGGTAATACACTTAAATAGTGTCTCAATTATAATGAAACAAACATTATTATATATGAAATGTGGTTAATATGAAACCAATAGGTAGTCCTAGCAGGACTTAAACACTTGATTGAATTACAATCAAATTGAACATTGTGTATAGAAAATAGGAAGGTTTATGAGATGTAGAGTAAAATTTACATTACAACTAATATGCTTTGCTATGTGACTAATAGTTGATGTGCATGATTATATAATTGTGTAGGACATGTGAAGTGCAAATATCTGTAAGCTGTTAAACTGTTATTGGTAAACAACGATCAAGGCAAGTCTTTCAGTTCCTATTTTCTACTTGAATTTGATGATGAACTGTTTTAAATTGTTTTGCAAATAGCATGATATGTTGTATATGTGTCGTAAGCATGAAATGTTAAAGTCAATTTATGACTACATTGATTGATTAAAGAATGTTGATTGAGTAAGGAACTTAATCTTTATATTTGTTATGTGAAGTAAAGCATGTATGCCATGTTGCTTTAATTATTTTGAGATGTATGTTGAGCATGTATTTATGTGCTATGTGATGCATGAAAGCTGTTAGATCTTGCTGAGCTGTCGAGCTCATTCTTGCAAATAATCACTTTTGTAGGTTAAGGATTCAAGGTAACGCTATGTGCTACTTGAAAGAAATGAATCAGATGTAATGCATGAAGATTTATATACTTTGGCTGAATTGTTATTTTGGACCCTGTTTAAGGTTTCAGATAATGTATTTGATAATGTATGATGGTTAATAGATGTTATGTTGTAAAGTTTAAAATTTACCCGATGTATAAGGGTTATTGAACGTGGTTGTAAGTTTTAGTTTATACTAACTCTGACGAAGCGATTCATGAAATAAAGTTGAATCAAAGTTATGTAATGATAAAGGTTGAGATTCAGGGAAATAAAGAAGGAATAATATAAAAGTTTTAAATATTCCGTATTTTTAGTGATTGTATCATTGATTAATGATGTAAAGGATGTATTGTTAACGACCGATATCGAGAGTTGTATGGTATGAATGTTGGGGTCGTTACAGTTGGTATCAATGCTAATAGGTTATACACCTTAGGTAAGAGTACCTTAGGCTATGACCTTAGAGAATGAGAAGTTAAGTTACGTATAACGAAAAAGTGATTCTTTTCACATACGTAGATGTATTGGATGAGTTAAGTCCTAGAAATATTATAAGAATAAGGTAAGAATAACGAGGAATAAAACTCGAATAAAAGGTTGAACTTTATAAACGAAGTTAGAAATTCTTAAAAGAAGAGTTAATAAATAAACAAGAAGATTCAAAGAAGAATCTTGAAGAGATATGAAGATAAGAATCAGGAGTTACGTAACTCCAATAATAAAGATGACAAATAACGATAAATAGACGAAGTCTATAAGATTAATCATAATGAAGTCATGATATGACATGATGATAGGTAATGATAAGAAGTTTTAAAACAAAACGGTAATGAGATAAGAAAGAATCATAAGGGAGATGATTATAGAATAAGGTCACGACGTGATCTTTTAAAGTTGAAAGACAGATGGTCAGTAATGATTGAATAGTTATAGTTTGATGCTATAACGAGAATGTACTATGATATAGTACGAGGTTAACTCACGAGGAGTTATAAATGATGAGATACAAGGAAACTGTATCGAGTATAGAGCAAGTTATGAGCAAGATAGAGTTAGGTGGGATTTCAATTGAATAATCATGTGAAGGCTGAGGGCTCGGGCAAGGACAAGGGGAAGTCTAAGATGAAATGATGCTAGTTACCTTATGTAATAAGTTTATATTTCCGCATATGATGTAATGTAGCGATAAACGCTAAGTTTAAGTTGTGGTTTGTTAAAGGTTGTAAAGACTTGGGATTTTATTTGGAGTATGTACGTAATAGTTATAATATTATTATTTTTATGGGAATTTACTTAGATAGATGATGATGTATGTTATATCGGGTTTCAATGATTCCGAGGACGGAATCCTTATAAGGAGGGAAGGATGTGACAACCCGAATTTTTGAAAATTTATTATTATAAGAATTTAATAAATAAAATTCTTATTACGAGATGTTTTGAGTTTGGATATGAATATATGATGTGGTGAAGTATATGATGTGGTGTGAATATAGAAGATATATATATATATATATATATATATATATATATTCATAGGTTGGAGGAATGAGGTTTATTAGTTAATTTATTTTAACTATTAAAGAAGGGAAACGAAATTGTTTGAAAAGGGAATTAAGTTAATTAAGTTGGAAGTTATATTATTGAATAATATAATTTGATTATTATGCCTTGTTGGCACTATAATTGTTATGAATTAAATTTCATAAATAATGAGAGTAATTCACTTAATTAAAATAGTGAATTAATGTAAATATATTTATTTTAATAAAATGAGAGGGTAATGTGTTACATATAAATATAATATGTTAATGTAATTTGATTGAGAATTTTGTAAATAGTTAAGATAATTATCGAGTAAAATAAATATTTTAGTTGAGATATTTATTAAATAAAGTAAATATTTGATGGAAATTATTATGGAATAATTTATTCATGTATGATGATATTAAGTAAATTGATGATGAACAATTTTATAATCGGTGCGTATTTTATTACGCTAATGGAATGACAATGCTCTAATTTAATTAAATAATTAAATTAGAGGATGAATGATTTATTAAATAAATTTATTGTGTTAATAAGGAGTGATTTAATAAATTAAGTGATTAATAAACTCAATGTAACTTAATATGAAATTATAAGATTGGTTTGGTTATGTGTGACAAATGTACCATATAATATAGGAATATTAAAATAAATTAAAAAGGGATTTTAAGTTCTAGCCAAACATGGCCTAGAGACCCTTTGTATTTTCTAACTGCTGAGACTCTTGGTTTGTGTAACTGAGGGCTAAGTGAATATACGTAATTTATTTTTCTAAGGTTAAGAACACAGAAGAGAGGAATAGAGAAATTGAGAGAATTCTCTGTAAATTGAGAAGAAAATTTTGAGAATCAAAGAAGAGGAAGAAGATTAATCAAGCTTCTTTAATCATCTAGCTAATCAAAGGTAAACAATCTAGTTTAAATTTCGAGTTCTTAGTTTTATTTTCTAAATTCTCTGTAATTGAAGTTCTATGGTTAATTTGTTGAGAAATTAGTTTTATGTGTATTAGAATTACATAATCTATTATATGTTGTCTATAGATGCTTTTTGAAGTATCAAATTCATGAAAGCATGTTTGAAAGTGAAGAATTGGAGTTTTAGTTTTTATATATATTACATGGTCTGTTTTGGAGTCAAAATTGGTTTTAAATTCATACTATAAATTATAAATTGATGATGGATGTTGTTAATACATTGAAATACAAAAACAACGGAAGTTAAACGGATCGATTTGGTTGAATAACGAATCCGTGGTGAATGAATTCGCTAAATATGTGTAAAACATAAAAAAGTAGCATGAACACTAAATTAGAACGCGTATAAGGAATTGTTAATGTTTTTGAAGTGTTATAATTATCATATAGACGGGTAGTTCAGTGTTTCACGAATCCATAGAGTCGAAAACGGACTCAATCGGATGTGTATAGCTTGATTTATGAAGATGGGAAGGAGGAAAGGGTTAGAAAATTCGTCAGAATCACAAACTGGAAAGAAAAATCACGTAATAGGCTGCCAAGGGCGCAGCTGCGCTGCCCCCAAGGCTATTTGGGGCGCAGCTGCGCCGGGAGGAAAATTCAGTCCGGGACTGTTTTGACCTTCTGTGGTAAAACGGCCATAACGTTTTCATACGGACTCGGATTGAGGTTATTCAAGATGATCCGGAACGAGCACGAGTAGACCTACAAATTTTGTTCTTTAAGTTTTTCAATTTGAGGTCGTTAGCTAGGGTCAAAATGGTTATTTTTGGGACTGATGTGTTTTTGGAGGCAATCGGGGGGCGTCGGGCATGCACGTATGCACATGTAATGCTCCCGACTATGTAAAATGATGTTCTAAATTCCATAAGATGACTATTAGGTATTATAATGATACTTTGCATTAACCTTTGAGTATTAGACAATTCGGTTGGGCGTGCTAAGCGTGCGCAAATGCGTGTCGTTTGGGAGTTCGAATATGCAAGTTTGGCGTACGGACGTGCAACTGTCGCAGCGCTGTAACGAGTGTGTATGACATTGTTTAATATTATGTTTTTAATAAGAATAAAACGTTATAGAGTAATGAAACCTAATATAGGAGCATGCAAAACGCATGCAAAAGAGGCGAGTTAGGCGTGTGACGTATAAACGTCAAAACGTCGTGTAACGTAGTAATACACTTAAATAGTGTATCGATTCTAATAAAACGAACATTATTATATACGTAATATGGTTAATATAAAACCAATAGGTAGTCCTAGCAGGACTTAAACACTTGAATGAATTACAACCAAATTGAACATTGTGTATAAATCATAGGAAGGTTTATAAGATGTAGAGTAAAGTTTACATTACAACTAATATGCTTTTCTATGTAACTAATAGTTGATGTGCATGATTATATAATTGTGTAGGGCACGTGAAGTGCAGATATCTGTAAGCTGTTAAACTGTTATTGGTAAACAACGATCAAGGCAAGTCTTTCAGTTCTTATTTTCTACGTGATCTTGTTGATGAACTGTTTTTAAATTGTTTTGCAAAGAGCATGATATGTTGTATATATGTTGTAAGCATGAAATGTTAAAGTCAATTTATGACTACATTGATTGATTAAAGAATGTTGATTGAGTAAGGAACTCAATCTTTATATTTGTTATGTGAAGTAAAACATGTATGCCATGTTACTTTAATTATTATGAGATGTATATTGAGCATGTATTTATGTGCTATGTGATGCATGAAAGCTGTTAGATCTTGCTGAGCTGTCGAGCTCATTCTTATAAATAATCACTTTTGCAGGTTAAAAATTCAAGGTAACGCTATGTGCTACTTGAAAGAAATGAATCAGATGTAATGCATTAAGATTTATATACTTTGGCTGAATTGTTATTATTTTGGACCCTGTTTAAGGTTTCAGATAATGTATTTGATAATGTATGATGGTTAACAGATGTTGAGTTGTAAAGTTTAAATTTTACCCGATGTATAAGGGTTATTGAACGTGGTTGTAAGTTTTAGTTTATAATAACTCTGACGAAGCGATTCATGAAATAAGGTTGAATCAAAGTTATGTAATGATAAAGGTTGAGATTCAGGGATAATAAAGAAGGAATAATATAAAAGTTTTAAATATTCCGTATTTTTAGTGATTGTATTATTGATTAATGATGTAAAGTCTGAATAAGGATGTATTATTAACGACCGATGTCGAGAGTTGTATGGTATAAATTTTGGGGTCGTTATAGGTTGGAGGAATGAGGTTTAGTAGTTAATTTATTTTAACAATTAAAGAAGGGAAACGAAATTGTTTGAAAATGGAATTAAGTTAATTAAGTTGGAAGTTATATTATTGAATAATATAATTTGTTTATTATGCCTTGTTGGCACTATAATTGTTATTAATTAAATTTCATAAATAATGAGAGTAATTCACTTAATTAAAATAGTGAATTAATATAAATATAATTGTTTTAATAAAATATGTAGGTAATATATTACATGTAAGAGTAATACGTTTATGTAATGGCTTAATATATTATATTTAGCCAAGTGAATGTAAATGGGTATGAGAATGAGAAGAACCAATATAATTATAAATAAATATTGATGTTAGGATTAATGAATAAAATAAATATTCAATGAAAATTAGTATGGAATAATTTTTTTAAGTATGATGGTATTAAATAAATTAATTAATATTTATGTAGTGGTTAGATGTATGGATTAAATAAATTGTATTGAGATAATTTATGCGAGAATAGGAATTAAATAATTATATATTATAATTATATAATTCATGTGAGTTAATTAAAATAATTAGTGGAATAAATATTAACTATTTTAATGGAAATATTTATTCTAATAAGAGATGTTTATTGTAGTTACCACGGTAATTTTATAATTTATAGTGTAGTAATCATACATGTTATAATTGCATAATTACTTAATGTGGCTAAATAGTTTAACAATAAAATGAAGTGTGACATATGTATCATATAGTAAGGGAGTTGTTAGAATAAATGGATAAGGAGATTAGGAGTTCTAGCCAAACATGGCCTTGTGACCCTTTGCCTTTGTAACAGATGAGAGCCCTTGGGTTTTTTTAACTGATAGACTAAATAAAAAATACGTTAGTTGTGCTAAGTCTAAGAAAGAAAAATAGAGCAGAGAAAAGAGAAAATTGAGAAGAGGGAGTTTAGAGAAAAAATTCTCTGTAATTGAAGAGGATTTTCAGAATCAAAGAAAGGAGAAACAAGAAATTGTTCAAGCTTTATAGCAAATCAAAGGTAAAATTTCTAGGTTTCTAGTTTATGATTTTGTTTGCTAAATTCTCTATAATTGAGTTTTGTTGATTGAATTTGTTGAGGTATGGTTTATATATGTTTTTAGATAGATACAATCTGTTAATAGTCATCTAGAAATAATTTTGGAGTGTTCAAATTCATGAAAATCATGTTAAGGATGAAGAGTGTGAGTTTTGTTTAATATATGTATTTTGGGTCTGTTTTGAGACTAAAATTGGTTAGGAGTTTATGTCATAATTATAAAATTGGTGATGGATTGTGTTAATACGATAAGAAACTAAAAGAACTCAAGTTGAATGAGTCAAAACGGATGTAAAACGAATTCGTAGTGAATGAATTCGCTAAACATGTTAAAATATAAAAGTTTAGTATGAACATGGGTTTTGAGTCAAGATTCAGGTTAAATAATGGTTATGTAAATTATGGATTTCCATGCTATGTTGTAGTTCTATGAATTACGAATCCATTGAGTCGAAAACGGACTCAATCGGATGTGTATAGCTTGATTTATGATGATTGGAAGGAAGAAAGGGTTAAAAAATTCGCCAGAACCACAAACTGGAAACTAATTTTGCGTAGCACGCTGCCAGGGGCGCAGCTGCGCTGCCCCCAAGGCTATTTGGGGCGCAGCTGTGCCGGGAGGAAAAGTCAGTCCGGGACTGTTTTGACCTCCTGTGGTAAAACGTCCATAACGTTTTCATACGAACTCGGATTGAGGTGATTAAAGATGATCCGGAACGAGCACGAGTAGACCTACAACTTTATTTCTTTAAGTTTTTCAATTTGAGGTCGTTTAGCTAGGGTAAAAATGGTCATGTTTGGGACTGATGTGTTTTTAGAGGCAATCAGGGAGCGTCAGGCATGCACGTAAGCACATGTAATGCTCCCGACCATGTAAAATGATGTTTTAACTTCCATAACATGACTATTAGGTATTATAATGATACTTAGCATTAACCCTTGAGTATTAGACAATTCGGTTGGGCGTGCTAAGCGTGCGCCAATGCGTATCGTTTGGGCGTTCGAATAGACAAGTTTGGCGTACGAACGTGCAAGCGTCTCAACGCCGTAACGAGTGTGTATGGCCTTGTTTAATATTATATTTTTATAAGAGTGAAACATTATGGAGTAATGTAACCCAATATAGGAGCATGCAAAATATATGCAAAAGAGGCGAGTTAGGCGTGTGACGTATAAACGTCGAAACGTCGTGTAACGTGGTAATACACTTAAATAGTGTCTCGATTCTAATGAAACGAACATTATTATATATGAAATGTGGTTAATATAAAACCAAAAGGCAGTCCTAGCAGGACTTAAACACTTGAATGAATTACAATCAAATTGAACATTGTGTATAGATAATAGGAAGGTTTATGAGATGTAGAGTAAAGTTTACATTACAACTAATATACTTTGCTATGTGACTAATAGTTGATGTGCATGATTATATAATTGTGTAGGGCACGTGAAGTGCATATATCTGTAAGCTGTTAAACTGTTATTGGTAAACAACGATCAAGGCAAGTCTTTCAGTTCCTATTTTCTACGTGAACTTGATGATGAACTATTTTAAATTATTTTGTAAAGAGCATGATATGTTGTATATATGTTGTAATCATGAAATGTTAAAGTCAATTTATGACTACATTGATTGATTAAAGAATGTTGATTGAGTAAGGAACTCAATCTTTATATTTGTTATGTGAAGTAAAGCATGTATGCCATGTTACTTTAATTATTATGAGATGTATGTTAAGCATGTATTTATGTGCTATGTGATGCATGAAAGCTGTTAGATCTTGTTGAGCTGTGGAGCTCATTCTTGCAAATAATCACTTTTGTAGGTTAAGGATTCAAGGTAACGCTATGTGCTACTTGAAAGAAATGAATCAGATGTAATGCATGAAGATTTATATACTTTGGCTGAATTGTTATTATTTTGGACCCTGTTTAAGGTTTCAGATAATGTATTTGATAATGTATGATGGTTAATAGATGTTGAGTTATAAAGTTTAAATTTTATCCGATGTATAAGGGTTATTGAACGGGGTTGTAAGTTTTAGTTTATAATAACTCTGATGAAGCGATTCATGAAATAAGGTTGAATCAAAGTTATGTAATGATAAAGGTTGAGATTCAGGGATAATAAAGAAGGAATAATATAAAAGTTTTAAATATTTCGTATTTTTAGTGATTGTATCATGGATTAATGATGTAAAGTCTGAATAAGGATGTATTGTTAACGACCGATGTCGAGAGTTGTATTGTATGAATTTTGGGGTCGTTACAGTTGGTATCAGAGCTGATAGGTTATACACCTTAAGTAAGAGTACCTTAGGCTATGACCTTAGAGGATCAGAAGTTAAGTTACGTATAACGAAAAGGTCATTCCTTTCACATACGTAGAAGTATAGGATGAGTTAAATCCTAGAAATGTTATAAGAAGAAGGTGAGAATAAGGAGGAATAAACCTCGAATAAAATGTTGAACTTTATAAACGAAGTTAGAAATTCTTAAAAGAAGAGTTAATAAATAAACAAGAAGATTCAAAGAAGAATATTGAAGAGATATGAAGATAAGAATCAGGAGTTACCTAACTCCAATAATAAAGATGACGAATAACGATGAATAGATGAAGTCTATAAGATTAAATCATAATGAGGTCATGATATAACATGATGAAAGGAAAAGATAAGAAGTTTTAAAACAAAACGATAATGAGATAAGAAAGAATCATATGGGAGATGATTATAGAATAAGGTCACGACGTGATCTTTTAAAGAAGAAAGACAGATGGTCAGTAATGATTGAATAGTTATAGTTTGATGCTATAACGAGAATGTACTATGATATAGTACGAGGTTAACTCACGAGGAGTTATAAATGATGATATGCGGAAAATTCGTATCGAGTAAAGAGCAAGTTATGAGCAGGATAGAGTTAGGTGGGATTTCAATTGAAGAATCATGTGATGGCTGAGTTGTACAAACTTTTGTATGGGCGAGAGTTTTGTGCTTGCACTTAGTTTATCACACTGATAATCATTGGAATGTTGGTGTCGCGCTATCAATGTATATGTGGTGAAAAGGTGATTCTTTTCTCATGTGTATATTTGATAGTTAGAGACTATTAAGATTAGTAAGATGTTATTAGGATTAAGTGCGAGTTCTTAAAACTCATGCTTATAGTAAGTTCATGACTCATAATCATATGGTATGTTTGGAACTCCTCAGCGAATGGACGCCTATGGTCTGACTAGGAAGTTCTTAAACTCATATTATTGTGGAAAGTTCCTGACTTCCAAAGTGTGGAAAGTTTGATGAACTATACTGGGAATAGAAAGATTATGGTGTAGGAAGCATTGATGTTGTTTAAGGTTGATAGAATGATTAAGTAATGATGGAGTAAATATTTAATTGATGGAGAAAGTTTTATATTCTAAATCTCCTAGCTTTGCTATATTTTTGAAATTTATTGACTTCGTGCTGATGTTGCACTTCTGTTTTCTTAAAAAAAAACATTGGATCAAATGATGGAACCAATGATTTTTTTTAAAAAATAGTGCTATTATTCACATGTCTATGCTAATTGCTTCAACTAGACAAAAATAATTTTAAAATTTTAAAATGTATTTTATGTGTTCTATACATCATTTGATATGGTGTAATGACAATAATCGAGAAAATTTTTAATGCAGTTAAACCTAGTGTTGGTTGTGATCGTATGATCATCAGCCCACTATGGTATGATGTAGTATAACGACGTCATGTAATGACGAAATCCTCAACGTACCATTATTATGGTACGGTATCAGGATATTATAAAAAGATTCATTTATTTTTAGTTTCCTTAAACTATAAAAAGAACAAGGGATTTATTTACTTTTAGTTTCTTTAAATGAAAAAATATATATATTTTGAGTTGGTTAAAGATATATATATTTATATATCTCGATTGATGTCCAAGTTATTGTTATAAGTCTATGCTACTTGATTCAGCTAGACGAATATTGGAAGATGTTCATGAAATTCAAGCGTTCTTTGTCAAACTATACCAAAGCAAATTGTTTTGGTGTGGATTCAAATGTTAAGAAGCTGAGGTGAACAACCCTGTAAAAGGGGACATGTTATCGGAGACAATGGTTCCGAAAAGTAACGCATATAGTCGTTACGATGTTATGATGTAATACGTTGTGAACGACGTAGGGGTACGATAGGCTGATCACCTAGAGTACTTGCAGAGAGTGTTTTCAGTCTGTGTGATTGCTAAACATTCTGTTAAAGATGGTTTACAGTGGTGATGCACTATTAAACCTGGAGAAGAGTTCATGGTCTTATGACCCCTTAGCGTGAATTAAAATCTTTTAAATTCCTGTTATTCATATCGCTTTCCAATTATTGAATAATTGTGGAAGATTCTTATTATTCTGAAGGTGAAGGTGGCAAGAATGATATTCCTTATAAAGAAATAGTTGTAGAACACAACAAGTTAGATAATAAGATTAACTTAAAATCTACTTTGATAGATTGAATGAATGAAGATTAATAAAAATTTTGCGGACGAAATTCTTAGAAGAAGGGGCGAATGTGATAACCCGAACACTTATAAGATAGTGAATTATGAAGTATATGAATTCGATGAGTAAGGTATATGGTAATAATCCTTGGAAATAAAATGAACGGATTAAAGAATATATAATACTCAAAATATAATTGAGTTCAAGTGAAAGGTTATGAAATAAAACCTAGAATTTGTTGAAGAACGGAATGTAGTAGAATATATATGTATAACCTATATTAAGGTAATGTGTTGAAGATATTCAACGATAAATGTTTTTAAAGAGATTTGATGGAAACCTGAGTAAGGTAGGGTTTCGGTGATTCCGAGGACGGAATACTTATAAGGAGGGAATGATGTGACAACCCGAATTTCAGAAATTATTAAAATAAGAATTTAATGAATGAAATTCTTATTATGATATATTTTGCGTGTAAGTAAATATATATATATATATATATATATATTCATATATTGGGATGATGAGGTTTAATAGTTAATTTAACTATTGAAAAAATTAAATGAAGTTATTACGACAAGAAAATTAACTGAATATTATTAGTTAATTTAATTAAGTTAAAGATTATATTATGAAATAATATAATTTGATTATTATGCCTTGTTGGCACTATAATTGTTATGGATTAAATTTCATAAATAATGAGAGTAATTCACTTAATTAAAATAGTGAATTAATATAAATATAATTGTTTTAATAAAATATGAAGGTAATATATTACATGTAAGAGTAATACGTTTATGTAATGGCTTAATATATTATATTTAGCCAAGCGAATGTAAATGGGTATGAGTATGAGAAGAACCAATATGATTATAAATAAATATTGGTGTTAGAAATAATGAATAAAATAAATATTCAATGAAAATTAGTATGGAATAATTTATTTAAGTATGATGGTATTAAATAAATTGATTAATATTTAAGTAGTGATTAGATGTATGGATTAAATAAATTGTATTGAGACAATTTATGCGAGAAAAGGAATTATATAATTATATATTATAATTATATAATTCATGTGAGTTAATTAAAATAAAGGTAATAAATATTACATATTATAATTGTATAATTATTCAATGTAGTTAGCTAAATAATTTAGCAACATAGTTAAAGCGTGACATTTAGAGAAAAGAAGATATACCATATGATAAGGAGAATTATTAAAATAAATTAAAAGGATGTTTGAAGGGGCTAGCCAAACATGGCCTTGTGGCTTTTGGATTTCTATAACCCCTAATTTAATTGTATATTAAGTAATATAATAAGTATTAGTAATATACGTATTAGATTATCAGTTATATGAGTTTACGAGTTTTGTTTCTAAGCCTAAACTAAAAGAAGAAAAGAGAAAGGGAGAAACAGAGGAGAGAATGAGAGAGAATAGAAGTTACTTCTCTGTGAAATTGGAGAAGAAGAAATGCTAGAAAAATCAAAAGAAACAAGGTTTTTCAATTCATCTAGACAAGGTTTAGAAGAATCAAAAGGTATTAATCTATTTTTTTTCATTCTCTTGAGTTTTCGTTGAGAAATTGGATTTCTATGTTTAATTTGTTAAGAAATTAGTTATATATGTTAATGGTTATGTTTAATCCGTTCTATATCATCTAAAAGTTGTTTTATAGTGATCAAGTTCGTAAGAATGTGTTGAAAGATGAAGTTGAGAGTTTTAGTTAAAATATATATGTTTTTGTCTACTTAGAGACTAAAATTGATGATAAATTCTTGATGGAAATCTTAAATTGATGATGAATGTTGTAAGAACATTGAAAAATGAAAAGAACGCAAGTTGAATGAATCAATTTGGTTAAGAAACGAATTCGTAGTGAATGAATTCGCTATATATATGTAAAACATGAAACATTAGCATAAACACTGAATTGTAGCCCTTAAAAGGAATTGTTAATGTTTTTGAAGTTTTATAATTATCATATAGATGAGTAGTTCAGTGTTTCACTAATCCATAGAGTCGAAAACGGACTCAATCGGATGTGCATAGCTTGATTTATGATGATTGGAAGGAGGAAATGGTTAAAAATTCTCCAGAACCACAAACTGGAAAAAAAAAATTGCGTAGCACGCTGCCAGGGGCGCAGCTGTGCTGCCCCCAAGGCTATTTGGGGCGCAGCTGCGCCGGGAGAAAAATTCAGTCCGAGACAGTTTTGACCTCCTGTGGTAAAATGGCCATAACTTTTTCATACGGACTCGGATTGAGGTGATTCAAGATGATCCAGAACGGGCACGAGTAGACCTACAACTTTTGTTCTTTAAGGTTTTCAATTTGAGGTCGTTAGCTAGGGTCAAAATGGTTATTTATGGGACTAATGTATTTTTTGAGGCAATCGGGGGGCGTCGGGCATGCACGTATGCACATGTAATGCTTCCGACCATGTAAAATGATGTTCTAACTTTCATAACATGACTATTAGGTATTATAGTGATACTTAACATTAACCTTTGAGTATTATACAATTTGGTTGGGCGTGCTAAGCGTGCATAAATATGTGTCGTTTGGGCGTTCGAATAGGCAAGTTTGGCGTACGAACGTGCAAGCGTCTCAATGCCGTAACGAGTGTGTATGACCTTGTTTAATATTATGTTTTTAATAAGAATAAAACATTGTAGAGTAATGTAACCCAATATAGGAGCATGCAAAGCACATACAAAAGAGGCGAGTTAGGCGTGTGACGTATAAACGTCGAAACGCCGTGTAATGTGGTAATACACTTAAATAGTGTTTCGATTCTAATGAAACGAATATTATAATATATGAAATGTGATTAATATAAAACCAATAGGAAGTCCTAGCAGGACTTAAACACTTGAATGAATTTCGAATATTACGAAAAAGAATTATAGTGAAATATAAGTCGATAGTTAACACAATCAAATTGAACATTGTGTATTGATAATAGGAAGGGTTATGAGATGTAGAGTAAAGTTTACGTTATAACTAATATGCATTGCTATGTGACTGATAATTGATATGCATGATTATATAATTGTGTAGGGCACGTGAAGTGCAGATATCTGTAAGCTGTTAAACTGTTATTGGTAAATAACGATCAAGGTAAGTCTTTCAGTTCTTATTTTCTACGTGAACTTGATGATGAATTATTTTTAAATTGTTTTGCAAAAAGCATGATATGTTGTATATATGTTGTAAGCATGAAATATTAAAGTCAATTTATGACTACATTGATTGATTAAAGTATGTTGGTTGAGTAAGGAACTCAATCTATATATTTGTTATGTGAAGTAAAGCATGTATGCCATGTATATATATACATAATCCATATGAACGAAGTTAGAAATTCTTAAAAGAAGAGTTAATAAATAAACAAAAAGATTCAAAGAAGAATCTTAAAGAGATATGAAGATGAGAATCAGGAGTTACCTAACTCCAATAATAAAGATGCCGAATTACGATGAATAGACAAAGTCTATAATATTGAAAGCGTAAAGGAAATCATGATATGACATGATGATAGGTAAAGATAAGAAGTTTTTAAAACAAAACGATAATGAGATAAGGAAGAATCATAAGAGAGAAGATTATAGAATAAGATCACGACGTGATCTTTTAAAGTTGAAAGACAGATAGTCAGTAATGATTGAATAGCTATAGTTTGATACTATAACGAGAATGTACTATGATATAGTACGAGGTTAACTCACGAGGAGTTATAAATGATGAGATACAAGAAAACTGTATCGAGTATAGAGCAAGTTATGAGCAAGATAGAGTTAGGTGGGATTTCAATTGAAGAAACATGTGATGGCTGAGTTGTACAAACCTTTGTATGGGCGAGGGTTTTGTGCTTGCACTTAGGTTATCACATTGATAATCATTGGAATGTTGGTGTCGTGCTATCAATGTATATGTGGTGAAAAGGTGATTCTTTTCTCATGTGTATATTTGATAGTTAGAGATTAGTAAGATTAGTAAGAGTTATTAGGATTAAGTACGAGTTCTTGAAACTCATGCTTATGGTAAGTTCATGACTCATAATCATATGGTATGTTTGGAACTCCTCAGCGAATGGACGCCTATGGTCTGACTAGGAAGTTCTTAAACTCATATTATTGTGAAAAGTTCCTGACTTCCAAAGTGTGGAAAGTTTAATGAACTATACTGGGAATAGAAAGGTTATAGTGTAGTAAGCATTGATGTTGTTTAAGGTTGATAGAATGATTAAGTAATGATGGAGTAAAGATTTAATTGATGGAGAAAGTTTTATATTCTAAATCTCCTAGCTTTGCTAGATTTTCAAAATTTATTGACTTCGTGCTGATGTTGCACTTCTGTTTTCTTGAAAAACATTGGATCAAATGATGAAACCAATGAATTTTTTAAAATAGTGCTATTATTTACATGTCTATGCTAATTGCTTCAGCTAGACAAAAATAATTTTAAATTTTCAAAATGTATTTTATGTGTTCTATGCATCATTTGATATGGTGTAGAGACAATAATCGAGGAAGTTATCAATGCAGTTAAACCTAGTGTTGGATGTGATCGTATGATTGTCAACCCACTATGGTATGATGTAGTATGACGACGTCATGTAATGACGAAATCCTCAACGTACCTTTATTACGGTACGATATCAGGATATTATGAAAAGATTCATTTATTTTTAGTTTTCTTAAACTATAAAAAAAAGGAGGGGATTTATTTACTTTTAGTTTCTTTAAATGAAAAAAAAAATATTTTTAGTTGGTTAAAGATATATATATTTATATATCTCGATTGATGTCCGAGTTATTGCTAGAAGTCTATGCTACTTGATTCAACTAGACGAATATTGAAAGATGTTCATGAAATTCAAGCGTTCTTTGTCAAACTATACCAAACCAAATTGTTTTTGTGTGGATTCAAATGTTAAGAAGCTGAGGTGAACAACCCTGTAAAAGGGGACATGTTATCGGAGATAATGGTTCCGAAAGTAACGCATATGGTCGTTACGATGTTAAGATGTAATACATTGTGCACGACGTACGGGTACGATAGGCTGATCACCTAGAGTACTTGCAGAGAATGTTTTCAGTCTATGTGATTGCTAAACATTCTGTTAAAGATGGTTTACAGTGGTGATGCACTATTAAACCAGGAGAAGAGTTCAAGGTCTTATGACCCCTCAGCATGAATTGAAATCTTTTAAATTCCTGTTATTCATATCGCTTCCCAATTATTGAGCAATTGTGGAAGATCCTTATTATTCTGAAGGTGAAGGTGGCAAGAATGATATTCCTTAGAAAGAAATATTTGTAGAACACAACAAGTTAGTGAATAAGATTAACTTAAAATCTACTTTGATAGATTGAATGAATGAAGATAAATGAAAATTTCAAGGACGAAATTCTTATAAGAATGGGTGAATGTGATAACCCGAATACTCATAAGATAGTGAATTATGAAGTATATATCTTCGACGAGTAAAATATATGGTAATGATCCTTAGAAAGGAAATGAACGAGTTAGAGAATATATAATATTTGAAACATAATTGTGTTTAATTGAAGGTTATGAAATAAAACCTAAAATTTGTTGAAGAACTGAATGTAGTAGAATATATATGTATAACCTATAATAAGGTAATGTGTTGACGTTATTCAACGATAAATGTTTTTAAAGAGATTTGATGAAAACATGAGTAAGTTAGGGTTTCGGTGATTCTGAGGACGGAATCCTTATAAGGAGCGAAGGATGTGACGACCCGGATTTTTAAAAATTATTATAATAAGAATTTAATAAATAAATTTCTTATTACGAGATGTTTTGAGTTTGGATATGTGTATATATGTGTTATATGTTGTGGAGTATATGATGTGGTGTGAACATAGAAGATATATATATATATATATATATATATTCATATGTTGGAAGAATGAGGTTTAATAGTTAATTTAATTTAACTATTGAAGAAATTAAATGAAGTTATTACGAAAAGAAAATTAACTGAATATTATTCGTTAATTTAATTAAGTTACAGATTATATTATAAAATAATATAATTTCTTCAATAGTTAAATTAACCAACTGAAACGACCCCAACATTCATACAATACAACTCTCGACATCGGTTGTTAACAATACTTCCTTTACACCATTAATCAATGATACAATCACTAAAAATACGAAATATTTAAAACTTTTATATTATTCCTTCTTTATTTCCCTGAATCTCAACCTTTATCATTACATAACTTTGATTCAACTTTATTTCATGAATCCCTTCGTCAGAGTTAGTATAAACTAAAACTTACAACCACGTTCAATAACCCTTATACATCGGGTAAAATTTAAACTTTACAACATAACATCTATTAACCATCATACATTATCAAATACATTATCTGAAACCTTAAACAGGGTACAAAATAATAACAATTCAGCCAAAGTATATAAATCTTCATGCATTACATCTAATTCATTTCTTTCAAGTAGCACATAGCGTTACCTTGAATCCTTAACCTGCAAAAGTGATTATTTACAAGAATGAGCTCGACAGCTCAACAAGATCTAACAGCTTTTATGCATCACATAGCACATAAATACATGCTCAACATACATCTCAAAATAATTAAAGTAACATGGCATACATGCTTTACTTCACATAACAAATATAAAGATTGAGTTCCTTACTCAATCAACATTCTTTAATCAATCAATGTAGTCATAAATTGACTTTAACATTTCATGCTTACGACACATATACAACATATCATGCTATTTGCAAAATAATTTAAAACAGTTAATCATCAAATTCACGTAGAAAATAGGAACTGAAAGACTTGCCTTGATCGTTGTTTACCAATAACAGTTTAATAGCTTACAGATATCTGCACTTCACGTGCCCTACACAATTATATAATCATGCACATCAATTATTAGTCATATAGCAATGCATATTAGTTTTAATATAAACTTTACTCTACATCTCATAACCCTTCCTATTATCAATACACAACATTCAATTTGATTGTGTTAACTTTCGACTCATATCCCACTATATTTCTTTTTTAATAATATTCAAAATTCATTCAAGTGTTTAAGTCCTGCTAGGACTACCTATTGGTTTTATATTAACCATATTTCATATATAATAATGTTCGTTACATTAGAATCGAAACACTATTTAAGTGTATTACCACATTACACGGCGTTTCGACGTTTATACGTCACACTCCTAACTCACCTCTTTTGCATGTGTTTTGCATGCTCCTATATTGGGTTACATTACTCCATAATGTTTCACTCTTATAAAAACATAATATTAAACAAGGTCATACACACTCGTTACGGCGTTGAGACGCTTGCACGTCCGTATGCCAAACTTGCCTATTCGAACGCCCAAACGACACGCATTTGCGCACGCTTAGCACGCCCAACCGAATTGTCTAATACTCAAGGGTTAATGCTAAGTATCATTATAATATATAATACTTATATTATAGAAGTTAGAACATCATTTTACATGATCGGGAGCATTACATGTGTATACGTGCATGCCCGACGCCCCCCGATTGCCTCTAAAAATACATCAGTCCCAAAAATGACCATTTTTACCCAAGCTAACGACCTCAAATTCAAAAACTTAAAGAACGAAAGTTATAGCTCTACTCGTGCTCGTTCTGGATCATCTTGAATCACCTCAATCCGAGTCCGTATGAAAAGGTTATGTCCATTTTACCACAGGAGGTCAAAATAGTCCCGGACTGAATTTTCCTCCCGGCGCAGCTGCGCCCCAAACAGCCTTGGGAGCAGCGCAGCTGCGCCCCTGGCAGCCTGTTACGTGATTTTTCTTTCCAGTTTGTGGTTCTGGCAAATTTCCTAACCCTTTGCTCCTTCCCATCTTCATAAATCAAGCTATACACATCCGATTGAGTCCGTTTTTGACTCTATAGATTCGTGAAACACTGAACTACCCATCTGTATGATAATTATAACACTTTAAAAACATTAACAATTCCTTATAAGCGCTCTAATTTAGTATTCATGCTACTTTTTCATATTTTACACATATTTAGCGAATTCATTCACCACGGATTTGTTATTCAACCAAATCGATCCGTTTAACTTCCGTTGTTTTTGTATTTCAACGTATTAACAACATCCATAATCAATTTACAGTTTATAGTATGAATTCAAAACCAATTTTGACTCCAAAACAGACCATGTAATATATATAAAAACCAAAACTCCAATTCTTCACTTTCAAACATGCTTTCATGAATTTGATACTTCAAAAATCATCTATAGACAACATATAATAGATTATGTAATCCCAATACACATAAAACTAATTTCTCAACAAATTAACCATAGAACTTTAATTACAGAGAACTTAGAAAATAAAACTAAGAACTCAAAATTTAAACTAGATTGTTTACCTTTGATTAGCTAGATGATTAGAGAAGCTTAATTAATCTTCTTCCTCTTCTTTGATTCTCAGAATTTTTCTTCTCAATTTACAGAGAATTCTCTCAATTTCTCTATTCCTCTCTTCTGTGTTCTTAACTTTAGAAAAATAAGTTACGTATAAATACTTAGCCCTCAGTTAGAGTCTCAGCAGTTAGAAAATACAAAGGGTCTCTAGGCTATGTTTGGCTAGAACCCAAAATCTCTTTTTATTTTATTTTAATATTCCTATATTATATGGTACATTTGTCACACATAACCAAACCAACCTTAAAATTTCATATTAAGTTACATTGGATTTATTAATCACTTAATTTATCAAATCACTCCTTATCAACATAATAAATTTATTTAATAAATCATTCATCCTCTAATTTAATTATTTAATTAAATTAGAGCATTGTCATTCCATTAGCGTAATAAAATACGCACCGATTATAAAATTATTTATCATCAATTTACTTAATATCATCATACATGAATAAATTATTCCATAATAATTTTCATCAAATATTTACTTTATTTAATAAATATCTCAACTAAAATATTTATTTTACTCGATAATTATCATAACTATTTACGAAATTCTCAATCAAATTACATTAACATATTACATTTATATGTAACACATTACCCTCTCATTTTATTAAAACAAACATATTTACATTAATTCACTATTTTAATTAAGTGAATTACCCTCATTATTTATGAAATTTAATTCATAACAATTATAGTGCCAACAAGGCATAATAATCAAATTATATTATTCAATAATATAACTTCCAACTTAATTAACTTAATTTCCTTTTCAAACAATTTCGTTTCCCTTCTTTAATAATTAAAATAAATTAACTACTAAACCTCATTCCTCCAACCTATGAATATATATATATATATATATATATATATATATATCTTCTATATTCACACCACATCATATACTTCACCACATATATACACATATCCAAACTCAAAACATCTCGTAATAAGAATTTTATTTATTAAATCCTTATTATAATAATTTTGAAATTGCGGGTTGTCACATCCTTCCCTCCTTATAAGGATTCCATCCTCGGAATCACCGAAACCCTACCTTACTCAGGTTTCCATCAAATCTCTTTAAAAACATTTAATGTTGTATAACTTCAACTCATTACCTTAATATAGGTTATACATATATATTCTACTACATTCAGTTCTTCAACAAATTTTAGGTTTTATTTCATAACCTTCAATTAAACACAATTATGTTTCAAATATTATATATTTTCTAACTCGTTCATTTCCTTTATAAGGATCATTACCATATACTTTACTCGTCGAAGACATATACTTCATAATTCACTATCTTATGTGTATTCGGGTTATCACATTCACCCCTTCTTCTAAGAATTTCGTCCTCGAAATTTACATTAATCTTCATTCATTCAATCTATCAAAGTAGATTTTAAGTTAATCTTATTCACTAACTTGTTGTGTTCTACAAATATTTCTTTCTAAGGAATATCATTCTTGCCACCTTCACCTTCAGAATAATAAGAATCTTCCACATTTGCTCAATAATTGGGAAGCGATATGAATAACAGGAATTTAAAAGATTCAAATTCATGCTGAGGGGTCATAAGACCTTGAACTCTTCTCCAGGTCTAATAGTGCATCACCACTGTAAACCATCTTTAACAGAATGTTTAGCAATCACACAGACTGAAAACACTCTCTGCAAGTACTCTAGGTGATCAACCTATCGTACCTCTACGTCGTGCACAACGTATTACATCTTAACATCGTAACGACCATATGCGTTACTGTCGGAACTATTATCTCCGATAACATATCCCCTTTTACAGGGTTTTTCACCTCAGCTTCTTAACATTTGAATCCTCACCAAAACAATTTGGTTTGGCATAGTTTGACAAAGAACGCTTGAATTTCATGAACATCTTTTAACATTCGTCTAGCTGAATAGAGTAGCATAGACTTCTAGCAATAACTCGGACATCAATCGGGATATATAAATATATATATCTTTAACCAACTCAAAATATATATATTTTTTTCATTTAAAGAAACTAAAAGTAAATAAATCCCTTGTTCTTTTTATAGTTTAAGGAAACTAAAAATAAATGAATATTTTCATAATATCCTGATACCGTACCGTAATAATGGTATGTTGAGGATTTCGTCATTACATGACGTCGTTATACTACATCATACCATAGTGGGCTGATGATCATACGATCACAACCAACACTAGGTTTAACTGCATTGATAACTTTCTCGTTTATTGTCTTTACACCATATCAAATGATGCAAAGAACACATAAAATACATTTTGAAAATTTAAAATTATTTTTATCTAGCTGAAGCAATTAGCATAGACATGTGAATAATAACACTATTTTTTTTAAAAATCATTGGTTCCATCATTTGATCCAATATTTTTTTTAAGAAAACAGAAGTGCAACATCAGCACGAAGTCAATAAATTTCGAAAATCTAGCAAAGCTAGGAGATTTAGAATATAAAACTTTGTCCATCAATTAAATATTTACTCCATCATTACTTAATCATTCTATCAACCTTAAACAACATCAATGCTTCCTACACCATAACCTTTCTATTCCCAGTATAGTTCATCAAACTTTCCACACTTTGGAAGTCAGGAACTTTCCACAATAATATGAGTTTAAGAACTTCCTAGTCAGACTATAGGCGTCCATTCGCTGAGGAGTTCCAAACATACCATATGATTATGAGTCATGAACTTACCATACGTATGAGTTTTAAGAACTCGCACTTAATCCTAATAACATCTTACTAATCTTAATAGTCTCTAACTATCAAATATACACATGAGAAAAGAATCACCTTTTCACCACATATACATTGATAGCGCGACACCTACATTCCAATGATTATCAATGTGATAAACAAAGTGCAAGCACCAAACCCTCGCCCATACAAAGGTTTGTACAACTCAGCCATCACATGATTATTCAATTGAAATCCCACCTAACTCTATCTTGCTCATAACTTGCTCTATACTCGATACAGTTTCCTTGTATCTCATCATTTATAACTCCTCATGAGTTAACCTCGTACTATATCATAGTACATTCTCGTTATAGCATCAAACTATAACTATTCAATCATTACTGACCATCTGTCTTTCAACTTTAAAAGATCACGTCGTGACCTTATTCTATAATCATCTCCCTTATGATTCTTTCTTATCTCATTATCGTTTTGTTTTAAAACTTCTTATCTTTAACTATCATCATGTCATATCATGACTTCATTATGATTAATCTTATAGACTTCGTCTATTAAGTTAATTAAGTTGGAAGTTATATTATTGAATAATATAATTTGATTATTATGCCTTGTTGGCACTATAATTGTTATGAATTAAATTTCATAAATAATGAGAGCAATTCACTTAATTAAAACAGTGAATTAATGTAAATATATTTATTTTAATAAAATGAGAGGGTAATGTGTTACATATAAATGTAATATGTTAATGTAATTTGATTGAGAATTTCGTAAATAGTTAAAATAATTATCGAGTAAAATAAATATTTTAGTTGAGATATTTATTAAATAAAGTAAATATTTGATGGAAATTATTATGGAATAATTTATTCTTGTATGATGATATTAAGTAAATTGATGATGAACAATTTTATAATCGGTGCGTATTTTATTACGCGAATGGAATGACAATGCTCTAATTTAATTAAATAATTAAATTAGAGTATGAATGATTTATTAAATAAATTTATTATGTTGATAAGGAGTGATTTAATAAATTAAGTGATTAATAACCCAATGTAACTTAATATAAAATTATAAGATTGGTTTGGTTATGTGTGACAAATGTACCATATAATATAGGAATATTAAAATAAATTAAAAAGGGATTTTGAGTTCTAGCCAAACATGGCCTAGAGACCCTTTGTATTTTCTAACTGCTGAGACTCTTGATTTGTGTAACTGAGGGCTAAGTGAATATACGTAATTTATTTTTCTAAGGTTAAGAACACAGAAGAGAGGAATAGAGAAATTGAGAGAATTCTCTGTAAATTGAGAAGAAAATTTTGAGAATCAAAGAAGAGGAAGAAGATTAATCAAGCTTCTCTAATCATCTAGGTAATCAAAGGTAAACAATCTAGTTTAAATTTCGAGTTCTTAGTTTTGTTTTCTAAATTCTCTGTAATTAAAGTTCTATGGTTAATTTGTTGAGAAATTAGTTTTATGTGTATTGGGATTACATAATCTATTATATGTTGTCTATAGATGATTTTTGAAGTATCAAATTCATGAAAGCATGTTTGAAAGTGAAGAATTGGAGTTTTAGTTTTTATATATATTACATGGTCTGCTTTGGAGTCAAAATTGGTTTTAAATTCATACTATAAACTGTAAATTGATGATGGATGTTGTTAATACGTTGAAAGACAAAAACAACGAAAGTTAAACGGATCGATTTGCTTGAATAACGAATCCATGGTGAATGAATTCGCTAAATATGTGTAAAACATGAAAAAGTTGCATGAACACTAAATTGGAACGCGTATAAGGAATTGTTAATGTTTTTGAAGTGTTATAATTATCATTGAAGTGTTATGTTACGTATAACGAAAAGGTGATTCCTTTCACAAACGTAGATGTATAGGATGAGTTAAGTCCTAAAAATATTATAAGAAGAAGGTAAGAATAATGAGGAATAAAACTCAAATAAAAGGTTGAACTTTATAAACGAAGTTAGAAATTCTTAAAAGAAAAGTTAATAAATAAACAAGAAGATTCAAAGAAGAATCTTGAAGAGATATGAAGATGAGAATCAGGAGTTACCTAACTCCAATAATAAAGATGACGAATAACGATGAATAGACGAAGTCTATAAGATTAATCATAATGAAGTCATGATATGACATGATGATAGGTAAAGATAAGAAGTTTTAAAACAAAACGATAATGAGATAAGAAAGAATCATAAGGGAGATGATTATAGAATAAAGTCACGACGTGATCTTTTAAAGTTGAAAGACACATGGTCAGTAATGATTGAATAGTTATAGTTTAATGCTATAACGAGAATGTACTATGATATAGTACGAGGTTAACTCACGAGGAGTTATAAATGATGAGATACAAGGAAACTGTATCGAGTATAGAGCAAGTTAAGAGCAAGATAGAGTTAGGTGGGATTTCAATTGAATAATCTTGTGATGGCTTAGTTGTACAAACCTTTGTATGGGCGAGGGTTTGGTGCTTGCACTTTGTTTATTACATTGATAATCATTGGAATGTTGGTGTCGCGCTATCAATGTATATGTGGTGAAAAGGTGATTCTTTTCTCATGTGTATATTTGATAGTTAGAGACTATTAAGATTAGTAAGATGTTATTAGGATTAAGTGCGAGTTCTTAAAACTCATGCTTATGGTAAGTTCATGACTCATAATCATATGGTATGTTTGGAACTCCTCAGCGAATGGACGCCTATGGTCTGACTAGGAAGTTCTTAAACTCATATTATTGTGGAAAGTTCCTGACTTCCAAAGTGTGGAAAGTTTAATGAACTATACTGGGAATAGAAATGTTATAGTGTAGGAAGCATTGATGTTGTTTAAGGTTGATAGAATGATTAAGTAATAATGGAGTAAAGATTTAATTGATGGAGAAAGTTTATATTCTAAATCTCCTAGCTTTTCTAGATTTTCGAAATTTATTGACTTCGTGCTGATGTTGCACTTCTGTTTTCTTGAAAAACATTGGATCAAATGATGGAACCAATGGTTTTTTTTAAAATAGTGCTATTATTCATATGTCTATGCTAATTGCTTCAGCTAGATAAAAATAATTTTAAATTTTCAAAATGTATTTTAAGTGTTCTATGCATCATTTGATATGGTGTAGAGACAATAATCGAGGAAGTTATCAATGTAGTTAAACCTAGTGTTGGATGTGATCGTATGATCATCAGCCCACTATGGTATGATGTAGTATGACGACGTCATGTAATGACAAAATCCTCAACGTACCATTATTACGGTACGGTATCAGGATATTATGAAAGATTTATTTATTTTTAGTTTCCTTAAACTATAAAAAAACAGGGGATTTATTTACTTTTAGTTTCTTTAAATGAAAAAAAATTGAGTTGGTTAAAGATGTATATATATATATATATATATATATATATATATCTCGATTGATGTCCGAGTTCTTGCTAGAAGTCTATGCTACTTGATTCAGCTAGACGAATATTGAAAGATGTTCATGAAATTCAAGCGTTCTTTGTCAAACTATACCAAACCAAATTATTTTGGTGTGGATTCAAATGTTAAAAAGCTGAGGTGAACAACCTTGTAAAAGGGGACATGTTATCGGAGACAATGGTTCCGAAAAGTAACGCATATAGTCGTTACGATGTTATGATGTAATACGTTGTACACGACGTAGGGGTACGATAGGCTGATCACCTTGAGTACTTGCAGAGAGTGTTTTCAGTCTGTGTGATTGCTAAACATTCTGTTAAAGATGGTTTACAGTGGTGATGCACTCTTAAACCTGGAGAATAGTTCAAGGTCTTATGACCCCTCAGCGTGAATTAAAATCTATTAAATGCCTGTTATTCATATCGCTTCCCAATTATTGAATAATTGTGGAAGATTCTTATTATTCTGAAGGTGAAGGTGGCAAGAATGATATTCCCTAGAAAGAAATAGTTGTGGAACACAACAAGTTAGTGAATAAAATTAACGTAAAATCTACTTTGATAGATTGAATGAATGAAGATTAATAAAAATTTTGAGGACGAAATTCTTAGAAGAAGGTGTGAATGTGATAACCCGAATACTTATAAGATAGTGAATTATGAAGTATATGTCTTCGACGAGTAAAGTATATGGCATTGATCCTTAGAAAGGAAATGAACGAGTTAGAGAATATATAATATTTGAAACATAATTGTGTTTAAATGAAGGTTATGAAATAAAACCTATAATTCGTTGAAGAACTGAATGTAGTTGAATATATATATAAAACCTATATTAAGGTAATGCGTTGAAGTTACTCAACGATAAATGTTTTTTAAGAGATTTGATGAAAACTTGAGTAAGGTAGGGTTTCGATGATTCCGAGGACGGAATCCTTATAAGGAGGGAAGGATGTGACAACCCGAATTTTCAAAAATTTATTATTATAAGAATTTAATAAATAAAATTCTTTTTACGAGATGTTTTGAGTTTGGATATGAGTATATGATGTGGTGAAGTATATGATGTGGTGTGAATATAGAAGATATATATATATATATATATATATATATATATATATATATATTCATAGGTTGGAGGAATGAGGTTTAGTAGTTAATTTATTTTAACTATTAAAGAAGGGAAACGAAATTATTTGAAAAGGGAATTAAGTTAATTAAGTTGGAAGTTATATTATTGAATAATATAATTTGATTATTATGTCTTGTTGGCACTATAATTGTTATGAATTAAATTTCATAAATAATGAGAGCAATTCACTTAATTAAAATAGTGAATTAATGTAAATATATTTATTTTAATAAAATGAGAGGGTAATGTGTTACATAGAAATGTAATATGTTAATGTAATTTGATTGAGAATTTCGTAAATAGTTAAGATAATTATCGAGTAAAATAAATATTTTAGTTGAGATATTTATTAAATAAAGTAAATATTTGATGGAAATTATTATGGAATAATTTATTCATGTATGATGATATTAAGTAAATTGATGATGAATAATTTTATAATCGGTGCGTATTTTATTACGCTAATGGAATGACAATGCTCTAATTTAATTAAATAATTAAATTAGAGGATGAATGATTTATTAAATAAATTTATTATGTTGATAAGGAGTGATTTAATAAATTAAGTGATTAATAAACCCAATGTAACTTAATATTAAATTATAAGATTGGTTTGGTTATGTGTGACAAATGTACCATCTAATAGAGGAATATTAAAATAAATTAAAAAGGGATTTTGAGTTCAAGCCAAACATGGCCTAGAGACCCTTTGTATTTTCTAACTGCTGAGACTCTTGATTTGTGTAACTGAGGGCTAAGTGAATATACGTAATTTATTTTTCTAAGGTTAAGAACACAAAAGAGAGGAATAGAGAAATTGAGAGAATTCTCTGTAAATTGAGAAGAAAATTTTGAGAATCAAAGAAGAGGAAGAAGATTAATCAAGCTTCTCTAATCATCTAGCTAATCAAAGGTAAACAATCTAGTTTAAATTTCGAGTTCTTAGTTTTGTTTTCTAAATTCTCTGTAATTGAAGTTCTATGGTTAATTTGTTGAGAAATTAGTTTTATGTGTATTGGGATTACATAATCTATTATATGTTGTCTATAGATGATTTTTGAAGTATCAAATTCATGAAAACATGTTTCAAAGTGAAGAATTGGAGTTTTAGTTTTTATATATATTACATGGTCTGTTTTGGAGTCAAAATTGGTTTTAAATTTATACTATAAACTGTAAATTGATGATGGATGTTGTTAATACGTTGAAATAAAAAAACAACGGAAGTTAAACGGATCGATTTGCTTGAATAACGAATCCGTGGTGAATGAATTCGCTAAATATGTGTAAAACATAAAAAAGTAGTATGAACACTAAATTAGAACGCGTATAAGGAATTGTTAATGTTTTTGAAGTGTTATAATTATCATATAGACGGGTAGTTCAGTGTTTCACGAATCCATAGAGCCGAAAACGGACTCAATCGGATGTGTATAGCTTGATTTATGAAGATGGGAAGGAGAAAAGGGTTAGAAAATTCGCCAGAACCACAAACTGAAAAGAAAAATCACGTAACAGGCTTCCAGGGGCGCAGCTGCGCTACCCCCAAGGCTATTTTGGGCGCAGCTGCGCCGGGAGGAAAATTCAGTGCGGGACTGTTTTGACCTCCTGTGGTAAAATGGCCATAACCTTTTCATACGGACTCGGATTTAGGTGATTCAAGATGATCCAGAACGAGCACGAGTAGACCTACAACTTTTGTTCTTTAAGGTTTTCAATTTGAGGTCGTTAGCTAATGTCAAAATGGTCATTTTTGGGACTGATGTATTTTTGGAGGCAATCGGGGGGCATCGGGCATGCACGTATGCACATGTAATGCTCCCGACCATATAAAATGATGTTCTAACTTCCATAACATGACTATTAGGTACTATAATGATTCTTAGCATTAACCCTTGAGTATTAGACAATTTGGTTGGGCGTGCTAAGCATGCACAAATGCGTGTCATTTGGGCGTTCGAATAAGTAAGTTTGGCGTACGGACGTGCAAGCGTCTCAATGCCGTAACGAGTGTGTAAAACCTTGTTTAATATTATGTGTTTATAAGAGTGAAACATTATGGAGTAATGTAACCCAATATAGGAGCATGCAAAACACATGCAAAAGTGGCGAGTTAAGCGTGTGACGTATAAACGTCGAAACGCCGTGTAATGTGGTAATACACTTAAATAGTGTCTCGATTATAATGAAACGAACATTATTATATATGAAATGTGGTTAATATGAAACCAATAAGTAGTCCTAGCAGGACTTAAACACTTGAATGAATTTTGAATATTACGAAAAAGAATTATAGTGAAATATAAGTCGATAGTTAACACAATCAAATTGAACATTGTGTATTGATAATAGGAAGAGTTATGAGATGTAGAGTAAAGTTTACGTTATAACTAATATGCATTGCTATGTGACTGATAATTGATGTGCATGATTATATAATTGTGTAGGGCACGTGAAGTGCATATATCTGTAAGCTGTTAAACTGTTATTGGTAAACAATGATCAAGGCAAGTCTTTCAGTTCCTATTTTCTACGTGAATTTGATGATGAACTGTTTAAAATTATTTTGCAAATAGCATGTTATGTTGTATATGTGTCGTAAGCATGAAATGTTAAAGTCAATTTATGACTACATTGATTGATTAAAGAGTGTTGATTGAGTAAGGAACTCAATCTATATATTTTTTATGTGAAGTAAAGCATGTATGTCATGTTACTTTAATTATTTTGAGATGTATGTTGAGCATGTATTTATGTGCTATGTGATGCATGAAAGCTGTTAGATCTTGCTGAGCTGTATTGAAGTCATGATATATATATATTAGATGTCATAATAATATTATATTATGTATTATAATATGTATAACCTATAATATTACATAATATGATTACATAATATAATATACATATTATAATACATAATTATAGTATATAATTATGTACTCGAATATTAGATGTCATAATAATATTATATTATGTATAATATTTATATACATATTATGTATTTCAGTTATTGTACATACATGTTATACAATGATGGTTAATAGATGTTATGATTTATATACATATAATTATAATATTTGAAACATAATTGTGTTTAATTGAAGGTTATGAAATAAAATCTAAAATTTATTGAAGAACTGAATGTAGTAGAATATATATGTATAACCTATATTAAGGTAATGTGTTGACGTTATTCAACGATAAATATTTTTAAAGAGATTTGATGAAAACCTTAATAAGGTAGGGTTTTGGAGATTCTGAGGACGGAATCCTTATAAGGAGCGAAGGATGTGACGACCCGAATTTTTAAAAATTATTATAATAAGAATTTAATAAATAAATTTTTATTACGAGATGTTTTGAGTTTGGATATGTGTATATATGTATTATATGTTGTGAAGTATATGATGTGGTGTGAACATAGAAGATATATATATATATATATATATATATATTCATATGTTGGAAGAATGAGGTTTAATAGTTAATTTAATTTAACTATTGAAGAAATTAAATGAAGTTATTACGAAAAAAAAATTAACTGAATATTATTAGTTAATTTAATTAAGTTACAGATTATATTATAAAATAAAATAAATTGATTATTATGCCTTGTTGGCACTATAATGGTTATGAATTAAATAATGAGTAATTCAATTAATGGAAAATAGTGAATTAATATAAATATAATTGTTTTAATAAAATATGAAGGTAATATATTGCATGTAAGAGTAATACGTTTATGTAATGGCTTAATATATTATATTTAGCCAAGTGAATGTAAATGGGTATGAGAATGAGAAGAACCAATATAATTATAAATAAATATTGGTGTTAGGATTAATGAATAAAATAAATATTCAATGGAAATTATTATGGAATAATTTATTTAAATATGATGATATTAAATAAATTGATTAATATTTAAGTAGTGATTAGATATATGGATTAAATAAATTGTATTGAGACAATTTATGCGAGGAAAGGAATTAAATAATTATATATTATAATTATATAATTCATGTGAGTTAATTAAAATAAAGGGAATAAATATTAACTATTTTAATGGAAATATTTATTCTAATAGAGATGTTTATTTTAGTTACAAAGGTAATTTCATAATTTATAGTGTAGTAATTATACATGTTATAATTGCATAATTACTTAATGAGGCTAAATAGTTTAACAATAAAATAAAGGTATGACAAATGGGCCTTATAATAAGAGATTTATAATAATAAATTAGAAAGGTGTTATTTGATGCTAGCCAAACAAGGTCTTATGACCTTTGGTATTTTAAACAGCTATTTGTATTTTAACTGATGCGTTAAAAATATTATTAAGGCTTTGTCAGTTTTATTTACGTAAAAATATTCCTAAGGCTAAGAAGAAGAAGAACAGAGAAGAAGAGAGAGCCTAGAGGAAAAATTGAGAAGATGTTTTGTAAAATCAAAGAAGGAAGACGATTCAACCAAAGTTGTTCTAATCATCTAGATAATCTAAACAAGAATCAAAGGTAATAATCTAGCTTTGAGTTCTTAGTTTTATTTTCGTGAGTATTTCTTGAAAAGTTGGATTTCTACGGTTAATTCATTGAGTGTTTCACGTGAGAATGAACTGAGTCTCTTATTATGGGACAAGGAATGAAACTCTGATATTGCAAATGGACCACATGCTACACTTGTATTACAATACACATACTATATACATAGGTTATATATTCCATATGAATACAATATATGTTTAGGTTATAAGTTAGTGTCACAATGTATTCACATAATGTAGTAAATGCAATTTGAACACATATAATCCATGTACATTTTATCATACTGGTATAATCTAATCGGATGTTATCACATTACACTGTCTCCTTTATTAAAATTAATAGTTTACAACATGTTCATGATATATTATACAATGTATACCCACACATTTATTGTCACACAAGCATAAACATGTAGCTTATATTTTTCAATCAATCTTAATACATGGTCTCTATGTGTAATATATTCACATTGCACTATATAACATAGTTTATGTTGGGTTTGTACGAAATCGTGACGTAATCAAATTGCAAAAATTAGCAGAAGCATGGTATATCAGAGTTTAAAATAATTTCTACAAAACCATTACCCGGATCATCCTTTATGCAAATTATTAATTTAAAACGATAAATAAGAAGTTATGGAATCATACCCTTGTAGAACGAAGCTTCCACAGGTACTAGTTCAACTCCTTGTTCTTCGTGATCTCCTTGAATTTCCGGATTAGATTCCTTCCTTTGATCAACGTTAGCCACCCAAGTGTTTGGCCTCTAGAGGTGATCCACCAAGGAAGATGAATTATCAAGAAGGAGGGTGGTTGGCTTAGTTTTCTATCCTCTATAGAAAAGGAGTACTCTCCAACAATTGGAATTGCATCATCTAATATCTATTATAAGACTCCTCTTATATAGATATTAGTCAACCCTTCTAATCCTATTAGACATGGGATTTCTTTTAATTAATTAAACTCCTTTAATTAATTTAGGCTTCCCACCACATGGGATTAATTAAATTCATTTAATTAATTTGTCTCCTAATCTTATTAGGAATAAATGAGAGTACTAAATATTAAATTAATTACTAAACTCCTTTAGAAATTAAAATAATAATAATTGTAATAATATTAATAAGACTCCTCTTATTAATTTATATTTAATATTTCCAAAATATTAAATAATAAACATTAAGCTATTTAATTTATTCTATCACCATAGATTAAATTAATTATACTTAATGCATTATTACGATTATGCCATTACCTTCTTAAATAATTATTCTTCCTTTATGGTGTGACCCTTTAGGTTCTCCATATTAAACCGGTTGTGAATAAATCAATTAAAATAATTTTAATCTTATTTAAATAAATAAATTAAACTAATAATCTATTTAAATAAATAATATTTATTCTACAATAGGGATAAGCCTCCCTAGCGATCAACGACTTTCCAGATAATATAGATTTCAACATTAATCATAAAAGAACCTGTGAGTTAATAGTTACCATACAATTCAATCCTTCCACCATACAATGTCCCAATTAAATATAAGACATGGATTTACTGTCAAGTCTTATTTTATTTAATTATATGTATTTCGATTAGAAAATGCACAACTCCAAATAATGCAAATTAAAAACTCCTTTCTAATTTCATTTCACCTTGGCCAAGGATTCCTGGGTTGTCATTTAACGAATCACATAGGACATATCTCCTCTTTTACTAGAGGTGGTAGATTCTTTATTGATCATTCATTATCTCCATATGTAACTCATTATACCCAAGCATACCCTATATATGCCTTAAAAGGTCTTAAGGAATAAGTCAAAGTACAATTTGTTACATACAAGATACTATGATGATCTCAAGTCCAAGGATCACTTGTACTACTATCACATTAGGAATTCCTATTGACATGCGAGTAAAACTCCATTAGGTATTCCATAGCGAATCACGTTCAGTGAACTTATTCTCCAATAAGCACCTACATACTTGCTTTAGTGTCTCCACACAAATGATCATGAGATCAATCATCCTCATCCAATGAGCAAGCAACATATGTACCAATCTATCCGGATTTACTAATCCCCTTTTTAGTAATCCCACGATTGGGAACTATTTAAGTTTTAAAACTTTCTAAGAATTTAGATCTCATTAGCATGATCATCATCATGATTCTAAAAGCATTGCTTAAAACTATGGGTTATTTACATATTATAAAAATAGCAACATGTAGATAATTAAATGCCTTTAACAAATGAATATTTCATTAATAAATAAATAAGATTGTTTACAAAGTACGTGCTTTATCATCATACATGATTGGCTTGTATGCACACTACTATCAATCTCCCACTTGCACTAAAGCCAATCGCCATGGTATCTCATACCCATCTTCTCTAAGTGACGATCAAACTGCTGTTGTGTTAAAGCTTTAGTAAATGGAACTGCAATGTTGTCTTGAGAGTCTACACGCTCCAAGGTGACGTCTCCTCTTTCAATGATCTCCCTGATCAAATGAAATCGCCGCAACACGTGTTTAGATTTCTGATGAGACCTCGGTTCCTTAGCCTGTGCAACTGCTCCTGTGTTGTCACAGTAAATGGGAACTGCTTCTCCAATGCTAGGAACCACACCAAGTTCAGTTATGAACTTCTTCATCCAAACAGCTTCCTTTGCAGCTTCACTTGCAGCTATATACTCTGCCTCTGTCACTGAATCAGCAACTGTTTGCTGCTTGGAACTCTTCCAACTTACTGCGTCTCCGTTCAAGGTAAAAACATACCCCGAAACAGATTTACTGTCGTCTTGGTCCGTTTGAAAACTTGAGTCTGTGAAGCCCTCGAGTTTTAATTCAGACCCACCGTAGACAAGAAAAATATCCTTAGTCCTTCTCAAGTATTTTAGGATATTCTTCACTGCCTTCCAGTGTTCTTCTCCTGGATTCGACTGGTATCTGCTCGTTACACTAAGTGAATGAGCAACATCCGGTCTAGTACATATCATACCATATATGATAGATCCTATTGCAGAAGCATAAGGGATCTTACTCATACGGTCTCTCTCCTCAGGTGTCTTTGGAGCCTGTTTCTTGGAGAGATGTATTCCATGGCTCATCGGCATGAGACCTCTTTTGAAATCTTCCATGCTAAATCTCTTTAGCATTGCATCAATGTACGTTCCTTGGGATAAACCAAGCATCCTTTTAGATCTATCTCTATAGATCTTTATCCCCAAAATATAGGATGCTTCTCCCAAGTCCTTCATGGAGAAGTGTTTAGATAACCAGATTTTAATCGATTGTAGCATAGGAATGTCATTCCCTATCAGTAATATATCATCAATATATAATACAAGTAATGAAACTGCGCTCCCACTAACCTTCTTGTACACACATGGTTCATCGTCGTTTTTGATAAAATCAAACTCTTTGATTGTCTCATCAAAATGAATGTTCCATCTACGAGAAGCTTGCTTCAATCCATAAATGGATCGTTGCAGCTTACAGACTTGATTTGTTCCAACCTTTGAAACAAATCCCTCTGGCTGTGTCATATACACATCCTCCTCAAGTTTCCCATTGAGGAAGGTCGTTTTCACGTCCATCTGCCAGATCTCATAGTCGTTATAAGCTGCAATCGCAAGCAAAATTCGAATGGACTTGAGCATAGCTACTGGTGAAAAGGTTTCATCATAGTCAACTCCTTGTCTTTGTTTGAAACCTTTGCAACCAGTCGGGCCTTATAGGTCTCTACCTTGCCGTCCGCTCCAGTTTTTCTTTTAAAGACCCATTTACACCCAATAGGCTTAATGCCTTCAGGTGGTGAAACCAAAGTCCATACTTTGTTTTCATACATGGAGTCCATTTCGAATTTCATGGCTTCAAGCCATTTCTCTGAGTCTTTATTACTCATGGCCTGTTCGTAATTCAATGGATCATCATCATTCATGATGTGTACCTCATCGTCATCCTCTATAACGAATCCATACCTCTCAGGTATCTTCGGTACGCTCCCAGATTTACGAACAGGGTGTGGTATAGTAGGTTCTTCTACTTGGTCAGGTACCTGACTTTGATCCGTGGTAATTTGTGGTTCTTGAACTTCTTCAAGACATATCTTACTCCCACTGACCCCTTCATGGATAAACTCCTTTTCCAAGAAGGCAACATGTTTCGCAACAAACACCTTTTGATCAGTTGGATGATAGAAATAATACCCTACAGTTTCTTTAGGGTATCCCACAAATCTACACTTTTCGGATTTAGTTTGTAGCTTATCATGTTCAAACTTTTTGACATAAGCTGGACAACCCCAAGTCTTAACATGCTTAAGATTTGGTTTCCTCCCTTTCCACATCTCATATGGAGTCTTTGGGGCGGATTTGGTAGGTACCTTGTTAAGTAGGTATGCAGCCGTTTCTAGGGCATATCCCCAGAAGGAAATTGGAAGGTCAGTAAAACTCATCATGGATCGAACCATGTCTAACAGTGTTCGATTTCTCCTTTCAGATACTCCATTTAACTGTGGTGTACCTGGAGGAGTCCATTATGAGATTATACCATTTTCTTTGAGACAATTGAGAAACTCACCGCATAAGTATTCTCCACCTCGATCTGATCGAAGTATCTTTATACTCTTTCCCGTTTGTTTCTCTACTTCACTTCTGAACTCTTTGAACTTTTCAAATGATTCTGACTTGTATTTCATCAAATACACATATCCAAATCTTGAGTGATCATCAGTGAAAGTAATAAAATAAGAATACCCACCCCGTGCACTTGTTGTCATAGGCCCACAAACGTCTGTGTGAATCAATGCCAACATCTCTGTAACTCTTTCTCCTTTTCCACTAAAAGGAGATTTAGTCATTTTACCCATGAGACAAGATTCACAAGTTGGATATGATTCATAATCGGATAGCTCGAGGAGCCCATCTTTATGCAACTTGGATAATCTTGTTTCATTGATATGACCGAGTCTACAGTGCCACATGTAGGTATAATTAATATCATCTCTTTTCCTTTTCTTAGTTTGTTCAATTTGAAAAATATTTTCTTGCAAGTCAAGTGTATAAAGTCCATTTCGCAAATTTCCAACACCATATAAAACATCGTCTTTATAAATAGAACAACTATTGTTATTTATAACAACGTTAAATCCTTCCATATCCAATACAGAAATTGAAATAATGTTTTTAATAATATTCGGAACATAATAACAATTATTAAGATAAATGGACTTGCCCGAAGGCATTGCTAAATAATAAGTTCCTACAGCTAATGCAGCAACCTTTGCTCCATTCCCCATTCGTAGGATCACCTCATCATTGTTCAGCTTTCTACTTCTGACCAGTCCCTTCACATTATTACATATGTGAGAACCACAGCCGGTATCCAATACCCAAGTAGAATTTTGACTTTCTAAAAATTAATTTCAATCATGAACAAACCTTGATTGGAAGTCGAAGCTTCTCCAAGCTTCTTCTTTGCCAGAAACTTCTTGCAGTTCCTCTTCCAATGACCCGGCTCGTTGCAATGGAAGCACATTCCTTTGCTAGCTGGATCAGATTTCTTTTGTTCCTTTATGTTCACTTTGCCCTTGGTCATCCGAGATCGGAAGAGCTCCTTAGATATCTCATATCTAGCAGTCCTACTTTGTTCACCATACAACTCCTTGAGGTGAATCAACATAGTAGGAGCATCCATGTTTTCGTGCTGACGCTGAAGCTCGTTATTCATAGATGCGAGCATGATGCATTGAGCCACAGAGGCATCATCTTGCCACTTTACAATGGTGGCAATCTCTTCCTCAGAGGCTGTTTCTAGAACAGTTCTAGGGACATGTGAGTTTAGGACATAAGAAATCTTTTCAGCAGTGAGAACTATTCTCAGATTTCTTAACCAGTCCGTATAATTCGGCCCGGTAAGCTTATTAGCATCAAGTATGCTTCGCAGTGAAATTAGTGATTTTGACATTTTTAAAATTCTGCATGTGAAAAATAGCATTTTAGCAAACATTCATTTTATTAATTTTGCATACCAAAATAAATTTAGGTCTTTATTTTAAATTGGTATCTCCCACTATTTTTATCAAACTATATTACCCTCACTTATATAGTTCGGCAACATCTAATTAAAGATTTGCTAGTGAGAATAAGGATCCCATTTCAAATGTATATAACCTTGTGGATAGCACAACAAGCGATATACAAATAAATAGGTAGACAACTCTTGTCAATTACATCACTATATAACCCCTTTTATTTTGCCTCTTAAATCATAATGGTCAAGTGTGTGCACATCCGAACTAAAATGATTTAAGTTAAGTCCAGCCTAGCACTTCTATAAATTCAAAAAAGAAAAATGTTCGTCCTTGTGGATAGCACAACAAGACTAGATCGTTCAATTTTCTTGATAAGCATCAAATGTGATTAATTAACATCTTAAATACACAATACTCGCCTTGTGGATAGCACAACAAGCTCATATTAAATATTTAATACTCTATTAATTTATCATGCTAGAAGGCGACGTTCGATATTCCAAATATCATTTGAACGCTTTGGACTTAATATTATTTCTTTGAGGGGTTTGTTATTATTTGTCTCATCTTGTTTAGCGCACATGCACATATATATATAAAATACGCGTCATTTTATTAAACATGCGAAGCATGTTTGCATAAAATATAATATATATAATATTTAGCATGCAATATAGAATATTATATTCTACCCGGATTGATTATGGACTTTTATTCTAGTTTGGTTCACTAGAGCCACCAAGTGAACCAAAAGGTCAAACCTAGGAGTGCAAGAATTTAAATTTAAATATAACTATTACATTTAAACCGGGCTCCATACAAACGGGTCTTCACGCGCTCCTTGCTCCTTGGTCTCCAATTTCTTCAAGATAAATCTAACTATTTCTATTACATTAAACTATTTAATTTAAATAGAAACCTTGATCAGCAGTCAAGGGGAAGTACATAAGAGGGAGATAGAATTTTACATCAAGAAAAAAAATTTAGAGAAGACGAGGTACACAGACCCCATTTAATAAAACCCATTCATTCAAGCATTCAACTAAAATAAAATCCAATCACATTGGTCAAATAGTCCATAATCAATCCCCATTTATTATCATACATATCACCATATATATCAATAAATAAATATTCATCTCATGAATTAAAACATTCCAAATATATATGAGTATCATTTAATGGGCAATTTTAAATTGCATGAAATCCAATTTTAAGATTAAAATAAACTCTTTATTTTAATTATAAAATTATTTAGAATATAATATATAAATATATCATATATATATATATATAATATAAATTCACATTTATTTTTTAAAAAGAAGTCACCTTCTTTTATTAAAAGAGTTCTGCAGGTTTATTAAAAGAGTCCTTTATTGATGGGTCATCTTCTTTTTGGAGTAAGAAAGAGACAACACCTTTTCTTTGCAGAATTCAAGATTAGCACCCAAAAAAAAAAATTCTGATTCGTCCCAAAAAAAAAAACATCATCATTTTTTTTTTCTTAAAAAAAAATAATTTTATACAATAAAATTATGCCCAATAAATTATTTTAAATACATACCCATATGTATATGAAATCAAAAATAAATTAATAATTGCATAAAAGTTTGGCTCGGATGCCACTGTTGGGTTTGTACTAAATCGTGACGTAATCAAATTGCAAAAATTAGCGGAAGCATGGTATATCAGAGTTTAAAAAAATTTCTACAAAACCATTACCCGGATCATCCTTTATGCAAATTATTAATTTAAAACGATAAATAAGAAGTTATGGAATCATACCCTTGTAGAACGAAGCTTCCACAGGTACTAGTTCAACTCCTTGTTCTTCGTGATCTCCTTGAATTTCCGGATTAGATTCCTTCCTTTGATCAACGTTAGCCACCCAAGTGTTTGGCCTCTAGAGGTGATCCACCAAGGAAGATGAATTATCAAGAAGGAGGGTGGTTGGCTTAGTTTTCTATCCTCTATAGAAAAGGAGTACTCTCCAACAATTGGAATTGCATCATCTAATATCTATTATAAGACTCCTCTTATATAGATATTAGTCAACCCTTCTAATCCTATTAGACATGGGATTTCTTTTAATTAATTAAACTCCTTTAATTAATTTAGGCTTCCCACCACATGGGATTAATTAAATTCATTTAATTAATTTGTCTCCTAATCTTATTAGGAATAAATGAGAGTACTAAATATTAAATTAATTACTAAACTCCTTTAGAAATTAAAATAATAATAATTGTAATAATATTAATAAGACTCCTCTTATTAATTTATATTTAATATTTCCAAAATATTAAATAATAAACATTAAGCTATTTAATTTATTCTATCACCATAGATTAAATTAATTATACTTAATGCATTATTACGATTATGCCATTACCTTCTTAAATAATTATTCTTCCTTTATGGTATGACCCTTTAGGTTCTCCATATTAAACCGGTTGTGAATAAATCAATTAAAATAATTTTAATCTTATTTAAATAAATAAATTAAACTAATAATCTATTTAAATAAATAATATTTATTCTACAATAGGGATAAGCCTCCCTAGCGATCAACGACTTTCCAGATAATATAGATTTCAACATTAATCATAAAAGAACCTGTGAGTTAATAGTTACCATACAATTCAATCCTTCCACCATACAATGTCCCAATTAAATATAAGACATGGATTTACTGTCAAGTCTTATTTTATTTAATTATATGTATTTCGATTAGAAAATGCACAACTCCAAATAATGCAAATTAAAAACTCCTTTCTAATTTCATTTCACCTTGGCCAAGGATTCCTGGGTTGTCATTTAACGAATCACATAGGACATATCTCCTCTTTTACTAGAGGTGGTAGATTCTTTATTGATCATTCATTATCTCCATATGTAACTCATTATACCCAAGCATACCCTATATATGCCTTAAAAGGTCTTAAGGAATAAGTCAAAGTACAATTTGTTACATACAAGATACTATGATGATCTCAAGTCCAAGGATCACTTGTACTACTATCACATTAGGAATTCCTATTGACATGCGAGTAAAACTCCATTAGGTATTCCATAGCGAATCACGTTCAGTGAACTTATTCTCCAATAAGCACCTACATACTTGCTTTAGTGTCTCCACACAAATGATCATGAGATCAATCATCCTCATCCAATGAGCAAGCAACATATGTACCAATCTATCCGGATTTACTAATCCCCTTTTTAGTAATCCCACGATTGGGAACTATTTAAGTTTTAAAACTTTCTAAGAATTTAGATCTCATTAGCATGATCATCATCATGATTCTAAAAGCATTGCTTAAAACTATGGGTTATTTACATATTATAAAAATAGCAACATGTAGATAATTAAATGCCTTTAATAAATGAATATTTCATTAATAAATAAATAAGATTGTTTACAAAGTACGTGCTTTATCATCATACATGATTGGCTTGTATGCACACTACTATCAGTTTATGTATACTTGCATGGTCACACCTAAGTGTTTCTCTATACTATATAATATAGTCGTATTCCATATACTTTATATTTAATTCTTGCACATTTGCACATAGAAATCAATATAATCTCATCATATTAATAACTTACTTATTTATTTTATTATTCATAATGTCAAATAAATAAATAAATTATTCATCTCATTGATTAATTAACGATAATATTAATTAATTCATTCCTCATTGATTATTAATTTTCATAATAATCGATTAACACTTATGTGATTAAATATCACATTAAATGAATATAAATCTTATTATATTTATAATCACATTGCTTATTATTACTATATTTCTTGCAATAATAATAATCACGTATTATTAATCAATCACAGTTAATATTCCATAACCATTAATTAATATTCTACAATAGCAATTAACAATTAATATAGATTAATTATTTACTTAATAATTCATTCGTTAATTAATATAATCATTAATAATCCTCATCATTGTGCCACACAAGGCTATCAATGAGTTTATCGCAAACTCCATAAATTTTTTAATTATTATTAATTATTCAATTTTATATAATTGAATTAATTCATCTCATAACACAAAATCATTTATATACAAATAAATTCTCATTTCCATTAATATATTTATTTAATAATTTTAGAAAATTCTCTGGTATTACAGACCCCCCCTCATTTAAAAAAAAGAAAAAAATGCAGCGAACCTCTGTCCGTTTGATTTTCTGACTTTTTCACCTCTTCTAAACCCAAATTTTTTCACGCTAACACATAGATATACCCACATACTACCACATATCAAAAAATAACCTGTAGATTCTGACGTTTAGATCCTACGATTTGGCAAAAAGCCCGTGTAGCAGTCTATTGTAAGTATTTTTACGATCAGAAAGTAATTCCTACTTCTTTGCACTGTTTTGCACTTGCATATCAAATTTCGTTTTCTAAATATGCCCAGAACTTAGTTTCGTGGCCGTTTTCGTCAAAATTTGGTACATTTCTGTACATAAACTCAATTTCTGGCATTTCTACAACTCGGATTGACGATCCGGCAGCTTTAACAGCTTTAGTGCACTAGTATCTTCATTTTAAGCAACTTTGCCGGACTGGGTTATCTTCCTAATCCGGGTTTAACTTTTTTTTTTTGTGTGTGTTTATTTAACTGCATATATACACTAACTTTTCAATTCTGTCAAGCCCGGGTGTCAAATTTGAGGTAGTTTACTGCTTTTATATATATTTATGCATATATAAGTAGACTTCACCACTACTGGGTTCTCTTCCCAATCTTGGTTGACTGTATTTCTGTCAATATATGTATATATATATTTATATATTTTTGTCCAGCCTGGATTATTCTGTGGCCTTTATACAGCTTTTTGCACCCTTCACCATTACTGGGTTATCTTCCTAGTCCCTGGTTGACTACATTTCAGTTCGGCCTAGATTATTCTGTGGCCTTTTTACTACTGTTATATATAAATATGTATATATAAGCTGCCTTCACCACCACTGGATTCTCTTCCTAGTCTTGTTGACTACTTTTCTGTCAATATATATATATATATATATATATATATATATATATATATATTAATTCCAGTCCAGGCACCGGTGTGAAAACTCATTGCCCTTTACAGCTTTTGTATATATAACTGTGTATATATATTGGCTTTACTTGCTTTTCATTAAATTAATGCTTTAAATATTCATTCGATATGAATCGGCATTTTTCAGTCACAAAAGCAACCTCGCGTCCCTTAGATCACTATCTAGTGGGAACGAGTCGCTTCGGCCAGGTACGAACCAGGATTTACTGATGAATCCTCAGTTCTGGAAATATTGGGATATATATCTATTTCTGTAAAAATTTGAACTGTGTAGGTTTATTAGCTACTCTAATGTGAGCTTAGGAATCGTGGGATTCATGATCAAATCGATCAGAATCTGATTCCCACAATGGACAAACTCCGCTTTACGAATGTACCCTACTAGTTTTTCTGTAAAATGTACACGCAAAGACCTTAAAATGGTTATCCGGATTTAAGGTCTCAACATAGTGAAAATTATGGTTTGTCGTGTCAGCGTCCCTCCGATGGCTTTTATGCCCATGAGGAGACCGACACTTGTATTTATTTTTGTGGTCGAGGATGCTTCGTAGCCCGACAAATCACCATTCAAATTCAAGCGATAAGGCTATAATGATAAATTGGAAGTATCAACAGGCTTCAATTCCTATGTTAGCATAAGGGTTTGATAACCAGCTTTCAAAACATCATTTTAAATTCAATCAAAAGAAAAGCTTTTGCAAATCAAATCAAACACTTTTGCAAATTAAATCAAAGACTTTTGCAAAAATCAAATCAAACCCTTCGTATATAGGTTCAACGAAGCAAAGCACTACTTTCAATCAAATCAAACATAGACCCAATTTTCAAACAACATTCACACACACATTTCAGTTTTAAGGAAAATATTAAAAAGATTGTGGTACCGTGTTTACACGGGAGTTGTGGGGTTCCTAACACCTTCCCCACACTTAACCAAGCCCCTGAGCTCAAAACTTTGTTTTCAAAGATCAAGTTTTGACAGTGTCCAACAATTGGGCCTCTTTCAAACAAACTCGATTAAGTTGGTACAACCATTTCAAATCTACCAACTGGCGACTCTGTAAAATGTTCAAATCGTCGACATGATACATGTTGGCCTTTTTCCTAAAAAACCCTTCAAAACCTTTTTTGCAATAAAAAGAGTGAGGGTAGAGATAACTTAGGAAGAGAGAAAGATCCGGGTTGTGACCCGATGAGCATATTTTTTCCCGACGTCGACAGGTGGCGACTCTGATGAGGACAGTAGAGGGCTTAGGCCGCTTTCAAATCTTTTTAAAGAACTTCCCTTTTAAAACTATAAATGCATGAGTTCTGCATCTTTACATTTTATGAATGTGTGAATGCTGCGTCCTTACATTGAATGGATGTGAATAAATGCTTTTCTGCTTTTTAGTGCTTCGCACCCATATTAGTGCTTCGCACCCATATTAGTGCTTCACACCAACTGTCATCATATGCTTACGGTGTGGGCGATGTATCTGAATGTATGTTGTGTGTTCCTCTCACATGGAGACAAAACCCGTCGGTGATAAGTAATGTCTCTGGGGACGACTTAGTCTTTGGGGCTCATGAAAATGCACCACCCAGATTCGCTCCAGTTGAAAGATCGGATTAATTTCCCCTCTAGTAGATTGCGATGATCTGGGAACTTTCATGCCAAAAAATTCGCGAGAGTAGCCAAAGATAGGTCAGCCTCTGATTAACCAAATTTGATGGGAAGCTTCTTCATGCCTTCCTCTTTCAATTCAATGTCCAATTTTCAATATTTATTTCTTGTCATCCTGTCATCAAAACAACTGACCTCTGTTTTGCAGGATAAAATTAAAAACCACATCATGCATCCTATCCCTACCTACCTCAGGAAATTGACACACCTACCTTTTGTTGTAGGTGAAAAATTGGTCCTGTCACTAGATCTAAGTCTAAGAAAGCACCAAGTCCATCCACGGACATGGCTTCGAGTGCTCAAATAGAATCCACCCCTGTATCTAGGGAAGAGTTCGAAGGACTGAGAAATTAAATAGCTGAACTAGCCGGTTTTCTGAGAGACCAAAGCAAGGCCCTTAAAGGGAAGCAAACCCAAACTCATACAGAACCAGGAGCACCTGGTAGTAGTGGTAGTCAAGAGATCGAAAAGGCCGAGACTCAGATTCCTGGACCACAAAACTAGGAAACAACCAACGAAACCCCTGGAATCACCACCCTCAACAAAGAACAGGAAGCTGGTGACCTTCTCAAGAAAGTACAACAAATGGAGGAAATTCTCCGGTCTATCAAAGAGACTTGGGCATTCGGCGGTGTTAATTACTCCGACCTCTGTATTTTCCCCAGGGCTCGTTATCCTGAAAAATTTTGAACTCCTGATTTCGAGAAATATGATGGATTGGGAGATCCATATACACATCTGAAAGTGGTCATCGGAGAACTCGGATCCTATGCAAAGGATGAGAAGCTTTGAATGCAAACTATTCTAGAAAAGTTTGACTGGAGAGGCCAGAGCCTGGTATGCCCGCCTGGACCACAACTCTAAGATTCACAGCTAGGAAGAGTTAGCCCATGCTTTCCTCAGTCAATACAAATTTAAATCTCAGCTGGCTCCAGACAGATACCAGATAACCAAAATTAAGAAAAAGAACACTGAATCATTCAGAGAATATACCCAACGATGGAGGCGGGTGGCAGCACAAGTCACCCCAGCCATGAATGAATCTGAGATAGTCATGACCTTCATCAACATCCAAGAGGCGCCATATTATGAGAGGGTCCTAGCAGGCATAGGAAAACCATTATCTGAAATGGTTAAGCACGATTAAATGGCAGAAATGGGGCTCAAATCCAGGATGATCAAGGATCTAACCGCCCTCGAAGCTGTTGCTGAACATATCCAGTCCGAAAATTATGGGAGTAATCCCCAGAGGGTACACAAAAAGAAAGATGAAGAAGTGTCCTTAGTGTGCAAGGACAAAATCCAAGGGGCGAAGCAAATAGTATGCCCATTCAAAAGAGGAACTATACCCCTTTCCAAACTCTAGCACAGCCTTCAAACCCTCCATTTTAGAAAAATATGGAGGTCAGGCGTCAAAGAACTCTCACCCCTCTAGGGGATTCACTTGAGAACGTATTCAAACTTCTAACTGCTCAGAAGAAGATTGTCCAACTCCTTCCACTCACCAATACCGGTGGACGAAATTTTAATCCAAGCAAGAAATGTGCTTATCATTCTGGATCTCCAGGCCATAACACACAAGACTGTTGGTCTCTCAAGCACAAAATACAAGACTTGATCGACAACGGAGAGATTATGGTAACAAAGCCTGAACAACCGCATATATAGGACAATCCTCTTCCACAATATAAAGAGGAGAATGTCAACATGATCAGCACCACAAGTGGAGAAGGATCCAAATACCTCCGTTATATAGGAGAATCAACTCCATCCAGTAACAGCACCCCAGACAGTTGGGAAGTCTTCGAAAGGAGGTTCCTGATAGAACAGGAAATGAAGTCTATCAAAGAATAAATCAAACAATTAGCAGAACTGGTCGTCTACCAGCATCAGATCACCAGAAAGATGATCAAACAGGCCAACCAGTCTGACATCGATCGTCCTCCCACACCGGAGATCATTTCTCCAAGGAATCAATATCAACCTCATGAGAATGAACTCTAGACCAACAGGGTGACCAAAGAAGAAAGCGTCCAAACTAGTGGAAAATTCCTATTTCAAAGGAACTTCACGAACTTAAACCAGTCAATAGAAGAAATCCTCCAGATGCTAATCAATAAGGGAATGGTTACAGATTTGTTACCTCCACTGAATCCTCTGGCCATAAAGTTCAAACCTGACCAAATATGTCAGTACCAGTCCAATTCACCCGACCATGATACCGAGGATTGCTGGGCACTTTGCAACCTGATTCAAGACATGATTGAAAGCGGTGAATCGATGAGGGGAAATCAAGTTCTCGGCCTCCCAGATGAAGACACTCTCTAGATCCCCACTGTATGGAACCAGAACACAGTGGCTGTCATATCCTACGATAGGGAGTCGACCCTCAAAAGGGTCCACCTCAAATAACATTACCGTTGTGCCAAAGGACAATCCATTATACCTGCCTCAGCGGGTGATCAAACCAGTCATCAAAGCCAAAGAAAAAATGATTGATGAGAAAATCGAAGAGTTCCTCATTAAAATGGGACACAATGAAATCAAGGTAGTGCAAGACCTGAAAGACGTACCAAAGCAAATGTCTATCCTAGATTTGGTCTTATCCTCAATGGATCATCGCAATATTCTAGTGAAAGTACTAGAAGAAGCCCATCTGCCACATACCGTAGATGCCAAGAAATTTTGTCACATAGTGGAACACATTTTCAACAACAATGTGATATCTTTCATTGATGATGATATCCCTGCAGAAGGAACGGGCCATCATAAGTCCCAGCATATAGCTGTGATGTCTTCCGGGTATGTAATCGGAGGGGTACTCATTGACGGAGGATCATCCCTCAATATATGTCCCTACGATACTTTGGAAAGAATGAAAATTAACCCGAATCGGATCAAAACCAGTCATGTGGTCATCCGGGCTTTCGATGGATCGCGACGCTAAGCTATGGGAGAAATATAACTACCCTTGGAGATTGGCCCACACACTTTCTACGTATCCTTTTAGGTGCTTAATATCGCCACTGGATATAACCTGTTGCTAGGCAGGCCCTGGATTCACATGGCAGGGGCAGTGCCATCCACCCTCCATCAACAGCTCAAATACATTATCAATGGCAACCTAATCACGGTCAATGCTGAACCAAAATACCCTGTCTGCATACAGGGAAACATGCCAGTGATCAGCCTGGATGTAGGGATTGAACTTACAAGTTTTCAAGCCCTGGAGGTGAGTGATACACAGTATCTACCTATCGGGGCACAGGCTCTGAAGCCTAAGGTCTCCACTGAAGTAATGACAGTGGGCCAAGAAATGGTATCCCTGGGTTTCCAACCTAGAGAAGGGTTAGGAAAGAATCAGCAAGGTATCAAGAGCCCGATACAAATCCCTAGTCAGATTGGGAGAGCAAGATTGGGATTTTCAACTCGGGTAAACCACCGGAACCCACATAAGCATCCCAAGGCTTATACTTCCACCATATTGCTGCCAAACCTTACTAATGCCAGATGGGTAAAACCAATGAGGAAGATCCCTACTGTGGTATCAGCAATACTATTTCCTCCTATTATATCTATTAATGAAAGAAAAGCCCTCAAGCACTAAGGGAAATAAAAAGATCCTGTATGAAGGACGAGACCCATTCGCTAACATGCGGGTCATCATAAACTACGAGGGTATGAATGATGAGATCCCAGACAGCGAAGACGAGGATCAGATTCAAATTCCTCGCATCAAGAAGGAAAAGGGGTGCAGTTCAAAGAAAACCCCCAGCCCTATTATAAAGGATGTCTCTGTCATCATTTAAGACGAGGCAGATAATCATAAATCCCTGATCCTCCCAGTTCATGAGGATCTGACCTTGGATAAAGGGCAGAGAGAGTGCATCTGCCCTTTAATCATGCTTTCATTTACTGCTTACTTTTGATTGCACAGCTATAGCAGCAACTTTGTCATGTGTTGCAGAATGCTATGCATATTTAAATAGTTGTATATATCTAAGATGAAAGCCTTTTTGTTTTCAGGACTCAAGCGTTGAATATGTTTGTCTCTGCTGATGAGATGCCAACATGTCAAAGTGACTACGACTTTGATGTAGAACTGAACTTCGACTTGATGGATATTGATCAAGAGGAGGAAGATGACTATGAGGTGCCCGAGGAGATCAAAGAATGGGTTGAAGACAAACCCAAACCAAACCTCGACCAAACCACTACTGTCAACATAGGAACCTCCGAAAACATCCAAGAAATCCAGATAGGTTTAGACCTCGCATCAAACCAAAAAGCTGACCTTATCGAACTTCTAACACAGTTCCAGGATGTATTTTCATGGTCACATGAAGACATGATTGGCCTCTCTACTTACATTATCATCTATCGAATGCCCATCAAAGACGGGTTCAAGCTAGTCAAACAAAAGCTCAGGCGATTGAAACCTGAATGGAGTCTGAAAGTCAAAGAAGAAGTTGTTAAGCAATTCAAAGCCGGAATTATCATGATATCAACCTACCCAGAGTGGCTTTCAAACATAGTTCCCCTGTCTAAGCCCGGAGGGAAGGTACGAGTATGTGTGGATTACCGGGACTTGAACAAGGCCTGCCTTAAGGACAACTTCCGGGTACCTTTCATCCACATCCTGATCGATAATACTGCGCAGTACTGCATGTATTCCTTCGTAGATTGCTTTGCTGGTTACCATCAAATTATGGTTGTTGAAGAGGACCAGGAGAAAATAGCTTTCATCACTCATTGGGGAACCTTTTTCTATAGATGACTATCCTTCGGCCTCATCAATGCCAGAGCCACGTATTAGCGAGCCATGATGGCCCTGTTTCATGACATGATGCACAAAGAAATAGAGGTCTATGTGGATGACATTATCATCAAATCCTGGAGGGAGGATGATCACATCGACCATCTCAGGAAGTTGTTTAACAGGTTACGCAAGTACAACCTGAAGCTAAATCCAGCCAAATGTGCTTTTGGCGTCAAAGCAGACAAGTTGCTAGGATTCTTAGTGAGTAATCTAGGCATCGAACTAGACCCTGCCAAAATTAAATCCATCACTGAGATGCAAGTACCTCGAACAGAGAGGGAGATACGTGGGTTTCTGGGGAGGATCAATTTCATAAGACGATTCATTTCCCAGCTCACAGTAACCTGTGAACCCATATTCAAGCTACTAAGGAAGAATTCCTTCACTAAATGGAATGAGGATTGTCAACAAGCCTTCCTAGCTATCAAGAAGCAGCTGATCGAAGCACCAGTTTTGGTACCTCTGAGGGATGGAGTTCCCTTGTTCATGTACTTGGCTGTCAATGCCAATGCAATGGGCTTTATGCTAGGACAAAAAAATGATAGTAGCAAAGAAAGAGCCATCTACTACATCAGCAAAAGATTCTGCAGTGGGGAACAGAAATACACCCTGATCAAGAAAACATGCTATGCATTAGCATGGGCCACAATGAGGTTATAGCACTACCTCCATGAGCACACGACCTACCTCATATCCTATATGGATCGAATCAAATACGTATTGAACAAGCCAATGTTGAACTGTCGATTGTCCAAATGGCAGTTGATCCTATAACAATTCGACATTGTCTACGTGACTCAAAAATCAATCAAGGGTCAAGGCATTACAGATCAATTAGCTGAAGCACTTTCAGGAGAGGTTCGAGCCCCTGGAGACTTATTTCCCAGATGATGGAATCATGACAATTCAACAACTCTAGGAAGAGAATACAGTCCAACTATGGAAAATATATTTCGACGAAGCAGTGAACATGGAAGGTGCCGGAGCTGGGGTAGTCTTTATCTCTGGTACAGGAAAATAATATCCTGTGGCTACCAAACTTCAATTTGGCAATGCCAATAACACGTCCGAGTATGAAGGCTGTATAATGGGGTTGAAACTAGCCCAATCCATGGGTATCAAACATCTACTGGTCTTTGGAGATTCTGAGTTGGTTATTAGACAATCCACTGGGGCATATCACACCAAAGAACTGCATTTGCTGCCCTACCATTGGTAGCTCCTCAAAATTTCCTTGGAGTTTAAAGATATAACCTTCAACCATATTCCTCAGAGTAGGAATGACTTCGCTGATGTATTGGCAACGTTCGCTTCATTAATCCACATATTCGATAGGAGTGGGTTTCCCAACATCAAATTCACAGTTCAAAAAGCCCCGATATACGGGAATTACATTGGAAAAGTATCAGATGAAATACCTCCTGTCAAGCAGCCTTGATATTAAGATATTAAGGAATATCTACGAGACAGATCTACACCCGCTGGGGCAAGCCAACCCGCGCGAAAGCTAATTCACAAGATGGCTATGAAGTTCTATCTAAGCGGAGATGCCCTCTACAAAAGAGATGCTGGAATAGGCTTGTTAAGATGTCTTGATAAAGATCAGGCCCAAAGACTGATGGATGAAGTCCACGGTGGAATCTGTGGTCCACACATGAGCGGTCATCTGCTGGCCAAGAAGATACTAAGAATAGGGCATTATTGGATCTCTCTCAAAGCTGACTACGACGATCATGTCAGGAGATGCTTTCAATGCCAAGTACATGGAAACGTCATACATGCTTCTCCAAAGGAGCTACATAACATGAGTTCACCATGGCCTTTCTCCATATGGGGAATGGATGTGATCAGTCCAGTAGAACCAAAATCTAGCAATGGTCATCTATTCATCTTCACTATAATCGATTACTTCACCAAATGGGTTGAAGTAGCCTCTTTTTCCAAAGTCACGAAAGAGGTCATCATTGGTTTCATCAGAAATAACGTCGTCTGTCGATTTGGACAACCGAAGGTGATCATATCGGACAACGCCAAGAACCTGAATAATCAAATGATGTGAGAACTGTGCAGTAAGTTCCACATCAAGCATCTCAACTCCGTCATCTATCGGCCCAAGATGAATGGTGTTGTCGAAGCGGCTAACAAGAACATAAAAAAGATCATGCAAAAAATGTCCGCCAATCACAAAGAATGGCCTGACCTGCTGCCTCTCACCCTGTTAGCATACAGGACGTCAAATAGCACCTCTACTGGGTCTACCCCCTATTCATTGGTCTATGGCATGGAAGCAGTCCTCCCCATAGAGGTAAAGATGGAATCCTTGCGAGTATTAATCAATGCTCAGTTAGACGAGGATCGTTGGTTACAAGACCGATACCACCAACTGTCCCTGATAGATGAAAAAAGGGCTACAACCATTTTCCACAGGCAGTTGTATCAACAAAGGATTGCTCGATCCTACAACAGGAAGGTCCGAATACGATAATTCAAAGAAAATGACTTGGTGCTGAAGGAAGTGTTAACGGGAGGAGCTATCAGACTACAAGAAATGGACGGGAATGAATTTCCCCAACTCATCAACTCAGACATCATAAAAAGGTACTATGTCTGAAGCACATGCATACCCGCATCCGGGTCCTACAAATCAAATCAGGTTTGGTTTCACTAGAAAGCCTAAACTATGAATGACCTGATCTCCCTCAACCTAGGAGTACGTAGGTAGCCATTTCTGATGCGGTCAAACCAAATAAAAGCTCAAAAACTCATCAAACCAAACTCAAAACCCAAGACAAATACTTTTCAAGCCTCTCTCATACAAAGCCGGAACTACGAATGACCTGATCTCCCTCAACCTGGGAGTACGTAGGCAGCCATTTCTGGTGCAGTCAAACCAAATAAAAACTCAAAAACTCATCAAACCAAACTCAAAACCCAAGATAAATACTTTTCAAGCCTCTCTCATATAAAGTCAGAACTACGAATGACCTGATCTCCCTCAACTCGGGAGTACGTAAGCAGCCATTTACGGCGCGGTTTGACCTTCAAGAAAAAATAAAAACCAATAAAAAACCAGTTCTAAGACACCGAAACCCTATAAAACCTAAGAACTATCCTGTTTACCTGATAAATAGGCCCATTTGAGATACTCCCTGACATCTCAATCGTCAGTCCATCAAGGAGAAGCTCAAGATACATTAACAACAGCAAGTCATGAAAGAAGTGGTAATCACTCAGCAATAATAATACATCTCCAAACAGGGAAGTGAATAAAAAAAAATATTTCTCTAATATAAAACTATTTGATATATACATAGTATCATGTACATAACAAAAATGGCTGATCTAGTCTGTGCAAGAAAGATAAAGCTAGTCTATAGACCCAAGGATAAGCGGGCCAGTAATGCCACCATGGCATATCTCTCGGAAGATGGAGGAGCAGCTGCAAGTGCAATACCCTTAGCCTCCATACAACTCAAAACCTCCACAGTAATCTGCAGTGTGGCACTGTGGTCATCAATCTATGCGCTCATCTCTGTAACCAGGCCGTGAGTATAATATTGAAGGGCAGTACTGTCAGCAATGTGGAAATCACGGGAAACTATAGCCTCATCCTTCTCCGCAAAAGCTGCGTCCCTAGCAAATAAAGTCTCCTTGATCTCATCAAAAGCTGCATCTCTGGATGAGCGGATCTCATAGCTCTCCAAAATAGCTGCATCTCTGGCAGATCGGAGTTCCTCTCTCTCTATCAAGCCAGTATCCTGAGCGACTCGAAGTGCGTCCCTCTCAGCCAAAGCTATATCTTTGACAGATAAGGCGATCAATATCTGCGCTCTAGCTAAATCACGCTCAAAGGTCATCCTGAATAGCGAATTCGCCAAAGCCGAATCTTTGCCTGTTGGAATAGTCGGTGGGTCGCTAACCAAAGTAGCTGTCAAGCCCACAAAAAGCTCATCTTCAGTAGAAGACTCAGGATCCTCTATAGGCTCCTCCTCATCAGAATCCAAAATCAAAGATAAATGAACAAGTGCAGCTGTTGCCAAATCTGCCTCCAACCATGCCGAGTACTTTGGAGAACGGTCCGCATGGCTACTGGAGAACTCAGCCCTCTCTCTATGAGTCCAACACTCATATACTCTGATCAAATCGGCCTATGACATAGACTATGCCGACATCCTCTAATCAGTAGACCCCTCGAATCTGGCTCATAACAGCCAGGGGATGATAAGTAGTCACTCCTTTCAAACCCGCTAGGGGCAAGTAATCCATGCCAGGCTCATGAGTAATGAATCTATATGGGGAGGCTAACCCTATGCATAGCAAAATCAAGAAAGAATGCTCAATATCCGATAGAAATGCTAACCACATCTCTACATTAGTACATTCCGCAGGCTGAAAGGAGTAAGACGTGGCTACCTCGCGGGTAAAGCAATATCCATGAGGCCTGAAAAATCCGATCAGTCGAATATGGGACATCAACCATACATACAGAAAAATTGAGCTACCTCGGAAGAACCCCTCCGGGTGGGTAATTTAATAAGTGGCTAACCGCAGCGTCTCATCTAATATCATCGGGATAATGGTGCTACCCTGTCTAAGGGCCCGAACAACAACAACCAATCCCACATCCAGGTGATCCAAATGCAGGGGCATATAGACGTATGCCACAATGCAAATCAGCAAAATATCTACCCTGGCCAGATGCCACGCCTCTGCTGAAATAGTAAAGTCCCCAACATGTCGATCGTAGCTATCAAGCTCCCCAAAATGATCGATCAAGAAGTCAATCAAGATCGCACACCCAGATACGATCTCGTCCGCGACTACCCTCTGACGAAGACCGGACATCCGCAGGAATGGTCTCTACATATCAATAATAGCAGTCCGGGTGCACGACAAGTCCAAAGCTAGACTGGTAAGCCGCTCGTACTCCTCCAAAGTCGGCGTCAGCTCATGTCGTGTAATGCAAAATAACTGCCTCTCAGGTATCCAGTAGGATAATATGCCATCCACAAACCCATATGGCACCTAAAAATCTGCAAGGGCCAGCAAATGCCCTAACATCTGGTCAACTGTCACTTTGGCTGAGAAGGGCAGGCTCTCGTACCACGACCTCAATGATGAAGCCACCTCAGAATGTGGCAAATGCTCAATACGGCTCACGACGGATGACATCATTTGTGTCACCGTACCACAAGACTATCCAGGGGTCAAATTTGAACTCATCTGTCTAAGTGCATACATATGACATAATACATGCATGATGACAAATATAAACATGATGTGATAGATAGGAAATAGTATGAATATCTATGATAAACTATCTACTAGCGGGCATCATCCCTGTCTGATAATACAAAGTGAAATGAAGAAGTACAGGAAAATGGGGAACCACCACCCAACTACTAACAGTGGTTTATCAAAATAATGGCACAACCGCCAAATAGCAAAAATAGTGGCTGACCAAAAATATAGCTACCATAGCTATCCAAAAAGATCCAGATAATCCATGTCCAGGTGATTAACCTGCTCCATTTCTGCTATAGATACAAAGCTGCGGTCATCAGGCATGTTTGGGCTGTATAAGGGAGGATCTGCTGTAATACCCGAGAATTTCCTAATATTATTAAATAAATATATTAATGGAAATGAGAATTTATTTGAATATAAATGATTTTGTGTTATGAGAATGATTAATTCAATTATATAAAATTGAATAATTATAATAATTGAGAAATTGATGGGGTTTGCGATAAACTCATTGATAGCCTTGTGTGGCACAATATAAGAATGATTATATTAATTTAGGCGAACAATTAATCTATATTATTTGTTAATTGCTATTGTAGAATATTAATTAATTGTGATAAGTACATAATATTCGATGATAATTATTCCTTTATATTTAGTTTTATTACATATTTCATGTGGATATGTGCTTAATAAGTTATTTATTATTTTCAGGTGAATTAGAGCTTAAGACAGGAAAAGAGGAGAAATTGGGCTAACCCAATGCGGAAATGAAGTAGCCAAGCTTGCAAGCAGTAATTCGTTAACATATGGGCCGCCTGTGATAATTCCCTAATTGAAGAAGGATTTAATGCACTTGCAATTTAATTAGAGCAGCTCATGGTCACGTGCTAGCATGGAAAGAACGGTCAGCAGCTTTGCAAAGGAAGAATTCCTAGTGGGCCACGTAATACAAAGGCTTGTATTCCGAAATTGGAGTTGCTCATGCATGCAGGAAATGTAAATCAAATTCACAACAAGATGTGGGCCACGGGTTCCTAGTTGGTGGGCATCATTACATTAAAGCATGTGGGCAGCAGCTTAGGATTTTAATGGGGCCCATGGTTTAGATAGCACATGCATTCTTTTTCCAAATCCTAGCAGGTCAAGGATTACTAAAGCAAGACAAATTATTATGTGGGCTAGTGTAGTGTACATGGGGGCCACGTGGTGTAGCAAGTTTGCAAAGAGGAATTCCAAATAGCAAGTGGAAGCTCACGTGTTTGACTTACAAAATAAAGGAGCAGCTTGCAATTTCAATTCCTTTTACTAACTTGCCACGGCTTCAGCACATGAAAGGGGAGGCGGCACAGGGCCATCATTTTCCTTTTCCTATTCGGCAATTGGTGCAATAACATGAAGACAAGGGCTATGGATTTTAATGTTATAAATAGGGGATCCTTTTCCTTGTTTTATTAATCTTATTATTTTTCTTTCATATTAGAGTTAGGTTTATTTGGAGTTATGAATTAATTCTTTCAATTCAGTTCGGAAGGGATGTTGAACCTTATTCATAATTAACGGTTTGATCTAGTTTATTTTATTTATTTTTTCTTACATGAGATTTATTCTGATAATCTACTTTAATTTCTTGTATGCTATTCAATTTACTAACGTGATTCTGCGGGATTAAATTAGTGAATTGATATCATCTGCTAGATTAAGATTGGTATTACGTGTAATTGATATCTGTCTTCATCACAAATAGTAATTAGTAATACCTGATTGTGGACAAGCTTTTGAGTATTGCTATGATTATTAGAAAACAAGTTAAACAAATCGAGCTTATGTGTTTGTTGCTTGGAATAGTCTAATTCCCTAGTTCTTAATGCTGCTGTTATATTAAATCTAGAGAGCTTGTTCTAGGTTATATAATGGTTAGAATCTTGTGAAGAGCTTGTTTCATTGAGTGACAATCTAAGGGGAGTTTCGGGTAGCAGAGCTTATTGTTACCTAGGGCTATTAATTTCATTGAAGGATAAATAATGTTATACTTGGTTAATCCATAATTGTGAAAAGGTGATACTGAACTGAAGAACTGAAGCTTTTTATTCATTCTTAATTCTTATTACTTTATTCTTGACAATATAGTTTAATCAATTCAAAACCCCATTTTTATTAGAAATCATAGGATAAATTTAAAATAAATCACTCTCTGTGGGATCGATCCTTGCTTACTACTGTGCTAATTGTTTGAATTCGTAAAGTAAAAGTGAGGTTAATTTAGGAGTGTAAACGACAGCTCCCAAATTTTGGCGCCAGTTGCCAGGGAGTGTTATTTGTTTTTATTTATTTTCTTTTTATTCTTCTTTTGTTTTATGACTCAATCCTCTCACTCTATTAACTTAAATTTTGATCAAGAGATAGAGAAAACTACAGATACAAAAGAAGCTCTTGTTCCAACACTTAAAAAGGAAAAGATGGCTGTGCCGAACAACAACCGGACTTTAAAAGAACTGGCTACTCTAGACCTTGATCAACCATCCTTGTGTATTGAATATCCTACCTTAGATGTTGCTTTTGAACTTAACTACGGACTAATTCATTTTTTGCCTATTTTTCGTGGTATTACAGGTGAAAATCCATATACGCATCTAAAGGAGTTCCATGTGGTGTGTTCCACGATGGAATCACAAGGAGTGACAGATGAGCAGATCAAGCTTAGACTTTTTCCATTCTTCTTAGCAGATTTGGCGAAAGACTGGTTATACTATCTTCCTTCAGGATCGATACGATCATGGACTGATATGCAAAGGCTATTCTTGGAGAGGTATTTTCCTGCATCAAGAGTTGCTGATACAAGGAAGGAGATATGTGGAATCAGGCAGTTCAATGGAGAAACTCTCTACGAGTATTGGGAAAGGTTCAAGAAGTTGTGTTCCAGCTGTCCACCTCACGGGATTGATGAGCAACACTTGATTCAGTACTTCTATGAGGGATTGATACCAATGGAAAGAAGTATGATTGATGCGGCTAGTGGAGGAGCATTAGTGGACAAGACACCAGAGGATGCAAGAAATCTGATTGCAAATATGGCTGCTAACTCACAACAATACGATCATGCTCCACAAAGGGTAAGTGAGGTAAGCACGAGTGAATTGGCACAACAGATTTCTAACTTAACTGCTGTGGTGCAACAATTAACAACAGAAAACGTACCGGTTGCAAAAGTATGTGGAATTTACTCAAAATTAGGGCATACAACAAATGATTGTCCCATAGTGCAAGAGGATGTAATTGTTCATCAAGTTAATGCTATGGGGACATTCTCCGGACAAAATCCACATCAATGTGATCCTTGGGCAGACACTCATAATTTCAGATAGAGAGATCATCCTGACTTGAGCTATGAAGGTACTAGGCCACCAATGCAACCTGTCTTTTCAAGTATGCAGCAAGATCTTCGGCAGACTCAACCTCAGTACCACACAGAAAACCAAGAAGTACCTGTCAATTCTGGGACATCTATGGAGGATATGTTCAAGGCATTCATGAGCTGAACACTACAGTTCATGAGTCAGACACAGCAGTTCCAGCAGGAGACAAGAACTTCTGTTCAAGATCTGAGGGATCAAGTTGATCAGCTTGCAACCACAATAGGGAGGTTGGAATCTCAACGCTTCGGGGAGTTACCTCCTCCGTTTGTTGAGAACTTCAGTACAATGGGATTTGACGAAGAGGAGCAGGAGGACTCAGTGCTTACTTCAGGAATAGACAATATTCTAGAAGTTGATAAAGAGAAGGAACAAGAGGAAGAGAGAAATGATTTGATAAGTTCTGCAGATCTCTACAAGAAGGATGAGGATTCATTTTCATCAATACAACCAACAAAAGCAATGAGTGATACACACCATCGTACCTTTACCATGGAATTGGACAATGCAAAGTTCCAGTTCAACGCAGATGAGGCTAAGAGGTATCTTGGTAATTTTAAATCTGTTTTTGTTATTGATGTTGTGGATTATTCAGTGCAGGAATCTTTTGATCGAATACAATTATACGAGGAGGATGTGATGGCTGGAAAGGAGCAGTATTATGAAGTATACAATGTTCCTCAATTAAGGATGAAACTACTACCAGTCCACTTAAAGTTCACAAGTCCAATTACATAGAAGAGAGGAAGAAGTCAAGCCAATGACAATAAACAAAGGCACTGCTTGGGAGGCAACCCAAGAAATCAGATTTGATTTTTCTATCCCTTTACTATTTAGTTTTTTATTTGCATGTAGTTTTTTCTTCTTTTTTTTTGCACGATTTTCTTACATTGGGGACAATGTAAGGTTTGAGTGTGGGGGGAGAGATTTAGGTTTCTTATTTTTTATTTTTAGTGACATTTGATCTGTCGATTTTGATAGGAAATAGGACCATCTTGATGCCTTAGAAATTTTTTTAAAAAATTTGGATTCCATGATTCTATTTGCCTATGTGTTTGAAAGTTAAAGTCAAAAAAAATGGGAATCAATGCTAAAAATTCAAAATCTGTTTAATGCTTAATTGGTTAATGATTGAGAAAAACTAATTCATGATCCATAGTAATTGATTTAAATTGAATTTGTGTCTCATGAGTACTTGAACATGTGATATATGCTTAGTTGGCTAAGTTATCTATGGAGTTGTCTATGTGCACCAATCTCATGCTCTAGAGCTATTGAACTGCTTATGCTTTTTGCAAGACCATGTGAAAAAAAAAATTTAAGTGGAAAACCAGTGAAATTATTGAAAAAGACGTACAAGAGAAGTCATGTGGTGGGATGAGATGGAGTGTAAAACGCACTCTCCCATAAACACGTGCAGTTAAGTGAGATGGAGCATAAAATGCACTCACTTATAAAAGAATGATTGAGGAAGGTGAAACGGAGCATAAAATGCATTCACCGGAAATAAAGAGGAAAAATGAAAGGGTCCTAGTGAGAAAATAAATAAATAAATAAATAAAGCAGGAAAAATATGTTTTGAGTTTTTGAGTGGTGTGCACGGTTTTTGCTCCATGGTAACTATGTTGAGTAAGTGTGTGGGTTATAGAAGAGTGTTTATGTGATTACAATTTAACTTAATGAAATTCATTGGTGAAATGGCGAGGTGGTTATCATGAGTTAATTGATGAACATTGATCATGCTTTTGTGGGTATAGTATTGATAATCATGATTTGATCTTGAAATCCTTTTGACATAATGGTTGAATATGATTGTTTTTGGAAATCAAAATTTTGGTTTACACGAGGACGTGTAAAAGCTAAGTGTGGGGGAATTTGATAAGTACATAATATTCGATGATAATTATTCCTTTATATTTAGTTTTATTACATATTTCATGTGGATATGAGCTTAATAAGTTATTTATTATTTTCAGGTGAATTAGAGCTTAAGGCAGGAAAAGAGGAGAAATTGGGCTAACCCAATGCGAAAATGAAGTAGCCAAGCTTGCAAGCAGTAATTCGTTAACATATGGGCCGCCTGTGATAATTCCCTAATTGAAGAAGGATTTCATGCACTTGCAATTTAATTAGAGCAGCTCATGGTCACGTGCTAGCATGGAAAGAACGGTCAGCAGCTTTGCAAAGGAAGAATTCCTAGTGGGCCACGTAATACAAAGGCTTGTATTCCGAAATTGGAGTTGCTCATGCATGCAGGAAATGTAAATCAAATTCACAACAAGATGTGGGCCACGGGTTCCTAGTTGGTGGGCATCATTACATTAAAGCATGTGGACAGCAGCTTAGGATTTTAATGGGGCACATGGTTTAGATAGCACATGCATTCTTTTTCCAAATCCTAGCAGGTCAAGGATTACTAAAGCAAGACAAATTATTATGTGGGCTGGTGTAGTGTACATGGGGGCCACGTGGTGTAGCAAGTTTGCAAAGAGGAATTCCAAATAGCAAGTGGAAGCTCACGTGTTTGACTTACAAAATAAAGGAGCAGCTTGCAATTTCAATTCCTTTTACTAACTTGCCACGGCTTCAGCACATGAAAGGGGAGGCGGCACAGGGCCATCATTTTCCTTTTCCTATTCGGCAATTGGTGCAATAACATGAAGACAAGGGCTACGGATTTTAATGTTATAAATAGGGGATCCTTTTCCTTGTTTTATTAATCTTATTATTTTTCTTTCATATTAGAGTTAGGTTTATTTGGAGTTATGAATTAATTCTTTCAATTCAGTTCGGAAGGGATGTTGAACCTTATTCATAATTAACGGTTTGATCTAGTTTATTTTATTTATTTTTTCTTACATGAGATTTATTCTGATAATCTACTTTAATTTCTTGTATGCTATTCAATTTACTAACGTGATTCTGCGGGATTAAATTAGTGAATTGATATCATCTGCTAGATTAAGATTGGTATACGTGTAATTGATATCTGTCTTCATCACAAGTAGTAATTAGTAATACCTGATTGTGGACAAGCTTTTGAGTATTGCTATGATTATTAGAAAACAAGTTAAACAAATCGAGCTTATGTGTTTGTTGCTTGGAATAGTCTAATTCCCTAGTTCTTAATGCTGCTGTTATATTAAATCTAGAGAGCTTGTTCTAGGTTATATAATGGTTAGAATCTTGTGAAGAGCTTGTTTCATTGAGTGACAATCTAAGGGGAGTTTCGGGTAGCAGAGCTTGTTGTTACCTAGGGCTATTAATTTCATTGAAGGATAAATAATGTTATACTTGGTTAATCCATAATTGTGAAAAGGTGATACTGAACTGAAGAACTGAAACTTTTTATTCATTCTTAATTCTTATTACTTTATTCTTGACAATTTAGTTTAATCAATTCAAAACCCCATTTTTAATTAGAAATCATAGGATAAATATAAAATAAAGCACTCTCTGTGGGATCGATCCTTGCTTACTACTGTGCTAATTGTTTGAATTCGTAAAGTAAAAGTGAGGTTAATTTAGGAGTGTAAACGACAGCTCCCAAATTGTTATCATAGAATATTAATTAATTATTGTGGAATATTAACTGTGATTGATTTATCATATGTGATTATTATTATTGCAATAAATATAATAATAATAATGAGCAACGTGTTTATAAATATAATAAGATTTATATTAAAGTGATAATTAATCATATAAGGGTTAATTAAATTGTTATGGAGATTAACAATTATATTGATTAATGAAGGATGTGTGTATATTATTAATTAATATTTAATAAGATGAGTGATTCTATATGCAAGCATGCGAATTAAATGTGTAACATATATTAGCTAACTATGTATTATGTGAAGTGTAATATGACGCTATTATATGGTAAGGCTTATTGAATTATGTGAATAACATGATTATTGGGATTACATTATAATTTTAATTGTAATCTAAATATATAGTATGAATATAGATATAATAGCCTAAGTGTATGATATATGTATATATGGCCTTAGTATTAATACACTTCATGTTGCAAATGCTGAGATATATGGCTTGTCCATTCCTCATCCTCTCCTACACGTGAAAGCCTATGCCTACTCTCTTCTCTCGAACTCAGCATTCTAGCAAATCATGATATGGGGAGTGGGCACAACAGTGTTCTTCAACCACTCTACCAACTCTTCCTTAGCTGATATACAAAGCTTCAATCTATTGGTTCAAATTAATGGACAATTACATTGTCTGTGTAAGGATTCTTCTATAAATAGCAGCCATGTTTCTTCGTTTTCAATTTGCTGAGAGTTTGCATAACTAGTGAGTGAAAGCAATATACATATATCAGTAGGGAAGTTGGATTAGTAGCAAACTCTATTTGAATCCTAGCAGAGGTATAATCCCTTTTTCTTTGTTCTTCATTTTCGTTTTCTGTTTCTGAAGTTTCCTTCAAATTCTTGAATATGCCAAATTGGTTCATGATTGGGTTGTAGAACCCTTATATTGTTGTTATATGAACATACATACATGATGAAACCACTATATAGCTTTCTTGACTTTTATTTCCATTTTTGCTCTGCAATTTCTGTAAAACATCAAATTCGTGAAATTGGTTGGAGTTCATAAAATTGGGAATTGATAAATGGCGATTGACTGTTATATAAGCATATATATATATATATGTGTGTGTGTTAGTAAGTTAAAGAAGTCTAATAGTATCTGGGTATGTTGAAATCGATGAAATGGGAAGTTTGGGGACGGTTTTGGCTGCAGCGAACTGAGTCTGCAATGCCGCGTCGCAGCGCCGATGTACAGCGTGAGCTGCGCGCTGCAGCGCCACAACGCGGCAGTACCAGCGTCTCCCACACCGCAGCGCCAATCCCAGGGCATTATGCCCGCGCCGCAGCGCCACCCGAGCCGCAGCGCCAGATTGTGGCTGCTGTTGCCGCGCCGCAGCGCCGGCCTCTGTGTTCAGTTTTCTGCATTCTGCAACAAAACTGTTATGTACTAATTGGTTGATTTTTGTTTAAACAAGCATGGAAGCATGATTAATACATATATATAAACCTAACGAGACAATGTAAGCATGTTTTAGTGTATTAGCATGCATGGTTAACAAAACGACATAAAGCTTGGAAACGAACTTAAAATTTCATAAACAATCATTAACATTATAAAGCATGTTTACATACTGACCTTGCAAGCACGTTAGTACCACCTAGAGACACATGAAGTGCATGTTAGCTTATCTATATTGGTTCCGTAATAAAATATGAACATGTGAACCTAACTAGTGCTCATTCCTAACAAAAATGTAAGTTTGAAGGTGGATATGATCATGTAAATGCTATATAGTCGTTTTGATGTTATGAGCATGTTTAGATAACTTTGAAATATATGAATGAACCCTTAACTTGTGTTTATATAGTTCTTAAGGAAGCATGAACATGTTAGGCCCTATTAGTAAGATTCACTAATAGAAATACAAGCCTTGCACTTGAGCATTAACACGATACGTGGAGGTTTAAATTATGATATTTATGGACACATGTGATAGTACTCTTAGACTCATTCACGTGTCATGCATACCATGATTGGTTGCCGTGATTAAAGTTTAGCATAAACGAAGCATGTTTTCAAGATAATAACAATGCTAGCTACATATATGCGATACGAGTACTCATGAGCATGCCTAATACAAGTTATATGAAAATCTTATGTGTTTAAAAGCGAGCATGTTAGACCATATGAGTTCTTGTCCTTGAATGGCTTTAAGTATTAACTTAAGAACCTATACCATGTACGATTGGATTTGGGAAAGTTATACAAGCATGTAAAGTATCCTTTAAATATGAATACATGCTACGTGATATTATATGATATTACTTGAACCCGATTTTGACGGTTAACTCAAAGAGAATGCCGTAACTTGCTAAAATGAAATATATTTAGTATTAATTGCGATCTTATAAGATATAAGAATGTGTTTAAACTCTAAAGGAGGAACGTTAAAGATAGAACTTATATTCTATATAACTGTGTAGCTAGGTTAAGACTTAGCTTATGTATTGATAGTATATTCGAAGATAAAATGTGAAGATTATATGACTAATGAATATCATATATATATGTAATTGTATTACGATAGGAATTCAAAAGTGTTGATTTGCTTTCGTGGATAAACTACGCTAAAGACAAGTTCTCTTACTTACACTCTATTAAAGTGCAAGTATCCTAACCGACGCATTTACTTTATGCAAGGAAATCTATGATTGTGCAAGTTTCCTAACTTACACTCTTTTACTGTGCAAGTATTCTATCCTTGTATATTGCGAACTAGTTTTCTACTTAATCGGTTGAATTGAATTAGCATACTTGAACTCTTATTTCATTAAAGCTATTATTCATGTTGAACTTAGTATTGTTCTTGAATATTATGAAAGTGTCTATGTCATTTGATTCGGCCAGACTTATATTATTGGAAAGCAACCCAAACTAATTGATTGGTGCGGGATCTTGTATTTGACTGAGAAGAACAACCTTCTTTGAAGGGAATATATAATTGTCGGAAGACCGACGTGCACACTTGAGTATGATTGATTGTTATGCATAACGATGGTACTTTAGGCTGATCACATGTTGTACCTGTTTTTATTGGATTTTCAGTTTATTACTGTCAATTCTAGTAGAAGTTCATAGTCCTTAGTGACTGCTCAGTATTCAATTATTTAAAATCTTGAATTGACGTATTATTGAATCATATTGATATTATTCTGTCCTTAGCGACTGTTATTGAGAACTGTTGATATTCTTGTTATCCTTGAACTATCAAAACTTGTTATACCTTTTCGAGAATTGGGAATCTTATTACTCACCCTTATTATATATTACTTGCTGGGCAATTTGTGCTCATTCTTGCTTTTCCTAAAACATTTCAGTTAAGGCAGAGCATGGCGAACCTTCGGGCGTTGATAAGGGCAAGGGCAAGGCTACCAATTAGCTTGTCTCTTATATGTTTTAAATATTTTAATGTTGTATTAAGATGATGTAGTAAGACTGGTTTTGATTATGTTTAAGCTTAAGTTAGGTTATGTAATAAGTCGTTAATTGATATTATTATGTAATCTATTAAGTACTGTAGGTTGCGAGACTTGGGGGAATAATTATAATAAATCATTGTAAATTATTCTAGAATAGATTTTCCGTTGTGATCGTGTGATATTTAGTTATTATTATCGTAATGTATTACCATGAGCACGTGATGAACCGAATTCGAGAGACCCCGTGACGGTCCTGGAATTTGGGGGCGTCACATCTGCCCCTGCAAAATTGCTACTAAATGGACCTGAAGAGGGGCCCGCTCCTGAGCTAGACGGGTCAAAAGAAGATGCCTCTGACGGATCTCGGCCAAGGTGCCTGATAAAGAAGTGAGCCCTATCCAACTCCCCGGTCAGATCTGCAATCTGGTTTAAATGAGTCGTCTCCCCGAGGCAAGCTATCCAGTTTGTCATCATCACGGACTCTGGCACCATGTCTGCCATGAACTGGGTGGCACGAGTCTGAGCTCCAATAGTGTGAGGACTCCACCATCTGCTAAATGCTTCCTGGCTAAACGGGCCCTCTATTAGGGTGAAGCCATCTATGCCCTCCATGGGAATCTCTGTCAGTAGCATGGTCAAAGGCCAATGATGCCAAGCAGGAGGAACAATGGGAATGCGGATCTCACCCGTAATACTTCTGATGGCATGCTCTCCCAAATAGAGCTCCCAGCCTCCCTCTGTCAAAATTGGGACTCTACGGGTCAACAATGCAAACTCTCGACCAGTAGGAAAGCCTCCCTTAAAGGTATACAACACCTAAGAGATCGATCCAACCGTCAAAAGCTCCAACTGTAGGCGAGCATGAGTAAATCCCTCAGCAATAGGGACCTCTGTCAAAGTCGAGCGATGCCAATGCCGTCCTCTAGGATAGGTCTCCAGACCTAAAGCAGTGGCGGGCCATAGGCAAGAAAGCCTCTCAAATGCCCAGAACTGGCCATGTCAATATCAAAAGTCCTCAGTGATCAAGACTGACAAATATAAATGCTGAAATCAAAAAGGTACAAAAAAGATGTACTCACCAGTAGAAACGGGTAGAATCCTAACAAACCCTCCGTTGAACCCTCCAAAAGCATGCGCATGCCCCGGAGAAAATAGGCAAAGGTGTAGGAACCCCAATCAAAATCACTGAGGTTCTCTACAAACCAGGTAGCACTAACCAGAGCGAAGAACATAGTAGATGATTTGTCCGCCACAAAACAACCCCTGATGATCACCAAAAATAATCGCCTCAGAATGCAATCTCTAACCCTTCGATCACCTGGAGGAGGCTACAGCAAAGTCCCATTCTGGGCATCTATACTAAAGGGGCCAGATCGGACCGACCGACCCTTGAGCACCGTCGCAGAAACTCCCAGCAAGGATCGAACGACAGTGGGCGTAATGTCAGCCACGACAGGCGCTGGCTCGCCCTCAAACTCAATGCCGGTGATGAACCTCCAGTCCATAGGGGTCTTCATCATCTCACAGTCCAGCAGATGAAGGGATTGAGTCTGGTGGAACCAGCGCTCAGACAAAGCCCTCATATACCCCAAGGGGCAACGGCGGGGAAGAATGGAGAAGAAAGTTTGGAACCCCTAGCCATCAACAATATCCCTGTAATCCTCGTGCAAAGTATGATACAGGGAGTGCACGTTAAACTAGTTCCCTCGAGGCTGCGTAAAGCCGAGAACCTGCATCAAAAACCAATCCAAGTCAAAAACTTGTACCCCGAGAATGGCAAAAGAAAGAAAAAGAATCCAAGAAGAGAAAAACTTCAAGTCACCTCATTGGTGTGGAGATATCTCGAAGGATATAGCTCCTAGGTAGGAACAACAATGCCTGGAACCTCCGCACATGGAGCCTGAGCTGGAGCCGGAGCAGCAAGAGCAGTCTGCTCATCATCAATGTCAATCGGCAATTCATCTTGAGTTGGATGAATCACTGACTCTGCCAACCTGCGAGGTGGTCTAGCCGGACGTCGCTGAGGAACATCAGAGGCCCTCCTACGTCTGACTCCTGAAACGACTCTACTAGCATTGCCGGGTCAATCACGGTCCATCACCTATGCCAAGTCTCCAAATTACCTTAGAAAGGGTGTGGTAAGCTTAAACCTGTGGCTTATTTTTTAAATCAGTATTCTATGCATCTCTAAGTCCTAAAACATGCATGGGTCAGTCAAAAATACCTAGTAAAGTCAAAACTGTATGTTTTTCAAAAGATAAATCCTAAAAACATGTATGGGTCAGTCAAAAATCCCTAGTAGAGTCAAAATTGCATGTTTATTAAATGCTCGGGTTTTGAAATTTTTTTTGTCAGAGTCTCCTTTGTAAAATGGACTGTCCAGACGCACATAAGCATGTCTAGGTGGCCATTCAGTAGCACACCTTCCCAAAAATAAGAATAGTTCATATTTATAAAATAAAATCAAAAATAATCTCACATGGTATCCAAATTACCATGGACATTTTTTAGTTGAAAATCCAGGCTCACTAGGCCTCAAAAAGGATGAGTAAACTGATAAAAAAGAACAAAAATTGACTGTCTCAGAGTTTGAATTTTCTTACATCCAAATGTGCATTTATGTAAGATATACATAAATATGTAGTCAAAAAAATTTAACATATTATATAGGCATACATTGCGTTTAAAAGCCCCTTATGTGGTTCACATACTTTTAACTGTCAAAACTTGCGAAAAAAGGACGTAAAACGTTACATGCGCTGCGCTGAACGCGTAGGAACTGACGGAATCAGAAAATAGCTGTCCAAGCTCCGTAGATCTGAAAAAGAAGATTGAAATCCGTTTGAAACTCAAAATAGAACTTTAAAAAAATGAAATCCCGTCGCCCAATATAAAGCCCAAGTGGAAGCGGGCCAACCTGCAACTGTCGCACCTCCACTTGTGGTTCCCCAGGGTGGGTCCCACTCCCCCGGGCTCGGTTCGGTTTGAAACGAAGTTTCTATGTGCTACCAAGTCAAATCTAAAGAAAAATCGCTACGTGATTGAGCGGTTTGTCCTGAAATCCTGCCTTTAAGCAGCGTAATCCTGACAGAAAGAGGGACACTCTGGAAACCCTTGGTATTCATCCCAAAGTCATATTCGGGGATCAACAATGAAAAACTGCGCAAAACTGCAGAAAAATTGCGCAAAACTGCCAAAAACTGCCACTTTCAAAGCATCGGGAACAGACCGAGTTCAATCCATCCGTTGGCTTCAATCCAACAAAGCGTCGGGTATAGACCGAGTTCAATCCAGCCGTTGGCTTCAATCCAACGAAGTATCAGGTATAGACCAAATCCAGTTCAGTTATTGGTTCAATCCCAGTGAAGTATCGGGTATAGACCGAATCCAATTCAGCCGTTAGTTCAGCCCCAGCGAAGTATCGGGTGCAGACCGAATCCAATTCCGTTGTTGGTTCAGCCACAACAAAGTATCGAGTACATACCAAATTCAATTCAACCGTTGGTTCAATTCCAACGAAGTATCGGGTACAGACCGAATCCAATTCAGTCGTTTGTTCAGCCCCAGCGAAGTATCCGATACAGACCGGATCCAATTCAGCCATTGCAGCTAAGTATCGGGTACAGACCGAATCCATTTCAGCCGTTGGTTCAGCCCCAGCAAAGTATTGGGTACAGACTGAATCCAATTCAGCCGTTGGTTCAGTCCCAGAGAAGTATCGGGTACAGACCGAATTCAATTCAGCTGTTGGTTCAATCCCAATGAAGTATCGGGTATAGACCGAATCCAATTCAGCCGTTGGTTCAGCCCCAACAAAGTATTGGGTACGGACCGAATCCAATTCAGATGTTGGTTCAACCCCAGCGAAGTATCGGGTACAGACCGAATCCATTTCAGCCGTTGGTTCAGCCCCAGCGAAGTATTGGGTACAGACTGAATCCAATTCAGCCGTTGGTTCAGTCCCAGCGAAGTATCGGGTACAGACCGAATTCAATTCAGCTGTTGGTTCAATCCCAATGAAGTATCGGGTATAGACCGAATCCAATTCAGCCGTTGGTTCAGCCCCAACAAAGTATTGGGTACAGACCGAATCCAATTCAGCTGTTGGTTCAACCCCAGCGAAGTATTGGGTACAGACTGAGTGCAATTCAGCCGTTGGTTCAGCCCCAACGACGTCATAGCCGTTGGAGCAACCTCCGCGAAGCATCAAAAGTGATCCGGTGACGAGAACCATATAATAGTCCATCTCCGATGATGGAATCTATTATACACATCCTCAAAAGGTGCACCAAGGAGAATTGGTGATTCAACTGTATATTGCCAAATAACGACATAAACTTTCATCAAGATGGACATTGGAAACCTCCATGAACGAGAGTCGATAATCGAGAAATGTCCCCAGCAGAGGAGCCTTTATACATGTGCAACAACACTAGCCGAAAGGAAATCACCCCTGCAAAGAGCACCGCTGGACAGGGAAACCATTGGTCTCAAACCAAGGTAGCATCACTAGTATCATCCCTATCTAAGTTAATGAAGCTATCGCAGAGAACGTCCCCAGCAGAAAGTGACGAAAACAGTTCGCGGTAGCCTGGTATTGACATCCCCAGCAAAAATGTAGAAAATATTTTCAGTTTATCATCATCAAACAAACACGACAACACCGATGGAAATCAAACCTTTGGTATCAGCCCCAACACAAGCACCGATAAAAGGTAAACAATTTACAATGCGATCTGCGATGCAATTTGCGATGCGATTGGTAAAGCGATTTGCTATAATACCCGAGAATTTTCTAATATTATTAACATAAATATATTAATGGAAATGAGAATTTATTTGAATATAAATATTTATGTGTTATGGGATGAGTTAACTCAATTACTTCAAATTGAATATTTAGAATAACTGAGAAGGATTGTGGAGTTATTATAAGCTCGAAGAATGCCTTGTGTGGCACAGTGATGAGAAGTATGTGATTTAATTAATTTAAAGAAAGAATTAATGAGTGGATAATTAATTAATAATATATTATTAATTAATAGATATTATGAGTAATGACATATTAATGAATAAATAGTAATCTATATTTTGAGATTTATGTTTATTCAATTAAAATTGCTTAACATATAGTTATGCAATCACATATTGTATAGTAACTGCAACTATATAATATAATGTATAATGTGACATGCTGACATAACTATGTAATATAGAAACTATATAATAAAAGGAAATGATATGGTTAGACTTATAAAAGGCATGTTGTATGTACATTATATAGTATGGAACCAAACTATATTATAAAGTGTAATGTGACACTTTAGTAAGACTATGCCATATGGAAACTATATTGTAAGAATAATAAAATTGTATGAGTTACTTATGTGACCATGTGATAGGTATAGTACTTTAATGAATACTATATGGTATATTAAATTAAAGTATATGAATAATTAATAACAATAATTATTTTAATGAGTTGCATGATTGGAATAATGTGATAGGCCACTATTTAATTAACTCATAATCTGACATTATTAAAATGTACATGGATTATATGATGTGTATAGATATTATCCCAATGTGCTACCATGTAATGTTGTTGTGAAACCTTAAGTCCATGAATACCCCTAAATGGATTTAAACCTAAGTAATACATGTGTACTTATCTAACTCAAGTATACACTATATGTACATAGGATATATCCTTACAATGCTGATAATTCCTTATCCCATAATAAGTGTCCAATTGCTCCTCCATTTCTCATTTACGTAATACACAAAAAGGCTAAAAGCCTATCCCTCATTCTTCTCCCAAGCTCTTCCTAGTTCATGATTGTGGGGGGAGTGGGATTTATGATTTCAGCTACCAACTACTTACCAACTTCTTCATAACCTCCATACAAATCAAAAGTTCGTTGGTTTAATTTGAAGAACAAAAGCATTGCCCATGTATTGATTCCTCTATAAATATGGCTCCCTCCCTTCTCTTTTCAAATTGCTGAGAGTTGTTTAAGTTTTGAGAGCATACACTAGTTATATCAGTAGAGTGAGAGGTGTGGATTAGCAGCAAGCTAAATTGCATATCAAAGGTATAATCTACATTTCATGTTCTTCATTTCATTCTCTGTCAAAACTCCATTGCTTGTTTCTGTCAAAATCCAAGTTCTTGAACATGTGGAATTGAAGTATAATTGAATTATAGAAAGCTTGATTAACTGTTATATGGACACACATACATGTTCCTTGTCCTTCATTTTTATTTTCGATTTATGTTCTGCAAATTTTGTAGAAATTCAAAGTCTTGAATTAAGTTGGAAATTCACAAATTTGTGATTGGATAACGACAATTGGTTGTTATATAAGCTATATATGCGTTAGTAAGGTAACATAGTTGGTTTAATAACAAATTCGTAGGAATTTTTTGCGTTTGGGTTTTGGGTTTGCCGTTTTCTGGAGCTGTCTGTCGCTGGCTGGGAGCCGGCGCAGCTGCGCCAGTTTTGCACTGGGCAGCTGCGCCAGCAGCCTGCAGCAGTTCCCTGCATCCTGCTCCAAGGCTGATAGGAATTACTCTTTTGATTTAGTTTAAGACAACATGCTAGCTTGTGTAACATATATATATATATATATATAAATATACTGAGGCATGTAAACATGTTTTAAACCAAGATGGTATACATTTTGACAAAAAGACTTATGTTCTTCAAAGTAACTTAAAGTTTATAAACGAACGTTAGCATAAATGAAGTATGTTAGTATTCTAATTTTCGAGGCATGTTAGTATGATGTAGAGATGCATGAAAGACGTATTAACGTATGTATATATGTTTCATAGTATCACATGAGCATATCAAACCTCGTTAGTGAACATGCTAACAAAACTACAAGTTTTGAAGGTTGATGTCGACATGTAAAGACCATACACACATTAAGATTTTTCGGGCATGTTTGTATAAACTTGAAATACATGTCGAACACATTAACTTACGTATATAGATTTCATAATGTAGTATGAACGTGTTAGAATGTATTAGCAAACTTTATTAATGAAAGTATAAGTGTTAAACGTGAACGTCAACATGTTACATTGAGATTTGAATTTTGATACTTATGAACATGTTTGATAGAACTTGTAGACTTGCTAATGTATCATTCATGTTTGCCTACTATGTTACATGTAGTGAAACCAAATTTGCTTAAATAAAGCATGTTTTCAAACTAATGACAATGATAGTTGCATATATGTGATATGAAAACTCATGAACATGTTTAATATAAGTACATGATTACCTTATGTGTTTTAAAAGCGAGCATGATAGGCTTTGTGAATTCCATAGCCTTGAATGACCGTAAGTGTCGACCTAGAATCTATATCACCTATGTTTGGAAATGGAGAAAGGTTATACGAACATGGAAAGACTCCTTAATATGTATATATGCTTTGTGATATCATATATTGATACGTGGATCCAATTTCGACAGTTAACTTATAGTAATGCTATAATTTGCTAAAATAGAGTATGCTTGCTATTTGTTGTAGTCTCACATGATAGTAATGATGTATGAAAACTATTAACTTGAGAAGAGGAACGTTAATGATAAAAGATATTAAAAGTCGAGACTTGTGAAATTATATGATACTATACATAGTATAACTGTGTCGCTAGGTCCAGTCTTAGCTTGTGTATTGATCGTATGTCCAATATAAGACATGAAGCTATAATATATGACTAATGGATATCATATATATACGTAACTATATTACGATAGGGATTCAAAAGTGTTGGCTAGCTTTACGTGAGTAAACTACGCATAAGGCAAATATCTAAACCTTATCTCTTTGGATGCAAGTTTCCTAACTTACACTCTTTTACGGTGCAAGTGTTCTATCCTTGTATATTGCGAACTAGTTTCTTCACTTAATCGGTTGAATTGAATTAGCATACTTGAACTCTTATTTCATTAAAGCTATTATTCATGTTGAACTTGGTATTGTTCTTGAATATTGTGAAAGTGTCTATGCCATTTGATTCGGCTAGACTTATATTATTGAAAAGCGACCCAAACCAATTGATTGGTGCGGAATCTTATATTTGACTGAGAAGAACAACTTCTTTGAAGGGAATATATAATTGTCGGAGAACCGACGTGCGCACTTGAGTATGATTGATTGTTATGCATAACGTATGGTACTTTAGGCTGATCACCTGTTGTACCTATTTTTGATTTGGGTTATCAGTTTAATACTGTTAATTCTAGTAGAAGTTCATAGTCCTTCGTGACTGCTCAGTATTCAGTTATCTTGAAATCTTGAATTGATTTATTATTGAATCACATTGATATTATTCTATCCTTAGCGACTGTTATTGAGAACTGTTGATATTCTTGTTATCCTTGACCTATCAAACCTTGCTATACCTTTTTGAGCATTGAGAATTATATTACTCACCCTTATTGTATATTACTTGCTGGGCAATTTGTGCTCATTCTTGCTTTTCCTAAAACATTTCAGTTAAGGCAGAGCAGTGCGGACCTTCGGGCACAGATAAGGGCAAGGGAAAGGCTACTGAGTAGCTTAAATTATGTAGAACTTATGATATTATGTACTAGTTAAGGTTATTTATGCTTAAGATATGTCTAAGCTATGTAATCACTGTTTAAGTTACGAGACCTTGGGACGTGAATAATTATATTATTTAAATATAATTTATTCGGTATTTGTTATGTATTATTCCGCTGTGCGATGCGACATTTAGTCTTATTATTATTGTGATGTATTACCATGAGCACGTGACGAACCGAATTCGAGCGACCCCGTGACGGTCCTGGAATTTGTGGGCGTCACAGGTTGGTATCAGAGCTGTAGTTATAAACCTTAGGAACGAGTGTCCTTAGACTATAACTTAGGCGAACTTAGAAGTTGGAAAGGAGATAAAACTCACATAGAGTTTTCCCTAGAGTGAGACTTAGCGTGTTATGAAATGTAACTTCATTCTATACAATGAACTTATGTTTTATTTAACATTCTAATGGAGTTGCTGTTTATTTGTCTTGTGTTTGTGGTTGTAGGATGACAGACACAGGTGTACCTAGTAGAGTGGCAGAGGAGGAGCCCAGGGATATACATGTAGTATACGAGGCACCTCTAGAGGCTACACCAGTGCAAGCTGTTGCACCGTTTGAGTCTGACTACGATGACGAGATTGAGATAGAGTCTGATCTAGAGGAGGAGCCGATGGAGGACGAGCCGATGGAGGATGAGCCAGTATAGGTGTGACGCCCCCAAATCCGGGTTCCTCTCTTTCCTCGGATCCGTTGCAGTCACGATACTACTATCGTCAAACTATTACATCTTTTATTCATTACTAAAAGAATACAATTTGGCTTATTACAATTTATAATATAAATTCTATTCATATCTAGGATCTTGTATGATGACTCCAAACTTTTACAAGTTTCAAAACCCGGTCATATACCATCCCTGCCTAAACATCACATTTGATGTTACTAAAATACGGAATAACTTAAACTTTTCAATATCCTTTGAATAAAATCTTTTATTGATTTCATAACTTGAATCAATTACAAATCCCTGAATCAACTTTGTAATATGATTCATTCTATTTGAGTTATCGTATAACGTTTACAACTCGACTTGATATCCTCTATGTATCAACTAATACATCTTTACAGTACGACAAGTTTTAAACAACGTATAAAATTATCAAGTACAACTCCTAGAACCTAAACGTGGCTCAAGTAATAATCTAAACAGTATTCTTCATTGCGATACTATCTATCTTTATCAATCAAGAAGCACGAAGTCTTATTCGTAAGTCCTCAACCTGTAAAAATGGTTATTTGCAAGAGTGAGCTCGACAGCTCAGCAATTCTAATAATTTTCATGCATCACATAGCATACAACATCATACTCAGTTCATGCATTTATAAACAATTTATATTTACTATGCATGTAATTTCACATAATAAGTATATCATCAAAGATCAACTTTCAATCTCATTTATATTTCATATACAGTTCATATATAAGTTCACATTATCATAGCATGATATAAATCAACTAACAGTTATTGAATTCATATATCAAATAGGAACTGAAAGACTTGCCTGATTCGTAGTTTATCAACTACGACTTAACTGCTTATAGATATCTGCGCTTCGTGTATTCCTACACAGTTATATAATCGTGGATTTATATCTATCAGTTACACACATTCATATGTCCTCAGTATAGTAATAAATACTTCATTGTCTCCTAACTTGATTTCGTTTTTACTTCAACTTAGGATAACCATGAGGCTAGCTCATTCTACTTTCCTATTTATCTAAACAATCTTGTTTTATATCTTGTAGTCCTTAAGGACAACATATAACCATAACTTAAGACCATACAGTTAACAAACTGCTCTTCACAGCTCTGCAACACGGCGCGGCAGCGCGGCAATTAAGCATGGGAGTGGCGCGGCCGCGCGACTCCCTGCCAGAACCAAATTTGAGATTTCATAAACTCAGTTTGGTCCTAATATATCATGCATTCTGATATATATTATACACACACATTAAGTAGGTTTTCAAATTCATATTCGAACTATTTAGCTTTGAATAGCGTAGCTCTACGTTGAATTACTTAAATCAATAAAGCTCAACTACTAAAGTCATGTTATCACATAACAAGGCTTATCCACATTAAGTAGGCATGCTCGTGCTTATACTACACATGTATACTTAATCACATAGTCTATACTTTAGAAATTCATTTTCTCGAATATGCGTGCATAGGTGAAATATATGTTTCATCACATGATGCTTATGTCAACATGTCTATAGGCATAATGAATCCTAATATACATGCTCGTATGATCATAATGTAACTCACTCCGTGTTTGATGCTATCATCTTACACATTCTAAACTTTTTATAAAAATCGCTTTAAGTCAACAAAGGTAACTAAGTATATGCAAAGTACCTCGTAGTCATGATTCTCATGTATTAGAACACATATATAAGTCATCTATACATGCTCAATGATCAGAACGTGGACATCCAATATATATGTCCAAAAACTCTAAGCTTGTCTTTTGAAATCATTTTCAATTTAAACAATGTGTTCTATTGTATGCTCAATACCTTCGACTCACATATCATGCATATCTAAACTATATAATCATGCTTAAAAAGTTAGAATATAAACATGACTTATATACGCCAAAATTCGTTTATAAAACCTTAAGTTTTCATTAAAAACTCCACTACAACAAGGTATAATAGTTTACTATTAGCCAAGGTAACTGATTAACAACTACCTTCATACCCATTGATACACATAACCAAGACACTTACACATGTCTCAAAAGTCCGACTCAAAGAACACAAAATTCGTCAAGTCTCATTTTCAAAACTTTACGTTTTCTTTTTGGAAATCATGTTAAACCAACTAATACAACTCACTACGTGTATGACAATATTAGTACACATGTCAGACCCCCTTTATGCAATTATTAGAGTCTAACTAGTATGCTTAACCAACCAGAAAGCACAAAATCACCAACAGTTTCTGCAGAAGGGCGCGGCCGCGCCCCATTTGTACTAGGGAGACGAGCTGCCACGCGTCCCCATTTCCAGACCAGGAGCTTGGCTGCTTCGGCAGTTTCTTAGCCCAACTCAGAAATTTTCTTATCAATCCAATTCTAAATCAGCCATGTAGCAGTTCTATCATATCTTGAAGTTTGTATAACACATAACCATTATATTCCACACTTTAATTACTATCTAAATTACGAAATCGAGAATTTGCCATTATAGAACAAGAATGGGAAATTATAGAGATTATACCTCTGTGAAACAATGGAGTTGCTAATGCTGCTACTTCAATTTCCTCAATTCTCAGAATGTCTATCACTAATGTATATAAACTCACTCTCTATTCTTGTATTCGGACAGAATTCTCAGCAAAATGAAATGTGATGGGGGAGAACTATATTTATAGAAGATGGATTACCCATACAATTCTATCTTTCCTTAATTCAAACCAATGGATTGATCAAAGACATGGAGGTTAACAAGAGGTTAGTGAGGAGTTGGTGAAATCCATCATCAATCCCACTCCACTCACAATCATCACACTCATTGCTAGCTAGAAAGTTGAGAGATGAAGGAGATAGGATAGCCTTAGGCCATTCACGTGAAGGAGAAGTTGGGCACTCATTGTGAGACAAATAATCTAACTCAGCAATAGCAATTAGCAACTGTAATTCCACACTTGGTTACACACCTCTATATATAATATATACACTTAGGTTATATAATTTATGTATACATTTCATCCCATATGACTTAGGTTATAGGTACATATATACAAACCTACAAATATGTACACTCACACCTAATTAGGTATACTCATATTTTGAATATACACTACTACATATAATCATGTACCTCATGTACATAGGTTAAGTTAATATTCTAATTGGACTAAATATAATATGGTTGGGTACTATCATCTCACCATTTTCCATAAAATTATCATCATAAATATACTCAAATATTAGAATGATAATTAATATCAACCATTCATTTTCTTCTAATACTTCCAATTAAATCCCCTTGATTTAACTTCATTATTTATGCCACACAAGGCATAATTATGTGAACTTAGTACATAATAGTCCACAAGCTTATAATAATATAATCCTCTAAAATAATATTATATTCAATGTTACATCTTATAATATGTTTATAATGTAATACCATTACATTACTAATTTACGTGTTCTCTATTACAATCAATCTATTACCCTCCTATGGGTAATACCCAATGGTCCAAGAAGAGTTGGTGGCTAGCTCCACCAACTACTACTATTCATGGTCCTTCTTCATCATTACACCTTATAACATTCACCTGATGTAATTATATTTCTTATTATATGCTTTCTTAGCAATAATGTAGTAATTGAATTAACAAACTCTACACACCAATGTATTGCATCTATTCATTATCAAGCTATTATCCTCCTATGGTTATTACCCAAAGGGCAAAAGGGAAGTTGGTGGCTAATTCCCACCAACTACCACTATTCATGTACCCTAACCACTTGATTGACCATTATTGTTCTCACATGGACTAACTTGTAAGCTTATATCTAATAACTTAATGTTATTATCATATGATATGATAAGCTCACACATACACCCCATCATATATTCCATGTACATTTGACAATACCGAATATATTTTAATAGAGTAGTGTCACACCCCATTATTGTAAGCTTTATTATTACACTTAATCATAGAGTTTCCTATATTATATAGTTACCTTGAAGTGTCACACTTCATTCCATATTATATAGATGTAGCTACTATATACATTATAATTACACATCATTGCACATAGAAATTTATTCACATAATCATAATAATTAATTCCTTTAATTATTCATTCATTAAATTATTTAATTAATGTTTATTCCATCACTTTGCCATACTAGGCATATCTCACAAGCTTACCTTAAACTTATTATCATTCTCATCATTTATTCCTTTTCGCCATTTTTCTACTTATAATATGTTCAATTTACTTAGAACTATTAAATCACAAGGTTCACGTATAAAAATATATCGTGAATGAAAATATTCAAATATTCTTTACAATACTTATGGTAATATAATAACTCAAGTTATTTAGCAAATTGAAATAACTTAGTTTTCTTATATACTTTTACCCCTCTTGAAAATACATAAGATATAATTACTATTATGTATTCCGTCATAACATGATATGAAATATTATGTCTTCTCCAATTAAAGGCATTCATTATTAGAAAATAATTTTTTTATTGTCTCAAGATATTATAATTAATATAATATCGAATAATTATATGTACGACACATGTATATAGAAAATAGATAATAAATCGTTTCCATCAATTTATTTATATATAGCAAATATGTTTTAATGTATTTACCATATCAATTGATCATACCTATTATCTCATACAAAAATATATAAGGTAATATTCTTATTCAAAAATAGCATTTTCTCCTTTTATTAAAATAATTCAACATTAGAAATTATTTTAATATCCTTTATTATATAATAATCATTTCTCTTTCTTTTCTATAAATTGTTCCCAAAATAATTTCTTCAAATATTCATTTAAAGATATAATGATTTCCATTTCTCTTTAATAACGTATATATATTTATTAACGTTATTAGCACATTAGATTTTCTCACATATTACCATTCTAAGTAATATATAGAAGGTACTACTTATAATCATATATTCAACATATATATTAATTCACTTCTTTACTTAAGTAAATTTAAACACTGTACTATATCATCATAGTTAATTAGGGTTCAATACTCATTATATTATTCCCTAATATAACTTCCAACTTAAATTAACTAATATTTATTCTTATTAGTTAATTCCTTAACTAACTCATGATTCACTATCCAAACATATTCACGGATAGCTTAAGTGCTATTAATAACCTATATTATAAACATACTAGTTATTAATACACATACACAAGAATATGGTGATTATACATTAAGGATATTTAATGTCACCAACTTACTATGATAAAATAATTCTATAAATTATTTAATATCGATAGGAATTTATCCACTTCCTTTACCTCAATTGAATCGTCTCTAAAATAAATAACAAATATATATTAATAATATATTTATTAATCACAAAAACACATATTACATAGTCCATATTACCCTATGTAATATAATACCACATACCTCATATCACATATATATACTCTTATTCGAATCCATCTCACAGTTTAAGAATTTTATTTATTAAATCCTTATTTAATAATATTTGAAAATTCGGGTTCTTACAAGAGGACTCTGATGAGGCTACTGTAGAGGAGCAGATGTTAGGCGAGTAGGAGGAGCAGATTCTGGAGTTGGACTGCAGAGTCCAGAAGTTAGAGGAAGATGCCAAAGAGAGAGAGTCTTAGTTCCAGAAGCTGAGGGATGAAGACCATCAGTGGAAGCTGGCCATGCAGAAGTTAGAGGTGGAGATTGCTTATCGTAGGGAGGCAGGGATCCAGATGGGAACCTTATTCCACAGGTCGGTGGCGAGAAACGTAGATCTGGCAGGGAAGCTGGAAGAAGTAGAACAGAGAGAATTGAGTGAGAAGACTGAGAAAGAGGCACTCCGTACTCAGCTAGAGTTGGAGGTGATGGATAGGATACACTTCGAGGAGAAGTGGGAAGCGACCAATGAGAGAGATGATGACCTAGAGACGAGGTCAGGTGCAGGAACAGAAAGATGAACAAGATGGGGTAAGTGTTCCATTCAGCTTTTGAGAGGGTGATTGATGGTGTGTACCACTACCCAACGGAGCAGGGACAGACCCTACATACTTTGAAGCCGAGAGTTGATGGCGTATATAGCACAAATAGAGTACAAGAGCGTAGTGGAGCGTGGGATGATGTGATGAGATTTCCTTAAATGCTCTAGTGGTAGTTTAGTATAATTTATCTTTATGTGTTGTATATACTATGCTGTAATCTCAATCTTTTGTGTAAGATGTGGGATAGTGATGTAAACCCCGAATTAGCTTTTGTTAGAGGGGTAGTGTGGTAGTAGGTTGGTATATTCCCCGTCTTTTGTGATATTAGGGGATACATGTGATAACATTTATAGCACTATGCTAGGAAAATCATGTAATAAAACGGTTGGCATATGAATATAAATGAAGCTCATTTCAGAAACGTGTTATAAATTTATTATTTTAGTATTAAAAGAAATACTTAAGTAATATACTTGAATAATAATAAAATAAAAATTTGTGATGCATATAATGCCGCCCAGACGTAGATTGACTGCACCTGAGGAGTCAGTGAACAATGAGAGGGAACAAGTAGACCCGATCCAGAAACTGGTAGGCCTGTTAGGAGAGGCATTAAGGGGAAGGAACAATAAACCAGTTCGCCCAAACCCTCAGGCTGTGCCAGTAACAACCTTCAAAGACTTTAGAAGCGTAGGACCCCCAGAGTTCGAGGGAACTACCGACCCAATCGTCGCACAAATGTAGATCAAGGAGATCGAAAAAGCTTTCACTATAGCTAGCGTAGGCGAAGATCAGAAGACGGTGTTTGCCACGTACATGATGAGGGGAGAAGTGAACTACTGGTGGGAGGCTAATCAACAAAGAGCTGGAGAAGGGATAATAGCTTGGGATAAGTTTAAGACGCTTTTTTTTAGAATTACTTCCTGAAAAGTATGAAGAATCGAATGGAGGTGAAATTCTTAGAGTTAAAACAAGGTGAGATGACGGTGGCTCAATACGCAACTAAGTTTAACGAACTAGCGCGATTTGCGGAGCACCAAGTTGGTGATGAAGAGAGGAAGGCTAGACGCTTCGAACAAGGGTTGAAGTCGTGGCTGTTCAATAAGGTATCAGTTCTTCAAATTGATTCCTTTTCAACATTACTGGAGAAGGCAATCATTGCGAAAGGTGGCAGTGAGGCCTTAAGTCTGTATAACAAGGAGAAGAAAGGAAAGAATACTGGAAGAGAGAACCATATCGGAGGAAGCAGTAGTGGAGGAAGCAACTTGGGAAAGAGAAAATGGGAGAATAACAACAGCAATAACAAAAACAACAATAATCAATCAGGGAATTTTCGTGGAGGTTTCAAGAAGAAGGCTGAAGGATGCCCAAAGTGTGGGAAGAATCACCAGGGCGAGTGCTGGAAGGGACGTGACACTTGCTACAACTGCGGACAGGAAGGGCACATCTCGCCCAATTGCCCGAAACTAAAGAAGATACAAGGATGCTTTGCGTGTGGCTCGACGGAGCACCGAATTAAGGACTGCCCAAAGAAGGGAAGTAGCGGGGGTAGTAATCAGCAAGGAGGCAACAAGCTGATGATCAGCGGGCCGACACAATCCAACCGCCCAACCGCTAGAACTTTTAACATGACCGTCCAAGACGCCATGGCTGCGAAGGACTTGGTGTCAGGTATAATCCCAATCAATGATATAAATGCTTATGTATTATTTGATTCGGGAGCCACCTGTTCTTTTATATCTGAAGAATTTGCTTGTAAACTTAGTACACCCCAAGAACGATTAGAAAATCCTTTGAACATAGAAGTTGCGAATAAGGAAATAATCCCTGTAGAATACATTTATCGAGATTGTAGCGCAAACATTAGAGAACATGAACTGAGCGTAGACTTGATTGCTATTAGATTGGGAGAATTTGATGTGATATTGGGAATGGATTGGTTGTATAACCATGCTGCGATTATTGACTGTCAGAACAAGTGTGTGAACCTTCAGACCCCGAATAAGTCTAAGGTAGTGTTTTATGGTAGCTCATCGCTTAAGCAATCGTGTTGCGTTACAATGATGCAGGCCAAGAAATTGTTAAGGAAAGATGTGTAGGTTATTTAGCTTACATCGTTGATACTCGAAAAAAGGGAGTAGAAATTAAAGATATATCCGTAGTGAATGAATTCCAAGATGTATTTCCGGATGATCTGCCTGGTCTTCCGCCAGACAGAGAAATCGAATTCGTAATAGACTTAGCACCAGGAACTGCACCGATTTTGAAAGCTCCATATCATATGGCGCCAGTAGAAATGATGGAATTGATGATACAATTGCAAGAGTTGTTGGATAAGGGTTACATTCGACCGAGTGTTTCTCCTTGGGGAGCACCAGTGTTATTCGTTAAGAAAAAGGACGGATTGATGAGGCTATGTATCGATTATCGAGAATTGAACAGAGTAATGATCAAGAACCGATATCCCCTACCAAGGATAGACGACCTGTTTGATCAACTGTAGGGAGCAAAGTGTTTCTCAAAAATCGACCTGCGAACAGGATATCATTAACTGAAAGTGAGGAATGAGGACATACCACAGACTGCGTTTCGAACCCGTTATGGACACTACGAGTTTTTGGTAATGTCATTTGGATTGACTAATGCTCCGGCAGCATTTATGGACTTGATGAACTGAGTTTTCAAGCCATACTTGGATAAATTTGTAGTGGTTTTTATCGACGACATTTTGATCTACTCGAAGACAAAGGAAGAACACGCCGAACATCTGAAGATTGTTTTGGAGGCACTAAGGAAGGAGAAGATGTATGCAAAATTTTCAAAGTGCGAATTTTGGATGGAGAATGTTCAATTCTTAGGCCACGTGGTGGATAGGAATGGAATCTCTGTAGACCCTGCGAAGGTAGAAGCAGTAAGTAATTGGGAACAACCAAGAACACCAACGGAGGTGAGAAGCTTTTTAGGGTTAGCTAGGTACTATCGATGATTTATCTAAGATTTTTCTAAGATAGCAACCCCGTTAACCAATTTGACTAGAAAGACGGTGAAATTTGTATGGACCGACAAATGCGAAGAAAGTTTTCAAGAACTAAAAAGGAGATTGAGTGAAGCACCTGTGTTATCATTACCAGATGATGCGGGAAATTTTGTGGTGTATAGTGATGCATCGCACAAGGGACTTGGCTGTGTGCTTATGCAGCACGGCAAAGTCATTGCGTATGCATCACGACAATTGAAGGATTACGAAAAACGATACCCTACTCACGACTTAGAGTTAGCGGCAGTCATTTTTGTGTTAAAGATATGGAGGCATTATTTATATGGGGAAAAATGTGAGATATACACGAACCACAAAAGTCTGAAATATATCTTCACACAGAAGGAGTTGAACATGCGGCAGAGAGGGTGGTTAGAATTAATCAAAGACTATGACTGCGATATTCTTTATCACCCGGGGAAGGCAAACGTGGTTGTCGACCCTCTGAGCAGGAAAGGAAGGGAGAAATTATTTAATTTGACGACTCAGGAAGAGTTGATAAAAGAGATGGAGAAATTGGAAATAGAAGTGAAGGGACCCGAGAGGTCTTAAGAAAGGTTGTTTATGGTGGAAGCTCATCCGACATTGTTGGATAGAGTAAAGGAAGCCCAGGAAAAGGATGAAGAGTGTGAGAAAATCCGAAAGAGGATCACAAAAAATGAGGAAGAGAAATTTCGAATGGATAAAGATGGTATCTTAAGATTCGAAGGAAGAGTGTGGGTACCAGCGGTAACCGAGTTGAGGGAAGAGGTTTTGCATGAGGCACAAGATACGATATATTCCGTGCATCCGGGAGGCACGAAGATGTACCGAGATCTAAGGCAATATTTTTGGTGGCCCAATTTGAAACGGGAAGTCGCAGAGTGCGTCAGTAGATGTTTGACTTGCCAACGCGTTAAAGCAGATCATCAATGGCCGAGTGGTTTACTACAACCGTTAGAAATACCAGAGTGGAAATGGGAGCATATTACGATGGACTTCGTGGTAGGACTTCCAGTTATGCAGAAAGGTTAAGATGCTATTTGGGTTATCGTGGATCGACTAACGAAGACCGCAAATTTTCTACCAATCAAGATCCTCTACAATTTGAATCAGTTAGCGAGTCTGTACGTAAAGGAGATTGTTTCACGACATGGAGTACCAGTGTCAATTGTCTCTGATCGAGATCCGCGCTTCATGTCCAATTTTTGGAAGAGTTTGCAAGAGAGAATGGGAACGCAGTTAAGGTTGAGTACGGCTTATCATCCTCAGACAGAAGGACAGAGTGAGCGAACAATACAAACGCTAGAGGACATGCTTAGGACTTGTGTGATGGATTTTAAGGGAAATTGGGATGACCACCTACCCTTAGTCGAATTTGCGTATAATAATAGTTACCATGCATGTAAGAAACCGGATTTTTAGAAATTATTAAATAAGGATTTAATAAATAAAATTCTTAAACCGTGAGATGGGTTCGAATAAAAAGATATATATGTGATATGAGGTATGTGGTATTATATTACATAGGGTAATATGGACTATGTAATATGTGTTTTTGTGATTAATGAATATATTATTAATATATATTTGTTATTTATTTTAGAGACGATTCAATTGAGGTAAAGGAAGTGGATAAATTCCTATCGATATTAAATAATTTATAAAATTATTTTATCATAGTAAGTTGGTGACATTAAATATCCTTAATATATAATCACCATATTCTTGTGTATGTGTACTAATAACTCGTATGTTTATAATATAGGTTATTAATAGCACTTAAGCTATCCGTGAATAGGTTTGGATATTGAAGCATGAGTTAGTTAAGGAATTAACTAATAAGAATAAATATTGGTTAATTTAAGTTGAGAGTTATATTATGGAATAATATAATGTGAATATTGAACCTTAATTAACTAAGGTAATATGGTACAAGGTTTAATTTACTTAAGTAAATGAGTGAATTAATAAGTGTGTTGAATATGTAACTATAGTTGATACTTTTATATATATTACTTAGAATGGTAATATGTGTGAAAGTCTAATGTATAAATAACGTTAATAGATATATATACGTTATTAAAGAGAAATGGAAATCATTATATCTTTAAATAAATATTTGAAGAAATTGTTTTGGGAACAATTTATAGAAAAGAAAGAGAAATAATTATTATAAAAGATATTAAAATAAATTCTAATATTGAATTATTTTAATAAAGGAGGAAATATTATTTTTGAATAATAATATTACCCTATATGTTTTTGGTATGATGTAATAAGTGTGATTAATTAATATGGTAAATACATTAAAACATATTTGGTATATATAAATAAATTGATGGAAATAAATTATTATAATAGAAAATAAACTTATTACCTATTTTCTATATATAATGTATGTACATGTGCCATACATGTAATTATTTTAGTAGATATTATATTAAGAATAATATCTTGAGACAATAAGTAAATTATTTTCTAACAATGAATATCTTTTGGAGAAAACATAATATTTTATGTTATGGCAAAATACATAATTCCTAATGTATTTTCAAGAAAGTTTATTAATGAAAGAAAACTAAGTTATTTCAATATATTAAATAACTTAAGTTATTATTTTATCGTAGATTTTATAATAATTAATAGAGTAAATATTAATTATTCTAGTGTAAAGGTTATACATATAATTGTTCAAGGTAGCTAAATAATTTAGCATTAAAGTGCATGTGTCACACAAACCTTATATTAAAAGAATATTAAAGTGTGATGGGAGTGATAATAAGCTTAAGGTAAGCTTGTGAGATATGCCTAGTGTGGCAAAGTGGTGGAATAAACATTCATTAAATAAATTAATGAATGAATAATTAATGGAATTAATTATTATTATTATGTGAATAAATTCCTATGTGCAATGATGTGTAATTATAAGTTATATAGTAGCTACATCTATATAATATGGAATGAAGTGTGACACTTCAATGTAACTATATAATAAGAAATGTAATTACATCATGAGCATGTCATAAGGTGTAATGATGAGGAAGGACTATGAATAGTTGTAGTTGGTGGAGTTAGCCACCAACTCTTCTTTGACCATTGGGTATTACCCATAGGACGGTAATAGATTGATTATAATAGAGAACATGTAAATTAGTAATGTAATAGTATTACATTATAAATATATTATAAGATGTGACATTGAGTATAATATTATTTTAGGAGATTATATTATTATAAGTTTGTGGACTATTAAGTACTAAGTTCACATAATTATGCCTTGTGTGGCATAAATAATGAAGTTAAATTAAGGGGATTTAATTAGAAGTATTAGAAGGGAATGAATGGTTGATATTAATTATCATTATAATATTTGAGTATATTTATGATAATAATTTTATGAAAAATGGTGGGATGATAGTACCCAACCATATTATATTTAGTCCAATTAGAATATTAGCTTAACCTATGTACATGAGGTACATGATTATATGTAGTAGTGTATATTTAAAATATGAGTATACAATAAAATAATATATCATGGATATATTATAAATAATTATTAAATTAATAAAATTTAATAATAAAGGAAACAATGTAATGTGATAATACCCGATAGAATTATATCCGGTAAGATGAGATATATATGGATGATATATGATACATTGTAATTAGAGATTTTATTTATAATTCATTCATAACCTAAGCTATATGTATGAATGTGTATATATGTATATATTATAACCTATGTGTTTATAAAATGAAATGTGATATAGCCTTGGTAAGTGGTGGACTATATAACATTAGTATGAGGTAATTGTAAGCAAGTTGATGATATTTAGTAGCATTGTCCCATATTAAGTGCCCACTTTCTCTTCCTTTTCTCATTCACGTGAAATACTCAAGGCTATTCTACTCCCTACCATCTCAAAATCAGCAATCTAGCTAGCAATGATCAATGGGGAGTGGGGATCATGATGGGTTCTACCAACCATTCAACCACTCCACCTTAACCAACATACAAACCTTCAATCTCTTGGTTTGATTCAATGAAGGAATTCATTGACTGGTTCATAATTTTCCTATATATTTAGCTCTTCTCCTTCATGTTTTCATTTGCTGAGAATTGTTTAAGTTGGAATTGAGAGCATATAGAGAGTGGATACTTGTATACATATCAGAAGAGGAAGTGAGAATTAATAATTTTATTACAGAGGTTTAATCTCCTCCATGTCTCTTGTTCTTTATTTTGTTTCTAAGAATTCTTAATTCTTGAAATTTAGTATGGAATTTATGATTTTGTGAGCAAGTATTGATTCTTAGTTGTTATATAGACCTAGTAACATCTTAAAATACAATGTGGCATGTTTAGAATCAAGTTCGTGAAAGAATTTTTGAGGTTGGGCTAAGAAACTGCCGAAGCAGTAAAGCTTCTGGTTTGGAAACGGGGACGCGCGACAGCGCGTCTCCCTAGTACAAATGGGGCGCGGGCGCGGCCGCGCCCTCTGCAGAAACTGTTGGTGATTTTGTGTTTTCTAGTTGGTTAAACATACTAGTTAGACTCTAATAATTTCATAAAGGGGTCTGACATGCGTACTAAGATTTTCATGCACGTAGTAAGTTGTATTAGTTGGTTTAACATGATTTCCGAAAAGAAAACGTAAAGTTTTGAAAATGAGACTTGACGAATTTTGTGTTCTTTGAGTCGGACTTTTGAGACATGTGTAAGTGTCTTGGTTATGTGTATCAATGGGTATGAAGGTAGTTGTTGATTAATTACCTTGGCTAATAGTAAACAATTATACCTTGTTGTAGTGGAGTTTTTAACGAAAACTTAAGGTTTTATAAATGAATTTTGGCCTATATAAGTCATGTTTATATTCTGACTTTTTAAGCATGATTATATGGTTTAGATATGCATGATATGTGAGTCGAAGGTATTGAGCATACACTAGAACACATTGTTTAAATTAAAAATGATTTCAAAAGACAAACTTAGAGTTTTTGGACATATATATAGGATGTCCACCTTCTGATCATTGAGCATGTATAGATGACTTATATATGTGTTCTAATACATGAGAATCATGACTACAAGGTACTTTGCATATACTTAGTTACCTTTGTTGACTTAAAGCGATTTTTATAAAATGTTTAGAATGTGTAAGATGATAGCATCAAACACGGAGTGAGTTACATTATGATCATACGAGCATGTATATTAGGATTCATTATGCCTATAGACATGTTGACATAAGCATCATGTGATGAAACATGGATTTCACCTATGCACTCATATTCGAGAAAATGAATTTCTAAAGCATAGACTATGTGATTAAGTATACATGTGTAGTATAAGTACGAGCATGCCTACTTAGTGTGGTTAAGCCTTGTTATGTGATAACATGACTTTAGTAGTTGAGCTTTATTGATTTAAGTAATTCAACGTAGAGCTACGCTATTCAAAGCTAAATAGTTCGAATATGAATTTGAAAACCTACTTAATATGTGTGTATAATATATATCAGAATGCATGATATATTAGGACCAAACTAAGTTTATGAAATCTAAGTTCTGGTTCTGGCAGGGAGTCGCGCGGCCGCGCCACTCCCAAGCTAAATTGCCGCGCGGCCGCGCCGTGTTGCAGAGCTGCCAAGAACAGTTTGTTAACTGTCTGGTCCTAAGTTATTTTCCTTAAGGACCCTAAGGACCGAAATAGAATGGTTTCTATAGAATAAGTATGAAGGTATGATGTTGTAACATCGTGGTTATCCTAAGATAGAGTGAAACGAAACCAAGATTTGAAAACGATATACGAATTGTTATTCTATTAAGAGCATATGAAATGTATGACTGATGGATGTAAATCCATGATTATATAACTGTGTAGGAATACACGAAGTGCAGATAGCTTTAAGCAGTTAAGTCGTAGTTGTTAAACTACGAATCAGGCAAGTCTTTCAGTTCCTATTTGATATATGAATTCAATAACTGTTAGTTGAATTATATTATGCTGTGATAATGTGAACTTATATATGAATTGTATATGAGATATAAATGAGATTGAAAGTTGATCTTTGATGATATACTTGTTATGTGAAAAGTAACATGTGTAGTAAATATAAATTGTTTATAAATGCATGAACTGAGTATAATGTTGTATGCTATGTGATGCATGAAAACTGTTAGAATTGCTGAGCTGTCGAGCTCACTCTTGCAAATAACCACTTTTGCAGGTTAAGGACTTATGATAAAGACTTTGTGCTTCTTGATTGATAAAGATAGATAGTATCGAATTGAAGAAGTACTATTTAGATTATTGCTTGAACCCTGTTTAGATTCTAGAAGTATTACTTGATAGTTGTTTACACTGTTTAATACATGTTGTGTTGTAAAGATGTATTAGTTAATACATAGAGGATATCAAGTTGAGTTGTAAACGTTATACGATAACTCAAATATAATGAATCATATTTTATAATTGATTCAAGGGTTGTAATTGATTCAAGTTATGAAATCAATAAAAGATTTTATTCAAGGAGGATTGAAAAAGTTTAAATTATTCCGCATTTTAGTAACATCGAACATGATGTAAAGATGAGATCTTGGATATAAATAGAATTTATATTCTAAATTGTAATAAGTAAAGTTATATTCTTTTAGTAATGAATAAAAGATATAATAGTTTGGCGTTAGTAGTATCGTGACTGCACCGAATCCGAGGTTTCGAAGGAACGTGGATTTGGGGGCGTCACAATGCAAGTATCGGCATGCCACCGTACGAAGCTCTTTACGGAAGAAAGTGCAAAACGCCATTATATTGGGACAAAGTTGGAGAGCGACGAATACTTGGACCAGAGCTAGTACAACAAACTGCAGACGTGGTGACAGTGATAAGAGCCAGACTTGTAGCAGCTTAAGATCGCCAGAAGAAATACGCAGATTTGCATCGGTAGGACCGAGACTTCAAAGTTGGCAGTTTCGTATTCTTGAAAGTATGTCCATGGAAGGGGAAGAACTGTTTCGGCAAGAAAGGAAAATTGATTCCGAGATTCATAGGACCGTTCGAGATACTGAAGCGAGTGGGCGAAGTGGCATACAAAGTTGCATTACTACCCAAGTTGGAGCACATCCACAACGTGTTCCACATTTTCGTGTTGCGACTGTACAAGGCCAACTACAAGCACGTGATTTCTTACGAGCCCATTCAAGTGGAGAAGAACTTGGCATATGAAGAGATTCCTGTCCAGATATTAGCTAGGAAAGAGCAAACCTTGAGAAATAAAAGTATATCTTCTGTAAAAGTACTTTGCCGTAACCACGATGTCGAGGAGGCAACGTGGGAGTTAGAAGATAAGATGATGAGGGATTATCCCCATTTATTTGTGTAACCTTGTAGCAATTCCGGGACTGAATTTTTATAAGGGGGGAGGATGTAATACCCGAGAATTTCCTAATATTATTAACATAAATATATTAATGGAAATGAGAATTTATTTGAATATAAATATTTATGTGTTATGGGATGAGTTAACTCAATTACTTCAAATTGAATTTTTAGAATAATTGAGAATGATTGTGGAGTTATTATAAGCTCGAAGAATGCCTTGTGTGGCACAGTGATGAGAAGTATGTGATTTAATTAATTTAAAGAAAGAATTAATGAGTGGATAATTAATTAATAATATATTATTAATTAATAGATATTATGAGTAATGACATATTAATGAATAAATAGTAATCTATATTTTGAGATTTATGTTTATTCAATTAAAATTGCTTAACATATAGTTATGCAATCACATATTGTATAGTAACTGCAACTATATAATATAATGTATAATGTGACATGTTGACATAACTATGTAATATAGAAACTATATAATAAAAGGAAGTGACATGGTTAGACTTATAAAAGGCATGTTGTATGTACATTATATAGTATGGAACCAAACTATATTATAAAGTGTAATGTGACACTTTAGTAAGACTATGCCATATGGAAACTATATTGTAAGAATAATAAAATTGTATGAGTTACTTATGTGACCATGTGATAAGTATAGTACTTTAATGAATACTATATGGTATATTAAATTAAAGTATGTGAATAATTAATAACAACAATTATTTTAATGAGTTGCATGATTGGAATAATGTGATAGGCCACTATTTAATTAACTCATAATCTGACATTATTAAAATGTACATGGATTATATGATGTGTATATGTATGTATCCCAATGTGCTACCATGTAATGTTGTTGTGAAACCTTAAGTCCATGAATACCCCTAAATGGATTTAAACCTAAGTAATACATGTGTACTTATCTAACTCAAGTATACACTATATGTACATGGGATGTATCCTTACAATGCTGATAATTCCTTGTCCCATAATAAGTGTCCAATTGCTCCTCCATTTCTCATTTACGTAATACACAAAAAGGCAAAAAGCCTATCCTTCATTATTCTCCCAAGCTCTTCCTAGTTCATGATTGTGGGGGAGTGGGATTCACGATTTCATCTACCAACTACTTACCAACTTCTTCATAACCTCCATACAAATTAAAAGTTCGTTGGTTTAATTTGAAGAACAATAGCATTGCCCATGTATTGATGCTTCTATAAATATGGCTCCCTCCCTTCTCTTTTCAAATTGCTGAGAGTTGTTTAAGTGTTGAGAGCATACACTAGTTATATCAGTAGAGTGAGAGGTGTGGATTAGCAGCAAGCTAAATTGCATATCAAAGGTATAATCTACATTTCATGTTCTTCATTTCATTCTCTGTCAAAACTCCATTGCTTGTTTCTGTCAAAATCCAAGTTCTTGAATATGTGGAATTGAAGTATAATTGAATTATAGAAAGCTTGATTAACTGTTATATGGACATACATACATGTTCCTTGTCCTTCATTTTTATTTTTGGTTTATGTTCTGCAAATTTTGTAGAAATTCAAAGTCTTGAATTAAGTTGGAAATTCACAAATTTGTGATTGGATGACGACAATTGGTTGTTATATAAGCTATATATGCGTTAGTATGGTAACATAGTTGGTTTAATAACAAATTCGTAGGAATTTTTTGCGTTTGGGTTTTGGGTTTACCATTTTTTGGAGCTGTCTGTCGCTGGCTGGGAGCCGGCGCAGCTGCGCCAATTTTGCACTGGGCAGCTGCGCCAGCAGCTTGCAGCAGTTCCCTGCATCCTGCTCCAAGGCTGATAGGAATTACTCGTTTGATTTAGTTTAAGACAACATGCTAGCTTGTGTAACATATATATATAAATATATTGAGGCATGTAAACATGTTTTAAACCAAGATGGTATACATTTTGACAAAAAGACTTATGTTCTTCAAAGTAACTTAAAGTTTATAAACGAACGTTAGCATAAATGAAGTATGTTAGTATTCTAATTTTCGAGGCATGTTAGTATGATGTAGAGATGCATGAAAGACGTATTAACGCATGTATATATGTTTCATAGTATCACATGAGCATATCAAACCTCGTTAGTGAACATGCTAACAAAAATACAAGTTTTGAAGGTTGATATCGACATGTAAAGACCATACACATTCAGATTTTTTGGGCATGTTTGTATAAACTTGAAATACATGTCGGACACATTAACTTACGTATATAGATTTCATAATGTAGTATGAACGTGTTAGAACGTATTAGCAAACTTTATTAATGAAAGTATAAGTGTTGAACGTGAACGTCGACATGTTACATTGAGATTTGAATTTCGATACTTATGAACATGTTTGATAGAACTTGTAGACTTGCTAATGTATCATTCATGTTTGCCTACTATGTTACATGTAGTGAAACCAAATTTGCATAAATAAAGCATGTTTTCAAACTAATGACAATGATAGTTGCATATATGTGATATGAAAACTCATGAACATGTTTAATATAAGTATATGATTACCTTATGTGTTTTAAAAGCGAGCATGATAGGCTTTGTGAATTCCATAGCCTTGAATGACCGTAAGTGTCGACCTAGAATCTATATCACCTATGTTTGGAACGAGGAAAGGTTATACGAACATGGAAAGACTCCTTAATATGTATGTATGCTTTGTGATATCATATATTGATACGTGGATCCGATTTCGACAGTTAACTTATAGTAATGCTATAATTTGCTAAAATAGAGTATGTTTGCTATTTGTTGTAGTCTCACATGATAGTAATGATGTATGAAAACTATTAACTTGAGAAGAGGAACGTTAATGATAAAAGATATTAAAAGTCGAGACTTGTGAAATTATATGATACTATACATAGTATAACTGTGTCGCTAGGTCCAGACTTAGCTTGTGTATTGATTGTATGTCCAATATAAGACATGAAGCTATAATATATGACTAATGGATATCATATATATACGTAACTATATTACGATAGGGATTCAAAAGTGTTGGCTAGCTTTACGTGAGTAAACTACGCATAAGGCAAGTATCTAAACCTTATCTCTTTGGATGCAAGTTTCCTAACTTACACTCTTTTACGTTGCAAGTATTTTATCCTTGTATATTGCGAACTAGTTTCTTTACTTAATCAGTTGAATTGAATTAGCATACTTGAACTCTTATTTCATTAAAGCTATTATTCATGTTGAACTTGGTATTGTTCTTGAATATTGTGAAAGTGTCTATGCCATTTGATTCGGCTAGACTTATATTATTGAAAAGCGACCCAAACCAATTGATTGGTGCGGGATCTTGTATTTGATACTGAGAAGAACAACCTTCTTTGAAGGGAATATATAATTGTCGGAGAACCGACGTGCGCACTTGAGTATAATTGATTGTTATGCATAACGTATGGTACTTTAGGCTGATCACCTGTTGTACCTATTTTTGATTTGGGTTATCAGTTTAATACTGTTAATTCTAGTAGAAGTTCATAGTCCTTCGTGACTGCTCAGTATTCAGTTATCTTGAAATCTTGAATTGATTTATTATTGAATCACATTGATATTATTCTATCCTTAGCGACTGTTATTGAGAACTATTGATATTCTTGTTATCCTTGAACTATCAAACCTTGCTATACCCTTTCGAGCATTGAGAATTATATTACTCACCCTTATTGTATATTACTTGCTGGGCAATTTGTGCTCATTCTTGCTTTCCCTAAAACATTTCAGTTAAGGCAGAGCAGTGCGGACCTTCGGGCACAGATAAGGGCAAGGGAAAGGCTACTGAGTAGCTTAAATTATGTAGAACTTATGATATTATGTACTAGTTAAGGTTATTTATGCTTAAGATATGTCTAAGCTATGTAATCACTGTTTAAGTTACGAGACCTTGGGACGTGAATAATTATATTATTTAAATATAATTTATTCGATATTAGTTGTGTATTATTCCGATGTACGATGCGATATTTAGTCGTATTATTATTGTGATGTATTACCATGAGCACGTGACGAACCGAATTCGAGCGACCTCGTGACGGTCCTGGAATTTGGGGGCGTCATATTTGCGATGTGATTGGCGATGCGAAGTGCGACATGCGATCTGCGAGAACATTACAACATTTATTGCATTGCATCTTTGATATCTTTGCATTTCAAGTGTCTAGCAATCTTTATCCTGCTTATTCCATTACATTGCATAAGCATGATAAAGAGGGGCATCTGTAGACACTTGAAATTTCCTGCCCCGATACTAACACTGTAGGAGGGTAAAACAGTCTTTTCAAATCAACTCCGATCTCTAATTGGACCGTCAAATCAACATCGATCTCAATATCGGGCCATCAAATCAACTCTGATCTCCAATCGGACCGTCAGATCAACCCCGATCTCAATATCAAGCCATCAAATCAACTCCGATCTCAATTCGAACCGTCAGATCAACCCCGATCTCAATATCGGGCCATTAAATCAACTCCGATCTCCAATTAGACCGTCAGATCAACCCCGATCTCAATATCAGACCACCAAATCAACTCATATCTCTAATCGGACCGTTAAATCAACCCCGATCTAAATATCGGGCCATCAAATCAACTCTGATCTCCAATCAGACCGTCAAATCAACCCCGATCTCACTATTGGGCCATCAAATCAACTCTGACCTCTAATCAGACCGTCAAATCAACCTCGATCTGAATATTGGGCCATTAAATCAACTCCGAACTCCAATCGGATCGTCAAATCAACCTCGATCTCAATATCAGGCCATCAAATCAACTTCGATCTTCAATCGGACCGTCAGATCAACCCCGATCTCAATATCGGGCCATCAAATCAACTCCGATCTCCAATTAGACCGTCAGATCAATCCCGATTTGAATATCAGGCTTTTTAAATCAACCTCGATCACCAATACCGGGACAACCACAGCCTCAAACACTAGTCTCAGGATGTTAACTCAGCCCCGGTCTCAACCCGGGAGGTATAGATCAGCCCCGGTCTCAACCCGGAAGGTAAAGGTCAGCCCCGATCTCAACCAGGGAAGTCAAGTTAACTTCGGGAATGAACCTGAAGCTCCACAACATCTCTAGAAGACAACCTAGAATGACCAATTCAACTTCATAGATTACACTGAGGACAGACAGACTCGAATGGGATCCAAGTCTTCGAAACAACTCCCGGAAGTCAACTAAAGGCCATACCGACACTGAAGGCAACCTCAAGAGGGGCAAAATGGTCATTTTACCAACTCAATCAGATTCGGTCAAACTTAAGCCAAATTGATGCCACCAAGGTTAGAATGAACCATAACGACGATCTCGAGTGCAAACATCGCAAGACAGCTCAACGGACAAACTGCTGGGAATCGAAGACCAGGTTATAAACTCATCTTCTTGGACCCGGAAAATATTTTATCCCATATCATTGTGACACTCTCGACGAGGGATTTTCGGAAAGGTATAACACGCCTCAAACGAAAGCTCCGATCAAAAGTTAGAAAGTTTCGACTTCGACCTAGCGTTACTCGGAGTGCACGTACTACGAGATAACTCAACAGGACACGTGGGCCCCACCAGGGGAGCTGCACCTCTACCTGTGGTAGTAGCAGGTAGAGCAGAGGCTCCCTGGACTATATATATGAGGTGACCCCCCCCCCCCCTCATTTTAAAAAAAGAAAAAACGCAGCGAACCTCTGTCCGTTTAATTTTCTGACTTTTTCACCTCTTCTAAACCCAAGTTTTTTTACTCTAACACGTAGATATACCCACATACTACCACATATTAGAAAATAACCGGTAGATTCTGAAGTTTAGAGCCTATGATTTGGCAAAAAGCCCGTGTAGCAGTCCATTGTAAGTATTTTTATGATCAGAAAGTGATTCCTACTTCTTTGCACTGTTTTGCACTTGCATATCAAATTTTATTTTTTAAATATGCCCTCCATAGTTGTTTTCGTCAAAATTTGGTACATTTTTGTACATAAACTCAATTTCTGGCATTTCTACACTCGGATTGACGATCCGGCAGCTCTAACAGCTTTAGTGCACAAACATCTTTGTTTTAAGCAACTTCGTCGGACTGGGTTATCTTCCCAGTCCGAGTTTGGTTTTTTTTTTTTGTGTGTGTTTATTAAATGTATATATACTAACGTTTCAATTCTGTCAAGCCCGGATGTCAAATCTGAGGTAGTTTACTGCTTTTTTATATATTTATGCATATATAAGCCGCCTTCACCACCACTGGGTTCTCTTCCTAATATTGGTTGACTATATTTTTATCAATATATATATATATATATATCTGTCCGGCCTGGATTATTCTGTGGCCTTTATACTATTTTTTGCACCCTTCACCATTACTGGGTTATCATCCCAGTCCCTAGTTGACTATATTTTTGTACATTTACATTTCAGTTCGGCCTAGATTATTCTATGGCCTTTTTGCTGCTTTTATATATAAATATGCATATATAAGCAGCATTCACCACCACTGGGTTCTCTTCCCAGTCTTGGTTGACTACTTTTCTGTCAATATATATATACATATATATCAATTCCGGTCCGGGCACCGGTGTGAAAACCCATCGCCCTTTACAACTTTTGTATATATATAACTGTGTATATATCTTGGCTTTACTTGCTTTTCATTAAATTAATGCTTTAAATATTCATTCTATATGAATCGGCATTTTTCAGTCACAAAAGCAACCTCGCGTCCCTTAGATCGCTATCTAGTGGGAACGAGTCGCTTTGGCCAGGTGAGAACCAGGATTTACTGATGAATCATCGGTTCTGGAAATATTGGGATATATATCTGTTTCTGTACAAATTTGAACTGTACAGGTTTATTGGCTACTTTCATGTGAGCCTAGGAATCGTGGGATTCATGATCAAATCGATCAGAATCTGATTCGTACGATGGACAAACTCTGCTTTACGAATGTACCCTGCCAGTTTTTTTGTAAAATGTACATGCAAAGACCTTAAAACGGTTATCCAGATTTAAGGTCTCAACATAGTGAAAAATATGGTTTGCCGTGTCAGCGTTCCTCCGATGGCTTTCATGCCCATGAGGAGACCGACACTTGTATTTATTTTTGTGGTCGAGGATTCTTCTCAGCCCAACAAATCACCATTCAAATACAAGCCAAAAGGGTTTGATAACCAGATTTCAAAATATCATTTTCAATTCATTCAAAAGAAAAGCTTTTGTAAATCAAATCAAACACTTTTTCAAATCAAATGAAAGACTTTTGCAAAAATCAAATCAAACCCTTCGTATATAGGTTCAACGAAGCAAAACACTACTTTCAATCAAATTAAACATAGGCCCAATTTTCAAACAACATTCACACACGCATTTTAGTTTTAAGGGAAATATTAAAAAAGATTGCGGTACCATATTTACACGGGAGTTGTGGGGTGCCTAACACCTTCCCCACACTTAACCAAGCCCCCGAGATCAAAACTTTGTTTTTAAAGATCAAGTTTCGACAGTGTCCAGCAATTGGGCCTCTTTCAAACAAACTCGATTGAGTTGGTACAACCATTTCAAATCTACCAACTGAAGAATCTGTAAAACGTTCAAATCGTCGACATGATACATGTTGACCTTTTTTCTAAAAAATCCTTCAAAACCTTTTTTGCAATAAAAAGAGTGAGGGTAGAGATAACTTAAGAAGAGAGAAAGATCCGAGTTGTGACCCGACCCGCGAATTTTTTCCAGACGTCTACAGCTAAAACTGTCATAATTTTTTCGATTTAAAACATTTTTGAGCAATTCTTGAGCCCACGAGAAGCTAACTTCCGGGGTTACAACTTTCGTTCTTTGACTATTTTCAAATTCTAGACACAAAATCCCAGAAAACCCGCGCAAGGGGACTGACCCGAATCCGATTTCCAGTTTTGGACAGATTCGACACGCCTCTTTTGAAATGTCATAACTCCTTGATCTGAAGTCAGAATTAGTCTGTCCCAGAGTCTATGGAAAGCTTAATCAATGTACTATAATATCCCAAAAACCCAAATTTTTCTTAAACTTCTAGCTAACCTCAAACATTCCTTTTTGGGTTAGCAGTCCACTAGTTTTTTTGAACGTCTCGTTTTGAAATCCAAAACTCACCTCGACTCGTTCTAATCTGATCTTCTTCACAAATAAATCTTATTTAACATAATAAGACTCGTTTAAGTTCTCGGCTTCTTTAAATTCCAAACTTTTAGCCATTTTAGCTTTTTAAGGAATATTTACAAACATAATGCGTGCGTTATTTATGTGGTCTATTTTTATAGGGTTTTGTTTTCGTTCTAACCCAAATTCCTCCTCCTTGTTACTCCGCACACCCCATACTAGCTCCCATATCTCTAAATCCCATCATCTCATTAACAAATTGAGCACAAAATCAACCAAAAATGACTTTTAGTAAACTAAAGTTTACTAACAAAATTTATATTTTGTTCTTTTTCTTATAAATCAATTCTAATTACACATAACCTATACATATTCTAGAATTTGTTCAATTCAAAGAAATTTCATTAAAAATTTCATCGTAGCTTACTAAACTCCCAAAAAATGGAATTTAGCGCAAAAAAAATACATCATTTCATACTTATAAATGAAATTAAAAATTAAAATGGAATTTATACCTTAAGCTATTAATTCCCTCTTTATCCAAGCTTTAGTATTCTCTTCAAGCCCTAAAATTTTGATTTTCACAATAAGCTAAGGTGTTATAATTTCAAGTTCTAATTTTTTCTTCATCTTTGAAAATTTTCAAAATTCCAAGTAATATGGGGAGAGATGATTTCGGCTATAACAAGAAATCAAGTGAAGGAATTACAAATTTTTCTTAGCCAAATAATCTTGATTCTAAGCATAAATTGATGGAGCTCCTCTCTCTTTCTCCTCTCCCAAACTCACGACAATACAAGGAGTCATAAGGAAGGAAAATTAGCTACTTGGTCACCAAGTTTTGAATAGTATATGAGTAAAATAGGAATTAGCCTTGTAGCTTAATTATTTAATTATCCACAAAACCAAAGAATAATTCAAATTACCCAATAGCTAGTAACTAGAGTTTAAATGTTACGTTACTAACTCACCCAAAACTAAATATTTTCCCCTCTTGGAACATATATAAAATATTACTCATTCTTAGTATATAAATTATATATTCCCAAAATAAACACACAATATAATATCCTCTAATTACATATTTATTTTATAAATGCAAAATAAATATGCATCACATAATTTTCCATATCAATATTAACATCCTTGCCTCATTAACATAAATTCATTTAAAACCTTATTTTTAATATCCTTAGGTAAAGTATATATATATATATCACATACTTAAACCATCTTCTTCATTCCTTATTCAAATTGTCCATCATAATTTTTTATTCCTTCACATAATAAATATATACAAAATAACTATATATATTTATCACCTTGCAAATACTCCATGTAAGGAACATATACTCGATCATCACATATGGAAAATAAATAATAAATTTATTTTCTCACATTATAAATTGTTTATATCAATTTATTTATATATACTAAATATAATTTAATATCCTCACCATATTACATAAACATACACATTACCTCATACTAAGCCATACCCATACTGTAATATATGATTTCTTCAATAAAATAATGGTTATACATTAAGTGTATTTAATGCCACCAATTCACCATATTAAAATAATTTAATATAATATAATAAATTATTTTAATTTTACTCATCTCATTTCCTTTAATAATTTACCCCTACAATTTATTATGCACAAAATCACATATTGCAAAACACATATTCACTTATGCAATATAATATCACACAACATATCATTTAATAAGAATATTTTTTTATTAAATTCTTATTTTAATAATTCTCAAAAATCTGGGTTATTACAACTACCCCTTAAGTCGGAGCATGGATATCAATCATGCCTAACTTGCTACAGATAAAAGATATTCTAGTAGCTCCCAAAGTTTTTGTGAAAACATCAGCAAGCTAATCTTCGGTCTTCACATGTTTAGTAAAGATAATTCCTACTTGAATCTTTTTCATGAATGAAATGACAATCAACTTTTATATGTTTAGTTTATGTGTGACACACTAGGTTACGAGTATGACTGAGCAAAAAATAGATAAAATTGAATAACCGATCACAACCGAATTATTTCGGTTATTCGATTATTTTCGTTAATTCGATTATAACCGTTTTAATATTCTGGTATTCGGGTATGGATACAGGTATTGAAATATTATTATTCGGTTAACCAAATAACCGAATAGATTTATTTTCTATTTCTCTTATTTTAGCAAAGTCTGGTGGCTTATAGGTTGTGCAGTTTATTTCCTCTGTGAGTATGCGAGTATCTATTGGTTGTGGTCCTTGTGGATGAATCGTAGGGACTTAGTTGTTTAGATCTGGTTTGGAGTTCGCCGACGATGATATCCGGGACACCTAATTTCCCCTCCCTTTCCTCCTATACGGCCACCATCTGTTTCTTCCTCTGCTGGAAATAAAGTTATGATCTGTTAAGGGGATCCTTTGGGTTTGGGTTTTTAGATCTTGATGTCTGCTGACTGCTGGTGTGGTGGGTATTGGATCTTGTTCGGATCGTGAGCCATCTAGCCTCAACGGAGTTTTTTCAGATTCAACAACAAACCGCAAAGCCCTACTCTACTAGCGTAACTAATTGTGGCAGCAAATCATATGTTTCTGGTCAGAAGCTCAACTGTCAGAGTTGTGACTGTGCTAAGTAGTGGGTAATGGTGCATACGATCTTTTCATACATCAATTTGTGTAAGGAGAATAGATGCTGGTTTATGGTTTATGAGTTCATGACACTTAGTAATTCTTCAGATCTGGTGGTTATGGTTTTGACTGCTGATGTCTTAATTTTGGTTATTAACCAAAATAATCGAATTAAAAATTTGGTTATTCGGTATTCAATAATTTAGTTATTTATCAGTTCGGTTACTTATTCGGATAGTGAAATTTGAAAGATTTTGGTATTCGATTATATCCGAATAAGCTATTTGGTTCAGATATAACCGAATTACTCACCCCTAGTTACAATTAATGTGAAGAGTTCCTTGATTATCACACCATAATTGTATAGGAAACATGTCAGTGAACCACAGTTCAGTTAACAAATGTTGTAACCATAGTAATTCACAAGTTACATGAACCATTGCTCTATATTCATATTATGCACTAGATCTGAACACAACAATTTGCTTCTTACTTTTCCATGATAAAAGATTTCCTCCAAAGAAAACACAATAGTCAGTGGTGGAGTGTTTATCGGATGACCCCTAGCCTAATCCTCATTAGAAAAACCCTAAATATGCAATTGGCCATGATCTCGAGAGACTAAGCCTCTATAACGCCCCCAAATTCGGGTACCTTTAAACCCTAGATATGGTGCTACACGGTAATACTAACTACTCAAACATTCAATTGAATACTTCATTGACAAGCATAAGTTTACTAAATATTACATAATAATTAATCTCTTCCCTGGTTCTTTGTAACCACTACATTCGTTCATTGTCATAATATCATTCATTACAAAAATAATACTATGTTATTACAAGGATAATCTCCATCTTAGTTTTTCCCTTATCCTTACCAGATCATTCGATCCGTTCATTCTTAGCTGCAATCATATATCTCAAGAAAGAAATGAGAATTAACAAGCTCAACAAGTTTAAAAATTATAAAGCAGCAACAAAATCAAGAATCATATGATTTCATCTTCAATAACTGTATAATAGTTATGAAGTACTATGAACGATGAAATATCACTTTTATTTCCTTTAAAACATTTAACGATGGCAAACATCAGTTAAATGATAAGACAGGTCATTAGACCATGAACATTCCTTCTTTCATTCCTTTGAAAAGGACAACCCGGCACTAAGACCGTAAGTCCGATATCACTTACGAGAACGTCTAGGTGATCAACTTATAGTACTCTATGTTGATCAACACTACTCCATCAAACATATTTATGTTTAAGTTTGGCAAACTCATGTGTCAGTCGATTCATGACTTAAAAATATTTGTTTATTCATACTCAGGCTTATCTTTGAATCCGTACCAAATAAATTAGCATAGGATAGCAACATTAACAATATTTTGAAAGGTTTGTAAAGAAATTAGAAAAATACTTTAAATCTCAGTCTAGCCGAATCAAATGGCATCGACTCTTTCTTAAACAATTCATGTAGAATATCATGCATAGTGACAACTTGTCCAACGTAAAGTATAGACAAGAGTTTAGAAAACTTGCATAACGTAAGTTAATACAAGAGTTGGAAGAACTTGCCTTAAGCGTCTTCTAGCTTTCAATTTTACTTAGTCTTTATATGTCTACATGATATATTCACATTAACACATAATTAGGTCACATAACAATAGAAGCATGTCGTCATTAACCTATATTCTCCTCCTTTCCATCATAATCTATCCAAACCATTAAACTAATAACGTTCGTTAGGTTATTTACATTCATTATGGCTTAATAACATTTAAATTTTATTTCTTACCATTATTACATAACGTTTACGTGATTACATCTTAAACAACCTTAAACGTTTATTTAACATGAATACAGTTTATCGTATTTCCGAATATAGGGTCTTGTATTCAATTATGCACTTGGTATTTACTTTGAAATATCATACTTTACCATTGATAAGTGGTTTTTATAACCACTTATTCGGATATGAACTAACTCGTTTTGTTGCTTAAACTCAAGTATCGTTATGTTTTTAATGTGTTTTTGCTTTCTTTTGTAGTTTTCTTTATTTGGAACTCTCTTGGTGCATATTGGGCTAAAAAGGATCAAAAAGGGGCAAGATGTAAAGAAGTAGGCTGATGGCATGATGATGGACAGAGTAGAAGGATGCAAGATTGAAGGGGAGCATGAACAGAAACCAAGTGCAGCAGAATAGAAGCAAAACAGCAGCAAATACCAGATCTGCACATCAGCGCGGCTGCGCCTGATGCTAGGCCAAAAGGCTCGCAGCTGCGCCTGTTCCCAGCTGACCAAAACTTTGTCTCTTGTAATTAAACAGATGGGGCTTGGCTTTGAAGGCTTATATATTAGGGCTTTTGCCCATTTTGAAATATATACAATATACTCCTCTTAAGGGAGCCCTAGCCCTAGTTCTCTTCTTCTTTTCTCTTTAATTTCTTAGTCAAGATTAGGTTAAGAGTAGATTAATTCTAGGTTTAATTAGTTAGTTTCTAGGGTTTAATTAGAGAAAAAGATTGAAGCAAGTGGATTTCATTGGAGATTCAACAAAGGAGCTTGAGCACTCAGATTTGCATTCTCTATCTTTATAATCTCTTTGCTTCCTATTTGTAATCTTATGATGTGTATTCAACTTGTGGATGATAAATATTCTTCATTTATAATATCTTAAACTTTATTTTGAGATTTCAATGGAACCTTTTGAGTAGTTTATATTGATATGCTTCCATGTTGGTCTTATTGATTACTATGTGATTATCTATTACGATTTGTGCCTTTACTAGCTTAATTGCTTAGCTACCAATATACTGTGATAACCTATATGAACTTGAAAGACGAAATGTGGGTTTAGATCTAATCGTAGTAGTGGGCGATTGTATGTCTACATGGCGTTCGATGTATGATTTGTGTTTAGGATAGACATATACCAAAGCGTCGCTCGTAGTCAATTGAGAACTTGGACTTAAATCCTATTTATTTGTAAATCACATAAACATATAGGGGATTAGATAATGTGGGTGTTCATGCGCATTCTATCATCTGTGCATTGTATGTGATATGGATTAGGTGCATTGAAAGATGGCCTTATCTCACTTTAGTGTTCTCGGCTAACTATCTGTGACGAGCAATTTGACCTAACTGGGAGTATGTTGATTTAGATGAATCATTAGGGGAAGTTGAGATCTCATGTCTTCATTATCAGATTTTACCCTAGGTTTATTTAGTTTTAGTTTAATTACTTGTCTAGTTTTAATTCAAACAATTTAATCGCTCGTTTAGATAAGACTGAATTGGTTATGGACTAGTGGTTTGGTGACTTTTATTAGTTAATTCTCCGTGGGAACGATATCTGTACTTACTCTTTATTACTTGTTGACCGTGTACACTTGCACGTATTTGTCATTACCTATATCGGGACAACAACCTTCTTCGTTCATTATTTAAGTAATTACAACCTAAGTAATCTTAAACGCTCGTTCAATGCGAATACAACTCACGAACATTGTTTACGTACTTTGCGTTTATAATTGCATAACCTTAAATCAACATTTAATTGATAAACTTAAGGTTTTAATTAGGATGTTACTTTAGGTTTAATTAAGGTTCATTATCAACCCCTAATCATTCCCCATCTTATTATGCTCTTAAAATCTCTTTTCTATGTTTTGCCCTAGTTCGGCATCGCGGCGTCGTGACCCTTTGTTAAATGTCGTGCTACGACGCATATTAGTTGGGGCTAAGTCCCTGGAATGGCATTGCGGTGCCTCAAATCCTTTGTTGAGCTGCGATGTGGCACCTCCCCTGAGCCTTTGAATTTTTTTCCAAGTGTTGAAAATTTTCAAATCGTTCCCTTCACGAACTCGTAACTTGTTCATTTTAACTCGGAACGAGTTCATTCAAAAGCCATTTTCTTACGTTCTTAACATACTTAAATTTCCCCTGGACAGAATTTCAATCTAAGTTCGTTAACGAGGATTTCAATTTGCTTAAATTTCATTGTTCGTTCATTTTACGTTCTTGAGCGTTCTTCGTTCGTTCGTAACTCGTCCATCCGAAGTCTGAATTCGTACATTCTCGAGTCTACGACTCTTAAACTTCATGTTCTTCCATATTTTAACGAATCCTAAGTTTTCTAGGTTCGTTATTAATATTCCATTATAGTCCAAAAATCCTAGTTAACTTTGATTTCAATGGTTAACGTCTTTTATTAGAAATTTCGTCATAACTTTGTTATACGAGATTTTTACTCCAATCCAATTGGAATTGTTCTATCATTTATTCATCTACGTCCTAACCAAGCAATAAGCACCTAACTTATATGCGATGGTTTTAAACTTATTCATTAACAACAAGCTCTAAGTTTTTCATGCTTTTCTTCATTAAGTTCTTAATCATTCATTATGATTCCACTTATTAGGCATTCGTTAGTATTTTTAGTCCACTAAAATCCACCTTATTCCTTCGGACAATATATACTCCACTATTTTTACACTTCTCTATTATCAAAGAAAGAAAGTAGAAGAAAGTTCAAGGTGTAAAGGTTTTACCTCTTGGTGTTCTTCGCGTTCTTGAACGATAAACTAACTTAGCTAGATTTCTTCCTCTTCTTGCTTTTTGCTTTCACTTCTCTCTCAATATGTAGCTCAAGTGTGTTGGTTAAAATTTGGTAAACAACAAATGAGCTTAAGGCTACTTATTTAAAGAAAACAAGATGGAGGGCATTTTGGTGTTTTGGAACCAAACCTCTTTACATCAAACCTCCTTACCAAAGCTTCTCAAAGAAGCTAAGGCCACAAGTGGCCGGCTACTCACTCCATGGGGGACTCACATGGGTTTCCCCATGGACCCATCCAATGATCCATCGGGTCGATCCACGAGTTCCAGTTCTTGGTTCTGGCTTAAAATAAATTCGGTTCGGGCCTAACTTCGGCTTGTATTTACTTTTCATTGGGCTTTAATATAATTTATCAGTGGGCCTTTATCTTAATTCATTTGGGCTTGGAAATGTCCAAGCCCATTGATTAAATAATCAATCTTGACTTAGTTTGACCAAGACTTTAACTTTCGGTATTCTTACCTTATAATTCCTGTATTTTTTTTATATTTACTTCGTATAACATTCATATTATACGTCGTATTATTCTTCGTATTATACTTGTATAATACATTATATTATACTCGTATTCTATCCGTATAATAATAATCTTTATTATACTTAATCATTTCTTTTCTTTATATTTTCACTTTCCCTAACCATCTGAATTCTTAAGTACACAGGCTAAAACTTTATTTGCCATAACTGAATTATTATTGAATAATCCATCTTTCCTGAGAATCCTAACATTACACGTATCTCGAAAATTCAAAAATAATTCCCGAGCAGAAATAGATGAATAGTGATTTTTTGAAAGTTTCTCGGAAAACTTTTATTTTCGTCTTGAAATTTCATATACTTTAATTCTAGCACAAGGCCAGAATCCTACTATCATACATTCATCCAAGAAAGGTCTCATGCCGATGAGCCATAGAATACATCTCTTCAAGAAACAAGCGCCAAAGACACTTGAGGAGAGAGACCGTATGAGTAAGATTCCTTATGCTTCAGTAATAGGATCCATCATGTACGGTATGATATGTACTAGACCGGATGTCATTCATGCACTTAGTGTAATGAGCAGATATCAGTCGAATCCTGGAGAAGAGCACTAGAAGGCAGTGAAAAATATCCTAAAGTACTTGAGAAGAACTAAGGATGTATTTCTTGTCTACGGTGGTTCTGAGTTGAAACTAGAGGGCTATACAGACTCAAGTTTTCAAATGGACCAAGATAACAGTAAATCCATTTCGGGGTATATATTTACCTTAAACGGTAGCGTAGTGAGTTGGAAGAGTTCCAAGCAGCAAATAGTTGCTGATTCAGTGACAAGGCTGAGTACATAACTGCAAGTGAAACTGCAAAGAAAGTTGTTTGGATGAAGAAGTTCATAACTGAACTTGGAATGTTTCTTAGAATTAGAGGAGCAGTACCTTTATTATGTGATAACACTGAAACTGTTGCACAGGCTAAGGAACCCAGGTCTCATCAGAAATCCAAACACGTGTTGCGGCGGTTTCATTTGATTAGAGAGATCATTGAAAGAGGAGATGTCACCATAGAGCATGTGGACTCTCAAGACAACATTGTAGATCCATTTACTAAAGCTTTAACACAACAGTAGTTCAATCGTCACTTAGAGAAGATGGGTGTGAGATACCATGATGATTGGTTTTAATGTAAGTGGGAGATTGAAATAATATGCACACAAGCCAATCATATTTGATGATAAAACATATACTTTGTAACAGTCTTATTCATTTCCTTAATAAAGGTTTTATTTAATTAAAGACATTTATTTATCTACATAGCCCATAGTTTTAAGAAATTCTTTTAGAATCATGATAATGATCATGCTAATGAGATCTAAATTCTTAGATAGCTTAAAACTAAAATAGTTCCCAATCGTTGAATTACTAAAATGGGGATTAGTGAATCCGGATAGATTGGTACATACGTTGCTTGCTCATTGGATGAGGATGATCGATCTCATAATCATTTATGTGGAGACACTAAAGCAAGTATGTAGGTGCTTATTAGAGAATAAGTACACTGAACGTGGCTCGCTAAGGAATACCTAATGGAGTTTTACTTGCCTATCAATAGGAATTCCTTAAGTGATAGTAGTACAAATAATCTTTAGACTTGAGATCATCATAATCTCTTTTTTATGATGAGTTATACTTTGACATGTCCCTTAAGATGCTAAGGGTATATCAAAGGGTATGCTTGGGTATAATAATTTATACATGGAGATAATGAATGATCAATAAAGAATCTATCGCTTCTAGTAAAAGAAGATAATGTCCTATGTGATTCGATAAATGACAACCCAATAGTCCTTGGCCAAGGCAGAATAAAATTTGAAAAGAGTTTCTAATTTGCATTATTTGGAGTTGTGCATTTTAGGATCGAAATACATATAATTAAATAAAATAAGACTTGATAGTAATTTTATGTCTTATATTTAATTGGGACATTGTATGGTAGAAGGAATGAATTGTACGGTAAATATTTACTCAAAGGTTCTTTTATGATTAATGTTGAAATCTATATTATCTGAAAAGTCGTTGATCGCTAAGGGGGTTTACCCTTATTGTAGAATAAATATTATTTATTTAAATGAATTATTAGTTTAATTTTTTATTTAAATAAGATTAGAATTGTTCTAATTGATTTATTCACAACCGGTTTAATATGGAGAACCTAAAGGGTCACACCATAAAAGGAAGAATATTTATTTAAGAAGCAAATGACATAATCGTAATAATAAGTTAAGTGTATCTAATTTAATCTATGGTGATAGAATAAATTAAATAGCTTAATATTTATTATTTAATATTTTGGAAATATTAAATATAAATTAATAAGAGGAGTTTTGTTATTATTATTACTATTATTATTATTATTATTATTATTATTATTATTATTATTATTATTATTATTATTATTATTATTATTAAATTCATAAAGGAGTTTGGGAATTAATTAATAAGATACTCTATCTCATATATATATTCCTAATAAGATTAGGAGGCTAATTAATTAAAAGATTTTAATTATTCTCAATAGGATTGGGAAGCCTAATTAATTAAAAGGGTTTAAATAACTAATATGAAACCCTAATCCTAAATTATTTAGGAGGGTTGCCTACTTCTATAAATAAGAAAGTCTTATTATGGAACAGGGTTACACACTTTATTCTCATAGTTGGGAGAGTACAAATATTCTATAGAGATAGAAACTAGGATTTAGCCAAACACCCACCTTCTAGAGTTCTTCTTCTTCCTTGGTGGATCACCTTTAGAGGCCAAACAATTGGGTGACTTACATTGATCAAAGGAAGGAATCAATCTCGTGGATTCAAGTTGAACGTGAAAGCAATTGGAGTAGAACTCGTACCTGGGGAACCTCGAACTACAAGGGTATGAATCTCATCTTCTTCTTTTTCATGTATGAATTGATAACTAAGTATATAGGATGATCATGGTGATGGTTTGTATTAAAATTTTAAAATTCCCCTTTGTCGCGCTTCCACTATTCTTACGTAATTTGATTATGTATTCACGCTATATACAAACCTAACATGAGCATCCCCAAGTGGTGTGCCAAATCAGGAGGTGATCAAGTTATGGCGGTGATTGAAGATATTCACGATAAGGAAGTAACCTCCATTGCCAGCATCGAAGGCACATAACTACTGACAACTAGATTATCAAGCCTCAACCAACCAGGAAAGCGTAGATTCAGAGGATACAGTTGTGAGCTCTAAGAGATGTTGGGGCATTATTATTTTCGTAGCTTTATGTCTTGTTTTATTTTCCATGCATTACTATGTTATGTTTATTTATCAAAAAAGGGAACTCATGGAAAATAAATAAAAAAATCAATCAATATTATGATATCCTTTGCGCTAACTACGTAAGACCTGATCTCCTTTCATAAGAGTACGTAGAACTAGTAATGGTGCGGTCTAATCATTACAAAAGTCCCAAAATCCTTTTAACAATTCAGCAATCACAAGATACGACTCATCAACCCATGAAATACGAGTAGACTTGATCTCCTTTTGACCTATAGAAGTACGTAGGCGGCCATCGTGGCAAAGTCAATCTCATACCCAACGACCTCTTCCCATAAATAAAAACCACAAATCAAGCCTGTGACGAACGAGAATTTTGTAAAGATATTGAATATTTATGGAGATAAATAAATATTTTTAATGATTTAATTATTGAATTAAATAATTAATTCATGAATTTGTGGTAGATTAATTTAATTATATGTGTGACATTAATTAAATTAATATGTAGTGATTTAATAGTTCAAAGTATTTAATTAATTGAGTTTATTTGATTAATTGAATTAATTAAATAAGCATATGTTACTTTAATTAATTTAATAATTAATTAATGAGTTAATGAATTGACATAATTAATAAATAAAAATATTAATTATGTGACAATGTGTTTAATGTGAATTATCTTATTTTATTTAATTAATTTAAATAAAATTAATTAATCAATAAGTAAGGTGACAATTAACTATATAGTAAATTAGTTTATTAAAATAAATGGGGAAAGAAAGGAAGAGGAAGGCAAACAAGGCCTTAAGAGAGGTTAATCCGTTTATTATACAACGGTATAATATATATACATATACGTATATGATTGTCAGACATAAGTTATTTTCAAAGTCAGAAAAAAAAAATTTAGAAAAGTTCAGAGAAGAAAATAGAGAGATCGGGAAGAAGAAATTGAGAGTGAAAGGGAGAAAGAGATTTGAGAAAATCTTAAGTGTTGTCTTTGATTATCTTCATACTAACAAAGGGTAATCTTCTTTCAAAGTTTTTAAAATTATATTTTCTAAAGTTTTCATATACGAGTTTAGAGTTTTCTGTGAAATTGGGTTTCCCAATTGGGTTACGATATGGCTTTATCTATATGGGTATGGAATCATAACGTGTTTTTCTAACGTATAAACATGTTTTAAAGTAATCAATTTGATTTAATTGGCCTTAATTGGGTTGTTAAGGATTTACAGAGTTTTCATGTACGTGTTTTGTAAAAGTCCTCTGTGAATGGAGAAAGTTGACAATTGATTGATTTCATGGATTTATATATAGTAACATATGTCCATGATATAATTTAGGCTATCCATTCATGATTCACAGTGATCACACCAAGTAATTTTGTTAATAATTGTGTTTATGAAATTACAGAGTATTGAATATGGGTGAATAACCCATATGGGTTAAATTAATGATTAAATCATATGTTTATATTTAAATTGATACATGAATATGATTGTATATGTTAAAACAAACGAAATGGAATTGAAATGAATGGATTCGGTGTAGTAACGAATCCGTAAGGAGATTTTTATGTTTTTCATTAAACTCTTGAAAGTTTTGAAGAACAGTGAAAATTAATATTTTGATTTGTATAATTACATAACTTGGAATGTTAAGAATATGTTATAAGTGATATATAATGTTCCTGTGAAGTTTATACTTCATGGGTAACATTATAAATCAGTGTAATAATGTGAATTGGGAGAAAATGGGAGAAAATCTGTATTCGTTCGCGAACTTCAGATTCTGAAATTCCGCAGCCGCGCGGCCGCGCCGGCTGCAAGGCAAAATGGCGCGCGGCCGCGCCTGTCCGAAAATTTTGAAAAAAATTGCTAAGTGTTGGAAAATTTTGAAATGTGTTTTGAGTCTAATGAACATGAACACATGTTGTATAAATATAATAAAATATTGATATGAGTTTAATAATTTATGTTATGTAATTAATTAATAAATTAATTACATGACTTAAACTATTATTTGTAAAGGTTAAATAATGTGTTATAAACATTAAGACATTATTTTAAATTTAATTAACATGATGACATGTTATGTATGTAATGAGTTATTAATACAAGTTAATAACTTAAGATACGTGATTAATTAACAAGTTAATTAATCAACGTAAACCATTATTTGAAAACCTAATAATGAGTTTGAAGAATACTATTGTAAATCAATCATCATATCGAACTTGTGATTAATTGATATTGTGAATGTATTGATAGGTAAGAGTAATTAAAGAAGTGAGTAATAATTGTAGCTTGCGCACGAGGCAAGTTTCCTAAACTCAAATCTTTATATTTGAGCAAGTTTTCTATCCCTAACTTATTATTATTGTTTGGCAAGTTTCATAAACTCTTTAAATTAAGCAATTGCTATGCTTAATTACTATTGTTGAGCAAATTCTTACTCTTGAATATCCAAGTTTAGAATTTCACATGAGATGCTATGATTCTTTTAAAAGTATCATTTAAGTGTACAATACTTATTCGATTGTATACATTGAGAAGTTAATATTCAATATGAATATCATTTATTGAATTATCCAAACCAACTTTATTTGGTACGGATTCTGATGTCAAATTGAGATGAACAACCCTAATGTAGGGGATTAATGAAGATGCTTTAAGCGTTAAGATAATGTGCACAGTATCAGTACGAAGGGCTGATCTCCCTAAGTACGAGAAGTAAAGTCTATAGTCTTGTGACTGTTAAAGGTTGGAAAGGTTAATATACTTGACAACCTAAGACTCGGTTCAAGGTCTTAATGACCCTCAGAAGTAATTTGACTCTTGACTAATATTCTTGATTCAAAAGTTGAGAAGTAATTTGACTCTTGGTTAATATTCTTGATTCAAATGTTGAGCTTTCTGTTATTCAGAATTCTTTCACTCGCATGTTATTATTCTGTCATATTTTTATACTTGCGGGCATCCGTGCTCACTCTTGCATAATAACATTGCAGCTAATAATGAACGAAGTGATGTACCTTCTAGTAGCAAGGGCAAAGGAAAAGCTAACAAGTGATGAAGATTTGTGTTGTCATGAATAATGTTAAAGTTTAAGATTTATGTGTGATGATTTAAGACTTATTTATTTACGTTTTCCGCAAAAGAGATTTAAGGTTAAGTATAACCTGGGATTTATGATGTATTTTTATTTCAGATGATGTAAGATGATGATTTATTTATCTAATAAATGAATTTCATTATTTATGGGTAGATAGTTGTATGATATTGGAACAGTGAACACCAAATCCTGTAGAAATTAAGATACCGGATTTGGGGGTGTCACAAAGCCTTATAGATTGAGCCAAACCCGGTTGAAACCATTACATCCTAAATCAAGTCGAGCTCTTCGATCTAATGTAGTGGAATCCTAAGGCATCTAGACATCAATAATTGAAGCTAAAGTAATGACATAAAAATGAGAAACATAGCGATATATCAATCATGATCATCAACAACGACAAATATAACCCTAGACGATAAGAAATGTAAATACATAGAAGATTACTGCAAATATTAATTCAACGATGCAAAGTAACTATTCGATGACCCCTCTCATAACCCTCAAGGAACTGACATCCTCAATCACAAACCTTCGAAGCCAAGTGCACCTACAAGGCATAAACTGTGACAACCCAAAAAATTGGATTGTCCAGAAAATTAAGTTAAAGAATTATTAATTAATAAAATAGATTTTTATTAATTATACTATGTGTTATGTGTTTATTAATCGTTCTAGGACCTAGGATGATTATAAAACGGGAGGATTCTGTGACACCCCCAAATTCGGGTACTTCATTTTCATGGAATTTGGTGTTCACTATCTAAATAAAACATAACTACTGCCTATAAATAAGGAATGCAAAATAAATCACAACCTTAATAATTAAATAAAACCTTCCTTATAAAAAGGATTACAACCTTATCCAAAAACATTCCCAGGGTCATCTAACCTTAACATCAACAAATGCGGAAAATAAAACATCACATAATAAAATTTATGTCTTATTACAAATCATATCATATATATAAACAAGTCTTCACTTGTTTATCTTGTTCTTGCCTTTATTAGTTGACGGTTCGTCAACTCTTTCAACTTTAGCTACAATGGTTATATAATGCAAGAGTGAGCAAACAAAAGCTCACTTGAAATAACAAATAATAAAGATGACATAGTATTGAATAGCTTCAACTGAATAGATAATATTTCATTCATCGATAATCAAGAATAAGATTTAGAATTCATCTGAGGGTCATAAGACCTTGAACTATGTCCCAGGTTATAAACATTTCTATTTAAACCTTTAACAATCGCTAGACTATATGAACTCTTAACTCGTACTTAGGGGGATCAGCCATTCGTACTATGAATTGTGCACAAATATCTTAATGCTTTCGCATGGTAATCCCTTATCAAATAGGGTTGTTCATCTCAGTATTTATTTAACAAGTCCGCACCAAAGAAAGTTTGGTTTTGATAAGCTTCAAAGGGAATTTAGAGTTCAACTATCATCAACTACGGAGTAGTTGAATCAACTTATAATAAATAAGAATTCAATAATAAAAGAACTACGAATTAACTATGAGTCATAATAATAGACAACATTTTTAACAATCATGCTTTAGTAATAACTTAAAGCATTTGAAAGATTTAAGAAAATCTTGATTGAACAATTAAGTCAAGGTTACATTAATTCGATAAGGAACTTCAATAATATACTTGCTCAATATGGAATTTAGAGAATAAATAAATTTTCATAAACGTAACAAGAAAGGATAGAATAATTTGTCTCGAGTGCAAGCTATCAATTATTATCACGTTACACAATTATCCTACGTACATGTAATTAACAATAATAACATACGTTAGTTACCATATAACTAACTCACGTCATTGGTTAACCCATCAGAGTTAACTCCTCATTATTAGGTTTAATTATCAATTATCACATAATGATTAAACCATACATCTTAATAATCAATCAAACTATACTCAGATTATGATATTAAATCATACATTCACTTTTATTAAATTATAGTTAATCAAATTATAATTCACATTATACATTTCATATTTACAAATTAATCATGTGAAATACATTAATGAATCATTCTAACATCTCAATGTATGCTTAACATGTCATCAAGTTCATCACATTAGGTTAGCTTTTCATGTAATGCACAAAACTACGCGAAACTCAAAGCAACATTTTTGGGCACCATGTACACCTGCTGGGGCGGGTGTTTTGCCATCATGGGACCCGCTGGGGCGGGTGTCCCTAGCTGGGGGGAAATTCTGGTTCGAGAACTTGTGCAGGAAAAAGCCAATTTGGCTTATCTCCTTGCACCAAACTAAGAATTTAACTAACATAATGCATATAAAACTTTAGAAAAAAAAATTTAAGCTTCTAACATGTATAATCATCATAACACATAATCAAAAACTCTAAATTTCATGATTTTGAAGAAAACACCATTGTTAAGCGTTCTTGAAGAAAATTAATACTGTGACATTATTTTTAAACCAAATCACATAATTTAAATCATGTTAATTTTTTTTCTTAACATGTTATCATAATCTAAACTTAATTCTCATAATCATAGCATAATCACACACAATTTTTGATATTTAAGAAACTATTTTTTAAATTAGTTCATTGTAAATTGCTATGAACATGATTTCTTCATGTTCATCATATTTACATGAGTTGAACCACATAAACCTATCATATATAAGCATGTTATAACACAAATTACATATAGAATCCATATTTACATGAATTTCATGAGAAACTATTTTACAGAGAACTAAAACCATGAAAACACTGAAGAACATAACTTAAAATTAGATTATACCTTTGCTTCTAGAAGAAGAAGATGAATATGGTAATGATGATGTTTTGGATTCTTGCTTTTGTTTCTCAAAGCTTCTTCCTCTTTCTTTTTCTCTCTTTTCTCTCTAACTCTCATTTACTTTTCTAGTCTAACTCTGTTTTCTAACTTAACGTAGAATAGAAAACTGACTTATACATATAATTATAAAATATAACCTGACAAAACATAATACACTACATTAATAATATATCAGTTACTATTATTTGAAAATCAAAGTCATAAGGCTTGTTTGGCAAAAATCATTTATTTTCAAAAAATAGATTTTTAGGAGCTAAGGCCTTGTGTGGTAAACACTGAATTAAAATAGGTTTAAGGGCCTTGTTTGGCAAAACTTATTTAAAACCCTTTTTAATTTATTTTAATAACTTATTTAACACATAGTTTCCAATGTCACACTTTATTTAATTAAATCTCAATACTCTCATTTAATTAAATACAAGCTAACATTCATGCGTTAATTAAAATTGTCACATAACTCAAATTGCTACACAATTATAATTTATTCATTAATCATAATTCCATGTAACAACTTAGTAAATCTTTATTAACACATACCTCATAATATTCATCTAATTTAATTATCTCAATTAAATTAGAACTATACCACAAAATTACTTACACATCAAATTAATTAACATATTGCACTTAATTGAATTACTTCATAACATAATCACATAAATTATTTATTTAACATAATAATAAATCAATTAAAATATTTATTTAATTCAATAAATATTTAAAACTAATATACAAAATCTCGTTTGTTACATATTCTGGCTACGAGCTGGACTGAACGAGTAAGAATTTTCAAGACGAAAATAAAAGATTTTTGGGAACAAAATTATTTCTGAGAATAAGACGAAATAGGCACTATTCACACAATGAAACCTAAGACGAACTATATGAGTGAGGGTAATATAGTTTGATGAAAATAGTGGGAGATACCAATTTAAAATAAAGACCTAAATTTATTTTGGTATGCAAAGTTAATAAAATGAATGTTTGCTAAAATGTTGTCTTTTCACATGCAGAATTTTAAAAATGTCAAAATCACTAATCTCACTACGAAGCATACTTGATGCAAATAAGCTTACCGGCCCGAATTATGAGGACTGGCAAAGAAATCTGAGAATTGTTCTCACTGCTGAAAAATTTCTTATGTCCTAAATTCCACTATCCCTGAATCTGTTTCAGAAATAGCCTCTGAGGAAGAGATTGCCACTTTCAATAAGTGGCAAGATGATGCATCTGTGGCTCAATGCATCATGCTCGCATCCATGAATAACGAGCTTCAGCGTCAGTACGAAAAAATGGATGCTCCTGCTATGCTGCTTCACCTCAAGGAGTTGTATGGTGAACAGTGTAGGACTGCTAGATATGAGATATCTAAGGAGCTCTTCCGATCTCGGATGACCGAGGGCACTACCGTCGAGACTCATGTTCTGAAGGTAATCAATTTGATTGAACGCCTTGGACAGCTTGGGTTCGTCATGGATGGGGAGTTGAGTCAAGACTTGGTCTTGCAGTCACTCCCTGAGACCTTCTCGCAGTTTGTGGTTAATTTTCACATGAATAAGCTAGATGTCAGCTTACCTGAGCTGCTTAACATGCTGAAAACTGCAGAAGGTCACTTCTCATCCAAGAAGAACCATGTCTTGATGGTGGATTCTTCCAATAAAAGGAAGAGGCCCAAGGTGTCTTCTGAAAAGAAGAAATCTAAGAAGGCTAAGGGAAAAGGGAAAGAAAAGGAGCAAAAGAAACCTGAACCAGCTAAAGGAATGTGCTTTCATTGCAATGAGCCGGGACATTGGAAGAGGAACTGCAAGAAGTTTCTAGCAGAGAAGAAGCTTGGAGAAGCTTCGACTTCCAATCAAGGTTTGTTTATGATTGAAATTAATTTTTCTGAAAGTCATAATTCTACTTGGGTATTGGATACCGGCTGTGGTTCTCACATATGTAATACTGTGCAGGGACTGGTCAGAAGTAGAAAGCTGAACAAAGATGAGGTGATCCTACGAGTGGGAAATGGAGCAAAAGTTGCTGCATTAGCTGTAGGAACTTATTGTTTAGCAATGCCTTCGGGCAAATCCATTTATCTTAATAATTGTTATTATGTTCCTAATATTATTAAAAACATTATTTCAATTTCTGTATTGGATATGGAAGGTTTTGACGTTATTATAAAGAACAATGGTTGTTCTATTTATAAAGACGATGTTTTATATGGTATTGGAAATTTGCGAAATGGACTTTATACACTTTACTTGCAAGAAAATATATTTCAAATTGAACAAATTAAGAAAAGGAAAAGAGATGATATTAATTATACCTATATGTGGCACTGTAGACTCGGTCATATCAATGAAACAAGATTATCCAAGTTGCATAAAGATGGGCTCCTCGAGCTATCTGATTATGAATCATATCCAACTTGTGAATCTTGTCTCATGGGTAAAATGACTAAATCTTCTTTTAGTGGAAAAGGAGAGAGAGTTACAGAGTTGTTGGCATTGATTCACACAGACGTTTGTGGACCTATGACAACAAGTGCACGGGGTGGGTATTCTTATTTTATTACTTTCACTGATGATCACTCAAGATTTGGATATGTGTATTTAATGAAATACAAATCAGAATCATTTGAAAAGTTCAAAGAGTTCAGAAGTGAAGTAGAGAAACAAACGGGCAAGAGTATTAAGATACTTCGATCAGATCGAGGTGGAGAATACTTAAGCAGTGAGTTTCTCAATTGTCTCAGAGAAAATGGTATAATCTCACAATGGACTCCTCCAGGTACACCACAGTTAAATGGAGTATCTGAAAGGAGAAATCGAACACTGTTGGACATGGTTCGATCCATGATGAGTTTTACCGACCTTCCAATTTCCTTCTGGAGATATGCCCTAGAAACGGCTGCATACCTACTTAACAAGGTACCTACCAAATCCGCCCCAAAGACTCTATATGAGATGTGGAAAGGGAGGAAACCAAATCTTAAGCATGTTAAGACTTGGGGTTGTCCAGCTTATGTCAAAAAGTTTGAAAATGATAAGCTATAGACTAAATTCGATAAGTGTAGATTTGTGGGATACCCTAAAGAAACCGTAGGGTATTATTTCTATCATCCAACTGATCAAAAAGTGTTTGTTGCGAAACATGCTACCTTCTTGGAGAAAGAGTTTATCCATGAAGGGGTCAGTGGGAGTAAGATATATCTTGAAGAAGTTCAAGAACCACAAGTTACCACGGACCAAAGTCAGGTACCTAACCAAGTAGAAGAACCTACTGTACCACACCATGTTCGTAAATCTGGAAGAGTACCGAAGATACCTGAGAGGTATGGATTCGTTATAGAGGATGACGATGAGGTACACATCATGAATGATGATGATCCATTGAATTACGAACAGGCTATGAGTAATAAAGACTCAGGGAAATGGCTTGAAGCCATGAAATCTGAAATGGACTCCATGTATGAAAACGAAGTATGGTCTTTGGTTTCACCACCTGAAGGTATTAAACCTATTGGGTGTAAATGGGTTTTAAGAAAAAGACTGGAGCAGACGGAAAGGTAGAGACCTATAAGGCCCGACTGGTTGCAAAAGGTTTCAAACAAAGACAAGGAGTTAACTATGATGAAACCTTCTCACCAGTAGCCATGCTCAAGTCCATTCGGATTTTGCTTGCGATTGCAGCTTACAACGACTATGAGATCTGGCAGATGGACGTGAAAACGGCCTTCCTCAATGGGAAACTTGAGGAGGATGTGTATATGACACAGCCAGAGGGATTTATTTCAAAAGTTGGAACAAATCAAGTCTGTAAGCTACAACGATCCATTTATGGGTTGAAGCAAGCTTCTCGTAGATGGAACATTCATTTTGATGAGACAATCAAAGAGTTTGATTTTATCAAAAACGAGGATGAACCATGTGTATACAAGAAGGTTAGTGGGAGCGCAGTATCATTCCTTTTATTATATGTTGATGATATATTACTGATAGGGAATGACATTCCTATGTTACAATCCATTAAAATCTGGTTATCTAAAAACTTCTCCATGAAGGACTTGGGTGAAGCATCCTATATTTTGGGGATAAAGATCTATAGAGATAGATCTAAAAGGATGCTCGGCTTATCCCAAGGAACGTACATTGATACGATGCTAAAGAGGTTTAGCATGGAAGATTCCAAAAGAGGTCTCATGCCGATGAGCCATGGAATAAATCTCTCCAAGAAACAGGCCCCAAAGACACCTGAGGAGAGAGACCGTATGAGTAAGATCCCTTATGCTTCTGCAATAGGATCTATCATGTACGGTATGATATGTACTAGACCGGATGTTGCTCACGCACTTAGTGTAACAAGCAGATACCAGTCGAATCCAGGAGAAGAGCACTGGAAGGTAGTGAAAAATATCCTAAAGTACTTGAGAAGGACTAAAGATATTTTTCTTGTCTACGGTGGGTCTGAATTAAAACTCGAGGGATTCACGAACTCAAGTTTTCAAACAGACCAAGATGACAGTAAATCTATTTCAGGGTATGTGTTTACCTTGAACGGAGGTGCAGTGAGTTGGAAGAGTTCCAAGCAGCAAACGGTTGCTGATTCAGTGATAGAGGCAGAGTATATAACTGTAAGTGAAGCTGCAAGTTGATGTTTTAGATGAAAAGTTCATTACAGAACTAGGAATAGTTCCTAAGTCTCATCTTGAATCTAAACATGTGTTGCGGCACTTTGATTAAAGAAATCATTGAAAGAGGAGAGTGTAGACTCTCAAGACAACATTGCAGATCCATTTACTAAAGCTTTAACACAACAGCAGTTTGATCGTCACTTAGAGAAGATGGGTATGAGATACCATGGCGATTGGCTTTAGTGCAAGTGGGAGATTGATAGTAGTGTGCATACAAGCCAATCATGTATGATGATAAAGCACATACTTTGTAAACAATCTTATTTATTTATTAATAAAATATCTATTTAATAAAGGCATTTAATTATCTACATGGTGCTGTTTTTATAATATGTAAATAACCCATAGTTTTAAGCAATGCTTTTAGAATCATGATGTTGATCATGCTAATGAGATCTAAATTCTTAGAAAGCTTTAAAACTAAAATAGTTCCCAATCGTGGGATTACTAAAAAGGAGATTAGTAAATCCGGATAGATTGGTACATATGTTGCTTGCTCATTGGATGAGGATGACTGATCTCATGGTCATTTGTGTGGAGACACTAAAGCAAGTATGTAGGTGCTTATTGGAGAATAAGTTCACTGAACGTGACTCGCTATGGAATACCTAATGGAGTTTTACTCGCCTGTCAATAGGAATTCCTAATGTGATAGTAGTACATGTGATCCTTGGACTTGAGATCATCATAGTATCTTGTATGTAACAAATTATACTTTGACTAATTCCTTAAGGCCTTTTAAGGCATATATAGGGTATGCTTGGGTGTAATGAGTTACATATGGAGATAATGAATGATCAATAAAGAATCTACCACCTCTAGTAAAAGAGGAGATATGTCCTATGTGATTCGTTAAATGACAACCCAGGAATCCTTGGCCAAGGTAGAATGAAATTAGAAAGAGGTTTCTAATTTGCATTATTTGGAGTTGTGCATTTTCTAATCGAAATACATATGATTAAATAAATTAAGACTTGACAGTAAATCCATGTCTTATATTTAATTGGGACATTGTATGGTGGAAGGATTGAATTGTACGGTAACTATTAACTCACAGGTTCTTTTATGATTAATGTTGAAATCTATATTATCTGGAAAGTCGTTGATCGCTAGGGAGGCTTATCCCTATTGTAGAATAAATGTTATTTATTTAAATAGATTATTAGTTTAATTTGTTTATTTAAATAAGATTAGAATTGTTCTAATTGATTTATTCACAACAGGTTTAATATGGAGAACCTAAAGGGTCACACCATAAAAGGAAGAAGAATTATTTAAGAAGAAAATGGCATGATAGTAATAATGCATTAAGTATAATTAATTTAATCTATGATGATAGAATAAATTAAATAGCTTAATGTTTATTATTTAATATTTTAGAAATATTAAATATAAATTAATAAGAGGAGTCTTATTAATATTATTATTATTATTATTATTTTAATTCTAAAGGAGTTTAGGAATTAATATAATATCAGTACTCTCTCTCAATCCTAATAAAGATTAGGATATAAATTAATTAAATAAAACCCTATTCTAATTGGATTAGGAGGGTTAACCTAATATCTATATAAGAGAGTCTTATATCAGAAATAAAGTATACATGTGAAATTTTCCAAGAGTTGGGAGTACACATATTCTATAGAGATAGAAACAAGGGTTAAGCCAATAACCCATCTTCTTGAGTTCTTCATCTTCCTTGGTGGATCACCGTTAGAGGCCAAACATTTGGGTGGCTGACATTATTCAAGGGAAGGAGCCACTATCAGAGGAATCAAAGGAATCAAAGGAGTAGAACTTGTACCTGAGGAAGCTTAGATCTTCAAAGGTATAATTCCATGTTCTCTCTTTTCTGTTATTGATAACAAGCACAAAGCATGATCATGGTTATGGGTTTGTATAAATTTTGAAAACCTAGTTTTTACGCTTCCGCCCTTTTTATGTGATTTGATTGCATGATTGCGTTACATACAAACCCTACAGGCATGAGTGAAGGGGCAATGAAATGTGATGATGTTACGAGGCTCAAAGGATGCAAGAAGGCAGGCATGGGGAAGGAGCAGAGAAATGCAGAAGAAACAGAAGCCAAAGAGCAGCCTGCAGGTGCGCGCTGCCGAGCCCTCCTCTAGGCCTAAAGTCGTGCGGCCGCGTCGGTTCCCAGTTTGACCAGAGTTGACTTTTAAATGGGACTTAGCTGGAGAAAGGCATATAAGGGGGGCTGGTTTTGCAGCATAGGAGATATCCTCCCTTTGGGAGTTTTAGCCCTAGCTTTGTATAGTTCTTCCTTTCCTTTTCCTTTCATTTCCTTGTCTAGATTAGGTTTGGAGTAGATTAAAGTTAGGTTTAATTAGTTAGTTTCTAGAGTTTTGTTTGGAGAAGAAGATTGAAACAAGTAGATAGCATTGAAGATTCAATATTAGAGCTTGAAGACTCAGATTTGCATTTTCTATCTTTAGACCCTCTTCACTTTCTATTTTATAATCTCATGATGTGTATTCAACTTGTGGATGGTATATTTGAGTCATTTATGACTTAAACTTTATTTTGAGGTTTCAATGGAACCTTTTGAGTAGTTTATATTGATATGCTTCCATGTTGTTCTTATTGATTGTTATGTGATTGTCTATTACGATTCGTGCTTTCATTGCTTAATTGATTCGCGACCAATTACCCTAATAACCTATATGGACTTGAAAAATGAAATGTGGGTTTAGATCTAGTCGTAGTAGCGGGTGATTGTATGTCTACATGGCGTTAGACGTATGATTTGTGCTTAGGATAGACATATACCGAAGCGCCGCTCGTAATCAATTGAGAACTTGGACTTAAACCCTAATTATTTGTAAATCACATAGACATATAGGGGTTTAGATAATGTCGGTGTTCATATGCATTCTATCATCTGTGGATTGTATGTGATATGGATTAGGTGCATTGAAAGATGGCCTTCTCTCACTTTTGTGTTCTCGGTTAGCGATCTGTGAAGATTAATTTGACCTAACTGGAAGTATGTTGATTTAGATGAATCATTAAGGGAAGTTGAGATCTCATATCTTCATTATCTGATTTTACTCTAGGGTTAATTAGTTTAAGTTTATTTACTTGTCTAGTTTTAATTTACACACTTTATCGCTCGTTTAAATAAGACTAAAATGATTATGGGCTAGTGGTTTGGCGAACTTTTATTAGTTAATTCTCTGTGGGAACGATATCTGTACTTACTATTTATTACTTGTTGATCGCGTATACTTGAGCGTATTTTGTCATACCTAATCGGGGACAACAAGTTTTTGGTGCCGTTGCCGGGGACTTAATTTGATAACTGTTTGCCAACATTAGTTTCAATCAAATTAGTCTTCATTTAAACATTTTTATTTTATTTTAATTCTCTTCCTATATTCTCTTTTCAGGTACAATGGATCTCAATGCTTATCCATGGTTTTACACAAGGAAAGATCAACAAAGGAAAACAGGGAATGGTGGACTCGACCCCATTGCTGCATTATCAGCACAGCTAGAGGTTCTGTCAAGGAAGTTGGACACTGTTACAGCCAAACAGAGTCGAGAGACGGCAGTGACTTATAACTATTATGCTGGAAATTATGCTGGAAACTATATGAGCCATCAGGACTCATCAGTTTTGGACAAGAGCAGTATGGGGGTGATTACTTCAACCACAAGTATTCCAGTTCTCACCAAGATTTGGAATATCACCCAAACTCTTCAGCGAGCTATTATCAAGACCAATACTACGAGCAAAGTCCAGCATACGCACCAGAATTCACATTCCAGACTCTAACTCATGAGCCTCATTACATTCAGGGTGACACAGAAAAGGCAAGCTTAGAGGAAGAATGTGGCATAGCATCAGTGAAGGAAACCTTGATTGAGCAAGCAAAGTCAATTGAGAACCTTCAGAAGTGGACAGATAAAATTAGCATGGCTGTCATGAAAGAGGAATTGATTGAGCAAGGGATAAAGACTCAGAATCTTCAGAATCAATTATCTCAAATATTGGAAGCCGTGAGCAATGGTCCTCAGACAAATTGGTGTTATGACATGGATGCTGACAATGATGGAGAGCCCGAAGTGCACATGTAACTGGACGAACTGAAAGAAAAGAATATCGAGGAGACACTTGGGGACATGAAAAATGAATGTGAGCCAACCGTGACAACACCCCAACTGCCTTCTCAACCTAAGTTGGAAAAGTCAATGAAGTTTGCACACCCATGCCCCCTTGGTAGTCACATCACAGATACGGATCTCGAGGATATGAGAGAGTCCGTATTTTTAAAACCATGGTGGTCTGAAGAAGACAGAATTGCAAAAGAGCCCGTTGTGTTAGTTGTGCCTCCATGCCCCAATAGCTTCACGGACACAACATAAAAAGTTCCTAGCTCCCCGAACTTCAAAATGGGGAATTCATATACACATCATATGCTAGGCGACGTAAATCTGAAGCCTCTCGTGAAGGGGAACCTCCTAACGCACAATGCAGTTCTAATGGATGGAGGGTTTCTCAAATATCGTAGAGGGATCGAATAGCGGTGTCAAGAGAAAGTCCAGCTAACGGACTATAAACTGAGCGCTCGATGGGAGGCACCCCATCAAATCTCTCTCTACTTGTTTAATTCTACTTACTTATCTCCATTTCCTCCCCCTTGTTTAATTCTAAGTAGTTTGATTTAGTTGAAAATTTTTGAATATTTTTGGAATTAGGATCTCAATGCCTACATTTTTGGACTTAGGCATTAGTGCGTGCATTTTTGGGACTATAAAGTATTGGACATATTTTGATGCACTAGCATGTTGCATATACGCACATAGAGAAATTTTTGGGAATTCACATGCATATATCTCCCTTTGTTTATTTCTCCGCATAGTTGTAAATAGTCATATTAAGTTTTGGTGATTTAGAGGGCTTAATAAGTCTTGTATTCATGTTTCAGGTTAAAGCTGCTTGGAATGAAGCACAAAATTCAAAGGTCAGCCTCTATGCATGACAAAAATTTGCAGAGCAAAAATCTAGCATAGCGCATGGCCGCGCCTGGATAAGCTTGAGTTGGCGCGTGGCCGCGCCTCATGCAAACTATTCCTAACTTAATTTAAAAACTCGGCAGCCACTGAGCAAACCTTCATCATTTTATTAGCAGCTGAGTTCTCTGACCCAAAACCCTCGAATACCTTCTTTCATTCCTACATCACTCTATAATCCATCACAACTTCATCTTCAATCTCCTTCACAACTCTCACTGCACCCAAGCCCTAATTCCAATTAAGATTCATCCCTCTATCCCCTCAACCGAGAGCACCAATCCACCCATCCATTCACCATCACCCCCCAACCTCTCAACTTGAAACTCATACACAAACTACTCACAAACCCTAGAAACCCTATTCCCACATCAAAGAAAATCTATAGCTGATTACAAAAGGAAAGGAGAGGGCATATTCTAGTGAATATTGGAGTGACTATTGGGCAGCGTTGTTGGAATTGAATAGTAGTATCAGGTTGGGTTGAGTGCAGTATAGAATTGAAGCTTCTATTCTCAGTCCAGATGGCATCTAAGCGTAGCAGGAGGGAGTCTACCTCAATGAGCAGCGACTATGAGCAAAGGGGTGGTGGCATCGCTTATAATGACCACAAATTTATCAGTCTAAAGGCTTAGCAGTTCTTCCAAAACGCACTGGTGGGCAGGAATTTTGTATTGGAGCGAGGAATACTACCAGACAGGAAATTGGATGGGCATATGGCATCCATGATCAGAGCACGGGGCTGGAATCTTTTTTGTGAGGATCCTATGGCAGCACCCATATCTGTGGTACAAGAATTCCATGCCAACGCTAAATTCATAAAGTCCAATAAAATATTTATGCGGGGATGTGAGGTGTCCTTTGCAAAGGAGAGCATCAACGAGCTATTCGATTTATCGAACATTGCACTGGATCATCCCGAGTCTCTTTATGCTAGGGAGTGGGGCTAAGAGCTTGACGCTATATGTGCCTATCTGTGCATGCCAGGCACGACATGGAAATTAAAGCAGGGCACTGATCAGAAGTTGCACTTTCCCCAGGCCGCCTTGAGCAGATATGGAAAGGCATGGTACAACTTTATTTGTGCGAATCTGATGCCAACATCGCATCAGAATGAGGTCACTAAGGACAGGGCTGTTTTGCTATATGGGATCATCAAGGGCAAGAAAATTGATTTGGGATATGTGACCAACAGTTCAATCCACAGATTTTTGAGTAGCGATAATTCAGCTGGTATCCCACATGCATCAGTGATCACCAGGCTCTGTGGGATGAATGGAGTTATGTGGACTGAAGGTGAGCCGATGCAGATGCCCATGAGCACCATTGACCACCCTACCATTGAATCATTCAAAGTATGGAAAGAAGGCAAATCCCATCCTCAGGGGGCGGGTTTATATTGCCATAGCAGAGAGAGGCAGGGGAGACTTCTGAGAGGGTGCCACCAGCACAGTCTGAGTCCTCCCACACGGTTCATGATCATATAGATAGGATGGAGAGGCGATTACAGCGTAGGATGGATGCCATGAGCATGAAATTCCAGGCATTCACGACAGATTTCTATGGGGCATTGTCCCAAGCTTTCGGCCAGATGGGAGTGCAGGTGCAATTCCCTACATATGGATCCGCTGCTGCCTACCCTCCTCCAGACACACCTCCGGAACAAGCCAAAGAGGAGGACGACGAGGACGAGGGCGACGACGAAGCCGAATAGCGGAGTTTCTTTTTACCTTTTATCTTCAATGAGGACATTGAACACTTTAAGTTTGGGGGTATTAGGGTTTATTTTGCATGTAGTTTAATTCATATCATATTGCAATTTATTTAGTTCATATAGTGCATGTAGGTCGTATTTTATTAAAATTTGTCAAAATTTTCAAAATTTTTTGTTTTTGTTTTAGTTAACTGTTGTAAGACATATTGCATGAATCCTGTTTCTAGTTGGGTTATTATTTATTTGGCCTATGAGGAAACTAAAATTACTTGATTGATTGAACCGATTTGAGACTTAAGCTTGATAATATTGTCATATATATAAATCCTTATCTGTCAGATACTGTGTAATCGGTTAGATAAAGTGACCACCATGATATGCTCAGTTTAAATTTTCACATACTTGTCTTTTGGTGAAAAATCTGTGTTTTAATGAAAGAGTTTTAGTAATCTAATAATAATAACTAAAACTGTTAAAAGCTTAAGTTTGGGGGAAATAGGGGGTATGCATGCTATTTGGGGAGATGGAGCGTAAGACGCACTCCCCTATAAAAAAGAAAAGAAAAGAAAATGCAAGAAAAGAAAAAGAAAAAAATAGAATAAACACTTCGGCTACGTCAAGTCCTGTGGCCTTTGATATTCGAGCAAGTAAGCCCGAGGGGTGTCTTATCACCCAGCGCCCTAAGGCCTCGCGGTCTGGGAGTCGTTGGTCGAAAGCTCGTTACACGGGTATCACTGAAAAGCCTGAGAGGACTAGGCATTGCACAGTCGATTGTGTACACGGAAAAGTGCAAAAATGCCCTTGTGAGTAAATAAAAAGCATAATAAATCCCCTGTTGACTCTTAGCTTAAGTAATGCATGGTCTTGGTTAGAACTTATCTGATTTACTGCTTTTCTTTAGTTGAAACTTGTTTGTCCCCTAAGAAGCATAGTATGTGATGTATTTGTTCGAAAGCATGTTTAATGCTTGCTAGGCACACACACACTACATCAGTGCTGACAGGTTTGGATTTGCAAGAATATGCTTTATGGTCTTGTCTTGGGTAGCTTCCTGTTTAATTATCTTGTGATTTTTCTGAGGCAATTCATTTGAATATAAATTATGACTGAGACTTGGATTCGCATTCATGATAGGATAGGTTGCATTCATTGTAGATACTTCATTGCATCTTTTGTTTGGTTTTATTTTGGTTACTTGAGGGCAAACAACGTTTAAGTTTGGGGCTATTTGATAAGTGGTTTTCATGACCACTTATTCAGATATTATCTAACTTATTTTGCTGCTTAAACTCAAGTATCATTGTGCTTTTCATGTGTTTTTGCTTTGTTTTGTAGATTTCCTGTTTTGGAACTCCTCGTGGTGCATTAAGCTAAAAAAGGAAAAAGGATTGCTAAAAAGGGACAAAGTACAGAAATATGCTTAAGATATGATGATGGCATGAGTGAAGGGGCAATGAAATGTGATGATGCTACGAGGCTCAAAGGATGCAAGAAGGCAGGCAGGGGGACGGAGCAGAGAAATGCAGTAGAAACAGAAGCCAAAGAGCAGCCTGCAGGTGCGCGCGACCGCGCCCTCCTCTAGATCTAAAGTCGCGCGGCGCGCCGGTTTCTAGTTTGACCAGAGTTGACTTTTAAACAGGACTTGGCTAGAGAAAGGCATATAAGGGGGGCTGGTTTTGCAACATAGGAGATATCCTCCCTTTGGGAATTTTAGCCCTAGCTTTGTATAGTTCTTCCTTTCCTTTTCCTTTCATTTCCTTGTCTAGATTAGGTTAGGAATAGATTAAAGTTAGGTTTAATTAGTTAGTTTCTAGAGTTTTATTTGGAGAAGAAGATTGAAACAAGTGGATAGCATTGAAGATTCATTATTAGAGCTTGAAGACTCAGATTTGCATTTTCTATCTTTAGACCCTCTTTTTTTTTGTTATTGTGGAGTTTCCAACCTGCGGGTTGACTAATCTCCACAGCCCGATACCAGAGCGGTTTGCTACCCAACTTACGTCAGGGGTATCGTGGCCATACAAAATTATTTCTAATTCCTCACATTGTTGCTAGCGGGGTTCGATCCCAGTATGTCCAGGTTTACGGCTCATCCCAGGGCGATCCTTACTGCTGCGCCAATGCTTGTGGTTTTTAGACCCTCTTTGCTTTCTATTTTGAAATCTCATGATGTGTATTCAACTTGTGGATGGTATATTTGAGTCATTTATGACTTAAACTTTATTTTGAGGTTTCAATGGAACCTTTTGAGTAGTTTATATTGATATGCTTCCATGTTGTTCTTATTGATTGTTATGTGATTGTCTATTACGATTCGTGCTTTCATTGCTTAATTGATTCGCGACCAATTACCCTGATAACCCATATGGACTTGAAAAACGAAATGTGGGTTTAGATCTATTCGTAGTAGCGGGTGATTGTATGTTTACATGGTGTTAGACGTATGATTTGTGCTTAGGATAGACATATACCGAAGTGTTGCTCGTAGTCAATTGAGAACTTGGACTTAAACCCTAATTATTTGTAAATCACATAGACATATAGGGGTTTAGATAATGTGGGTGTTCATATGCGTTCTATCATCTGTGGATTGTATGTGATATAGATTTGGTGCATTGAAAGATGGCCTTCTCTCACTTTCGTGTTCTCGGCTAGCGATCTGTGATGATTAATTTGACCTAACTAGAAGTATGTTGATTTAGATGAATCATTAGGGGAAGTTGAGATCTCATATCTTCATTATCTGATTTTACTCTAGGGTTAATTAGTTTAAGTTTATTTACTTGTCTAGTTTTAATTTACACACTTTATTGCTTGTTTAAATAAGACTGAAATGATTATGGACTAGTGGTTTGGCGAACTTTTATTAGTTAATTCTCTGTGGGAACGATATCTGTACTTACTATTTATTACTTGTTGACGGCGTATACTTGCGTGTATTTTGTCATACCTAATCGGGGATAACACATACCGAGTCCTAAAAGCCGTCTTTGGTATATCTTCCCTTCTCACCTTCAACTGATGAAGTTAAAACTTATATAAATTACATACGGAGTCCGATGACGGGAATCTGATGAGAATGTGGTTGATGTAACGAACCAATTAGGGTTTTATCGGTCGTTGTGCATAACAATGATCGACAAGAGTTGGCTTATGACTAATAAATGTTATCAAGCCGTAAAGTATGTTAAATAACTTGAACGAATGTTATTAACTTAACAATTCGGCTAAGTTATACGAGAAGGAGAAGATAGTTACACAATGTATATCGATTATGATAACCTAATTAGTATGCTATGTGTTTATATCTTGTAGAGATTGTAAAGACTGAGTAGCGTACACTTAAAAGGTTTAAAGACGCGAAGGCAAGCTTTCTAACCCTTGTATTAACGTTATGTTATGCAAGCTTTTTGAACTCTTGTTTGTACGTAATGTCGGACAAGTTGTTAATATGCATGGTTACCTATGCATGAACTGTTGTTGAATAGTTGATGTCATTTGCTTTGGCTAGAAGTATATGTAAAGTCTTTGATTGATTTTTATATATCTTACAAAGTATTCTTGATGTGTTATCCTATGCCAATTGCTTTAGTACGAATTTCGATGTAAACCTGAGTATGAATACGCAAAGGTTTTAACATCGTTAAATTGACGGGCACTTGAAGGTGCCATCTTAAACGTGAAAACGTTTAAAGATGGAGTGTTGATCAACATAGAGTACTATAGGCTGATCACCTGAACGTGCTCGTAAGATATATCGGGTTTACGGTCTTGTACTGGGTTGTCCTTTTATGAATGGAAATGGAAAGAAAATGTTCATGGTCTTTGACTAACTCAGTTTCTTAAGTGACTATATGTCCATGAGAATGATTTTAAAGGAATTCAAAACATTATTTTAATTACTCCTACTACTTCATAACTATTGTATAGTTATTGAAGATGAAGTCATATGATTCTTGATTTTGTGGTTGCAAAGTAGAATATTAAACTTGCTGAGCTAGTTATGCTCATTTTTGCTTAAAATCATATGTTTCATCTAAGAGCAATCGGATCGAAGGATCCGGTAAGGATAAAGGCAAGTCCAAGATGTATACTTAGTTATCCTTGTAATAACGTAGTATTAATGTTGTAATAAATGATATTATGACACCGAATGAATTGTAAAGGTTATGAAGAACTTGGGAAGGAATTATTATAATTGAGTGTATGAGTAGAAAGTAGTACCGTGTAGCATCATATCCAGGGTTTGAAGGTACCCGAATTTGGGGGCGTCACATTATCTAGCCTCATAGAATTGAATCCTAGTGAGGATGTGATACCCCCAAATCCTGGTACTTCATTCCCACATGACTTGGTGTTCACTATTCAAATATCACATTCTAACTACTCACAATAAAGAATAACATTAAAATATAAACCTTGATAAACTTAAATGATAATCTTTCCCATTAAAGGGTTATAACTTCTTAAACTCAATCCCAGGTAATCTAACCTTAAAACCATCATCATTCAAAAGCGGAACAATAAATAAAATAGTCTCAACACATATAACGAAACAAATGAAATAAATAAGTCTTCAACACTTGTTCATCTTGCCCTTGCCCTTACTCGTGGTCGGCTCGACGACTTTCTCGACCCTAGCTGCAATGTTATTATATGCAATAGTGAGTAAAGCAAAACTTACTGGAATATTCATGAATAGTAACAAGATATAAAAACACAATGAATAATAACAGCTGAACAATTAAATCTTTCCTGTCAATGATAAGAACAGAAAGCTAAATAGAAACTCAACTTTCGAATCAAGAATAGAACATAAGTTCAAGAGTATGTCTGAGGGTCGTATGACCACAAACTACGTCCTAGGTTGTCAAATATCTCTACTTTAAACCTTTAACAGTCATAAGACTATATGGACCTTATTTCTCGTACTCAGGGGGATCAGCCCTTTGTACCATATATTGTGCACAAACATCTTAACGCTAACACGTAATTAATCCCCTATAATAGGGTTGTTCATCTCAGTTTTGACATTCGAGTCCGCACCAAAGAAAGTTTGGTTTGGATCACTTTCGAAACTAGTTCTAGAATTTTAGAACGCTTCATCAACTATAGACTAGTTAAGTCAATAAGGTTCACTAGCCATATAAGAGTTTTATACAATATTAAAGAATTAAACAGTGATACTTATGATAAAAGATTAAACAATAGCTATGTACAATCGAATAAACACTGTACAATTAAGTGTTACTTTCAAAGAATTAGGAAATCTTGTTAAAATAACGAATTTGAAGAATTTAAGCTCTGGAGAAAAGAATCATTAGTTAAGAAACATGCGTAAGATAATAAGTCAGGGATAGGAAAACTTGCGCAATGTAAAAGTAAGGTTTAGGAACTTGCCTCGTGCGTAGATTAAACAATTTACTACTCATGTTCACCAATTAACTCTACATTCTATTTAGAATCACAATACCAATCAATTATAAATCGACTAACATCATTGGCATACTTTCTTTTAACTTATCTTTATAACTTAAATCTGATTATACAAATCACATATACAAATCTTACTATTAAGCACAGTATCAAACATTACGAACCATGACTTTAGGTTTACACTTGACTTATTAATGAATCACTTGAAATCATTCTTTACATGTTACAATCTGTTTCATTATCTCGTTATATGATTAACACACTTTTTAGGATCATTAAATACAATTAAATTACCATCCCCAAAATTTGTACATTAAAATAACCATCTCTGGGCCAATCTGCAAAGTGGCGCTGCAGCGCCCCAGATTGAACTGGAAACAGGCGCTGCGGCGCGATAAAGGCGTTGCCGCTCGACACATAAGCCTACAAACGGGCGTTGCGGCTTCTGTATGGCGCTGCGGAGCTCTGTTTACTCACATAACAGGCGTTGCGGCGCCATTACTCGACGTCAAATACTGCCAGAGCGCTGCAGCGCTCTTTTTACTCATGAAACAGGCCACGACATAGCAACACGCAACCACAGCTCGTGAAGAACACATTTTAGGCCATACAAGGCCATAAATTATGCTCAAACAACAATCTATGCATACCCAAACTATATAGACTTCACAGAATCATCACTAAGCATGTAGAGCATGATTATAACTAACAAAGCAATATAAACAATCAAATTAGAACCTTTAAATTCTATATTTTTGCAAAAAAATCCATTTTTAGACATTCTTTACAAAATCAATAGTGTGAATTCGTTTTTCAACCAAATTACTTCATTTAAATTGTGTTCTTTTCATTTATTGATGTTTTAACACAATCAGAAATCAATTTACACATTATAATACGAATTGAACACTAATTTTGGTATCAAATAAGCCATATACAAAAATACTTCACTACAAACTCACTGTAAATATGATTTCTTCATATTTATCATGTTTTCATGGATTAATCAACTCTAAACCACATACAAACGACATAAAAATATATTATATATACAAATTAACATATATAACCCATATCTTCAACAAATTACTCCTAAAAATCAATTTTTAATGAAGAACAATGAAGAACATAAACTAATAATTCAAGGTTAGATTTCTACCTTCAAGTTTGTACTTTTACTCTATTAGATGATAGAGAATTGTTTAGACTCCTTCTCCTTCTTAGACTCTTAGAACTTAGCTTCAACTTCTCAGAGAATATTTTTCTCTCTTTCCTCTTCTCTCTATTCTCTGTTTTCTATAGAGTAAGGCTTAATAACTGATAAAACTTAACGTAAAATATATACTTAATACAATATAATACATATACTTAATATTTATCAGTTACAAAATTTTGAAAATCAAAAGCCATAAGTCTTTGTTTGGATAAAACTTAATTAATATAGGAATTCAAAAACCATAAGGCTTTGTTTGGTAAAACTAAATTAAACCTCTTTTAATTTATTTTAATAACTCACTTACTATATAGTTTAATTGTCACACTCTATTTAATTAAATTCTACTTCCTCCGTCCCAAAATAAATGCTTAGTTTTGACTTTTTAAAGTCAAATTGACTATTTTTTAAAACTATTTTTATTACCATTTTTGCCAGATATAGGTGCATAGGTTATAACAAAAAAAGTATATACAATTTACTACTAATACCAATTTTTATAATGTTAAAAATATATTTATACATGCTTAATTATTAATTTTAAAAATAGTCAATTTGACTAAAAAATTCAAAACTGAGCAGTTATTTTGGGACGGAGGAAGTAATATTCAAATTCAATTAAATTAAAATTAACATTAACACAATAAATCAAATTATCACATAATTATAATTCTCATTATAAATTATAACTTATTTAACAAATCATCAAATCTCCAATTTAATTATTAAATTAAATTGGAACAAATTATAATATTAAACAACTCATTTAATTTAATTAACACAATTAAATTAAAACTTCACACTATAAAAGTATCCCACATTAACTTAATTAACATACCACACTTAATTAAATTAATCTACAACAATTCCATCAAATAATTATTTAACTCAATAAATAAATCAACTAAAATATTTATTTAATTCAATAAATATTTAAAATTAAATACAAAAATCTCATTTGTTACATCCTTCCCTCTTTAAAAGGATTCTGTCCCCAGAATCACAACTAAATTATTCATTCGTCACATTCTCCCCCCCCCCCCCTAAAAAGATTTTGTCCCTCGAATCGCTATACAAGGATTTAAACAGATAACTGAGGATAGTTTTTCATCATAACATCTTCGAGTTCCCACGTAGCTTCTTCAGCATTGTGGTTCCTCCATATTACCTTAACAGAAGGTATCACTTTTTTTCTAAGTACTTGCTCTTTCCTATCAACTATCTGAAAAAGAACCTCTTCGTAGGTTAAATCTTTTTCAAACTGTAACGGCTCATATTCTATAACATGTTTGTAATCATGCTTATATGGTCGTAATACCGAGATATGGAAAACATTATGAATATAGTCTAATTTTGGAGGTAACGCAACCTCATAAGCTACCTCACCAACCCTTCGCAGTATCTCAAAGGGTCCAATAAATTTGGGACTCAGTTTTCCCTTCTTGCCAAATCGAATTTTTCCCTTCTAGGGAGACACATTAAGAAAAACAAAGTTGCCCACTTCAAATTCCCGGTTCTGACAATGTTGATCAACATATTTCTTCTGCCTATCTTGAGCAGCTACCAATCTCGCCCTGATGACTTTGACGATTTCGGTAGTTTGTTGTATCAATTCTGATCCTAACAATTGTCGCTTACCAACTTCATCCCAACATAATGGAGTTTTGTATTTTCTGTTGTACAACGCTTCTTAAGGCGGCATGCCAATACTGGCGTGGTAACTATTGTTGTAAGCAAATTTCACCAACTGTAGATGGTCATCCCAATTTCCCTTGAAGTCCATAACACAAGCTCTTAGCATATCCTCCAAAGTCTGGATTGTCCTCTCGCTCTGCCCATCAGTTTGAGGATGATACGTCGTAGTCATTCTCAACTGCGTTCCCAAGCATTCCTGTAATCGCTTCCAGAAGTTTGATGTGAATCGCGAATCTTTGTCTGATACAATTGACACCGGAACACCATGTCTAGAAACAATTTCCTTAACATACAATTTTGCTTATTGATCCAAATTGAATCTGATCTTGATCGGTAAGAAATGTGCTGACTTCGTTAGTTGATCTACGATAACCCATACTATGTCAAAACCTTTCTGAGTCGTTGGAAGTCCAACCACGAAATCCATCGTGATATGTTCCCACTTCCATTCTGGTATCTCCAACGGTTGTAATAATCCACTTGGTCTCTGGTGTTCAGCTTTGACTTTCTGATACGTTAAGCATTTCGCGACACACTCAGCAACGTTTCTCTTCATATTCGGCCACCAAAAATGTTGTCAGAGATCCTGGTACATCTTCGTACTGCCGGGGTAAATTGAATATCTCGAACTAAGAGCTTCACTCAAAATTTCCTCTTTGACTTCCAGTACTGACGGAACCCAGATTCGCCCTTCAAATCGTAGTAATTCCTCAGTATCGACTTTTAACTTTTTCTCCTCACCTTCGGTTATTCTTTTCCTGATCTTCTCACACTCCTCATCATGAAGTTGTGCTTCCTTCACCTTGTCCACCAAAGTTGGTCCGGCTACCATTTGAAACCATTTCTCATCCGACTCCTTCGGACTTATAATTTCAAACTCCAACTTAGCTATTGCTGATATTAGCTCCTCTTGAGTAGTTAATGTAAACAGTTTCTCCTGACCCTTCCTGTTTAAGGCATCGGCAACGACATTCGCTTTACCTAGATGATATAAATTCTTGCAATCGTAGTCTTTGATAAGTTCCAACCATCTTCTTTGGCGCATATTCAAATCTTTTCTGTGTCACGATATACTTTAGACTCTTATGGTCTGTATATATCTCACACTTTTTCCCATAGAGATAGTGTCTCCAAATCTTCAAAGTAAACACTACCGCAGCCAATTCCAAATCATGGGTCGGATACCCTTTCTCATAGTGTAACGACCCCAAAATTCGTACACATATTCTCCATTTAAAACATGTTCTGACAAAACTTTGATTTCTGAAAATCCTTGTTTATGGCATACAATTCATATATAAACCATTATAAACACAATTTATATATGTACATCATATATGTATAACTTTTATGCTAAATCACATACACTGAGAACCCATACTCATGAACAATCATAAGGAAAACATATAAAAACATAAGAGAATTAAGACATACCCTTTCTACTTAGATGTTTGAAGAAGATGATGATTATTCTCTTACGTTCTTCCTTTCTTTCTTCCTTCTCTTATTCTCTAATTCTTCTCTGCTCTTTCTTTTTCTCTCTAGCAAACTAACTTTGTTTTTCTAACTCTTGTTTTAATCTAACGTAATATACATATAATATAATATACATATATTACATAATTATAATACATATAACTTCCACTACATAATGGCATATATTAAATATAATAAGTACCATTAATATATAAGCTACAATTAGAATTTAAAAAGCCATAAGGCTTGTTTGGAAAATTAAGTTATTTTTTAAAAAAATAGGTTTTGAAATAGTTAAGGTCCCGTTTGGCAAAACGGACATAAAAATGGTGCAAGGGCCTTGTTTGGAAAAATGATTTTTAAAAAAACTCTTTTTATTCTTTTCATAAATCCTTTAACACATATTTTTAATGTTATCCTTTAATTAATTAAATCTTAACATTCTAATTTAATTAATTAAAAGTCTAACATCAATTAAGCACATAAAATTAACACATAATTATAATTACTTGCTAATTATAATTGCATGTAACACTCATTACCTTACTCATCTAATTTAATTATCTCAATTAAATTAGAACTATAACATAAAATCATTATATCAATTAAATCAAATACTAAATACCCATTTAATTAATATACTACACTTAATTACCTTACTCCATAATACTCATGTAATTATTTATTTAACTCAATAAATAATTCAATTAAAATATTTATTTAATCAATATATATTAAAATTAATATTTAAATTCTCTTCACATCAATTCACATATTTCACAATATATGACACGTATTCACATACTCAAACTCAAAATATCAGATAATAAGAATTTTATTTATTAAATTCTCATTTATAAATTATAAAAATCTGGGATGTCACATCCTTTCCTCCTTATAAGGATTCCGTCCTCGGAATCACCGAAACCCTACCTTACTCAGGTTTCCATCAAATCTCTTTAAAAACATTTATCGTTGAATAACTTCAACACATTACCTTAATATAAGTTATACATATATATTCTACTATATTCAGTTCTTCAACAAATTTTAAGTTTTATTTCATAACCCTAAATTAAACACAATTATATTTCAAATATTATATATTCTCTAACTCGTTCATTTTCTTTCTAAGGATCATTACTACATACTTTACTCGTCGAATTAATATATTTCGTACTTCACCATCTATAATTATTCGGGTTATCACATTCACCCATTCTTCTAAGAATTTCGTCCTCGAAATTTAAGTCTATCAATCTATATATATCATTCTATCAAAATAGATTTTATGTTAATCTATACTCACTGGATTAAGGCGTTCAACAACTACTTCTTTCAGAATAATAACAATCTTCCACAATTACTCAATAATTGGAAAGCGATATAAATAACTCAGGAATTTAAAAGATTCCAAATCATGATGAGTGGTCACAATACCTTGAACTTTGTTTTCTAGGTTTAACAGTGCTTCACCCCCGGTACTTCACACTATAAATCACATCGGTACTCTAGGAGGCCAGCCTATCGTACCCCTACGTCGGGCCCAAACGTAGTACATCGTAACGACTATATGCATTACACTCAGAACTATTGTCTCCGATAACATGTCCCCTTTTATAGGGTTGTTCACCTCAGCTTCTTAACATCTGAATCCGCACCAAAACAATTTGGTTTGGCATAGTTTGACCAAGAACGCTCAAATTTCATAAACATCCTTTCAACATTTGTCTAGCTGAATCAAGTAGCATAGACTTTCAGCAAAAATTCAGACATCAATCGAAATATATATATATATATATATATATATATATTTAACCAACTCAATAAAATTCTATATTTTTTTTTCGTTTAAGGAAGCTATAAGTAAATAATTTTTTTTTTATAGATTAAGGAACTAAAAATAATAAATCTTTTCATAATATTCTGATACCGTACCGTAGTAATGGTACGTTGAGGATTTCGTCATTACACGACGCCGTCATACTGCATCATACCATAGTGGGCTGACGATCATACGATCACCTCCAACACTAGGTTTAACTGCATTGATAACTTCCTCGATTTTTTTTCTACACCATATCAAATGATGTATAGAATATGTAAAATACATTTTGAAAATTTTAAATTATTTTTGTCTAGCTGAAGCAATTAGCATAGACATGTGAATAATAGCACTATTTTAAAAATTCATTGGTTCCATCATTTGATCCAATGTTTTTCAAGAAAACAGAAGTGCAACATCAGCACGAAGTCAATAAATTTTGAAAATCTAGCAAAGCTAGGAGATTTAGAATATAAAAACTTTTTCCATCAATTAAATCTTTACTCCATCATTACTTAATCATTCTATCAACCTTAAACAACATCAATGCTTCCTACACCATAACTTTTCTATACCGAGTATAGTTCATCAAACTTACCACACTTTGGAAGTTCAGGAACTTGCCACAATAATATGAGTTTAAGAACTTGTCCTAGCAATACGTAGTCAAAGAACTGATCAGAGACTGTCCATATGCTTAGGGGTTCGAAACATACATACGATTATGAGTCACGAACTTACCATAAGTATGAGTTTTAAGAACTTGCCTAACCTTAAGATCATCTAATCAAATCTTAATATCATCTAATCTAATCTCTATTGACTCTAACTATCAAATATAATATGAGAAAAGAATCACCTCTTCGTCATATATATATATATCGATAGCGTGACACCAACCTTCCAATAATTATCAATATGATAAGTCAAGTGTAAGCACAAAACCCTGTCCATACAAAGATTTGTACAACTCAGTCACCACATGAGTCCTTAGTTGAAATCCCATTTAACTCTATCTTACTTATAACATCTCGTTCTATACTCTATATAGACTTTTTTTATCTCATCATTTATAACTCCTCGTGAGTTAATCTCGTACCATATCATAGTACATTCTCGTTATAGTCTCAAACTATAACTATGCAATCATTACAGACCATCTGTCTTTTAAAACTTCAAAAGATCACGTCGTGATCTTATTCTATAATCATCTCCCTTATGATTCTTCCTTATCTCATTCTCGTTTTGTTTTAAAACTTCTTATCTTTTTCTTTTATCATGTTATATCATGACCTCATTATGATTTAATCTTATAGACTCCGTCTATTCATCGTTATTCGTCATCTTTATTATTGGAGTTAGGTAACTCCTGATTCTCATCTTCATATCTCTTCCAGATTCTTCTTTGAATCTTCTTGTTTATTTATTAACTCTTCTTTTAAGAATTTCTAACTTCGTTCATAAAGTTCAACATTTTATTCGAGTTTTATTCCTCGTTATTCTCACCTTCTTCTTATAACATTTCTAGGACTTTACTCATTCCATACTTCTATGTATGTGAAAGGAATCACCTTTTCGTTATACGTAACTTAACTTCTCATTCTCTAAGGTCATAGACTAATGTACTCTTACCTAAGGTATATAACCTATCAGCTCTGATACCAACTGTAACGACCCCAAAATTCGTACAATATAATTTCCCTTCTCGATCGTTAACAATACAACTTTATTCTAACTTTACATCATGATTCGATATTAAAATCACTAAAAATACGGAATAATTAAAACTTTTATATAATCCTTTCTTTATTGCCCTGAATCTCAACCTTTACATAACATATGTTCGATTCAAATCTATATCATGAATCATTACAACAAAATGACTATACAAGTCTTTCATCATGAAGCAATATCCATATACATCGGATAGCTCAACTTACAATTTATCAATCATGTTACATTTAAAACAATTACATTACACATCTAGAATAAATAATTCCTCGCATCGCTATTAATCTCAATTAAAGTTTAACTAGCACATATCATTACTTTGCATTCTTGACTTACAAAAATGGTTATTTGCAAGAGTGAGCTCGACAGCTCAGCAAGTTCTAACAGTTTTCATGCATCACATAGCACATAATAACATGCTCAACATACATCTCATAATAATTAAAGTAACATGGCATACATGCTTCAATTCACATAGCAAATATAAAGATTGAGTTCCTTACTCAATCAATATTCTTTAATCAATCAATATAGTCATAAATTAACTTTAACATTCATGTTTACAACATATATAACATATCATGCTCTTTGCAAAATAATTTAAAACAGTTCATAATATCATCAAGTTCACATAGAAAATAGGAACTGAAAGACTTGCATGGCTCGTAGATTATCAAATAGTGAAAAATAGCTTAATATAATCTGCTTTATGATCCTACATAACGTATTACCATACGCATCAATTATTAGTCACCTAGCAACGCTTATCAAACGTCTAAGTAAATACTACTTTATACTTTTTAATTCTCTTCTATTTACTCGTTTGACACTCGCTGTCAAATCATATGTATAATTAACAATATCAGTTAATTATCACATAGCTAATCCTCATCGTTAGTTATCCACTTTAGGTTAACTCATTCCTCTTTAACTAATAAGTTAATAAGTAATTACCACATAATTAATCACATCACATAATCATATTATATTTCACATGATTAATCAATTAATAATTATATACTCATTTTAAATTATAATTAAACAAATTATAATTTAAACATCCACTTTAATCAAACTATAATTAAATAATCATAATTTATAATGAATCAACTACATCATGCATTAAATCATAATTTAAACATATTTAAATTAAACCATTACTTAGATTATAAATACTCAATTTCTATTCATGCCCTCATTAAATTATAATTATATAAATTATAATTTAAATATTTTTACCTTGATTATAATTATTCCAAATTATAATCACATATTAAGTTATAATTAAACAAATTATACTTCAAGTTAAACATTTACTTTGATTAAAATAATCAACTCAATTCATTATAATTTAACAATCACAATTTACTTTAAACCTTTACTATAATTATAATTATTCAAATTATAATTATATATATCATATTAGCTAAGTTATATTTAAACAATTATAATTTAATATCTATTATAAACAATTCAAATAATACTTTAAGGTTTTTCAAAACCTCTTTTCTTTCATAGTTATGAAATTGTCAAATTCATGATAACAATATGTTATTGCAACTTGGTACATGATCATTATCATAGAAACAAAACAATTTAGGTTTTAAAACTTGAACAAATAACTAGAGTTCTCTGCCTCAGCCAGCGGCGCAGCTGCGCAGCCACAAGACTTGGCACCGGTGCAGCTGCGCAGGTGTCAAAACCCAGAAAACCCAGCGGCGCAGCTGTGCTGCTTCTACCCTTGCTGCCGGCGCAGCTGCGCAGGAACGCAGACAGAAACAGTGCAGCAACGGCACTCTGCTTCACTGCTAACCCAAATAATTCAACAACGACAATTACCAGTCACTCAAACAATGTAAGACATGCATACACAATACTACACATGTTATATAGATGCTACCAATCACAAAAATTGTCCAAGCAATGAAATCAAAGGTTTTAACAACTCAATTTTGACATTTTTCATAGAAACTCATATATTTTCCAAAACCATTCACTGTAAAACAATTTCTTAAGAAATTCATGCATTTTCTTTCTATGATTCAAGATATCATCAAAAACAATTCTAACAAGCATATTAACATATACTAATTTCATCAATTTTACTCTAAACTTAACCAAAACATGAAAACTCCACGTGAACACATATTCTCCATTTAAAACATGTTCTGACAAAACTTTAATTTTCTGAAAATCCTTGTTTATGGCATACAATTCATATATAAACCATTATAAACACAATTTATATATGTACATCATATATGTATAACTTTCATGCTAAATCAGATACACAGAGAACCCATACTCATGAACAATCATAAGAAAAACATATAAAAACATAAGGGAATTAAGACATACCCTTTCTACTTAGATGTTTGAAGAAGAAGATGATTATTCTCTTACGTTCTTCCTTTCTTTCCTTCTCTTATTCTCTAATTCTTCTCTGCTCTTTCTTTTTCTCTCTAGCAAACTAACTTTGTTTTTCTAACTCTTGTTTTAATCTAACGTAATATACATATAATATAATATACATATATTACATAATTATAATACATATAACTTCCACTACATAATGTCATATATTAAATATAATAAGTACCATTAATATATAAGTTACAATTAGAATTTAAAAAGCCAAATGGCTTGTTTGGCAAAATAAGTTATTTTTAAAAAAAAAACAGGTTTTTAAATAATTAAGGCCCCGTTTGGCAAAACGTACATAAAAATGGTGCAAGGGCCTTATTTGGGAAAATGATTTTTTAAAAAAAACTCTTTGTATTCTTTTCATAAATCCTTTAACACATATTCTTAATGTTATCCTTTAATTAATTAAATCTTAACATTCTAATTTAATTAATTAAAAGTCTAACATCAATTAAGCACATAAAATTAACACATAATTATAATTACTTGCTAATTATAATTGCATGTAACACTCATCACCTTACTCGTCTAATTTAATTATCTCAATTAAATTAGAACTATAACATAAAATCATTATATCAATTAAATCAAATACTAAATACTCATTTAATTAATATACTACACTTAATTACCTGACTCCATAATAATCATGTAATTATTTATTTAACTCAATAAATAATTTAATTAAAATATTTATTTAATTAATATATATTAAAATTAACATTTAAATTCTCTTCACATCAATTCACATATTTCTCAATATATTACACGTATTCACATACTCAAACTCAAAACATTAGATAATAAGAATTTTTTTTATTAAATTCTCATTTATAAATTTTAAAAATCTGGGATGTCACACATAGTCCTTCAATTAACGTGATGCATATGCAATGACCTTGCTGTTTTGCATAAGCACACAGCCTAGTCCTTTATGCGACGCATCACTATACACCTCAAAATTTCCTTTACTATCAGGCAAAGATAACACAGGCGCAATACTCAACCTCTTCTTTAATTCGTGGAAACTTTCCTCACACTTCTCCGTCCAAACGAACTTTACTGTTTTTCTGGTCAAATTCGTCAACGGAGTCGAAAAAATCCTGAATAAATCTCTTGTAATAACCTGCCAAACCCAAGAAACTTTATACTTCCGACTGTTTCTTCGGCTGATCCCAATTCATCACTGCTTTAACCTTAGACGAATCTACTGAAATCCCGTCTTTATCAATTACATGCCCAAGAAATTGAACGCGCTCTAACCAAAATTCGCACTTCAAAAATTTGGCATATAACTTCTCTTGTCTTAGTGATTCCAACATCAGTCTTAAATGTTCAGTGTGCTCCTCCTTGGTTTTGGAATATACTAAAATGTCATCAATGAAAACCACCATAAACTTGTCTAAGAAAGGCTTAAACACCCTATTGATTAGGTCCATAATTGTCGCAGGTGCATTCGTTAGACCAAATGACATCACCAAAAACTCATAGTGACCATACCGAGTTCTGAATGTCGTCTTTGGTACATCCTCTTTCCTTAACTTTAACTGATGATATCCGCTCCTCAAATCTATCTTTAAGAAATATCTTGCTCCCTTCAACTAGTCAAACATGTCATCGATCCTAGGCAAAGGATACTTATTTTTGACCATGACCTTATTCAATTCTCTATAATCAATGTAGAGTCGCATTGACCTGTCCTTCTTCTTGACGAACAACACCGGCGCTCCCCACGGTGATACGCTCGGCTGAATAAACTTATTGTCTAGTAATTCCTGCAACTGCACCATCAATTCCTTCATTTCCACTGGAGCCATTTTGTACGGGGCTTTAGAAATCGGGGCAATCTCTGGTGCTAAGTCAATCACAAACTCGATTTCCCTATCTGGTGGAAGTCCAGACAAATCGCCCAAAAACAAGTCCACAAATTCCTTAATGACTGGTATCTCTTCCAATTTTGCATTCTCCTTCCAAGTGTCAACTATGTAGGCTAAATACCCTACACACCCTTGTTTCAACAACTTCCTGGCCTACATTATGGTCAGATAACTCGCTTATCTAGGCGACTTGTAGCCATAAAACACTACCTTCGACGGAGTCGTAAGGTTAACACACTTCTTTTGATAATCAATTATAGCCCCATGGTTGAATAACCAATTCATTCCCAGTATAACGTCAAATTCCCCAAGTCTTATCGGAATTAAATCTACCATCAACTCGTGACCCTTAATAACCAACCTACAGTTCTTATGTACAAACCTAACAGGAATTACCTCCCTATTCGCAATCTCTATGTCCAAAGGGTAAACTAATTCCACCTTAGGCAAATTTAAATTCTTAGCAAAGTCATCAGATATAAATGAACAAGTATCATCCGAATCAATTAATACATAAGCATTAATACTATTGACCAGAATGATACCTGACACCACATCCTTTGACTGGACAGCATCCTGCACGATCATGTCGAATGTTCTGGCGGTGGGTCGATTCGATTGCGTTGGTCCAGCGATAGTCAAAGTGCTACCACCGTTAGTTCCTCTACCTCCACCCCTCCAGTTGTCTTCTTAGGGCAATCGCGAGCTATGTGAACTTTTGACCCGCATGTGATACAAGCTCCCTTCTTCGAGTTAGAACAGTTCGATGCAATGTGGCCTTCCTGACCATAATTAAAACACACCCGCTTACCCCTTAGGCACACTCTAATGTGATTCTTCCCACAAGTAGCACAAGCTTCAAACTTTCTCTTCTGCTGATTTCTTTGCTGATTCCCAGTAGAAGCACTGTCATTCCACTTCCTTTTCTGGTTACTACCTCCACCACTGATGCCACCAGCTTTATTTTTATTCTCATATTCTTCTTCTTCTGCTCATGGTTATACTTTGTCAAGGCATCGCTTCCATCTTCTGCTATGATCGCCTTCTCAAGTACTTCTGCAAATGTGTTCAGCTGGAACATCGAGACCTTGTTGTATAACCAAGGCTTTAACTCATGCTCGAACCTCCTCGCCTTTCTTTCATCAGTGTTCACCTGATATATCGCAAACCTTGCCAACTCATTAAATTTTATGGCATACTCCGGCACAGACATTGTTCCCTGCTTCAGCTCCAGGAATTGGACCTCCATCTAGTTTCGCGAGCTTTTTAGAAAGTACATCTCGAAGAACATTTCCTTGAATCGATCCCACGTTATTATCCTCTGACCTCCTCGAACTTTATTTGCTTGCCACCAGTAGCTAGCTTTCGACTTCAGCATAAACATCGCGAAGGTAGTCTTTTGATCGTCATTGACTCTGGCAACAGCAAAAACTTTTTCCATCTCCATCACCCAAGTTTGGGCCTCAATCGGATTCATGGAACTCTAAAACTCCAGCGGTCTTACCTCTTTGAAGTTCCTAAATGAAGTAGCTAGAGCTTGCGACTGATTCGCAATTGCTCTCGTTAACAAGTTTACCAGTTGCTGAACCGGATTGGCATTGGCTTCGTTATTATTGTTATTCGTAGACCCCTCTTGAGCTGGCTGAGGTGTTTGTCTTCTTCTAGGATGCATGTTTCTGTTAAAACATACGTGTAGACACTCAAAATTTTTCTTGCCCCAATACGAACACTGTATGAGGGCAAAGTCGTCAATTAAATCGACCCCGGTATCGATACTAGGCTTCCAACCTAAATCCAATCCCCAATATTGGTAAATCTAAATTCGGCTACCAATGTCGGTAAACCTAAATCTGGCCACCAATGCCAGTAAACTTAAATCTGATCCCAATATCGGTAAACTCAAATTTGACCCCCCAATATCGGTACTCCAGTCAAATTCGATCACCAATGTTGATACTCCAATCAAATTCGATCTCCAATCGGACCGTCTATCCAGCTCCGATCTCCAATCGGACCGTCAATCCATCTCCGCTCTCCAATCGAACCGTCTATCCAGCTCTGATCTCCAATCAGACAGTCAATCCAGCTCCGATATCAAATTGGATCGTCTATCCAACTTTGATCTCAAATTGGACCGTCTATCCAGCTCTGATCTCCAATCGAACCGTCTATCCAGCTCTGATCTCCAATCGAAATGTCAATCCAGCTCCGATCTCCAGTCGGACTGTCTATCTAGCTCTGATCTCGATTCGAACCGTCTATCCAGCTCTGATCTCTAACAGGATCATCTATCAGCTCCAATCTCTAATCGGACCATCTATCCAACACCGATCTCCAATCAGACCGTCTATCCATCTTCGATCTCTAATTTGACCGTCTATCCAGCTCCGATCTCTAATCGAACCGTCTATCCAGTTCTGATCTCCAATCGAACCGTCTATCCAACGCCAATCATCAATCAGACCGTCAATCCAGCTCCGATCATCAATCAAACAGTCAAATCAACCCCAATCTTAATGTCGGGCCTTTAAATCAGCCTCGACAGCAACCCGAGAGGTACAAATCAGCCCCCGATAGCAACCCGGGAGATACCGATCAATCCCGATCTCAATATCGGACTGTCAAGTCAGCCCCGACATCAACTCGGGAGGTATAGGGCAACGTCGACATTAACCCAAGACATGTCGAGTCATCCCGGTCTCAGTCCAGGAAGTGTAGTTCTGCCCCAGAGATGACCCTGGGAAGCCAGAACCACCAAGGACCACCCCAAGAGGGGCAAAATGGCCATTTTATCAAATCTCAATTAATTTGGTCAAAATCAAACCGAATTGATGCCATCGAAGTCAGAATGAACCATAACGACGATCCTGAGTGCAAACGACGCAAGACAACTCAACGGACAAACTGCGGAGAATCAGAGACCTGGTTATGAACCCGTCTTCTGGGACCCGAAAAATGTTTTATCCCATGTCATTGCAACACTCTCGGCAAGGGCTTTCCGAAAAGGTATCGCACGCCTCAAACGGACGCTCCGATCAAAAGTTAGAAAGTTTCGACTTCGACTGCGCGTTGTCCGGAGTGCACGTACTTCGAGATGACAGAACTCGGCACTACGAGCCCCATCAGGGGAGCCGCACCTCTACCTGTGGCAGCAGCAAGTAGAGTGGAGGCTCCCTGGCCTATAAATAGAGGTGCCCATCCCCCTTCATTTGAAAAAAAAAGAAGAAAAAACGCAGCGAAGCTCTGCTAGTTCGATTTTCTGACTTTTACACCTCTTCCAATCTCAAATATTTTCACTCTAACAAGTAGATATACCCATATACTACCACATATCAAAAAATAACCGGTAGATTTGGACGTATAGAGCCTATGATTTGGTAAAAAGCCCGTGTAGCAGTTAATTGTAAGTAATTTTACGATCAGAAAGTGAATATTACTTCTTCATACTTTTATACACTTGCACGTTAAGTTTCGTTTTCTAACAATGCCCGGAACTTAGTTTCGTGGTCGTTTTCGTCAAAATTTGGTACATTTTTGTACATAAACTGATTTTCTGGCATTTCTACAACTCGGATTGACGATCCGTCAGCTCCAGCAGCTTCAATGCACTAGCACACACGTTCTAGCAACTTCGCCGGACTTAGTTATCTTCCCAGTCCGGGTTTGGCCCTTTTTTGTATATATTTAATTTTATATATTAACATTTCAATTATGTCAAGCCCGGATGTCAAATCCGAGGTAGTTTACCGCTTTTATATATATTTATGCATATATAAGCGATTTTTACCATAACTGGGTTCTCTTCCCAGTATTGGTTGACTACATTTCTGTCAATATATATATATATATATATATATATATATATATATTTCAATTTCAGTCCGGGCACCGGCGTGAAAACCCATCGCCCTTTATACTGTTTTTGCACACTTCAACATACTGGGTGATCTCCACAGTCACTGGTTGACTATTTTTCTGTAATTTACATTCCAGTCTGGCCTGGACTATTTCATGGCCTTTATACTATTTTTGCACACTTTGCTATACTGGGAGATCTCCCCAATCACTAGTTGACTACTTTTCTGTACATTTACATTCCAGTTCAGCCTAGATCATTCTGTGGCCCTTTTACTGCTTTTATATATATTTATGCATATATAAGCAGCCTTCACCATCACTGGTCCTCTTCCCGGTCTTGGTTGACTACATTTCTGTCAGTATATATATATATATATATATATATATATATTTCAATTCCAGTCCGGGCACCGGCGTGAAAACCCATCGCCCTTTACAGCTTTTATATATATTTGTATATATATATATATTGCTTTACTCGCTTTCTATTCAACTGCTGCTTTAAATATTCATTTTATATGAATTGGCATTGACCTATCTGCAGGCGGACTAGATTTATTTAAATCTCGCCAATTCTAGTTTACAAACGATTCAAAATCTCCAGACTAAACCGGAAAGCTAGAATGGCTGAGATTTCCTTAAATCTAGCTTTCTTTCTAGTTTCAGCTTTAAAAGCAACCTCGCGTCCCTTAGATCGTTATCTAGTGGGAACGAGACGCTTTGTCCATGCGGACCAGGATTTACTGAATGAATCCTTAGTTCTGGCAGTATTGGGATATTTATCTGTTTCTGTACAAATTTGAACTGTGCAGGATTTGGCTATTCATATGTGAGCCTAGGAATCGTGGGATTCACGATTAAAACGATCGAAATCTGATTCCCACGATGGACAAACTCCGATTTCCAACTGTACCCTGCCAATTTTGAGGTAGAAATGTACATGTAAATAGAACTGAAAAAGGTTATCCGGATTTAAGGTCTCAAGATAATGAAAAAATGTGGATTGTCGTGTCAGCGTCCCTCCGATGGTTTTCATACCCATGAGGAGACCGACACTTGTCTATTTTTGTGGTCGAGGATGCTTTGCAGCCCGACAATTCACCATTCACATGCAGCCTTAATACTATAAAGATAAAATTGGAAGTATCAATAGACTTTAATTCCTATGGCAGCGTAAGGGTTTGATAAATCCGCTTTCAAAACATCATTTTCAAATCAATCAAAAGAAAAGCTTTTCAAAGAAAATCAAATTAAATGCTTTTGCAAATCAAATCAAAGACTAATTTTCAAATAAAATCAAACCCTTCGTATATAGATTCAACGAAGCAAAGCACTACTTTCAATCAATCAAATCAATAGGCCCAATTTTCAAACAGCATTCACTAACGCATTCCAGTTTTTAAAGAGAAATATTGAAAAGATGTGGTACCGTGTTTACACGGGAGTCGTGGGGTGCCTAACACCTTCCCCACACTTAACCAAGCCCCCGAGCTCAAAACTTTGTTTTCAAAGATCAATTTTTGATAGTGTCCAGCAATTGGGCCTCTTTCAAATAAAACTCGGTTGAGTTGGTACAACCATTTCAAATCTACCAACTGGCGACTCTGTAAAATGTTCAAATCGTTGACATTATACATGTTGGCCTTTCTCCTAAAAAACCCTTCAAAACCTTTTTCCTAAATAAAAATAGTGAGGGTAGAGAGAACTTAGGAAAAGAGATTAAAAGATCTGGGTTGTGACCCGACTCGCAGATTTTTTAAACCAACGTCGACAGGTGGCGACTTTGCTGGGGACAGTAGAGGGCTTAGGCTGCTTTCAAATCTTTTCAAACATTTCCCTTTCAAAATTATTGAATGCTTAAAATTCTGCGTCTCCACAATCAATGAATGAGTGAATACTGCATCTTTACATTGAATGAATGTGAATAAATGCTTTCCTACTTTTTAGTGCTTCGCACACATAATTAGTGCTTCGCACACATGTCATCATATGCACTACGGTAAAGCATGATGTATGTAAATGTATGTTGTGTGTCCCTCTCACAAGGAGGAAAACCTGATCGGTGATAAGTAATGTCTCTGGGGACGACTAAGTCTCTGGGGCTCATGAAAATGCACCACCCAAATTCGCTCCAGTTGAACGATCGGATTAATTTCCCCTCTAGTAGATTACGATGATCTGGGAACCTTCATGCCGAAACAAAAGTCGCGAGAGTAACCTAGGATAGGTCAGCCTCTGATTAACCAAATTTGAAGGGAAGCTTCTTCATGCCTTCTTCTTTCAATTCCATGTTAAGTCTCCAATTATCAAGGAGCGCAATGTAAATATCATAATGAAAGATTTACTTTCCCTATCAAAATACTATGTCATCCTGCCATCAAAACAACTAACCTCGGTTTTGCAGGATAAAATCTAAAAAGCACATTACGCATCCTGTCCTTACCAACATCAGAGAATTGACACGCCTATGTTTTATTGTAGGTAAAAATTGGTCCTGTTACTAGGTCTAAATCTAAAACACCCAGTTCATCCACGGACATGGCTTCTAGTGCTCAACCAGAATCCGCCCCGGTATCCCGGGAAGAGTTTGAAGGACTGAAAAATTAGATAGCCGAGTTAGCCGGTTTCCTACGAGAACAAAGCAAAGCCCTTAAAAGGAAACAATCTCAAGCTCACACAGAACCGGGAGCATCTGGTGGTAGTGCTGGCGGTCAACAGACTGAAAAGGCTGAAACTCAGATTCCTGGACCACAAAACTAGGACACGACCAACAAAACCCTTGAAATCACCCCCCTCATCAAAGAACAGGACGATGGTGACATTACGAAGAAAGTACAACAAATGGAGGAAGCTCTCCGATCAATTAAAGGGATTGAGGCATTCGGTAGTGTCAATTACTCCGACCTCTGTATATTCCCCGGGGCTTGTTATCCTGAAAAATTTAAAACTCCTGACTTCGAGAAGTATGATGGAACGAGATATCCTTACACACACTTAAAATTATTCATTGGAGAACTCGGATCCTATGCAGAGGATGAGAAGCTTCGAAAGCTGCTATTTGAGAAGAGTCTAACCGGAGAGGCGAGAGCATGGTATTCCCGTCTGGACAACTCCAAAATCCATATTTGGGAAGAACTGGTCCACGCTTTCCTTGGTCAATACAGCTTCCAATCTCAGCTATCTCCAGACAGATACCAAATTACCAAGATCAGGAAGAATAACACTGAATCATTCAGAGAATATGCCCAACGATGGAGATGGGTCGCAGCACAAGTCACCCCAGCTATGACTGAATCTGAAATAGTCATGACCTTCATCGACATCCAAGAAGTGCCTTATTATGAGATGGTCCTAGGAAGCATAGGAAAACCATTCTCTGAAATGATTAAACACGGCGAAATAGCCGAATTGGGGCTCAAATCCGGGAAGATAAAAGATCTAACCGCCCTTGAAGCTGTCGCTGAGCATATCTAGTCTGGAAATTATGAGAATAATCCCCGGAGGGTGCACAAAAAGAAAGACGAAGAAGTGTCCTTAGTCTTACAAGGAAAAAATCCAAGGGGCGAGTCAAACAGTATGCCCATTCAAAAGGAGGAATTATACCCCTTTTCAAAATCCAGCGCAGCCTTCAAACCCTCCATTCCAGAAAAATATGGAGGTTAGGTGTCAAAGAACTTTCACCCCTCTAGGGGATTCACTCGAGAACGTATTCAAACTTCTGACAACCCAGAAGAAGATTGTCCAACTCCTTCCACCAACCAACACTAATGGTCGGAATTTCGACTCAAGTAAGAAGTGTGCTTATCACTCTGGATCTCCAGGCCATGACACCCAAGACTGTTGGTCTCTCAAGCACAAAATATAAGATTTGATTGACAGCGGAGAGATTGTGATCACAAAGCCTGAGCAACCCTATGTGCAGGACAATCCTCTGCCACAACATAAAGAGGAGAATGTCAACATGATCAGCACCACAAATGGAGAAGGATCCAATTACCTCCGTTATGTGGGAGAATCAATTCAATCCAACAACACCAACCCAGATAGTTGGGAAGTTTTTGAATGGAGGTTCCTGATAGAGCAGGCGATCAAATATATCAAGGAGCAAATCGAGCAGTTAGCAGAACTGGTCGTTTACCTAGCATCAGCTTACCAGGAGTATGGTGAAACAAATCAACTAGTCCATTGTCGATCGTCCTCCCACACCGGAGATCACTTCCCTGAGAAATCAATACCAGTCTAATAAGAATGATCTTTGGGCTAATAGGGTGGCCGAAGAAGAGAATCTCCAAGCAGATGGGAAATTCCTATTCCAGAGGAACATCACCAACCTAAATCAATCAATGGAAGAAATCCTTCAAATGCTAATCAACAAAGGAATGGTTGTAGACTTGTTACCTCCATAGAACCCTCGAGCCAGAAAATTCAAACCTGACCAAATATGTCAGTACCATTCAAATTCACCCGGCCATGATACTGAAGATTGTTGGGCACTTCGTAACTTGATTCAAAACATGATTGAAAATGGGGATCTGATAAGGGGAAATCAAATCCTTGATCTCCCAAACAATGACACTCTCTGGATCCCCACTATATGGAACCAGAACACAGTGGCTGTTATATCCTACTATGGGGAGTCGACTCTCAAACCCTTAGTACTGCCCGGGAAAGGGGTTCAAGAACTACTAGATCCTGTGAAGGTGGCTGCACCTCAGCCTCTAATCTTGCCTTTATGACCTCAGTATCCAATCATCAGTCTGACGTGTGTCCCATGGAACTACGGGGATAATGAAGGCTCCACTTCAAACAACATTACCGTTGTGCCGAAGGACAATCCCTTATACCTACCTCAGCGGGTAATCAAATCGGTCATCAAAGCAAAAGAGAAGGTGGCTGAAGAGAAAATCAAAGAGTCCCTCAACAAAATGGGACACAATGAAATCAAAATAGTGCAAAGCTTGGAGGACGCACCTAAACAAGTGTCCATCCTCGACTTGGTCCTATCCTCAGAGGATCATCGCAACATTCTAGTGAAAGTACTAGAAGAAGCTCATTTACCACGTTCAGTGGATATCGAGAAATTTGGTCACGTGATCGAACACATCTTCAACAGCAATGTAATATCTTTCACTGAAGATGATATCCCGGCAGAGGGAACGGGCCACCACAAGTCCCTGCATATAGCTGTAATGTCCTCCGGATATGTGATCGGAGGTGTGCTCATCGATGGAGGATCATCCCTCAATATTTGTCCAAACGATACTTTAGAAAGGATGAATATCAATCCAAATCGGATCAAAACCAGTCATATGGTCATCCTGGCCTTCGATGGATCTCGCCAATAGGCTATGGGGGAAATAGAGCTTCCTCTAGAGATTGGCCCACACACTTTCTACGTATCTTTCCAGGTGCTCAACATCGCCACCGGATACAACTTATTGTTGGGCAGACCCTGGATCCACATGGCAGGGGCAGTGCCATCCACCCTCCATCAACAACTAAAGTACATTATTAACGGCACCCTCATCACAATGAATGCCAAACTAGAATACCCTACCTACATATATGGGGATATGTCAGTGATCAGCCTGGATGCGAGGATTGAACCTGCCAATTTTTAAGCTCTAGAGGTGAGCGATACTCAGTATCTACCTATCGAGGTACCAGCCCTAAAACGTAAAGTCTCCACCGAAGTAATGACAGTGGGGAAAGAAATGGTATCTTCGGGTTTCCAACCTGGAGAAGGGTTGGGAAAGGATAAGCAAGGTATCAAGATGCCAGTCCAAATCCCAAGTCAGACTGGGAGAGTAGGATTGGGATATTCATCCGGGTCAAGCCGCCGGAATCCACATAAACATCCGAAGGCTCATGCCTCCACAATTCTTCTTCCAAACCTCATAAATGTTGGGTGGGTAAAACCTACGAGGAAAATCCCGGCTGTGGTATCAGCCATGCTATTCCCTCTAATCATACCTGTTCGTGAAAGAAAAGCCCTCAAGCCTGAGGCAGACAGCGAAAAAGGAAAAGAAAAGATTATATACGAAGGACGAGACCCATTCGCTAACATGAGGGTCATTATCAACTACGAGGGCATGAATGACGAACTCCCAGATAGCGACGACGAGGACCAAGTTTAAATTCCTCGCATCAAGAAGGGAAAAGGGAGAAGTTCAAAGAAGATCCCTAGCCCTATTATAAAGGATGTCTCAGTCATCATCCAAGACGAGACAGATAATCACAAATCCCTAATCCTCCCGATTCATAAGGATCTGACCTTGGACAACTGGAGCAGTGTCCCTTGCCTCGGTCAAAAAGGGAAGGAGCAGAGAGTACATCTTCCCTTTAATCATGCTTTCATTTACTGCTTACTTTTGCTTGCACAGCTATAGTAGTAACTTTTGTCATGCTTTACAAATGCTCTGTATGTTTAAGCAGTTGTATATGTTAATGAAAGCATTTTTGATTTCAGGACTTAAGCATTGGATGTGTGTGTCTCTGCTGATGAGATGCCAACCTGTCAAAATGACTACGACTTTGATGTAGAAATGAACTTCGACTTGATGGATATTGATCAAGAGGAGGAAGATGACTATGAGGTGCCTAAGGAAATGAAAGAATGGGTCGAAGACAAACCCAAACCAAACCTCAACCAAACCATCACCATCAACATAGGAACCTCCGAAAACATCAAAGAAATCCAAATAGGTTCAGACCTCACACCCAATCAAAAAGTCGACCTGATCAAACTCCTAAAACAGTACCAGGATGTATTTGCATGGTCACATGAAGATATGATTGGCTTATCCACCGATATTGCCATCCATCGAATGCCCATCAAAGATAGATTCAAACCAGTCAAGCAAAAGCTCAGGCGATTGAAACCTGAATGGAGTCTGAAAGTCAAAGAAGAAATTGTTAAACAATTCAAAGCCAGAATCATCTTGGTATCAACATACCCAGAATGGCTGTCAAACATAGTTCCCGTTTCGAAGCCCGGAGGGAAGGTACGAGTCTGTGTGGATTATCGTAATTTGAACAAAGCCTGCCTCAAGGATAATTTTTCGGTACCATTCATCCACATCCTGATCCACAATACTGCGCAGTATGGCATGTATTCCTTCGTGGATTGCTTTGTTGGTTATCATCAAATCATGGTTGCTGAAGAGGACCGAGAGAAAATAACTTTTATCACTCCCTGCGGAACCTTCTACTAGAGACGACTATCCTTCAGCCTTATCAATGCCGGAGCTACGTATCAGCGAACCATGATGGCCCTCTTTCATGACATGATGCACAAAGAGATAGAAGTTTATGTGGATGACATCATCATCAAATCCCGGAGGGAGGATGATCACATTGACCATCTCAGGAAGCTGTTCAACAGGTTACGTAAGTATAACCTCAAGCTGAATCCTGCTAAATGTGCTTTTGGCATCAAAGCAAGCAAGCTGTTAGGATTCTTGGTGAGCAGTCGGGGCATCGAGCTCGACCCTGCCAAGATCAAAGCCATTACTGAAATGCTTGTACCGCATACAAAGAAGGAGATAAGGGGATTCCTGGGAAGGATTAACTTCATAAGACGTTTCATTTCACAGCTTACAGCAACCTATGAACCCATCTTCAAGCTGTTAAGGAAGAATTCCTCCACCAAATGGAATGAGGAGTGTCAACAAGCCTTCCTTGCCAACAAGAAGCCGCTGACTGAAGCACCTGTTTTGGTACCCCCAAGGGATGGAGTTCCCTTATTCATGTACCTATCCGTCAATAACAACGCAAAGGGTTGCATGTTAGGACAAAAGAGCTATCTACTACATCAACAAAAGATTCAGCAGTGGTGAACAGAAGTACACCCTGATATTAAAAGACATGTTATGCGTTAGCATGGGTCGCCATGAGTTTGTAACACTATTTGTATGGGCATACGACCTACCTCATATCCCGCATGGATCCACTCAAATACGTATTCAACAAACCAATGCTGAATTGTCGACTGTCCAAATGGCAGTTGATCCTACAGCAATTCGACATTGTCTACGTGACTCAGAAGTCAATCAAGGATCAAGGCATTGCAGATCAATTAGCTGAAGCACCTTCAGGAGGGTTCGAGCCCCTGGAGACATATTTCCCAGATGATGGGATCATAATAATTCAACAACTCCAGTCAGAGAATACAGTCCAACCATGGAAAATATATTTCGACGGAGCGGTAAACATAGAAGGTGCCGGAGCTGGGGCAGTCCTCATCTCTGGTGCAGGAAGACAGTATCCTGTGGCTACCAAACTTCAATTTAGCAACACCAACAACACGACCGAGTATGAAGGCTATATAATGGGGTTAAAATTAGCCCAATCCATGTCTATCAAACACTTACTCATCTTCGGAGATTTCGAGCTGGTCATAAGACAAACCACCGGCGCGTATCTCTTCAAAGAACTGCATTTGCTGCCCTATCATCGGCAGGTCCTCAAAATATCCTGAGAATTCGAAGACATAACCTTCGTTCATATTCCTCGGGGTCAGAATGACTTTGCTGATGCATTGGCAATGTTGGCTTTATTAATCCGCATATCCGATAAGAGTGGATTTTCCAACATCAAGTTCATAATTCAGAAAGCCCCGACATATGGGAATTACATTGGAGAAGTATCAGATGAAATACCTCCTGTCAAGCAGCCTTAGTATCAAGACATCAAGGAATATCTCCATGATAGATCCACAACCACTGGGGCAAGTTAATCTGAGCGAAAGCGAATTCACAAAATGGACATGAAGTTCTATTTGAGCAGAGATGCACTTTACAAAAGGGATGCTGGAATAGGCCTGTTAAGATGCCTCGACAAAGAGCAAGCCTAAAGACTTATGGATGAAATACACGGTGGAGTCTGTAGTCCACACATGAGCGGTTATCTGCTGGCCAAGAAAATATTAAGAACTAGATATTATTGGATCTCGCTTAAGGCTAACTACAACGATCATGTTAAGAGATGTTTTCAATGCCAAATATATGGAAATGCCAACCACGCTCCTCCAAATGAGCTGCACAACATGAGTTCACCATGGCCTTTCTCCATGTGGGGAATGGATGTGATAGGTCCAGTGGAACCAAAAACTAGCAATGGTCATCGATTCATTTTCACTATGATCGATTACTTCACCAAATGGGTTGAAGCAGCCTTTTTTCCCAAAGTCACAAAAGAGGTCATCATTAGGTTCGTCAGAAATAATGTCGTCTGTCGATATGGACAACCGGAGGTGATCGTATCAGACAACGCCAAGAACCTGAACAATCAAATGATGAAAGAATTGTGTAGTAAGTTCCACATCAAGCATCTCAATTCCGTCATCTATTAGCCCAAGATGAACGGTACGGTCGAAGCGGCCAATAAAAACATCAAGAAGATCATGCAGAGAATGTCCGCCAATCACAAGGAATGGCCTGACCTGCTTCCTCTAACCCTGTTAGTGTTGGGTTTGTACGAAATCGTGATGCAATCAAATTGCAAAAATTAGCGGAAGCATGGTATATCAGAGTTTAAAAATTTTTCTACAAAACCATTACCCGGATCATCTTTATGCAAATTATTAATTTAAAACGATAAATAAGAAGTTATGGAATCATACCCTTATAAAACGAAGCTTCCACAGGTACGAGTTTAACTCCTTGTTCTTCGTGATCTCCTTGAATTTCCGGGTTAGATTCCTTCCTTTGATCAACGTTAGCCACCCAAGTGTTTGGCCTCTAGAGGTGATCCACCAAGGAAGATGAATTATCAAGAAGGAGGGTGGTTGGCTTAGTTTTCTATCCTCTATAGAAAAGGAGTACTCTCCAACAATTGAAATTGCCTCAACTGATATCTATTATAAGACTCCTCTTATATAGATATTGGTCAACCCTTCTAATCCTATTAGACATGGGATTTCTTTTAATTAATTAAACTCCTTTAATTAATTTAGGCTTCCCACCACATGGGGAATAATTAATTAAATTTATTTAATTAATTTGTCTCCTAATCTTATTAGGAATAAATGAGAGTACTAATATTAAATTAATTACTAAACTCCTTTAGAAATTAAAATAATAATAATTATAATAATATTAATAAGACTCCTCTTATTAATTTATATTTAATATTTCTAAAATATTAAATAATAAACAATAAGCTATTTAATTTATTCTATCAATATAGATTAAATTAATTACACTTAATGCATTATTACGATTATGCCATTACCTTCTTAAATAATTATTCTTCCTTTTATGGTGTGACCCTTTAGGTTCTCTATATTAAACCAGTTGTGAATAAATCAATTAGAACAATTCTAATCTTATTTAAATAAATAAATTAAACTAATAATCTATTTAAATAAATAATATTTATTCTACAATAGGGATAAGCCTCCCTAGCGTTCAACGACTTTTCAGATAATATAGATTTCAACATTAATCATAAAAGAACCTGTGAGTAAATAGTTACCGTACAATTCAATCCTTCCACCATACAATGTCCCAATTAAATATAAGACATGAATTTACTGTCAAGTCTTATTTTATTTAAATATATGTATTTCGATTATAAAATGCACAACTCCAAATAATACAAATTAGAAACTCCTTTCTAATTTTATTTTACCTTGGTCAAGGATTCCTAGGTTGTCATTTAACGAATCACATAGGACATATCTCCTCTTTTACTAGAGGTGGTAGATTCTTTATTGATCATTCATTATCTCCATATGTAACTTATTATACCCAAGCATACCCTTTTATATACCCTAAAGGACTTTAAGGAATAAGTCAAAGTATAATTCATTACATACAAGATACTATGATGATCTCAAGTCCAAGGATCACTTGTACTACTATCACATTAGGAATTCCTATTGACAGGAGAGTAAAACTCCATTAGGTATTCCATAGCGAGTCACGTTCAGTGAACTTATTCTCCAATAAGCACCTACATACTTGCTTTAGTGTCTCCACACAAATGATCATGAGATCAATCATCCTCATCCAATGAGCAAGCAACATATGTACCAATCTATCCGGATTTACTAATCCCCTTTTTAGTAATCCCACAATTGGGAACTATTTTAGTTTTAGAGCTTTCTAAGAATTTAGATCTCATTAGCATGATCATCATCATGATTCTAAAAGCATTGCTTAAAACTATGGGTTATTTACATATTATAAAAACAACACCATGTAGATAATTAAATGCCTTTAATAAATGAATATTTTATTAATAAATAAATAAGATTGTTTACAAAGTACGTGCTTTATCATCATACATGATTGGCTTGTATGCACACTACTATCAATCTCCCACTTGCACTAAAGCCAATCGCAATGGTATCTCATACCCATCTTCTCTAAGTGACGATCAAACTGTTGTTGTGTTAAAGCTTTAGTAAATGGATCTGCAATGTTGTCTTGAGAGTCTACACGCTCCAAGGTGACGTCTCCTCTTTTCAATGATCTCCCTGATCAAGTGAAATCGCCGCAACACGTGTTTAGATTTTTGATGAGACCATGGTTCCTTAGCCTGTGCAACTGCTCCTGTATTGTCACAGTAAATGGGAACTGCTTCTCCAATGCTAGGAACCATACCAAGTTCAGTTATGAACTTCTTCATCCAAACAGCTTCCTTTGCAGCTTCACTTGCAGCTATATACTCTGCCTCTGTCACTGAATCAGCAACTGTTTGCTGCTTGGAACTCTTCCAACTCACTACGCCTCCGTTCAAGGTAAAAACATACCCCAAAATAGATTTACTGTCATCTTGGTCTGTTTGAAAACTTGAGTCTGTGAAGCCCTCGAGTTTTAATTCAGACCCACCGTAGACAAGAAAAATATCCTTAGTCCTTCTCAAGTATTTTAGGATATTCTTCACTACCTTCCAGTGCTCTTCTCTTGGATTCGACTGGTATCTGCTCGTTACACTAAGTGCATGAGCAACATCCGGTCTAGTACATATCATACCGTACATGATAGATCCTATTGCAGAAGCATAAGGGATCTTACTCATACGGGCTCTTTCCTCAGGTGTCTTTGGGGCCTGTTTCTTGGAGAGATGTATTCCATGGCTCATCGGCATGAGACCTCTTTTGGAATCTTCCATGCTAAATCTCTTTAGCATTGCATCAATGTACGTTCCTTGGGATAAACCAAGCATCCTTTTAGATCTATCTCTATAGATCTTTATCCCTAAAATATAGGATGCTTCTCCCAAGTCCTTGATGGAGAAGTGTTTAGATAACCATATTTTAATCGATTGTAGCATAGGAATGTCATTCCCTATCAATAATATATCATCAACATATAATACAAGGAATGAAACTGCGCTCCCACTAACCTTCTTGTACACACATGGTTCATCGTCGTTTTTGATAAAATCAAACTCTTTGATTGTCTCATCAAAACGAATGTTCCATCTACGAGAAGCTTGCTTCAATCCATAAATGGATCGTTGCAGCTTACAGACTTGATTTGTTCCAACCTTTGAAACAAATCCCTCTGGCTGTGTCATATACACATCCTCCTCAAGTTTCCCATTGAGGAAGGCCGTTTTCACGTCCATCTGCCAGATCGCATAGTCGTTATAAGCTGCAATCGCAAGCAAAATCTGAATGGACTTGAGCATAGATACTGGTGAAAAGGTTTCATCATAGTCAACTCCTTGTCTTTGTTTGAAACCTTTTGCAACCAGTCGGGCCTTATAGGTCTCTACCTTGCCGTCCGCTCCAGTCTTTCTTAATGCCTTCAGGTGGTGAAACCAAAGTCCATACTTTATTTTCATACATGGAGTCCATTTCAGATTTCATAGCTTCAAGCCATTTTCCTGAGTCTTTATTACTCATAGCCTGTTCGTAATTCAATGGATCATCATCATTCATGATGTGTACCTCATCGTCATCCTCTATAACGAATCCATACCTCTCAGGTATCTTCGGTACTCTTCCAGATTTACGAACAGGGTGTAGTATAGTAGGTTCTTCTACTTGGTCAGGTACCTGACTTTTATCCGTGATAAGTTGTGGTTCTTGAACTTCTTCAAGATATATCTTACTCCCACTGACCCTTTCATGGATAAACTCCTTTTCCAAGAAGGCAGCATGTTTCGCAACAAACACCTTTTGATCAGTTGGATGATAGAAATAATACCCTAAAGTTTCTTTAGGGTATCCCACAAATCTGCACTTATCGGATTTAGTCTGTAGCTTATCATTTTCAAACTTTTTGACATAAGCTGGGCAACCCCAAGTCTTAACATGCTTAAGATTTGGTTTCCTCCCCTTCCACATCTCATATGGAGTCGTTGGGGCGGATTTGGTAGGTACCTTGTTAAGTAGGTATGCAGCCGTTTCTAGGGCATATCCCCAGAAAGAAATTGGAAGGTCGGTAAAACTCATCATGGATCGAACCATGTCCAACAGTGTTCGATCTCTCCTTTCAGATACTCCATTTAACTGTAGTGTACTTGGAGGAGTCCATTGTGAGATTATACCATTTTCTTTGAGACAATTGAGAAACTCACCGCTTAAGTATTCTCCACCTCGATCTGATCGAAGTATCTTTATACTCTTGCCCGTTTGTTTCTCTACTTCACTTCTGAACTCTTTGAACTTTTCAAATGATTCTGACTTGTATTTCATTAAATACACATATCCAAATCTTGAGTGATCATCAGTGAAAGTAATAAAATAAGAATACCCACCCCGTGTACTTGTTGTCATAGGTCCACAAACGTCTGTACGAATCAATGCCAACAACTCTGTAACTCTTTCTCCTTTTCCACTAAAAGGAGATTTAGTCATTTTACCCATGAGACAAGAATCACAAGTTGGATATGATTCATAACCAGATAACTCAAGGAGCCCATCTTTATGCAACTTGGATAATCTTGTTTCATTGATATGACCGAGTCTATAGTGCCACATGTAAGTATAATTAATATCATCTCTTTTCCTTTTCTTAGTTTGTTCAATTTGAAAAATATTTTCTTGTAAGTCAAGTGTATAAAGTCCATTTCACAAATTTCCAACACCATATAAAACATCGTCTTTATAAATAGAACAACTATTGTTCTTTATAACAACGTTAAATCCTTCCATATCCAATACAGAAATTGAAATAATGTTTTTAATAATATTCGTAACATAATAACAATTATTAAGATAAATGAACTTGCCCGAAGGCATTGCTAAATAATAAGTTCCTACAGCTAATGCAGCAACCTTTGCTCCATTCCCCACTCGTAGGATCACCTCATCATTGTTCAGCTTTCTACTTCTGACCAGTCCCTTCACATTATTACATATGTGAGAACCACAGCCGGTATCCAATACCCAAGTAGAATTTTGACTTTCTGAAAAATTAATTTCAATCATGAACAAACCTTGATTGGAAGTCGAAGCTTCTCCAAGCTTCTTCTTTGCCAGAAACTTCTTGCAGTTCCTCTTCCAATGACCCGGCTCGTTGCAATGGAAGCACATTCCTTTGCTAGCTGGATCAGATTTCTTTTGTTCCTTTATGTTCACTTTGCCCTTGGTCATCCGAGATCGGAAGAGCTCCTTAGATATCTCATATCTAGCAATCCTACTTTGTTCACCATACAACTCCTTGAGGTGAATCAACATAGTAGGAGCATCCATGTTTTCATGCTGACGCTGAAGCTCGTTATTCATGGATGCGAGCATGATGCATTGAGCCACAGATGCATCATCTTGCCACTTTACAATGGTGGCAATCTCTTCCTCAGAGGCTGTTTCTGGAACAGTTCCAGGGACAGGTGAGTTTAGGACATAAGAAATCTTTTCAGCAATGAGAACTATTCTCAGATTTCTTAGCCAGTCCGTATAATTCGGCCCGGTAAGCTTATTAGCATCAAGTATGCTTCGCAGTGAAATTAGTGATTTTGACATTTTTAAAATTCTGCATGTGAAAAACAACATTTTAGCAAACATTCATTTTATTAATTTTGTATACCAAAATAAATTTAGGTCTTTATTTTAAATTGGTATCTCCCACTATTTTTATCAAACTATATTACCCTCACTTATATAGTTCGGCAACATCTAATTAAAGATTTGCTAGTGAGAATAAGGATCCCATTTCAAATGTATATAACCTTGTGGATAGCACAACAAGCGATATACAAATAAATAGGTAGACAACTCTTGTCAATTACATCACTATATAACTCCTTTTATTTTGCCTCTTAAATCATAATGGTCAAGTGTGTGCACATCCGAACTAAAATGATTTAAGTTAAGTCCAGCCTAGCACTTCCATAAATTCAAAAAAGAAAAATGTTCGTCCTTGTGGATAGCACAACAAGACTAGATCGTTCAATTTTCTTGATAAGCATCAAATGTGATTAATTAACATCTTAAATATGCAATACTCGCCTTGTGGATAGCACAACAAGCTCATATTAAATATTTAATACTCTATTAATTTATCATACTAGAAGGCGACGTTCGATATTCCAAATATCATTTGAACGCTTCGGACTTAATATTATTTCTTTGAGGGGTTTGTTATTATTTGTCTCATCTTGTTTAGCGCGCATGCACATATATATATATATATATATATATATATATATAAATATAAAATACGCGTCATTTTATTAAACATGCGAAACATGTTTGCATAAAATATAATATATATAATATTTAGCATCCAGTATAGAATACTATATTCTACCCGGATTGATTATGGACTTTTATTCTAGTTTGGTTCACTAGAGCCACCAAGTAAACCAAAAGGTCAAACCTAGGAGTGCAAGAATTTAAATTTAAATATAACTATTACATTTAAACTCGGGCTCCATACAAACGGGTCTTCACGCGCTCCTTGCTCCTTGGTCTCCAATTTTTTCAAGATAATACTAACTATTTCTATTACATTAAACTATTTAATTTAAATAGAAACCTTAATCAGCAGTCAAGGGGAAGTACATAGGAGGGAGATATAATTTTACATCAAGAAAAAAAAATTAGAGAAGACGAGGTACACAGACCCCATTTAATAAAACCCATTCATTCAAGCATTCAACTAAAATAAAATCCAATCACATTGGTCAAATAGTCCATAATCAATCCCCATTTATTATCATACATATCACCATATATATCAATAAATAAATATTCATCTCATGAATTAAAACATTCCATATATATATGAGTATCATTTAATGGGCAATTTTAAATTGCATGAAATCCAATTTCAAGATTAAAATAAACTCTTTATTTTAATTATAAAATTATTTAGAATATAATATATAAATATATCATATATATATATATATATATATATATTTGATATTACCGTATATATTATATATATTTATATAACGAATCAGGTTATATATATATATATATATATATATATATATATATATATATATATAATATAAATTCACATTTATTTTTTAAAAAGAAGTCACCTTCTTTTATTAAAAGAGTCCTGCAGATTTATTAAAAGAGTCCTTTCCTGATGGGTCACCTTCTTTTTGGAGTAAGAAAGAGACAACACCTTTTTCTTGCAGAATTCAATATTAGAACCCCCAAAAAAAAATTGTGATTCGTCCCAAAAAAAAACGTCATTTTTTTTTCTTAAAAAAAATAATTTTATACAATAAAATTATGCCCAATAAATTATTTTTAAATACATACCTATATGTATATGAAATAAAAAATAAATTAATAATTGCATAAAGGTTTGGCTCTGATGCCACTATTGGGTTTGTACGAAATCGTGATGCAATCAAATTGCAAAAATTAGCGGAAGCATGGTATATCAGAGTTTAAAAAAATTTCTACAAAATCATAACCCGGATCATCCTTTATGCAAATTATTAATTTAAAACGATAAATAAGAAGTTATGGAATCATACCCTTGTAAAACGAAGCTTCCACAGGTACGAGTTCAACTCCTTGTTCTTCGTGATCTCCTTGAATTTTCGGGTTAGATTCCTTCCTTTGATCAACGTTAGCCACCCAAGTGTTTGGCCTCTAGAGGTGATCCACCAAGGAAGATGAATTATCAAGAAGGAGGGTGGTTGGCTTAGTTTTCTATCCTCTATAGAAAAGGAGTACTCTCCAACAATTGAAATTGCCTCAACTGATATCTATTATAAGACTCCTCTTATATAGATATTGGTCAACCCTTCTAATCCTATTAGACATGGGATTTCTTTTAATTAATTAAACTCCTTTAATTAATTTAGGCTTCCCACCACATGGGGAATAATTAATTAAATTCATTTAATTAATTTGTCTCCTAATCTTATTAGGAATAAATGAGAGTACTATTATTAAATTAATTACTAAACTCCTTTAGAAATTAAAATAATAATAATTATAATAATATTAATAAGACTCCTCTTATTAATTTATATTTAATATTTCCAAAATATTAAATAATAAACATTAAACTATTTAATTTATTCTATCACTATAGATTAAATTAATTACACTTAATGCATTATTACGATTATGCCATTACCTTCTTAAATAATTATTCTTCCTTTTATGGTGTGACCCTTTAGGTTCTCTATATTAAACCGGTTGTGAATAAATCAATTAGAACAATTCTATTCTTATTTAAATAAATAAATTAAACTAATAATCTATTTAAATAAATAATATTTATTCTACAATAGGGATAAGCCTCCCTAGCGATCAACGACTTTTCAGATAATATAGATTTCAACATTAATCATAAAAGAACCTGTGAGTAAATAGTTACCGTACAATTCAATCCTTCCACCATACAATGTCCCAATTAAATATAAGACATGAATTTACTGTCAAGTCTTATTTTATTTAATTATATGTATTTCGATTAGAAAATGCACAACTCCAAATAATGCAAATTAGAAACTCCTTTCTAATTTCATTTTACCTTGGCCAAGGATTCCTAGGTTGTCATTTAACGAATCACATAGGACATATCTCCTCTTTTACTAGAGGTGGTAGATTCTTTATTGATCATTCATTATCTCCATATGTAACTCATTATACCCAAGCATACCCTTTTATATACCCTAAAGGACTTTAAGGAATAAGTCAAAGTATAATTCATTACATACAAGATACTATGATGATCTCAAGTCCAAGGATCACTTGTACTACTATCACATTAGGAATTCCGATTGACAGGCGAGTAAAACTCCATTAGGTATTCCATAACGAGTCACTTTCAGTGAACTTATTCTCCAATAAGCACCTACATACTTGCTTTAGTGTCTCCACACAAATGATCATGAGATCAATCATCCTCATCCAATGAGCAAGCAACATATGTACCAATCTATCCGGATTTACTAATCCCCTTTTTCTTTTTAGTAATCCCACGATTGGGAACTATTTTAGTTTTAGAGCTTTCTAAGAATTTAGATCTCATTAGCATGATCATCATCATGATTCTAAAAGCATTGCTTAAAACTATGGGTTATTTACATATTATAAAAACAGCACCATGTAGATAATTAAATGCCTTTAATAAATGAATATTTTATTAATAAATAAATAAGATTGTTTACAAAGTACGTGCTTTATCATCATACATGATTGGCTTGTATGCACACTACTATCAGTTAGCATACAGAACATTAATGCGCACCTCTACTGGGGCTACCCTCTATTCGTTGGTCTATGGCATGGAGGCAGTACTCCCCATAGAGGTAGAGATGGAATCCTTGCGAGTATTGATCTATGCTCAGATAGACGAGGATCAGTGGTTACAAGACCGGTGTTATCAACTGTCCCTGATAGATGAAAAGAGGGCTACAGCCATTTTCCACGGATAGTTATACCAGCAAAGGATCGCCAAATCCTACAACAAAAAGGTGCGAATCCGGCAATTCAAAGAAAATAACTTGGTGCTAAAGAAATTCCTGGCCAATCAGGATGAAGAAAAAGGAAAGTTCGCCCCAAATTGGGAAGGCCCTTTCATTGTCAAGGAGGTGTTGACAGGGGGAGCAATCAGACTACAAGAAATGGATAGGAATGAATCCCCCAACTCATTAATTTAGACACCATCAAGAGATACTACGTCTGAGACACATGCATACCCGTATTCGGGTCCTACGAATCAAATCAGGTTTGGTTTTTCACTAGAAAGCCAGAACTACGAATGACCTGATCTCCCTACACCCGGGAGTACGTAGGCAGCCATTTCTGGTGCGATCATACCAAATAAAAAACTCAAAAATTCATCAAACCAAACTCCAAAACCCAAGATAAATACTTTTCAAACCTCTTCCCAACTAAACAGCCTGAACTACGAATGACCTGATCTCCCTCAACCCAGGAGTATGTAGGCAGCCATTTACGTTGCGGTTTGACCTTCAAGGAAAAATGAAAAATAAATAAAAGACCAGTTCCAAGACACCAATGACAAATAGAAGCCAAATGCTATCAAGCTACCCTGGTCAACAGGCCCATCTGAGATACTCCCTGATATCTCAACTGTCAGTCCATCAAGGAGAAGTTCAAAATGTATTTACAACTGCTAGTCATGAAAGAAATGGTAATCACTCAGTAAGGACAGTACATATCTAATCAGGGAAGTGAATCAAAACTATATTTCTCTGATATATAACATTGTTTAATATATACATAATGCCCTGTACATGACAAAAATGGCTGATCTAGTCTATGCAGGAAAAATAAAGCTAGTCTATGGACCCAAGGATAAGCGAGTCAGTAATGCCAGCATGGCATCTCTCTCTGAAGATGGGGGAGTAGCTGTAAGTGCAATCCACTCAGCCTCTATACGACTCAATACCTCCACGGTCATCTACAAGGTGGCACTGTGGTCATCCATATACGCACTCATCTCAGTGACCAAAGCATGAGTGTAAGATCGAAGAGCAGTACTATCAGCAATGTGGAAATCACGGGAAGCTATAGCCTCATCCCTCTCCACAAAAGCTGTGTCTCAAGTAATACAAGTCTCCTCAATCTCAATATATGCTGCGTCTCTAGCCAAGCGGATCTCGTCTCGCTCTACAACAGCTGCATCTCTGACAGATTGGAGCTCCTCTCGCTCAATCAATCCAGCATCTATAGCGAGAGTCCATCTCTCTCAGCAAAAGTTAAGTCTCTACCAGACAAGGCAGCCAACATCTGTGCTCTAGCTGAATCTCGCTCAAAGGTCATCCTAAATAGTGAGTCCAGTAAAGCCGGATCCGTCTCTATAGGAATAACTAATGAATCACTCACTAGAGCCGCTGTCAGACCCGTGAACAGCTCATCCTCGGTAGGAGAATTCGGATCCTCCATAGGCTCCTCCTCGTCAGAGTCCACAATAGGAGATAAATGAGGCTCTGCTACTATAACTGTTGTCTCTGCCTCCAACCATGCAAAATACTCTTGAGAACGACCTGAATGACTACTAGAGAAATCAGCCCTCTCTTGATGAGCCCAACACTCATATACTCTAACCAAGTCGGTGAACGACATAGAAGAAGCCGACGTCCTCTGATCAGCAGACCCCTCAAAATGGTGCAAACTCTGCAGCTGATCGAACTGACACATAACTGTCAGGGGATGATAGGTAGTTACTCCCCTCAATCCCGCTAGGGATAATCCAGGCCAGAAACATGGGTGATAAAGCTATATGGGGACGCTAGCCCTGAGCATGGTAAGATCCAGAACAGATGCTCACTATCTGACAGAAATGCCAACCATGACTCTGCATCAATGCACTCCGCAGGCTAAAAAGAGTAAACTGTGGATGTCTCGTAAGTAAAGCAAAAACCCCGAGGCCTGAAAATCCAATCGGTCATATATGGGACATCAGCCATATATATAGCAAGACCGAGCTGCCCCTAAAAAACCCCTCTGGATGGGTACTACAATGTGTGGCGGATCTAAATGTCTTAGCCAATATCATCGAGACGATGGTGCTACCCTGTCTAAGGGCCCAAACCACAACTACTAATCCCATGTCCAAATGATCCAAGCGAAGCGGCATATAGATGTATGCCACAATACACATCAGTAGAATGTCTACTCTGACCAGATGCCATGCCTCTGCTAAAATAATAAAATCTCTGACATGGCGATCACAGCTGTCGAGCTCGCCAAATCGATCGATCAGGAAATAAATCGAGATCACATGTCCAGATACAATCTCGTCCCTGATCACGCTCTGACGAAGACCGGATATATGGGTAAACGGTCTCCTCATATCACTAATAGCCATACAAGCACACGGTAGATCCAGAGCCAACCCAGTAAATCGCTCATACTCCTCGAGAGTCGGCATCAACTCATGCCGCCCAAAGTGGAACACCTGTCTCTCAGGTATCCAGAAGGGTAAAATGCCATCAACAAATCCAGACGGCACCCGAAAATCTACAAGGGCCAACGAATGCCCCAGCATGTGGTCCACTGTCCCTCTGACTGGGTAGGGCAGACTCTCATACTATGACCTCAATGATGTGGCCACCTCAGACGGTGGTGAATGCTCAATACGGCTGACCGCAGACGATGTCATCTGTAGCACCGTACCACAAGACCATCTAGAGGTCAAATCAAGTAGCAGCTATCTGAATGCATACACATGATATAATATATGCATGATGACAAATATAAACATGATGCGATAGATAAAAAAGATCATGAATATCTACAACAAACTATCTACTGCAGGACATCATCCCTGTTTGATAATACAAAGCAGAAAGGAAAATACAGGGAAATGGGGGCACCACCTCCCAACTAATACAGTGGTCTATCAAAATGATGGCACAATCGCCAAATAGCCAAAACAGTGGCTTGACCAAAAATATAGCTCCAATAGCTATCAGAGGAAGTCGAAGACATCAGTGTCAAAGCGAATCAACCTGCACCATCTCCTCAGTGGATACAAAATTGCTGCTATCAGGCATATCTGGGTGGTATAAGGGAGGATCTGCCCCTGTATAGCTGTTGCTAAATGGACCGAAGAGGGACCCACTCCTGAGCTGGATGGGTAAAAAGAAGATGCCTTTGACGGATCTCGGCCAAGGTGCCTAATAAAGAAATGGGCCTGCTCTAACTCCCTAGTCAGATCTGCTATCTGGTCTGCATGAGTAGGCTCCCTAAGGTAAGCGATCTAGTCCGTCATCATCACGGACCTTGGCACCATGTCTTCCATGAACTAGGTGGCACGAGTCTGAGCTCCAATAGTGCGAGAACTCCACCAACTTCTAAAGGCCTCCTGGCTGTACGGGCCCTCTGATAGGACGAAGCCATTTATGCCCTCCATAGGGATATCTGTTAATGGCACGGTCAATGGCCAATGATGCCAAGCAGGAAAAGCAATGGGAATACGGATCTCGCCCGTAACACTCCTAATGGCATGCTTTCCAAGATAAAGCTCCCAGCCTCCCACCGTCAACAAAGCGATTCTGCGGGTCAACAAAATAAACTCTTGACCTGTAGGGACGCGTCCCTCAAATTTGAAGGTCAAAAACATGGAGGTATACGGCGTCCAGGTGATCGAACCCGCCGTTAAACGCTCCAACTATAAACGGGCGTGAGTGAATCCCTCAGCAACAGGGACCTCCGTCAAAGTGGAGTGATGCCATCTCTGTCCCCGAGGATAGGTCTCCAGACCTAGGGTAGAAGCGGGCCGTAGGCAAGGAAGCCTCTCAAATGCCCAAAGCCGATCGTAAAAAATATCAAAAGTCCTCAGTGACCAATACTGACAAAAATGGATGCTAAAATCAAAAAGGTACAGAAAGATGTACTCACCAGCAAAAATGGGTAAAATCCTAACCGAGCCTCAGTCACACCCTCTGAAAATATGCGCATGCCACGGAGAAAATAGGCAAAGGTATAGGAGCCCCAATCATAGTCACTGAGGCGCTCTACATATCGAGTGGCGCTAAATAAGGCGAAGGACACAGTAGACGAGTTGTCAGCCATAAAACAACCCTTGATGATCGACAAAAACAATCACCTCAGAATGCAATCTCTAGACCTTTGATCATCAGGAGGGGGCTCTTGTAAAGTCCCATCCTGGGTATCTATACTCAAGGGAATGCCGTCGTAGGGACTCCCAGTAGGGACCGAACGATAGTGGGCATAATGTCAGCCATGACAGGCACTGGCTCATCCTTAAACTCAATGCCGGTGATAAATCTCCAATCCATATGAGTCATCATCACCTCACAATCTAGCAAATAAAGGGACTGAGTCTGGTGGAACCAGTGCTCAGACAAAGCCCTCATATACCCCCAGGGGCAACGGCGGGAAAGGATCGAGAAAAGGCCTGAAAGCCCCAGCCATCTACGATCTCATTATAATCCTCGTGCAAAGTATGATACAGGGAGTGCACACTGAACCAGTTCCCTCAGGGATGCGTAAAGCCTGGAACCTGCATCAAAAAATTAACCTATGTCAAAAACATGCGCCCCGAGAATGGCAAAAAGGAAGAAAAGAATCCAGAGAAAAGAAAAACTTCAAGTCACCTCGTTGGCATGAAGATATCTCGATGGATGGTGACTCAAGTCGCCCAACAACTCTTGTGTCTGCACAACAATGCTAGGGACCTCTGCACGTGGAGCCTGAGTAGAAACAGGAGTTGCAAAAGGAGCCTCCTCAACGTCAATATCAAGTGGATGTTCGTCCTATGATGGACGAATCATCGCCTCCACCAATCTACGAGGCATCCAAGTTGGACGAGGCTGGGGAACACCAGAAGCCCTCCTCCGCCTGATACCTGATGATACCCTGCTGGAACTGTCGGGTCTATCGCGATCCATCACATACATCAATACTCTAAATCACCTCAGAAGGGGTGAGGTAAGCCTAAAACCTGTGGCTTATCATTTTCAATTAGTCAGCATATATCTCTAGGTCCTAAGACATGCATGGGTCGGTCAAAAATACCCAGTAAAGTCAAAATTGTATGTTGTCAAAACCTAGAAGCTAAAAACCTACATGGGTCAGTCAAAAATCCCCAGTAGAGTCAAAAATGCATGTTTTTCAATTCCTAAGATTTTGGAAAAATTTTGCCAAAATCTCCTTTGTAAAATGGACTATCCACATGCACACAGGCATGCCTAGGTGGCCATTCAGTAGCACACCAACCCAAAAATAGAAACAATTCATATTTATAAAGAAAAATCAAAAGTCAACCTCACATGGTAGCCAAATTACCATGAACATTTTTAGTTGAAAATCCAGGCGCACTAGGCCTCAAAAAGGATGACTAAACTGGTTAAAAAGTGCAAAATAGTACTGTCTCAGAACCTTTAATTTTCTTACATCCAAACGTGCATTACAGTAAGATATACATACATATGTAGTCAGAAAATTTTTAGCAAGTCATATAGGCATACATTTTTCATACATTGCATTTGAAAAGCCCCTAAATGGTTCGCATGCTTTTAACGGTTAAAACTTGCGAAAAAAGGACGTAAAACATTACCTGCGCTGCGCTGATCGCGTAAGAACTGACGAAATCAAAAAACAGCTGCCAGAACTCCGTAGATCTGAAAAAGACGATCGAAAATCCGTTTGGAACTCGAATGGGAAACTTAAAAAATGAAAATTCCGCAGCCATTAAATAGCCCAGGTGGAAGCGGGCCCACCTGCGGCTGCCGCACCTCCACCTATGACACCCCAGGATGGGTCCCACTCCCCCAGGCTCAATTCAGTTCTGGTCAAAACGGAGTTCTTATGTGCTGCCGAGTCAAATCTGAAGAAAAATCACTACGCAATTGAGCGATTTATCTTGAAAATCTGCGTTTAAGCAGCGAGAATCTGACAGAAAGGGAAGCCCCACAGAGACCCTTGGTATTCATCCCAGAGCCATGTCCGGAGATCAACAAAGTCAACTACAAAAAAACTACGCAAAACTACCAAAAACTGCCATTTTCAAAGTTTGGGTACAGACCGAAGCCAAGTTCATTTGTTGGCACAACCCCAGCGAAGTTCGGGTGCAGACCGAAGTCAATTTCAACCGTTAGCACAACCCCAGTGAAGTTCGGGTGCAAACCAAAGTCAATTTCAATCGTTGGTTCCATTCCAGCAAAGTTCGGGTACAGACCGAAGTCAATTTCAACCGTTGGTTCCATTCCAGCGAAGTTCAGGTACAGACCGAAACCTGTTCAGCCGTTGGCACAACCCCAGCGAAGTTTGGGTACAGACCGAAGTCAAGATCAGCCATTGGCACAACCCCAAGCGAAGCATCGGGTACAGACCGATGACAGTTCAGCCGTTGGCACAACCCCAGCGAAGTTAGGGTACAAGCCGAAGCAGTTTCAGCAGTTGGCACAACCCTAGTGAAGCGTCGGGTACTGACCGATGACAGTTTAGCAATTGGCACTGTGACGCCCCCAAATTCGGACCGCCACTGATCTCGAATTCGGTTCGTCACATTCTCACAATAATAACTAAAATCATAAAATCACAGCGGATAATCTAGAATAATATACAATGATTTATTATATTTATTCCCCCAAGTCTCGCAACCTACAGTGCTTAATAGATTACATAATAATATCAAATAAAGACTTATTACATAACCCTACTTAAGTTTAAACATAGTTCTAAATCAATCTTAAAACATTATCATAGTTGTCATAATACAACACCAGAATTTCTAAAACATAAAGGGACTAGCTAGTCGGTAGCCTTGCCCTTGCCTTTGCGGTGCCCGAAGGTCCACCCTGCTCTGCCTTAACTGAAATGTTTTTAGGGAAAAGCAAGAATGAGCAACAAGTTTGCTCAGCAAGTAATATGACAATAAAGGCAAGTAATATAGTTTTTGAATCCCAAAGGGTATAACAGGATATGATAGTTCAAGGATAGCAAGAAATATCAACAGTTCTCAATAACAATCGCTAAGGACAGAAAGATATCAATAAGATTCAATGCTAAATCAATTCATGATTTCAAGATAATTGAATACTGAGCAGTCACTAAGGACTATGAACTTCTACTAGAATTAACAGAAATATACTGATAATCCAATAAAACAAGTACAATAGGTGATCAGCCTAAAGTATCCTATATTATGCATAACATTTAATCGTACTCAAGTGCGCACGTCGGTCTCCCGACAATATATATTTCCCTTCAAAGAAGGTTGTTCATCTCAGCCACTTTAAGATTCTGCACTAATCAATTGGTTTGGGTAGCTTTCTAATCATGATATAGGTCTAGCCAAATCGAATAGCATAGACCGCTCTTTCAATGTATATATAAACACAAATATAAGTTCAAAGAATGTAAACCACTTTGACTTAGCTTCGAAGTATAAGATATGAATTATACTTTCAATGTTCTATTCGAACGACCAATAATAGCACAAGCTTAAGAATGCTCAATAAAGAGTAGGGTTAGGAACTTGCCTTAAGCGTAGTTTACCAAAGTAAAGCTTATCAACACGTCGAATTCCTATCGTAATATATTTACATGTATAGGATATTCGTTAGCTAAGTACATTCGGTACACAAGCTTGCTATGTAAGTTAAATATACACATATGGTTCTAACTCAGTCATATAACCCTATACGTATGTCACTGCGTATTTATTCATATGTTGCATGAAATCAGATTATAAGACACTATGAACATAGTTCGTAACTGTCGTTTAACATTTGAGGTTTATAAACATTTTGTCAATTTAATATGGTTTTATTGCTTAGCATGCTCATTGATACTTTGAATAACGTTCTGGACAAGTATTACAGATTAGGACGACACTACAAGTATGTCTCAAGTCCATATTATAATCAAACAGGCTCTGGCAATTCTGCACATTAGCGCGGCCGCGCTTGATTTGCACTAAGGAGTGGCACGGCCACGCTGCTCCTGGTTCAAACCAAGACAGGGCTACTCCTGCAGAATCCCAATTCATTACGCTTTGCACATATATGAAGGATCATGCCAAACACACATGTCGGGATGCTTATAACTAGGTTCGACCCCATATTGTCTTTAATATAGTTTGTTATCCATTCTTGTTCAATCAAGGCGTTAAGTGGTCAAGTAACAAAGTTTCTCACGTTTAATCATTATATTTATGTTTTGAGGTCTCTACGTCTCAACTATATATGCTCATGTTAGTTTAGTCATGTATTTCAAATTATGAGGTTCCACCTTCTTTAACACTTGTCTTAATTCACGCTTGACTAGTTTACCATGCATAAGGCTAGTTAGGCATACAGTTTGATCATGTCTAGAGGCATATGATATCCTATCATGTCGGTTATAATTTTCAGAATACTTGTAATGTAGTTATCAACAAAACTAGTTTCCAAACTATTAAGGTTTCTTTTGAATACACATACCAAATTAAGCTAAAATGATTTACTATAACCAAGACAACATCAATACATATGTTAGGGTCATTTACATGCATAATCAAACCAAAATAACATGCTCATGACAACACAAGGCAAACAAAATCAGTTTCCAAGACTGGCAGCCTGCACGGCCGTGCAATTTTGTACTATAGAAGTGGCACGGCCGTGCCACTTCGACCAGAGGCAAAAAAAATGGCTCTGCTTCAGCAAAGCTTTAACACAAGAATTTGCTAAATCCTTCTAGCTGCAACACAGACCCACTACAGAGCTTCTAGACATACATATAAACTTATCTAACATGCTAGCATCATCTAACATTTTCAATTCACAAGAATTCATGAACTATCCTATGAATTGACAATTGCTAAACTTCAAAGTATAATTAAAGCATTATACCTTCTTGAGCTTTGAATTAGGTAGAGCTTCCTCTCAATTATCAGATTATGCTCTCACTCTTACTATAGCAACTTAGCAATTAACTTAACAAAATCAAATAAGGAGAGAAGGGTTCAATTTATAGAGAATTCCATATCCAGACAATGCTATCTTCCATTAACTCAAACCAAGGGATTGAAGAATTATTTTATGGCTAATGAAGGGTTGGTGATTAGTTTTTGATATTCATCATGAAACCCACTCCCCATAGAATGATGAGCTAGTTGTTGAGCTTGGGAGAAGAAGAAAGAATAGGCCTTAGCCTTTTTGCCATTCACGTGAGGGAGAGAATGACCCTCTTTGTGGGACAAGCAATTATATCTCAGCAACATAGCAAGTGTAGTAATATAAATACTTAGGCTATATTCTTATACATGGTATATTCACTTAGGTTACAAATAGAGTTACAATGTAATCCCAATAAATAAATAATACTATCATGTAGTAAATTTAATTTGCACATATATATAATCCATGTACATCACACCAAATATAATTCAATTGGGTATTATCCTATTGCATTATTCCAATTCTATTATTTCAAAATATAATAAATTATTGAAATAATCATTAATCACAATTGTTTATAATATATTCATGAGGTACTTACTTAATGTCCACTCACAAACATATTGTCACATAAGCATTAATCATGTAACTTTCATAACTTAATAAATCTTACTATATAGTTTATATTTATTATATAGTCACATTGTACTTTAATATACAATCACCTATTACATAATATGACACTTAGAAATTAATTGAGTAATCATTATATTAATTATTCATTTACTCTATTAACCGTTTATTATCCATACAATAATTATTAACATTATTATACGATTAATTATCACATTCCTCAATCAATTAAATAAATATAAATCTTATTATATTTATAAACAATTTACTTATTATTATTCTATTACTTGCAATAATAATAAATCAACATACTATTAATTAATCATCATTAATATTCTATTTCTCATAATAACAATTAATATTGATTAATCGTTCACTTAATAATTCCTTCATCCTCTAATTAATTAACTCATCATCGTTTCTATTCTCGTGCCACACAAGGCATTCAACGAGCTTATCATAAACTCCATATTCTCTTAATTAACATAATTCCAATTTGAAGACCTGGTTATGAACCCGTCTTCTGGGACCCAAAAAATATTTTATCCCATGTAATTGCGACACTCTCGGCAAGGGCTTTCTGAAAAGGTATCGCACGCCTTAAACGGACGCTCCGATCAAAAGTTAGAAAGTTTCGACTTCGACTGCGCATTGTCCGGAGTGCACGTACTTCGAGATGACAGAACTCGAAATCGTGAGCCCCACCAGGGGAGCCGCACCTCTACTTGTGGCAGCAGCAGGTAGAGTGGAGGCTCCCTGGCCTATAAATAGAGGTGCCCGGCCCCCTTAATTTGAAAAGAAAAAAAGAAAAAACGCAGCGAAGCTCTGCCAGTTCGATTTCTGACTTTTACACCTCTTCCAATCTCAAATATTTTCACTCTAACACGTAGATATACCCATATACTACCACATATCAGAAAATAACCGGTAGATTTGGGTATAGAGCCTACGATTTGGCAAAAAGCCCGTGTAGCAGTCAATTGTAAGTAATTTCACAATCAGAAAGTGAATATTACTTCTTCGTACTTTTATACACTTGCACGTTAAGTTTTGCTTTCTAAAAATGCCCGGAACTTAGTTCCGTGGTCGTTTTCGTCAAAATTTGGTATATTTTTGTACATAAACTGATTTTCTGGCATTTCAACAACTCGGATTGACGATCCGTCAGCTCCAGCAGCTTCAATGCACTAGCACACACGTTCTGGCAATTTTGCCGGACTGGGTTATCTTCCCAGTCCGGGTTTGGCCCTTTTTTGGATATATTTAATTGTATTTATACTAACATTTCAATTCTGTCAAGCCCGGATGACAAATTCGAGGTAGATTACCGCTTTTATATATATTTACGCATATATGAGCGATTTTTACCATAATTGGGTTCTCTTCCCAGTATTGGTTAACTATATTTCTGTCAATATATATATATATATTTCAATTCCAGTCCGGGTACCGACGTGAAAACACATCGCCCTTTATACTGTTTTTGCACACTTCACCATACTGGGTGATCTCCCTAGTCACTGGTTGACTATTTTTCTGCAATTTACATTTCAGTCTGGCCTGGACTATTTCGTGGTATTTATACTATTTTTTGCATACTTTGCCATACTGGGTGATCTCCCCAGTCACTGGTTGACTACTTTTTTGTACATTTACATTCCAGTTCGGCCTAGATCATTTTGTGGCCTTTTTACTACTTTTATATATATTTATGCATATATAAGCAGCCTTCACCATCACTGGTCCTCTTCTCAGTCTTGGTTGACTACGTTTCTATCAATATATATATATATATATATATGTATGTATATTTCAATTCCAGTCCGGGCACCGGCGTAAAAACCCATCGCCCTTTAAAGCTACTATATATATTTGTATATATATATATATTGCTTTACTCGCTTTCTATTCAACTGCTACTTTAAATATTCATTTTATATGAATTGGCATTGACCTATCTGCAAGCGGACTAGATTTATTTAAATCTCGCCAATTCTAGTTTACAAACGGTTCAAAACCTCCAGACTGAACCGGAAAGCTAGAATGGCTGAGATTTTCTTAAATCTAGCTTTCTTTCTAGTTTTAGCTTCAAAAGCAACCTCGCATCCCTTAGATCGCTATCTAGTGGGAACGAGACGCTTTGGCCATGCGGACCAGGATTTACTGAATGAATCCTCGGTTCTGGAAGTATTGGGATATTTATCTGTTTCTGTATAAATTTGAAATATGCAGGTTTTGGCTATTCATATGTGAGCCTAGGAATCGTGGGATTCACGATCAAAACGATCGGAATCTAATTCGCACGATGGACAAACTCTGATTTCCAACTGTACCCTGCCAGTTTTGAGGTAGAAATGTACATGTAAACAGATCTTAAAACGGTTATCCGGATTTAAGGTCTCAAGATAATGAAAAAATATGGATTGTCGTGTCAGCGTCCCTCCGATGGTTTTCATACCCATGAGGAGACCGACACTTGTCTATTTTTGTGGTCGAGGGTGCTTCGCAGCCCGATAAATCACCATTCACGTGCAGCCTTAAGGCTATAAAGATAAAATTAGAAGTATCAACAGGCTTAAATTCCTATGGCAGCGTAAGGGTTTGATAAACCAGCTTTCAAAACATCATTTTCAAATCAATCAAAAGAAAAGCTTTTCAAAGAAAATCAAATTAAATGCTTTTGCAAATCAAATCAAAGACTAATTTTTAAATCAAATCAAACCCTTCGTATATAGGTTCAACGAAGCAAAGCACTACTTTCAATCAATCAAATCAATAGGCCCAATTTTTAAAGGGAAATATTGAAAAGATGCGGTACCGTGTTTACACGGGAGTCGTGGGGTGCCTAACACCTTCCCCACACTTAACCAAGCCCCCGAGCTCAAAACTTTGTTTTCAAAGATCAAGTTTCGACAGTGTTCAGCAATTGGGCCTCTTTCAAACAAAACTCGGTTGAGTTGGTACAACCATTTCAAATCTACCAACTGGCGACTCTGTAAAACGTTCAAATCGTCGACATTATACATGTTGGCCTTTCTCCTAAAAAATTCTTCAAAACCTTTTTCCTAAATAAAAAGAGTGAGCGTAGAGAGAACTTAGGAAAAGAGATTAAAAGATCTGGGTTGTAACCCGACCCGCGGATTTTTTAAACTAACGTCAACAATACGCTTATTAGATCATTACTAAATTCCTTAATTATTAAAGACTTAACTTAATCATTCTAAGATCAACACATAACATCTCATTAAACTCTATTATTTATTTATTCATAGTTTTAATCATAGAAAAAGATAGCATCTCTGCTATTTACATCAACTTTCCTGAACTGGAAAAGTTTCAGGATTACATCATCATATTATCCCATTATTTATCTCAAAATCTGGGATTACCATTTATTTAATACATAAACAACCACATAGCTTACTACTCTTCCTATCTAGGCATATCAAGACGTCGCACAGCCTCTCTACGCTCCTCTTCCATGACACGGAACACTGTTCTACAATCCACCATATACCATGGTAAATCTTTGAACCGTGCTGGGTAATAAAAGACTTGATCCTGGGCCCTATCAATGGCTGAATGAAAAGCATAGTCCATCTCATTCATCCTGGCCTTCTTCGCCTGAACCTTGTCTTCAGCACGATCTGCACGCTGGGTAGCCTTCATCCAAACATCTTCCGCTCTAGCGTGCTTTACCGACTCCTCTTTTATGTCGCCCTTTAATTTCTCAACCTTAGCTAGCAAATCATCCCTTTGACTCTCTGTCTAAACCAGCTTCCACTCCACGTTCCCAAGACGTTCATCAAGATCTTGGATTGTGTCATCCCCTTGCTCAGCTCCTCTAGCTCCCCAACTCTATCCTGCAACTCTATGTTGCGGTCATATACCTCCTCTTACATCCTAACACTGATAGAGTTAGGTGGAAACTCCTCGGAATCCTCCTCTTCCTCTGTTTCCTCCTCATCCTCCTGGTCAAGTACAGGGTCATACTCCTGACCCACAACCGTGATCAGTAGAGATGGCTCTCTCTAAACCAACTGCTCCCAGACAGTATGGATGTCTCGAGGCTCCTCATCTCTAGGCATCTGGGGTATCTCTTCCCTATCCTGACTTGATTCTCCAACAATTGTCATCCTGACAACAAAATTTTAAGTTTTAATTATTATGTGATGCTATTCGACACTCGCGAGCACATAATGTATTGCCCCCAAAATAGGTCCAATCCACCCAACCCATTCTGGGTCGCCACGAAATACACTCAACAAAAATTCAAAATACAAATCTTTAAATTCTAACTTTTAAACTGTCGTATAAAATACGGCCACAGTTAAACTGTGAGTTTCAATACAAATACAGTACCCACACTTCAAATCAATGTTATGTTACGTAGAGGTATAGTCAATAACTGTTTTAGAAATTAAAATCTTGGAAAAACACTCAAGAAAACCTTCGTACATGGGAGGCCATGCATCTAAGTGATAATAGATATCATATGACTTGAGAATTATCCTTGGTTGACCCAGTAGACCCCAAAGAAAAATAAGAAGATTACTATCATGCTCTTTCCAATGGTGGGTCTTCTCTTGCCATAAAATTATCTCTATTGTCTTCAATTGAGAATAAAATTCCAACCATACTCTAAGATTATATAGGTAGTGCTTATAGATATAATCAGCAAGTGAATGTGCACAACCCTGTCTTATGATAACACAAAGTCGTATGTCATTAGACATCTTGTATGATAGTGGAAAAATACCCTTCCAAAGTTGGGTTCACCTCACCCTATTCGGTTCACCAAAATCAACGGTTAAATGACGTATAAAATACGACACACTTATCTAAAATTCTCAATAAAATTATTTTCATACTGTTTTGTGGGAAACTTCAACAGTTATAGACCCTCGTTCTATTCCCCCGTTATCCCCGCTCGACCCAGCTACACTCTTTTTGCCTGAAAGAAATTGTGAAGCAAAAGGGTGAGCACAAATAGCCCAGTAAAGAATATTATGACTAAAGATAATTAAATTATCAATAGTTTTCATCAGTAATAAATCAGATATGCAGAACATATCGTAGATGATAGAAGTTTTCAACCATAGTTGCAGCTGAACTAACAATCCATTAGAATAGTCAAATAGACCATAATGTCTATTATCTCCTCCACGTTAAAAGTCCACCAACAATATTGTATCCCTGTAACATCAATCAACAATTCCTATTCATAATCATGTAAATAGTTCATAATCATAATTATGTTGATAAATTCCTCTTCGCACCCAAGACAGAGATGATTTTTATCACCTGTCTTTACCTGAAACATCAAAGATCATGGTTATACCAAATCACAGTTCTTGTTCATAATCATGTTAATCATTTCATCTTTGCACTCAGGCCAAAGATATTCAACAACAAGTCATCTTTGCACTACGGGCCAAAGATATTCAATAACATGTCATCTTTGCACTACAGGCCAAAGATATTCGACAATAGGTCATCTTTGCACTACGGGCCAAAGATATTCATATCTCAAAGAAATATCTAATTATTTCAGAATTTATATAAACAATAATTATAACCATGTTGACCAATTAACCTTTGCCCTTAAGCTAAAGATATTCAATTGTAAATTCAATGGTCATAATCATACTAGTCAACAATTCATCTTTGCACTACTGGCCAAAGAGAACCCATAGTCATGGTCATACCAATAATCTACCCATATTTACACTCAAGTCAAAGAGAACATCTATCACCATGATTATAAAAATGTTATATATGATAATAAGAACAATATGATCAAAACATGGATTTAATTTAAGGAGTAAGATTCATAACTCAACAATAATTTGGCTAGATAAAGAAACCAATTTTGTCGTAAATAGTACCCCGTGAATAGTAACCCCGGCATGAAAAAGGTAGAAATTTCATAAGAAAAATTATACTTCGTGAATAGTACTCGTGAATAGTATCGTATTCGTGAATAGTGTCGTATACGTAAATAGTGCCGTATACGTGAATAGTAACTCCAACATAAAAAGGTAAAAAATTCATAATAAAATTCATACCAACATTTCGGTAAAATGATATTGAAAGAAATAACATCATTTACGAAGAAAGTAACATCCCTTACCTCAAAAGACAAGTACTTCTGACTTGATATAATGTTGAAGGAAACTTGCACTGTATAGTAACACTCAAAGTATCTAAATACTCACAAAAATACGCTCGATATTATAGAGAGAGAAGCTTCTGATTCTGGTGTGATTTTCAATTCTAAACTAAGCACCCTATTTATAGAAAATTCTTAGAACGCCAAAGTAAAAAATTTAATAAAATATTAATATTATTAAATTCCTGCGCTTGCCATCTGTGGAAAAATAATTTTAGCATTTTTTTACATGAGTGGGGCCCACCATTCTAGAACAAAATCTCCAGCATTCTACAAACAAGAGTGGGGCCCACCATATATTTTAATTAAAAATATTTATTCCGAAACTTCAATAATTCATAATAAATAGCCCTTTTATCATACAAATACTAATTTTATGTCCATTCCATAGGAAATTTAATTCTCTACAACTTTGTAGAAAGTTTTTTTTAAATTCCGAACGAAAAATGACTGAAATTCACATGCGGATAAAATTCTAATTTCCTTCTCTTCCTTACTTTACTTCTTTCTTTCTCTCTTCATCTCTCCCCCTTTTCTCCCACCATTTCCCACTTATTCTCTCTCCTCTCTCTCTCTCTCTATCTCTCTCTCTCTCTCTCTCTCTCTCTCTCTCTCTTCCCATCAATTCCTCCCTTTCTTCTTTCTTTCTCTCTTCATCTCTCTATCTTTTCTCCCACCATTTCCCACTTATTCTCTCTCCTCTCTCTCTCCCCCCCATCAATTTTTCACTCACACACACATAAACACACACGTATATATATATATATATATATAAAATAAAAATATTATAATTATTAAAAATTTAAATTCCATTTTCTCTCTTCCACCTCATTTATTCATATACCATAAATTTATTGTAAAAATATCACCATTATTATATTATTATATTATCACATTATACACTTATAATGTAATATTATAATAATATATTTGAATGAATTATTTTAGCGAAGAAGATAAAATATCCACTATCAATAATTATCTCTTTAAAAACTCCTCCATTAAATAAATATTTTCTTATCATTTTTATCAATAATTAATTATTCACAAATAATATTACAGAACCACAATATTGACAACCAGGTCGTTCCCAGGAAAGAGAGGGTCTTTCGATAAGGATTTCTCCTTACTGGCGCGCAATTAAATAACCCCTCCTAGACAGAACTTTCTTAGACATTGCCAATAATGCTATTTATTAATATTATTCAAATAATATAAATTATTAATATGATAATGTGAAATATTGTGCAGTAACGATTATTGAATTAACAATAATATAAAATACTGTGCAATACCGTGTGCTACTGTGCAACAATGCGTATTACTTTACTTTACCCACCGGGTATTCCAACAGTTTTAACGATAATCGTTACGCCGTTATTATTAGAAAACACATTCGTGTCGTTTTCTTCATCCGACAGTTTTTCGTTATGAGGCCCACAAATGGTTGCGCCGTCGTACGAATATTCCTCGACAAAAAGAATATTTCACGACCAAGCGAATATTCCCCGACAACAATGAATATTTTATAACCACTTGTTTATTTTGAAAATTTTACATATATCACCCTCAACTTTAACCTTTTATCAATTTAACCATTTACTGAATAATAAATATAAGAAAAATTGAATACTTCTATTTCATAAAATCCGGGGTCTTACAATCTCCCCTCCTTATGAAATTTCGTCCCCGAAATTTACGTACCTAGTATTCCGAAGAGGTGAGAATACCTTGCTCTCATTTTAGATTCTATCTTCCCGGTCACTTCTTCTGTATCATTATTTCTCCATTGCTCATTCTAGAATACAGCTTCAAAACAAAGGTTAATTGATATATCACAATTTGTCAATTTATTAAGTAAAAAAATTCAGCTTAGGTAAGTCACACATTAGCGAAGTATATTATTCGTCTTTCCCCTCCAACTTCTAGACTCCAATATCCGCCAGCGACCATATCCCTAAGCTCTGATACTAACTTGTAACGCCCGCAAAATAGGTCCAATCCACCCAACCCATTCTGGGTCGCCATGAAATACACTCAACAAAAATTTCAAAAAAAAATCTTTAAATTCTAACTTTTAAACTGTCGTATAAAATACGGCAACAGTTAAACTGTGAGTTTCAATACAAATACAGTACCCACACTTCAAATCAATGTTATGTTACATAGAGGTATAGTCAATAACTGTTTTAGGAATTAAAATCTTGGAAAAATACTCAAGAAAACCTTCGTACATGGGAGGCCATGCATCTAAGTGATAATAGATATCATATGACTTGAGAATTATCCTTGGTTGACCCAGTAGACCCCAAAGAAAAATAAGAAGATTACTATCATGCTCTTTCCAATGGTGGGTCTTCTCTTGCCATATAATTATCTCTATTGTCTTCAATTGAGAATAAAATTCCAACCATACTCTAAGATTATATATGTAGTGCTTATAGATATAATCAGCAAGTGAATGTGCACAACCCTGTCTTATGATAACACGAAGTCGTATGTCATTAGACATCTTGTATGATAGTGGCTAAAATACCCTTCCAAAGTTGGGTTCACCTCACCCTATTCGGTTCACCAAAATCAACGGTTAAATGACGTATAAAATACGACACACTTATCTAAAATTCTCAATAAAATTATTTTCATACTGTTTTGTGGAAAACTTCAACAGTTATAGACCCTCGTTCTATTCCCCCGTTATCCCCGCTCGACCCAGCTACACTCTTTTTGCCTGAAAGAAATTGTGAAGCAAAAGGGTGAGCACAAATAGCCCAGTAAAGAATATCATGACTAAAGATAATTAAATTATCAATAGTTTTCATCAGTAATAAATCAGATATGCGGAACATATCGTAGATGATAGAAGTTTTCAACCATAGTTGCAGCTGAACGAACAATCCATTAGAATAGTCAAATAGACCATAATGTCTATTATCTCCTCCACGTTAAAAGTCCACCAACAATATTGTATCCCTGTAACATCAATCAACAATTCCTGTTCATAATCATGTAAATAGTTCATAATCATAATTATGTTGATAAATTCCTTTTCGCACCCAGGACGGAGATGATTTTCATCACCTGTCTTTACCTGAAACATCAAAGATCATGGTTATTCCAAATCACAGTTCCTGTTCATAATCATATTAATCATTTCATCTTTGCACTCAGGCCAAAGATATTCAACAACAGGTCATCTTTGCACTACGGGCCAAAGATATTCAACAACAGGTCATCTTTGCACTACAGGCCAAAGATATTCGACAACAGGTCATCTTTGCACTACGGGCCAAAGATATTCATATCTCAAAGAAATATCTAATCATTTTAGAATTTATATAAACAATAATTATAACCATACTGATCAATTCACCTTTGCCCTTAAGCTAAAGATATTCAATTATAAATTCAATGGTCATGATCATACCAGTCAACAATTCATCTTTGCACTACTGGCCAAAGAGAATCCATAGTCATGGTCATACCAATAATCTACCCATATTTACACTCAAGTCAAAGAGAACATCCATCACCATGTTTATAAAAATGTTATATATGATAATAAGAACAATATGATCAAAACATGGATCTAATTAAGGAATAAGATTCATAACTCAACAATAATTTGGCTAGATAAAGAAACCAATTTTGTAATGAATAGTACCCCATGAATAGTAACCCCGGCATGAAAAAGGTAAAAATTTCATAAGAAAAATTATACTTTGTGAATAGTATTCGTGAATAGTGTCGTATACGTGAATAGTGCCATATACGTGAATAGTAACTCCGACATGAAATGGTAAAAAATTCATAATAAAATTCATACCAACATTTCGATAAAATGATTTTGAAAGAAATAACATCATTTACGAAGAAAGTAACATCCCTTACCTCAAAAGATAAGTACTTCTGACTGGATATAATGTTGAAGGAAACTTGCACTGTATAGCAACACTCAAAGTATCTAAATACTCACAAAAATACGCTCGATATTATAGAGAGAGAAACTTCTGATTCTGGTGTGATTTTCAATTCTAAACTAAGCACCCTATTTATAGGAAATGCTTAGAACGCCAAAGCAGAAAATTTAATAAAATGTTAATATTATTAAATTCCCACGCTTGCCATCCGTGGAAAAATAATTTTAGCATTTTTTTACATGAGTGGGGCCCACCATTCTAGAACAAAATCTCCAGCATTCTACAAACAAGATTGGGGCCCACCATATATTTTAATTAAAAACATTTATTCTGAAACTTTAATAATTCATAATAAATATCCCTTTTATCAGACAAATACGAATTTTATGTCCATTCCATAGGAAATTTAATTCTCTACAACTTTGTAGAAGAAAGTTTTTTCAAATTTCGAACGAAAAATGACCGAAATTCACATGCGAATAAAATTCTAATTTCCTTTTCTTCCCTCCTTTTCTGCTTTCTTTCTCTCTTCATCTCTCCCCCTTTTCTCCCATCATTTCCCACTTATTCACTCTCCTCTCTCTCTCTCTCTCCCCCATCAATTCCTCCCTTTCTTCTTTGTTTCTCTCTTCATCTCTCCATCTTTTCTCCCACCATTTCTCACTTATTCTCTCTCCCCTCTTCTCCCCCCATCAATTCTTCACTCACACGCACACAAACACACACACGTATATATATACATATATATATATATAATAAAATATTTATAATTATTAAAAATTTAAATTCTATTTTTTCTCTTCCACCTCATTTATTCATATACCATGAATTTATTGTAAAAATATCACCATTATTATATTATTATATTATCACATTATACACTTATAATGTAATATTATAATAATAGATTTGAATGAATTATTTTATCGAAGAAGTTAAAATATCCACTCTCAATAATTGTCTCTTGAAAAATTCCTCCATTAAATAAATATTTTCTTATTATTTTTATTAATAATTAATTATTTACAAATAATATTACAGAACCACAATATTGACAACCAGGTCGTTCCCAGGAAAAAGGGGGCCTTTCGATAAGGATTTCTCCTTACTGGCGCGCAATTAAATAATCCCTCCTAGACAGAACTTCCTTAGACATTGCCAATAATGCTATTTAATAATATTATTCAAATAATATGAATTATTGATCTGATAATGTGAAATACTGTGCAGTAACAATTATTGAATTAACAATAATATAAAATACTATGCAATACCGTGTGCTACTGTGCAACAATGCGTATTACTTTACTTTACCCACCGGGTATTCCAACAATTTTAACGATAACCATTACGCCATTATTATTAGAAAACACATTCGTGTCGTTTTCTTCGTCCGACGGTTTTTCGTTATGGGGCCCACAAATGGTTGCGCCGTCGTACGAATATTCCCTGACAAAAAGAGTATTCCACGACCAAGCGAATATTCCCCGACAACAATGAATATTTTATAACCACTTGTTTATTTTGAAAAATTTACATATATCACCCTTAACTTTAATCTTTTCTCAATTTAACCATTTACTGAATAATAAATATAAGAAAAATTGAATACTTCTATTTCATAAAATTCGGGGTCTTACACATAAGTTATAACACATAAACACATCAGTCCTTTATTATTTATCTTCCTTAGAAATCGATAAGAGTTCATCACCACTATGTTTTCGATCTCCTATAAGGCTACTACCTAAGGTTCCCCACCTAAGGTTCATAACCTAAAGCTCTAATACCAACTTGTGATACCCTCAAATCCTGGTACTTCATTCCCACATTACTTGTAATCTAACCTTAAAACCATCATCATTCAAAAGCGGAACAATAAATAATATAGTCTCAACACATATAACGAAATAAATAAAATAAACAAATCTTCAACACTTGTTCATCTTGCCCTTACCCTTACTCGTGGACGGCTCGTCAACTTTCTCTACCTTAGCTGCAATGTTATTATATGCAAGAGTAAGCAAAGCAAAGCTCACTGGAATATTCATGAACAATAACAAGATATGAAAACACAATGAATAATAACAGTTGGACAATTAAATCTTTCCTATCAATGATAAGAACAGAAAGCTCAATAGAAACTCAACTTTTAAATCAAGAATAGAACATAAGTTCAAGAGTATGTCTGAGGGTCGTATGACCATGAACTACGTCCTAGGTGTTCAAGTATCTCTACTTTAAACCTTTAACAGTCATAAGACTATATGGACCTTACTTCTTGTACTCAGGGGGATTATCCCTTTATACCATGTATTGTGCAAAAACATTTTAGAACGCTTCATCAACTATGGACTAGTTGAGTCAATAAGGTTCACTAGCCATATAAGAGTTTTATACAATATTAAAGAATTAAACATTGATACTTATGATCAAAGATTAAACAATAGCTATGTACAATCGAACAAACATTATACAATCAAGTGTTACTTTCAAAGAATTAGGAAATCTTGTTAGAAATAACGAATTTGAAGAATTTAAGCTCTGGAGAAAAGAATCATTAGTTAAGAAACATGCGTAAGATAATAAGTTAGTGATAGGAAAACTTACACAATGTAAAAGTAAGGTTTAGGAACTTGCCTCGTGCGTAGATTAGACAATTTACTACTCACGTTCACCAATTAACCCTACATTCCATTTTGAATCACAATACCAATCAATTATAAATCAACTAACATCATTGACATACTTTCTATTACCTTATCTTTATAAATTAAATCTGATTATATAAATCACATATACAAATCTTACTGTTAAGCACGTTATCAAACATTACGAACCAAGACTTTAGGTTTACACTTGACTTATTAATGTATCACTTGAAATTATTCTTTACATGTTACAATCTGTTTAATTATCTCATTATATGATTAACACATTTTCAGGATCATTAAATACAATTAAATTAACATCCCCAGAATTTGTACATTAAAATAACCATCTCTGGGCCAATCTGCCAAGTGGCACTGCAGTGCCTCAGATTGAACTGGAAACTGGCGCTGCGGTGCGACCAAGGCGCTGCGGCTCAACACATAAGCCTACAAACAGGCGCTGCGCCTCAGGTATGGCACTGCGGCGCTCTGTTTACTCATAGAATAGGCGTTGCGGCGCCATTACTCGACGTCAAATACTGCTAGAGCGCTGCAGCGCTCTTTTTACTCATGAAACAGGCGCTGCGGCGCCACGACACAGCAACACGCAGACACATCTTGCTAATAACACAATTTAGGCCATACAGGGCCATAAACTGTGCTCAAACAACAATCTATGCATACCCAAACTATATAGATATTACATAATCATCACTAAGCATGTAGAGCATGATTATAACTAACAAAGCAATATAAACAATTAAATTAGAACCTTTAAATTCCATGTTTTTTGCAAAAACTCCATTTTTAGACATTCTTAACAAAATCAATCACTATGAACTCGTTTTTCAATTAAATTACTTCATTCAAATTGTGTTATTTTCATTTCTTGATGTTTTAACACAATCAGAAATCAGTTTACACATTATAATACGAATTGAACACTAATTTTGGTATCAAATAAGCCATATACAAAAATACTTCACTGTAAACATGATTTCTTCATATTTATCATGTTTTCATGGATTAATCAACTCTAAACCACATACAAACCACATAAAAATAGATTATATATACAAATTAACATATATAACCTATATCTTCAACAAATTACGCCTAAAAATTAATTTTTAATGAAGAACATAAACTAATAATTCAAGGTTAGATTACTACCTTCAAGTTCTTACTTTTACTCTGTTAGATGATAGAGAATTGTTTAGACTCCTTCTTCTCCTTCCTAGACTCTTAGAACTTAGCTTCAACTTCTCAAAGAATGTTTTTCTCTCTTTCCTCTTCTCTCTATTCTCTGTTTTCTATAGAGTAAGACTTAACAACTGATAAAACTTAACGTAAAATATATACTGAATATAATATAATACATATACTTAATATTTATCAGTTACAAAATTTTAAAAATCAAAATTCATAAGGCTTTATTTGGATAAAACTAAATTAATATAGGAATTCAAAAGCCATATATAAGGCTTTATTTGGTAAAACTAAATTAAACCTCTTTTAATTTATTTTAATAACTCACTTACTATATAGTTTAATTGTCACACTCTATTTAATTAAATTCTAATATTCAAATTCAATTAAATTAAAGTTAACATTAACACAATAAATCAAATTATCACATAATTATAATTCCCATTACAAATTATAACTTATTTAACAAATCATTAAATCTCCAATTTAATTATTAAATTAAATTGAAACACATTATAACATTAAACAACTCATTTAATTTAATTAACACAATTAAATTAAAACTTCACACTATAAAATTATCCCACATTAACTTAATTAACATACCACACTTAATTAAATTAATCTATAACAATTCCATCAAATAATTATTTAACTCAATAAATAAATCAACTAAAATATTTATTTAATTCAATAAATATTTAAAATTAAATACAAAAATCCCATTCATTACAGAGGAGGGTGAAGAACAATGTATGGTGGATACGCAAGGAAATGGCAAGGAATTACACGAAATTCTCGAAAGTAATGTAAAGATACATCATGATGTAACTGTGGTTTCGAGGTTGGAGAAAATAGAAGCATGAGTGGATGTGATGACAAGAATGACGAAAATCTGGAACCCACGCTCAAGGTTGTTAAAACTATAGAGGACCCAAAAGTGCATGAAGAACGGTTTCAAATTTTGAAAGGCGAATTAGTGGATAATTCGAATAATGAAAGTTTCTTTGTGACGATGGATGAAGTGGAGTTTGAAAATCACCAATCATCTATGTCTGCCATGCAAATCAAAGAAATGACAAAGAATATGGTCATTTTTTCGTATGAGCCGGATTGAAAGAAAATAAAGTAGTCGGGCCGATGACTATAAACAAGCGCTTCTTGGGAGGCAACCCAAGTGCTAGTTTAATTTCAGTATCCTTTTTCTACTTTCTTGCTTTCCGTAGGTTAATTGTATATTTTCCTATATTATAGTAGTTTAGTATTAGCGTAGTAGTTTTGCATAATATTAGGTTTGCGTTGACATAGTAGTGTGTTAAATGTAGCTTGTCAACATGTTTTGGTAGTATTTTAGTAATATAGTTCATTTTGGTATAAAGTAAGCTTTTGACCAAAGTGTCAACTTTGATATAGTTATATGTTTGAAATTTTAGTAATTCTTTTGTTAATTGTCTAGGTTCAGTAGAATTTCTATTTTGGTGATTGCATGGCAAAGAGATTCCTAAGTGCCTAGTATAGAAGTTTTGAGTTATTAGTTGTAGTTAGTCTTATAAAATTGTTACTCTATGTATAGCTTTTAGTTTTCTTAGTTGTTAGTTTAGTTTTATTTAGTTTGTTTGGTTTGTGTATAGCTTTTGATAGAAAAATTTTATAGGCTAAGCGTTGGCCATGAGCTGTGGTTTGCCTGCAGATAAACTTAAAAAAATCACTAATGCAGGGTCGGCGCCGCATCGCCTCAGTTTGCTCTGGAATTGGCACTGTCACGCCTCCATCAAAGCCCAGTTACTTCAGGCCGCGCCACAGCGCCTCTGGAAGTTTATCATGCCGCGCCGCAGAGCCTGGAATGAGCAAAACCTACTGTTAATATACGTTGCAGTGCCTCATTTTGCCCTTCAATTCGCGACGCAGCGCCACGACCAAAATTAAGTATTAATAGCAGGCGATGCAGCGCCTCATAACAAAGAAAAGTCAGCGTTGCAGCGCCAGTAGCGAATTTTTGTTGGTTTAATTAGGCAGACCTCGGTAGAATAAGGTCATATCCCCAAATTCTATCGACAGCAGCAACAAATACTCCTAAGCGCCTCCCCCAATTAGGTCATCAGACTACATACTATCCTCATCCGCTTCTAAACCTAGACTCGTGCCTTCACAAGAGATTGCAGGTTTGTAGATTCTAGGGTTCTCAACACAAAGTTCAGATAATTCAATTTCTCTTCCTATCCAAGGTAGTTGGGCCTCTAATTGGTCAATGCAATTGGATTTGCTTTATAAATTATTTGGGATTCCTGTGGTTTGCTTGAAATTTTGGGTTTGAGGCTTCTTAATATAGACATTTAAAGTTTGATTTTGGGTTGTGCACACTAACTGTTCGACGAAATGCACCAGTGAACATTAGTCTCCTATTGGCTTGTCACTTGCATTGAATTACAATGTGACGTTGTAGTTTTGGATTAGGTTGCATCAGAGTACATTTTGGCATTATTTTTGGCTATCTTTGGCACAGATTGGTTGGGATTCATTTTTAGCTTGGTTTTGGGTTGTATTTGAAAAATTATGCTAAGTAATTGGTGAAATTTGAAAATTCCTCCAAAGAGACAAAGACTTAGCATTGGCGGTTCCTCTTCTTCGGCTCCGAAATGGGACCAAGCAAGATTTGTCAGTGAGGAGGCATGTGCACAATATAATCAAATTTTTGCCAAGAAGAGTTCGGTGCCTGAGAGGGTCTTGAGGCCAGAATCGAAGCAGGATGGCGAAATGATGACAATGATTATTGATCAAAAATGGGTGCATTTTACAAAGTAGCCTCGGCTCGCTATTATCTCTGTAGTCCGTGAGTTCTACGCGAAAGCAAATTCTGAAGGCCCAACAGTAGTTCAAGTTCGAGGGCAAGCAGTTTCCATTGACAATACAACCATCAATACTCTTTTCGATATACCTAGCTTGAAAGTAGTATGCATACAAGCTAATCATGTATGATGATAAATCATATACTTTGTAAACTATCTTATTTATTTATTAATAAAAGTATTAAGTTATTAAAGGCAATAAATTATCTACATGATGTTATTTTTATAATATGTAAATAACCCATAGTTTTAAGCAATGCTTTTAGAATCATTATATTGATCATGCTATTAAGATCTAAATTCTTAGAAAGATTAAAACTAAAATAGTTTCCAATCGTTGGATTACTAAAAAGGGGATTAATAAATCTGGATAGATTGGTACATATGTTGCTTGCTCATTGGATGAGGATGATTGATCTCATGATCATTTATGTGGAGACACTAAAGCAAGTATGTAGGTGCTTATTGGAGAATAAGTTCACTGAACATGACTCGCTATAAAATACCTAATGGAGTTTTACTTGCCTGTCAATAGAAATTCCTAATGTGATAGTAGTACAAGTGATCATTGGACTTGAGATCATCATAGTATCTTGTATGTAATGAATTATACTTTGACTTATTCCTTAAGACCTTTAGGGTATATCAAAGGATATGCTTGGGTGTAATAAGTTACATATGGAGATAATAAATGTTCAATAAAGAATCTACCACTTCTAGTAAAAGAAGAGATATGTCCTATGTGATTTGTTAAATGACAACCCAGTAGTCCTTGGCCAGGGCAGAATGAAATTAGAAAGGAGTTTCTAATTTGCATTATTTAGAGTTGTGCATTTTCTAATCGAAATACATATAATTAAATAAAATAAGACTTGATAGTAATTTCATGTCTTATATTTAATTGGGACATTGTATGGTGGAAGGATTGAATTATACAGTAACTATTTACTCACAGGTTCTTTTATGATTAATGTTGAAATCTATATTATTTAAAAAATCGTTGATCGCTAGGGAGGCTTATCCCTATTGTAGAATAAATATTATTTATTTAAATAGATTATTAGTTTAATTTATTTATTTAGATAAAATTAGAATTGTTCTAATTGATTTATTCACAACCGGTTTAATATGGAGAACCTAAAGGGTCACACCATAAAAGGAAGAATAATTATTTAAGAAGGTAATGACATAATCGTAAAAATGCGTTAAGTGTAATTAATTTAATCTATGGTGATAGAATAAATTAAATAGCTTAATGTTTATTATTTAATATTTTGGAAATATTAAATATAAATTAATAAGAGGAGTCTTATTAATATTATTACAATTATTATTATTTTAATTTCTAAAGGAGTTATGAAATAATTTAATATTAGTACTCTCATTTATTCCTAATAAGATTATGAGGCAAATTAATTAAAGGAGTTTAATTAATTAATCCCAATATGTTGGGAAGCCTAATTAATTAAAGGATTTTAATTAATTAAAAGAAATCCCATGTCTAATAGGATTAGAAGGGTTGACCAATATCTATATAAGAGGAGTCTTATGTTAGATATTAGTTGATGCAATTCCAATTGTTAGATAGTACTCCTTTTCTATAGAGGATAGAAAACTAGGGATTAGTCAACCATCCTCCTTTAATCATTCATATTCCTTGGTGGATCACCTCTAGAGGCCAAACACTTGGGTGGCTAACGTTGATCAAAGGAATGAATCAATCCCGGATATTCAAGGAGATCGCAAAGAACAAGAAGTTGAACTTGTACCTGTGGAAGCTTCGTTCTACAAGGGTATGAATTTCATAAATTTTATTTATCGTTTTAAATTAATAATATGTGTAGACACTCAAAATTTCCTTTTCCTATTACTAACAATGTAAGAGGGCAAGATTGTCTTTTCAAATCAAACCCGGTGTCAATACCGGGCCATCAAATCAACCTTGATCTCAATACCGGGCAATCAATTCAACCCTGGTCTCAATACCGGGCCATCAACTCAACCCTGGTCTCAATACCGGGCCATCAGATCAATCCTGGTCTCAATACCGGGCAATCAACTCAACCCCAGTCTTAATACCGGGTCATCAAATCAACCCCGATCTCAATACCGGGCAGTCAACTCAACCCCGGTCTCAATACCGGGTCATCAGTTCAACCCCGGTCTCAATATCGGGCCATCAGTTCAACCCTGGTCTCAATACCGGGCCATCAGTTCAACCCCGGTATCAATATCAAGCCATCAAATCAACCCCAGTCTCAATACCGGGCCATCAAATCAACCCTGGTCTCAATATCGTGCCATCAGTTTAACCCCGGTCTCAATACCGTGCCATTAGTTCAACCCCGGTCTCAATATCGGGCCATAAGTTCAACCCCGATCTCAACCCGGGAGGTACAGATCAGCCTCGATCTCAACCCGGGAGGTACAGATCAGCCCCGGTCTCAACCCGAGAGGTACAGATCAGCCCCGATCTCAACCCGGGAGGTACAGGTCAGCCCCGGTCTCAACCCAGGAGGTATAGGTCAGTCTCGGTCTCAATCCGGGAGGTACAGATTAGCATCGATCTCAACCCAGGAGGTACAGGTCAGCCCCGGTCTCAACCCGGGAGGTACAGGTCAGCCCTGGTCTCAACCCGGGGGGTACAGGTCAGCCTCGGTCTCAATCTGAAAAGTCAAGTCAACTTCAAAAATAATCCTGAAGCATCACAACATCTCCAGAGGAAAACCTAGAGCGACCAAGTAAGCCTCAGAGACAACACTAAGGACAAACAGACTCGAATGGGATCCAAACCTTGGAAACAACCCCAAAAAGTCAACCGAAGGCCATGCCGACACTAAAGGCAACCCCGGGAGGGGAAAAATGGTCATTTTACCAACTCTAAGCTAATTCAATTAAACACTAGCCGAATTGATGCCACCAAGGTCAGAACGAACCATAACGATGATCCCGAGTTCAAACAGCGCAAGACAGCAACGAACAAACTACGGGGAATGGAAGACCTAGTTATGAACCCGTATTCTTAGACCCAAAAAATGTTTTATCCCATGCCATTGTGACACTCTCAGCGAGGGCTTTTCGGAAAGGTATCGCACGCCTCAAACGGACGCTCCAATCAAAAGTTAAAAAGTTTTGAATCAGACCTCGTGTTACTCGGAATGAACGTACTTCGAGATAACGGAACCCACCGTGGGGCCCATGCCACATGGAGCCGCACCTCTACCTACGGCAGCAGTAGGTAGAGTGGAGGTTCCCTGGTTAATATATAGAGGTGCACCCCCCTCTCATTTCAAGAATTCAAAAATGCTCCGAACCCCTGCCCGTTTGGTTTTCCAGCTATTATCTTGTTTTCTAAACCCAGATTTTTCACTCTAACACGTAGATATACCCACATACTACCACATATCAGAAAATAACCAGTAGATTTGGACATTTAAAGCCTACGATTTGGCAAAAAGCCCGTGTAGCAGTCCATTGTGAGTATTTTTACGATTAGAAAGTTATTATTACATCTTCGCACTTTTATACACTTGCATATCAAGTTTCGTTTTCTAAATATGCCCGGAACTCAGTTCCGTGGCCGTTTTTGTTAACTTTTGGTACATTTTTGTACATAAACGCATTTTTTGGCATTTTTACAACTCGGATTGACGATCCGTCGCTTCCAGCAGCTTTTATATACTAATATCTTCGTGTTGAGCAACTTCGCCAAACTGGGTTATCTTCCTAATCCGGGTTTGGCTTTTTTTGTATATATTTAACTGTATATATACTAACTTTTCAATTCTATCAAGCCCGGATGTCAAATTCGCGGTAGTTTACTACTTTTATATATAAATATGCATATATAAGCAGCCTTCACCACACTGGGTTATCTTCCTAGTCTTGGTTGACTATTTTTCTATCTATATATATATATATATATATATATTTATATTTCAGTTGGGCCTGGATCATTCTATGGCATTTTTACTACTTTTATATATATTTATGCATATATAAACAACATTCACCACACTGGGTTATCTTCTCAGTCTTGGTTGACTACTTTTCTATATATTTACATTTTAATTTGGCCTGGATCATTCTGTGGCCTTTTTACTATTTTTGGCACCATTCACCATTACTGGGTTATCTTCCTAGTCCTGGTTTGGCTATCTTTCTGTCTATATTTAAATATATATATTTATATTTCAGTCCGGGCACAGGCGTGAAAACCCATAGCCCTTTTTATTATTTTTTATAGATATATATTTTAATTTTGTCCAGCCTGGATCATTCTGTGGCTTTTACAGCTTTTTTATAAATATATATATTTTCAATTCCAGTCCAGGCACCGGTGTGAAAACCCATCGCCCTTTACAGCTTTCGTATATATAATTATATATATTGCTTTACTCATTTTTATTAAATTGTTGCTTTAAATATTCATTTGATATGAATCAGCATTGATATTTCTTCGAGCAAACTAGTTTTATTTAAATCTCGCCAACTCTAGCTTTTAAACGGTTCAAAATAGGTACAGACGGAACCGGAAAGCTAGAATGGCTGAGATTTATTTAAATCTAGCATTTTTATAGTTTCAGTTATAAAAGCTTCCTCGCGGCCCTTAGATCGCTATCTAGTGGGAACGAGAGGCTTCGGTCAAATGCGAACCAGGATTTACTGATGAATCCTTGGTTCTGGTGATATTAAGATATATCTCTGTACAAATTTGAGTTGTGCAAGTTTATTGGCCTCCCTATGTGAACCTAGGAATCGTGGGATTCATGATCAAACTGATCAGAATCTGATTCCCACAATGGACAAACTCCACTTTACAAATGTCCTGCCAGTTTTTCTGTAAAAATGCACATACAAAAGACCTTAAAACGGTTATCCAAATTTAAGGTCTCAATATAGTGAAAATATAGTTTGTCGTGTCAGAGTCCCTCCGATGGCTGTCATGCCTATGAGGAGACCGACACTTGTATATATGTTGCGGTCAAGGATGCTTCGGAGCCCGACAATCACCATTCAAATTGAACCTTAAGGCTAAAAAGATAAAACTGAAGTATCAATAGGCTTCAATTCCTATGATAGCGTAAGGGTTTGAAAACCTTCTTTCAAAACATCATTTTAATAATCCTTTCGTAAAAAGAACCTTTTGCAAATCAAATCAAACACTTTTGCAAATCAAATCAAAAACTTTGTGCAAATCAAGTCAAACCCTTCGTATATAGGTTCAACGATGCATAGACATGCTTTCAATCAAAGCATAGGCCCAATTTTCTTCCCGCATTCACACACACACTGCAGATTTAAAAGGAAAATATTGAAAAGATGCAGTACCGTGTTTACACGGGAGTTGTGGGGTGCCTAACACCTTCCCCACACTTAACCAAGCCCTCGAACTCAAAACTTTGTTTTCAAAGATCAAGTTTTGACATTGTCCAGCAAATTGGGTCTCTTTCAAACAAAACTCGGTTGAGTTGGTACAACCATTTCAAATCTACCAACTGGTGACTCTGTAAAATATTCAAATAGTCGACATGATACATGTTGGCCTTTTCCTAAAAAACCCTTCAAAACTTTTTTCCCAAATAAAAAGAGTAAGGGTAGAGATAACTTAGGAAGAGAGAAAGATCCGGGTTGTGACCTGACCCGCGAATTTTTCCCGACGTCGACAGGTGGTGACTCTGTTGGGGACAGTAGAGGGCTTAGGCCTGCGTTCAAATCTTTTCAAAAAAAATCCCTTTTAAAACTACGTAAGTGTGAATGCAAATCTTTACATTGAATAAATGCGTGAATGCTGCGTCTTTACATTGAATGAATGTGAATGAATGCTTTCCTGTTTTTAGTGCTTTGCACCCATATTAATGCTTCGCACCAATGTCATCATATGCATATGGTGAGACGCAATGTATGTGAATGTATGTTGTGTGATTCCTCCTTCGGGAGGCAATCCAGTCGGTGATAAGTAATGACTCTGGGGACGGCTAAGTCTCTGGGGGCTCATGAAAATGCACCACCCAGATTCGCTCCAGTTGAAAGATCGGATTAATTTCCCCTCTAGTAGATTGCGATGATCTGGGGACCTTCATGCCGAAAAAGCCGCGAGAGTAGCCTAAGATAGGTCAGCCTCTAATTAACCAAATCCGATGGGAAGCTTCTTCATGCCTTCCCTTTTTTCAAATTCAATGTCAAGTTTTCAATTCCAAATGTAAAGGAGCACAATGTAAATATCATAATAAAAATTTACATTCCTTGTCATATACATCTTGTCATGTTATCCTGTCATCAAAATAACTAACCTCTGTTTTGCAGGATAAGATTAAAAAACCACAAAAAAACACATCATGGCATGCATCTTATCCCTACCTACATCAGGAAATTGACATGCCTACGTTTTGTTGTAGGTGAAAAATTGGTCCTGTCACTAGATCTAAGTCTAAGAAAGCACTAAGTCCACCCACGGACATTACTTCAAGTGCTTAGCCAGAATCCACCCTTGTATCTAGGGAAGAGTTTGAGGGACTAAAATCAGATAGCTGAATTGGCCAGTTTCCTGAGAGAGCAAAGCAAAGCTCTTAAAGGGAAGCAAGCCCAAGCTCACACAGAACCGGGAACACCTGGTGGTAGTGGTGGCAGTCAAGAGACTGAAAAAGCTGAGACTCAGATTCCTGGACCACAAAACCAGAACCCAACCAACAAAACCCCTGAAATCACCATCCTCAACAAAGAACAGGAAGCTGGTGACATTCTGAAGAAATTACAGCATATGAAAGAAACCATCTGGTCTATCAAAGAGACTGGGGCATTTGGCAATGTCAATTATTCAGACCTTTGTATCTTCCCTGGGGTTCGTTATCCCAAAAAATTTAGAACTCCTGATTTTGAGAAATACGATGGATTAGGAGACCCATACACCCACCTGAAAGTATTCATTGGAGAACTCGGATCCTATGCAGAGGACGAGAAATTTCGAATGCAGTTATTCCAGAAGAGTCTGACCGGAGAGGCTAGAACCTGGTATGCCCGTCTAGACAACTCCAAAATTCACAGTTAGGAAGAGTTAGCCCATGCCTTCCTCAGTCAATACAGTTTCCAGTCTCCAGATGGCTCCAAACAGATACCAAATAACCAAAATCAAGAAACAAAACACTGAATCATTTAGAGAATATGCTCAACGATGGAGACGAGTTGCAGCACAAGTCACCCCATCCATGACTGAATCTGAGATAGTCATGACCTTCATCGACATCAAAGAAGCTCCATATTATGAGAGGGTCCTAGCAGGCATAGGAAAACCATTCTCTGAAATGATCAAACACGATGAGATGGCAGAAATGGGGCTTAAGTCCTGAAAGATAAAGGATTTAACCGCCCTCGAAGCTGTTGCTGAATATATCCAGTCCGAAAATTGCAGGAGTAATCCCCGGAGGGTACATAAAAAGAAAGATGAAGAAGTGTCCTTAGTATTACAAGGACAGAATCAAAGAGGCGAGTCAAACAGTATGTCTATTCAAAGGAGGAACTATACACCTTTCCAAGCTCCAGCACAGCCTTCAGACCCTCCATTTCAGAAAAATATGGAGGTCAGACATCGAAGAATTTTCACCCCTCTAGGGGATTCACTCGAGAATGTGCTAAAACTGTTGACAGCACAGAAAAAGATTGTCCAAATCCTTCCACCAACCAACACTGGTGGACGGAATTTCGGCCCAAGAAAGAAGTGTGCTTACCATTTCGGATCCCCGGGCCATGACACTGAAGACTGTTGGTCTCTCAAGCACAAAATCCAAGACTTGATTGATAATGGAGAGATTGTGGTGACCAAACCAGAACAACCACACGTACAAGACAATCCCCTCCCTCAGCACAAAGAGGAAAGTGTCAACATGATCACTACAGAAAATGGAGAACGATCCAAATACCTCCAATATGTCAGAGAATCAACTCAATCCAGCAACAACAACCCAGACAGTTAGGAAGTCTCAGAAAGGCGATTCTTGGTATAGTAAGAGATAAGGTCTATCAAGGAATAAATTGAACAATTAGTAGAACTAATCATATACGAACATCAGATCACCAGACAGATGATGAACCAGGCCAACCAGTCTGATGTCGATCGTCCTCCCACACCGGAGATCAGTCCCATCTCCAGGAAGGATCAATATCGGTCTCATGAGCATGAACCCTGGGCCGACAAAATGGTCAAAGGAGAGAATTGCCGAGATGGCAGGAAGTTCTTATTTCAAAGGAATTTTACCAACCTGAACCAGCCAATTGAGGAAATCCTTTAGATGTTAATCAACGAGGGAATAGTTTCAAATTTATTACCTCTATTGAACCCGCGATCCAGAAATATCAAGCCTAACCAAATCTATCAGTACCACTCCAATGCACCCGGCCATGATACTGAAGATTGTTGGGCACTTCGTAACCTGATTCAGAATATTATTGAAAATGGTGACTTGATAAGAGGGAATCGAGATTATGACCTCCCAGATGAAGACACTCTCTTTATTCCCACTACTTGGAATCAGGATACAGTGGCTGTCGTTTCCTGTGATAAGCAACCAACCCTCACACCCTTAGTACTGCAAGGGAAAGGGGTCCACGAAACACCAAACCCTGTAAAGGTGGTCACACCCGAGCCTTTAATCTTGCCCTTCAGACCTCAGTATCCAGTTATCAATCTGAAGAGGGTCCCATGGAACTACGGGAACGATGAAGGTTCCACCGCAAACAACATTGCCATAGTACTAAAGGATAATCCATTGTACCTGCCTCAGCGAGTGATCAAACCAGTCCTCAAAGCCAAAGAAAAGGTGGCTGAAGAGAAAATTGAAGAGTTCCTCAACAAAATGGGACACAATAAAATCAAGATAGTGCAAAGCTTGAAAGATGCACCCAAACAGATGTCCATCCTAGATTTGGTCTTATTATCGGTGGATCATCGCAAAATTCTGGTGAAAGTACTGGAAGAAGCCCATCTGCCATATACCGTGGATGCTGAGAAATTCAGTCACATGGTAGAACACATTTTCAATAGCAATGTGATATCTTTCACTGACGATGACATCCCTGCAGAAGGGACGGGCCATCGTAAGTCCCTGTATATAGCTGTAATGTCTTCCGGGTATGTGATCTGAGGTGTGCTCATAGATGGAGGATCATCCCTCAACATTTGTCCATACGATACCTTGGAGAGAATGAAGATTAACCCGAACCGGATCAAAACCAGTCATGTGGTCATCCGGGCTTTCGATGGATCTCGTCGACAAGCTATGGGATAAATAGAGCTTCCTCTGGAGATTGGTCCGCACACGTTCTATATGTCCTTTCAGGTGCTCAACATCGCCACTTGATACAACTTGTTGCTGGGCAGGCCATGGATCCACATGGCAGGGGCAGTGCCATCCACCCTCCATTAACAGCTCAAATACATTATCAACAACAACCTAATCACGGTCAATGCCGAACCGGAATACCCTTTCTGTATACAGGGAGATATGCCAGTTATCAGCCTGGATGCAGGGATTGAACCTACAAGTTTTCAAGCCCTGGAGGTGAGTGATACTCAGTAGCTACCTATCGGAGCACTAGCTGTGAAGCCTAAAGTCTCCGCCGAAGTGATAACAGTAGGCCAAGAGATGGTATCTTTGGGTTTCCAACCTGGAAAAGGGTTAGGAAAGAACCAACAAGGTATCACAAATCTAGTCCAAATCCCGAACCAAACAGGGAGAGCCGGATTGGGTTATTCATCCGGATCAAGCCGCCAGAATCCACATAAGCACCCTAAGGCTCATGCTTCCACCATACTACTGCCGAATCTCACTGATTCTGGCTTTGTAAAGCCAATGAGGAAGATTCCTACTGTGATATCCGCCATGCTGTTTCCTCCAATCATACCAACCGGGGAAAGGAAATCCCCAAAGCCTGAGGATGATAGCAAAAAAGGGAAAAGAAAAGATCATGTACGAAGGACGAGACCCATTTGCTAACATGCGGGTTATCATAAACTACGAGGGTATGAATGATTAGATTCCAAACAGTGATGACGAGAATCAGATTCCAATTCCTCGCATCAAGAAAGGAAAGGGGGGTAGTTCAAAGAAAAGCCTTGGTCCTATTATAAGGGATGTCTTAGTAATTATCCGGGATGAGGCAGACGAGCACAATTCCCTGATCCTCCCTGTTCATGAGGATCTAACCCTAGATAACTGGAGCAGCATCTCGTGCTTCAGTCACAAAGGGTAAAGGGGCAGAGAGTCCATCTGCCCTGTAACATGCTTTCATTTACTGCTTATTTTTGATTGCACAGCTATGGCAGTAACTTTTGTCATGATTTACCAAATGCTTTGTATATTTAAGCAGTTGTATAAATTAAAATAAAAGCATTTTTGTTTTTAGGACTCAAGCATTGGATGTGTTTGTCTCTGCTGATGAGATGCCAACCTGTCAAAGTGACTACAACTTTGATGTAGAACTGAACTTCGACTTGATGGATATTGATCAAGAGGAGGAAGATGACTATGAGGTGCCCGAGGAGATCAAAGAATGGGTCAAAAACAAACCCAAACCAAACCTCTACCAAACCACCACTATCAACATAGGAACCTCTGAAAACATCAAAAAAATCCAGATAAGCTTTGACCTTACACCAGATCAAAAAGCCGACTTAATCGAGCTCCTTACATAGTTCTAGGATGTCTTTGCATGGTCACATGAAGACATGATTGGCCTATCTACTAACATTGTTATTCATCGAATGCCCATCAAAGATGGATTCAAGCCAGTCAAGCAAAAGCTCCGGCGATTGAAACCTGAATGGAGTCTAAAAGTCAAAGAAGAAGTCGTTAAACAATTCAAAGCTGGAATCATCATGGTATCAACATACCCAGAGTGGTTGTCAAAAATAGTTCCCGTACCTAAACCCGGAGGGAAAGTACGAGTATGCGTGGATTACCGGGATCTGAACAAAGCCTGCCTCAAGAACAATTTCCCAGTACCTTTCATCCTGATCGACAATACGGCGCAGTATGGCATGTATTCCTTCGTGGATTGCTTTGCTGGTTACCATCAAATCATGGTTGCTGAAGAAGACCTGGAGAAAATAGCTTTCTTCACTCCCTGGGGATCCTTCTGCTATAGGCGACTATCCTTCGGCCTCATCAATGTCGGAGCCACATATCAGTGAGCCAAGATGGCCCTGTTTCATGACATGATGCTCAAAGAGATAGAGGTCTATGTGGATGACATCATCATTAAATCCCGGAGGGAGGATGATCACATTGACCATCTCAGGAAGCTGTTCAATAGGTTGTGCAAGTACAACCTCAAGCTAAATCCCGCCAAATGTGCTTTTGGCGTTAAAGCAGGCAAGCTATTAGAATTCTTGGTGAGTAATCGAGGCATCGAGCTAGACCCTGCCAAGATCAAAGCCATCACTAAGATGCTAGTACCTCGAATAGAGAAGGAGATACGTGGGTTCTTGGGAAGGATTAATTTTATAAGTCGATTCATTTCCCAGCTCACAGCAACCTGTGAACCCATCTTCAAGCTACTAAGGAAGAATTCCTCTGCAAAATGGAATGAGGATTGTCAGAAAGCCTTCCTCGCCATCAAGAAGCAGCTAATCGAAGTACCAATCTTGGTACCCCCAAGGGATGGAGTTCCCCTGTTTATGTACTTTTCCGTCAATGACAAAGCAATGGGTTGTATGCTAGGACAGAAATATGATAGTATCAAGGAGAGAGCCATCTACTACATCAACAAAAGGTTCAGCAGTAGTGAGCAGAAGTACACCCTGATCGAGAAGACATGTTGTGCGTTAGCATGGGCCGCCATGAGGTTGCAACACTATTTGCATGGGCACGCGACCTACCTCATATCCCGCATGGATCCACTAAAGTACGTATTCAACAAGCCAATGTTGAATTATCAACTGTCCAAATGGCAGTTGATCCTACAACAGTTCGACATTGTCTACGTGACTCAAAAGTCCATCAAGCGTCAAGGCATTGCAGATCAATTAGCCGAAGCACGTGCACGAGGGTTCGAGCCCCTGGAGACCTATTTCCCGAATGATGGGATCATGACAATTCAACAACTCCAACAAGAGAATACAGTCCAACCATGGAAAATGTATTTTGATGGAGCAGTAAACATGGAAGGTGCCGGAGCTGGGGCAATCCTTATCTCTGGTACAGGAGAACAATATCCTGTGGCTACCAAACTTTAATTTGGCAACACCAACTACACAGCCGAATATGAAGGCTGCATAATGGGGTTAAAACTAGCCTAATCTATGGGCATCAAACATTTACTGGTCTTTGGAGACTCTGAGTTGGTCATCAGACAAACCACTGGGGCATATCACACCAAAGAACTACATTTGCTGCCCTATCATTGGCAGGTCGTCAAAATATCCCTGAAGTTTGAAGACATAACCTTCAGCCATATTCCTCATGGTAGGAATGGCTTCGCTGATGCATTGGCGATGTTGGCTTCATTGACCCGCATATCCGATAGGAGTGGGATTCCTTGCATCAAATTCACAATTCAGAAAGCCCCGACATACGGGAATTATATTGGAGATATATCAGATGAAATACCTCCTGTCAATCAGCTTTGGTATCAAGATATCAAGGAATATCTCCGAGATGGATCTACACCCGCTGGGGCAAGCCACTCTGAACGAAAGCGGATTCACAAAATGGCTATGAAGTTCTATCTGAGTGGAGATGCACTGTACAAAAGGGATAATGGAATAGGCCTGTTAAGATGCCTTGATAAAGAGCAAGCCCAGAGGTTGATGGATGAAATCCACGGTGGAGTCTGTGGTCCACACATGAGCGGTCATCTGCTGGCCAAGAAGATATTAAGAACAAAACATTACTGGATCTCGCTCAAAGCTGACTGTGATGATCATATCAGGAGATGCTTTCAATGCCAAGTACATGGAAATGTCATACATTCTCCTCCAAATGGGCTACACAACATGAGTTCACCATGGCCTTTCTCCATATGGGGAATGGATGTGATCGGTCCAGTAGAACCAAAAGCCAGTAATGGTCATTGATTCATCTTCACCATGATCGATTACTTCACCAAATGGGTTGAAGCTGCCTCATTTCCTAAAGTTACCAAAGAGGTCATCATTGGTTTCATCAGAAACAATGTCGTATGTCGATATGGACAACCGGAGGTGATCGTAATGGACAACGCCAAGAACCTAAACAATCAAATGATGAGAGAACTATGCTATAAGTTCCACATCAAGCATCTTAACTACGTCATCTATCGGCCCAAGATGAATGGTGCTGTCGAAGCAGCCAACAAGAACATCAAGAAGATCATGCAGAAAATGTCTGCCAATCACAAAGAATGGCCTGACCTGCTGCCTCTATCCCTGTTAGCATACAGGACATCAATGAGCACCTCTACTGGGGCTACCCCCTATTCATTGGTCTATGGCATGGAAGTAGTCCTTCCCATATAAGTAGAGATGGAGTCCTTCGACGCTCAGATGGGCGAAGATCAGTGGCTTCAAAACCGGTATCACCAACTGTCCCTGATAGATGAAAAGAGGGCTACAACCATTTTCCACGGATAGTTATATCAGCAAAGGATTGCTCAATCCTACAACAAGAAGGTCTGAATACGGTAATTCAAAGAAAATAACTTGGTGCTGAAGAAAGTTTTGGCCAATCAAGATGAAGCTAAAGGAAAGTTCGTCCCTAATTGGGAAAGCCCTTTCATTGTCAAGGAGGTGTTGATAGGAGGAGCTATCAAACTACAAGAGATGGACGGAGAGAGAATTTCCACAACTCTTTAATTCAGACACTGTGAAAAGGTACTATGTCTGAAGCACATGCATTCCAGCATCCGGGTCCTTCAAATTAAATCAGGTTCGGTTTTCACTAGAAGCTGGAACTACGAATGACCTGATCTCCCTCCACCCGGGAGTACGTAGGCAGCCATTCCTGGTGCGGTCAAACCAAACAAAAAATTCAAAAACTCATCAAACCAAACTTAAAAAAGACACTTCTCAAATCTCTCACAAAAAACTGAACTACGAATGACCTGATCTTCCTACACCCGGGAGTACGTAGGCAGCCATTTACGGTGCGGATTGACCTTCAAGAAAAAAAAAACCAATAAAAACCAGTACCAAGACACCAAAACTATATAAAGGCTAAGTCCTATCAAGCTACCCTGATTAATAGGCCCTTCTGAGATACTCTCTAACATCTCAACTGTCAGTCCATTAAGGAGAAGCTCAAGATACATCAACAATAGCAAGTCATGAGAGAAGTGGTAATCACACAGTAATGACAATACATATTCAAATAGGGAAGTGAATCAAAAATATATTTCTCTGATATATAACACTGTTTGATATATACATAGTGTCTTGTACATGACAAAAATGGCTGATCTAGTATGTGCAGGAAAATAAAGCTAGTCTATGGACCCAAGGATAAGCGGGACAAGAATGCTAACATAGCATCTCTCTCTGAAGATGGAGGAGCAGCTGCAAGTGCAATACCCTCAGCCTCCATACGGCTCAAAACCTCCACAGTCATCTGCAGTGTGGCACTGTGATCATCAATGTACGCACTCATCTCGGTAACCAGACCATAAGTATAAGAGCGGAGAGCAGTACTGTCGGCAATGTGGAAATCCTGGGAAGCTATAGCCTCGTCCCTCTCCACAAAAGCTGCATCCCTTGTAATCAAAGTCTCCTCAATCTCAACAAAAGCTGCGTCTCTGGCAGCTCGAATCTCCTCTCGCTCAATCAATCCTGCATTCTGAGCGGCTCGAGCTGCATCTCTCTCCGCCAAAGCTATAGCTCTGCCAGACAAGGCTGTCAACATCAGTGCTCTAGCCTGATCTCTCTCAAAGGTCATCCTAGCTAGTGAGTCTGCCAAGGCGGGATCTGTCCAGGTAGGAATGATCGGCTGGTCAGTAACTAAAGCTGCTGTCAAACCCATGAACAAGTCATCCTCAGTAGGAGAATCAGGATCCTCCATAGGCTCCTCCTCGTCTGAATCCACTATAGGAGCTGATGAATGCAGCTGATGCTATATCCGCCTCCAACCATGCTGAGTACTCCGGAGAACGATCTAGATGGCTACTGGAGAAAGCAGCCCTCTCCCTGTGAGTCCAACACTCATACACTCTGATCAAATTAGCATACGATATAGACGAGCTGACATCCTCTAAGCAGCAGCCCCCTCAAACTGATTTAGGCTTTGAAACTAATCGAACTAGCCCATAATAGCCAAAGAATGGTAAGTAGTCACTCCCCGTAATCCCGCTAGGTGCAAGTAGTCCATACCAGGTGCATGGGTGATGAAGCTATATGGGGAGACTAGCCCTGCGCACGGCATAATCGAGAATGGATGCACGATATCAGATAGGAATATTGACCATGTCTCTGCGTCGGTACACTCCGCGGGCTGAAATGAGTAGGACATAGCTATATCAAGAGAGAAACAATACCCCTGATGTCTAAAAAATCCAATCAATCGAATATAGGACATAATCCATACATACAACAAAACCAAACTACCTCTGAAAAACCCCTCCGGGTGGGTAATGCAGTAGGTGGCTGACCTCAGCGTCTCGACCAATATCATCAGAATAATGGTGCTACCCTGCCTAAGGGCCCGAACCACAACTATCAATCTTACATCCAAATGTCCAAGCGTAGCAGCATATAGACGTAGGCTACGATGCACATCAGTAAAATGTCTATCCTGGACAAATGCCACGCCTCTACCGATACAATTAAAATCCCCGGCATGTCGATCATAACTGTCAAGCTCACCGAAGTGATCGATCAAAAAGTCAATGGAGATCACACATCCAGAAATGATCTAATCCATAATTACGCTCTGGCGAAGACCTGACATCTGTATAAATGGTCTCATCATATCACTGATCGCCGTACGAGCGCATGGCACCTCTAAAGCTAAGCCAGTAAACCGTTGGTACTCCTCAAGGGTCAGAGTCAACTCATGATACCCAAAGAGAAAGACCTGTCTAGCGGGCATCCAACAGGATAAGATGCCATCTACGAACCCGTATAGCACCTGAAAGTCTACGAGGGCCAACGAATGTCCCAAAATATGATCCACTATCCCTCTGGATAGGAAGGGCAGGCTCTCGTACCACGATCTCAACGACGATGCCACCTCAAACGGTGGTAAATGCTTGATACGGCTAACAGTAGACGATGCCATCTGTATCACCGTATCACAAGACCATCCAGGGGTCAAATCTGAACTCATATGTCTAAATGCATATACATGACATAATACATCCATAATGATAATGATAAATATGATGCGATAGATAAGAAATATCATGCATATCTACAATAAACTATCTATTACAAGCATCATCTCTATCTGATAATACAATACACAATAAAAAGTACAAAAATATGGGGCACCACCACCCAACTACTAAAAGTGGTCTCTCAAAATGAGGCACAACCGCCCAATAGCCAAAACAGTGACCGACCAAAAGATATAGCTATAATAGCTATCCAAAAAGATCAAAAATATCTACACTTAGGTGGTTAAGTAGCTCCATCTCCTCCGTGGATACAAAGTCGCGGTCATCAGGCATATCTGGGCGGTACAAAGGAGGATCAGCCCCTACAAAACTGCTGGAAAATAGACCTGAAGAGGGGCCCGCTCCTGAGCTGGAAGAGTCAAAAGAAGATGCCTCTGACGGATCTCTGCTAAGATGCCTGATAAATAAGTGAGCTCTCTCCAACTGTTGGGTCAATCGTGTGATCTGCTCCAAATGAGTCGGCTCCCTAAGGCAAGCTATCTAGTCTGTCATCATCACAGACCTAGGCACCATGTCTGCCATAAACTGGATAGCCCGAGTCTGAGCTCCGATAGTGCGAGGACTCCACCAGCTGCTGAATCCCTCCTGGCTGTAAGGGCCCTCTAATAGGGCAAAGTCGTCTACACCCTCCATAGGGATATCTGTCAGTGGCTAGATCAACGGCCAATGATGCCAAGCAGGAGGAACAATGAGAATACAGATCTGCCCTATAATACTCTGGATGGCACGCTCTCCTATATAGAGCTCCTAGCCTTCCTCTGTCAAAAATGGGACTCTGCGGGTCGACAAAGCAAACTCCCGGCCAGTGGGGAAGCCTCCTTCAAATCCAACAGTCAAAAACTCAGAGGTATATGGGATCCATGAGATTGCTCTAGCTGTCAAAAGCTCCAACTGCAGGCGGGAATGAGTAAAGCCCTTAGCAACAGGGACCTCCGTCAGAGTGCAGTGATGCCAATGCCGTCCCCTGGGACAAGTCTCTAGACCTAAAGCAGTGGCGGGTCGTAGGTAAGGAAGCCTCTCATACGCCCAAAACTGGCCATATAAATATCAAAAGTCCTCAGTGCCCAAGACTGACAAATATAAATGCAGAAATCAAAAAGGTACAAGAAAGATGTACTCACCAGCAAAAATGGGTAGAACCCTAACCAAGCCTCCGTCAAACCCTCCAAAAGCATGCGCATGCCCCGGAGAAAATAGACAAAGGTGTAGGAACCCCAATCAAAGTTACCGAGGCGCTCTACATATTGAGTAGCGCTAACCAGGGCAAAGGACACAGTCGATGAGTTGTCCGCTACAAAATAACCCCTAATGATCACTAGAAATAATCGCCTTAAGATGTGATCCCTAACCCTCTGATCATCAGGCAGAGGCTCAAGTAAAGCCCCACTCTAGGCATCTATACTCAAGGGACTAGATCGGATCGTCCGATCACCGTCGCAGGAACTCCCAACAGGGACCGAACGGCAGTGGGTGTGATGTCAGCCACGACAGGCACTGGCTTACCCTTGAACTCAATACCAGTGATAAACCTCCAGTCCATAGGGGTCATCATCACCTCACAGTCCAACAAATGGAGAGACTGAGTCTGGTGGAACCAGCGCTCAGACAAAGCCCTCATATAACCCCAGGGGCAACGGCAGAGAAGAATAGAGAAGAAGGCCTAAAATCCCCAGCCGTCAACGATATCCCTGTACTCCTGGTGCAAAGTGTGGTAGAGGGAGTGCAAGTTGAACTAGTTCCCTCTAGGCTGCGTAAAGCCAGGAACCTACATCAAAAGCCAAACTATGTCAAAAATCTATGCCCCGAGAATAGCAAAAGAAAGAGAGAGAATTCAGAGAAAAGAAAACTTCAAGTCTCCTCATTGGCATGAAGAAATCGCGATGGATGACGACTGAAGTTTCCCAGCAACTTCTGGATCGGCACAACAATGCCCGAAAGCTCCGCACGTGGGGCCTGAGCCGGAGCAGGAGCAGCAAAAGGAGCCTGCTCATCATCAATATCAATCGACTGCTTGTCCTGGGCTGGACAGATCACAGACTCTGCTAATTTGCAAGGCGTCCGAGCTAAACATGGCTAAGGAACATCAGAAGCTCGCCTCCGTCTAACGCCTGAAACTACCCTGCTAGCACTACCGGGTCTGTCTCGATCCATCACATGGACAAAGTCTCCAAATCACCTTAGAAATGGTGTGGTAAGCCTAAAACATGTGGCTTATTAATTTAAATCAGTATTTTATGCATTTCTAAATCCTAAAACATGCGTGGGTCAATCAAAAAATCCCCCGTATAGTCAAAACTGCATGTTCTTCAAAAGCTAAACCCTAAAAACATGCACGGGTCAGTCAAAAATCCCCAGTAGAGTCAAAATTGTATGTTTATTAAATGCTCGGGCTTTTGAAAAAATTGCGCCAAAGTCTACTTTGTAAAATGGACTGTCTGCATACACATAGACATGTCTAGGTGGTCATTCAGTAGCACACCTTCCCAAAAATAGAAACAGTTTATATTTATCAAAGAAAATCAAAAGTAAACTTCGCATGGTAGTCAAATTACCATGGACATTTTTAGTTGAAAATTCAGGCTCACTAGGCCTCAAAAAGGATAAGTAAACTGATCAAAAAAGAACAAAATATGACTGTCTTTGAATCTGAATTTTCTTGCATCAAAACGTATATTACAGTAAGATATGCATACATATGAAGTTAAAAAAAATTTAGCAGGTCATATAAGAATACATTTTTTATATATTGCGTCTAAAAGCCCCCTACGTGGTTTACATGCTTTTAACGATCAAAACTTGCGAAAAAAGAACATAAAACATTACCTACGATGCGCTGAACGCGTAGGAGCTGACGGAATTAGAAAAAAGCTGGCCGAACTCCGTAGATCTGAAAAAGAAAATCGAATTCCGTTTGAAACTCGAAATGAAATGTGAAAATTATGAACTCCCGCTACCCAATATAAAGCCACAGGTAGAAGCGGGCCCACCTGTGACAGTCGCACCTCTACCTGCGGCTCCCCAAGGTGGGTCCTGCTCCCTCCGGCTCGGTTCGGTTCGAGTTGAAATGGAGTTCATATGAGCTGCCAAGTCAAATCTGAAGAAAAATCGCTACGCGATTGAGATGTTTGTCCTGAAATCCTGCGTTTAAGCAGCGTAATCCTGACAGAAATGGGAACTCTCTGAAAACCCTTGGTATTCATCCTTAAGCAATGTCCGAGGATCAATGATGAAAAATACTAAAAAACTGTCAAAAAACTGCATAAAACTGCCAAAAACTGCCACTTTCAAAACGTCGGGTACTGATCGATGACAGTTCAGCCGTTGGCAAAACTCCAGCGAAGCGTCAGGTACTGACCGATGATAGTTTAGCCATTAGAACAACCCCAGTGAAGTTTCAGGTACTGACCAATGACAGTTCAGTCGTTGGCACAACCCCAGCGAAGCGTCGGGTACTGACCGATGGCAGTTCAGCCGTTGGCACAACCCCAGTGAAGCGTCGGGTACTAACCGATGACAGTGCAGTCGTTGGCACAACCCCAGCGAAGCGTCAGGTACTGACCAATGACAGTTTAGCCATTGGAACAACCCCAACAAAGCGTCGGGTACTGACCGATGACAGTTTAGTCGTTGACACAACCTTAGTGAAGCGTCGAGTACTGACCGATGACAGTTCAGCCGTTGGCACAACCCCAGCTAAGCGTCGGGTACTGACCAATGACAGTTCAGCCGTTGTCACAACCCCAGCGAAGCGTCAGGTACTGATCTGAGATAGTGCAGTCGTTAGCATGACCCCAGCAAAGCATCGGGTACTGACTTGAGACAGTTCAGTCGTTGGCCCAACCCCAGCGAAGCGTTGGGTACTGACCGATGACAGATCAGCCGTTGGCTCAACCCCAACGAAGCCTCAGATGGGATACGGTGATGGAAGCAATATAATAATCCATCCCGATGATGGAATTTATTATACACATCCTCAGAGGGAGCACCGAGTTGAAGTGATGATTCAACTTACTGTGGCGAACCACCGGTGTAGATTATCGTCCAGATAGGCATCATGAGCACGCACTGGAATAACTCGGCGACAACAATGTCGTCCTCATTAGAGCCACCTAGGCTATTATGGATGATGTCATCCCCAGCAGAAAGTGACAAAAATAGTTCTCGATAGCCTATTAGTGACCTCCTCAGCAAAATGAGACAGCAGCCTAACTCTGATAACCTGTCAGTGGATGTCCTACCAGCAACCGACTGACAATGCCGCCCCAAGGGTTATCACGAATAACGTTATCCCCATCAGAAGCTAACGTAATCAATCAGTGATAACCCTAATCCCTCAAAGGTATCCAACCTGCATAACATGTCTTACAATGGTGGCATTTCTAGTGTCTAGCAATCTTTATCCTGTTCATTCCACTACATTGCATGAACATGATAAAGAGGGGCATCTGTAGACACTCGAAATTTCCTTTCCCTGTTACAACACTATAGGAGGGCAAGACTGTCTTTTCAAATCAACCCCAGTCTCAATACCGGACCATTAATTCAACCCCGGTCTCAATACCGGGCCATCAAATCAACCCCGATCTCAATACCGGGCAGTCAATTCAACCCCGGTCTCAATACTGGGCCATCAACTCAACCCCGGGTTTCAATATTGGGCCATCAGATCAACCCCGATCTCAATATCGGGCAGTTAACTCAACCCCGGTCTTAATATCGGGTCATCAAATCAACCCCGGTATCAATACAGGGCAGTTAACTCAACCCCGATCTCAATACCGGGTTATCAGTTCAACCCCGGTCTCAATACCAGGCCATCAGTTCAACCCCGGTCTCAATACCAGGCCATCAGTTCAACCCCGGTCTCAATCTTGGGCCATCAAATCAACCCCAGTCTCAATACCGGGCCATCAAATCAACCCCAGTCTCAATACCGGGCCATCAGTTCAACCCCGATCTTAATATCGGGCCATCAATTCAACCCCGGTCTCAATATCGGGCCATAAGTTCAACCCCGGTCTTAACCCAGGAGGTACAGATCTGCCCCGATCTCAACCTGGGAGGTACAGATCAGCCCCAGTCTCGACCCGGGAGGTACAGAACAGCCCCGGTCTCAACCCAAGAGGTACAAATCAGCCCCGATCTCAACTTAGGAGGTACAGATCAGCCCCGATCTCAACCCAAAAGGAATAGGTCAGCCCCGGTCTCAACCCAGGAGGTACAGGTCAGCCCCGGTCTCAACCCGGGAGGTACAGGTCAGCCCCGGTCTCAACCCAAGAGGTACAAGTCAGCCCCGGTCTCAACCCGAGAAGTCAGGTCAACTTCGAAAATAATTCTGAAGCAACACAACATCTCCAGAGGAAAACCTGGAGTGACCAAGTCATCCTTAGAGACAACACTGAGGACAAACAGACTCGAATGGGATCCAAACCTTGGAAACAACTCCAGGAAGTCAATCGAAGGCCATGCCGACACTTAAGGTAATCCCGGGAGGGGAAAAATAATCATTTTATCAAATCTAAGCCGATTCAGTCAAACTCAAGCCGAATTGATGACACCAAGGTCAGAACGAACCATAAAGATGATCCCGAGTGCAAACAGCGCAAGACAACTCAACGGACAAACTGCGGGGTATCGAAGACCTGCTTATGAACTTGTCTTCTTGGACCCATAAAATGTTTTATCCCATGTCATTGTGACACTTTCGGCGAGGGCTTTCCGGAAAGGTATCGCTCGCTTCAAACGGACGCTCCGATCAAAAGTTATAAAGTTTTGAATCAGACCTCGCGTTATTCGGAGTGCACGTACTTCGAGATGATGAAACCCGCCATGGGGCCCACACCACATGGAGCAGCACCTCTACCTGCGGTAGCAGCAGGTAGAGTGGAGGCTCCCTGGTTTATATATAGAGGTGCGCCCCCCTCGCATTTTAAGAATTCAGAAACGCTCCAAACCCCTGCTCATTTGGTTTTCCAGCTATTTTCTTGTCTTCTAAACCCAGATTTTTTCACTAGAACACATAGATATACCCACATACTACCACATATCAGAAACTAACCGGTAGATTTAGCCGTTTAAAGCCTACGATTTGGCAAAAAGCCCGTGTAGCGGTCCATTGTGAGTATTATTACGATCAGAAAGTTAGTATTACTTCTTCGCATTTTTATACACTTGCATATCAAGTTTCATTTTCTAAATATGCCCGGAACTCAGTTCCGTGGCCCTTTTTGTCAACTTTTGGTATATTTTTGTATATAAACGCATTTTCTGGCATTTCTACAACTCGGATTGACGATCCGTCGCTTCCAGCAGCTTTTATATACTAATATCTTCGTGTTAAGCAACTTCGTCGGACTGGGTTATCTTCCCAGTTCGGGTTTGGCCTGTTTTTGTATATATTTAACTGTATATATACTAACTTTTCAATTCTGTCAATCCTGGATGTCAAATTCGCGGTAGTTTACTGCTTTTATATATAAATATGCATATATAAGCAGCCTTCACCACACTGGATTATCTTCCCAGTCTTGGTTGAATACTTTTCTGTCTATATATATATATATATATTTCAGTTCAGCCTGGATCATTCTGTGGCCTTTTTACTGCTTTTATATATATACTTATGCATATATAAGCAACATTCACCACACTGGGTTATCTTCCCAGTCTTGGTTGACTACTTTTCTGTATATTTACATTTCAGTTTGGCCTGGATCATTCTGTGGCCTTTTTACTGTTTTTGGAACCATTCACCATTACTGGGTTATCTTCCCAGTCCTGGTTTTACTATCTTTTTGTCTATATTTAAATATATATATATATATATATATTTCAATCCGGGCACAGGAGTGAAAACCCATCGCCCTTTCTATTATTTTTTATAGATATATATTTTAATTCTGTCCAGCCTGGATCATTCTGTGGCTTTTACAGCTTTTTTATAAATATATATATATTCAATTCCAGTCCAGGCACTGGCGTGAAAACCCATCGCACTTTACAGCTTTCGTATATATAATTATATATATATTGCTTTACTCATTTTTATTAAATTATTGCTTTAAATATTCATTTGATATGAATTGACACTGATATTTCTTCGGGCGAACTAGATTTATTTAAATCTCGTCAACTCTAGCTTTCAAACGGTTCAAAATAGGTACAGACGGAACCGGGAAGCTAGAATGGCTGAGATTTATTTAAATCTAGCATTTTTATAGTTTCAGTTATAAAAGCTTTCTCGCGGCCCTTAGATCACTATCTAGTAGGAACGAGAGGCTTCGGCCAGATGCGAACCAAAATTTACTGATGAATCCTTGGTTCTAGCGATATTGGGATATATTTCTGTACAAATTTGAGCTGTGCAAGTTTATTGGCCTCCCTACGTGAGCCTAGGAATCGTGCGATTTATGATCAAACTGATCAGAATCTGATTTCCACGATGGACAAACTCCACTTTACAAATGTACCCTGCCAATTTTTCTGTAAAAATGTACATACAAAAGACCTTAAAACGGCTATCCGGATTTAAGGTCTCAACATGGTGAAAATATGGTATGTCGTGTTAGTGTCCCTCCGATGGCTGTCATGCCCATGAGAAGACCGACACTTATATATATGTTGTGGTCAAGGATGCTTCGCATCCCGACAATCACCATTCAAATTGAGCCATAAGGCTAAAATGATAAAACTGAAGTATCGATATGCTTCAATTCCTATGATAGCGTAAGGGTTTGAAAATATAACGAATGAGATTTTATTGTAAATATTTATTGAATTAAGTAAATATTTTAATTAATTTATTGAGTTAAACAAATAATTTATGTAATTGTTGTGGAGTAATTTAATTAAGTGCAATATGCTAATTAAATGAATATTTAATATTAAATTATGGTGTAAGCAATTTTATGGTATAGTTTTAATTTAATTGAGATAATTAAATTAAATGAATATTATATGGTAATTGTTACAATCATTGGATTACTAAAAAGGGGATTAGTAAATTCGGATAAATTGGTACATATGTTGCTTGCTCCTTGGATGAGGATGATTGATCTCATGATCATTTATGTGGAGACACTAAAGCAAGTATGTAGGTGCTTATTGGAGAATAAGTTCACTGAACATGACTCGCTATGGAATACCTAATGGAGTTTTACTTGCCTGTCAATAGAAACTCCTAATGTGATAGTAGTACAAGTGATCCTTGGACTTGAGATCATCATAGTATCTTGTATGTAATGAATTATACTTTGACTTATTCCTTAAGACCCTTAGGGTATATCAAAGGGTATGCTTGGGTGTAATAAGTTACATATGGAGATAATGAATGGTCAATAAAGAATCTACCACTTCTAGTAAAAGAAGAGATATGTCCTATGTGATTCGTTAAATGACAACCCAGTAGTCCTTGGCCAGGGCAGAATGAAATTAGGAAGGAGTTTCTAATTTGCATTATTTGGAGTTGTGCATTTTCTAATCGAAATACATATAATTAAATAAAATAAGACTTGACAATAATTTCATGTCTTATATTTAATTGGGACATTGTATGGTGGAAGGATTGAATTGTACGATCACTATTTACTCACAGGTTCTTTTATGATTAATGTTGAAATCTATATTATTTGAAAAGTCGTTGATCGCTAGGGAGGCTTATCCCTATTATAGAATAAATATTATTTATTTAAATAGATTATTAGTTTAATTTATTTATTTAAATAAGATTAGAATTGTTCTAATTGATTTATTCACAACCGATTTAATATAGAGAACCTAAAGGGTCACACCATAAAAGGAAGAATAATTATTTAAGAAGGTAATGGCATAATCATAATAATGCGTTAAGTATAATTAATTTAATCTATGGTGATAGAATAAATTAAATAGCTTAATGTTTATTATTTAATATTTTGAAAATATTAAATATAAATTAATAAGAGGAGTCTTATTAATGTTATTACAATTATTATTATTTTAATTTCTAAAGGAGTTTAGGAATTAATTTAATATTAGTACTCTCATTTATTCCTAATAAGATTAGGAGGTAAATTAATTAAAAGAGTTTAATTAATTAATCCCAATATGTTTGGAAGCTTAATTAATTAAAGGGGTTTAATTAATTAAAAGAAACCCTATGTCTAATAGGATTAGAAGGGTTGACCAATATCTATATAAGAGGAGTCTTATGTTAGATATCAGTTAATGCAATTCTAATTGTTGGAGAGTACTCCTTTTTTGTAGAGGATAGAAAACTAAGGTTTAGCCAACCATCCTCCTTCTTGAATAATTCATATTCCTTGGTGGATCACCTCTAGAGGCCAAACACTTGGGTGGCTAACGTTGATCAAAGGAAGGAATCAATCCCGGATATTCAAGGAGATCGCGAAGAACAAGGAGTTGAACTTGTACTTGTGGAAGCTTCGTTCTACAAGTGTATGAATTCCATAACTTCTTATTTATCATTTTAAATTAATAATATGCATAAAGGATGATCCGGGTAATGGTTTTGTAGAAATTTTTAAACTCTGATATACCATGCTTCCGCTATTTTTGCAATTTGATTGCGCGCACGATTTCGTATAAACACAACATAGCTATGATGGTACAGATTACTTGCAGCTAGGGAGCCGCATATATGACTTAGAGGATATCATCAAGAGGCTTTGAAGCCCGGGATAGTATAGAAAACTAATGACAGCACGAGAAGACTAGTTTTCCACACCACGCACTGAGTCGATATGGAAAGACGTGGTATAGCTTTATATGCTCCTCTATCTTACCGACCCGCCATCATAGCGACGTCACCAAGGAACGTGTAATCTTACTCTTCGCCATAGTAACTGGACTGAAGGTGTATGTGGGGTCACTCATCCAGGAATCCAATATGAAAGCCATCAAAGATAGCACTTCTGGGGGACTTCCACACCCGTCCCTGATTACTAGGCTTTACAAAAGGGCAAAGGTACAGTGGCGAGCTGATGAGATCGCCCAGTTACCCATGTCAGTTATAGATCACGCTGCTAACGATACAGTGTCTGGGATGGGGCAGATTCTCAAGCCCGAGGTGAGGGCTTTCTACCATCCACTCAGCCGCCTCCTTCTGCAGAGGTCAGGCCATCCACTCAGCTGCTAGAGCTAGGTTCTTCATCAGCGGGGCCCTTGGCAGAGATTTTAGCATTGCTGACTCTATTGTACCAGGAGGCAGATTTAGAAGCTCAGAGATCGAAGAGGCATATGAGGCACATAGCAGTGGTTTCTCATCGACTGGATTTGATGATGCAGTACCAGGATGAGTTTGCCACTACTGTGGCCAATATTTACACATCATATGGTGGAGACGAGGCAGATTCTATGCCATTCCAGTTCCCTGAGCCTCCTATCTTTCCACCATATCCACCACCTTCGCCTACTGCAGAAGAGGGCAATGAAGAGGGAAACAAAGAATGATGAGATTCCAGACTACGATGGCACAGACTGATCCTTTTTCTACATTTTCAGCCAATGAGGACATTGGCCATATGAAGTTTGGGGGTGTTATCAGTTGTTATTATCATCTTTTGCTTATTATGCTATGATGTTGTTAGGATCCCATTAGTACACTATTATTACTGATTTGTTAGTATTTTGGGATGCAAATTATTGTATTAATTGCAGTCATGGATTATTGTTATTAGCTTTTGATGCATAGATTATGTATGAATGCTTATTGCTTAAATCTATCCATGTTATGGATTTATTAGTTATGAATGGATGTTTATCTATCTTTTTGTGCCATGATAGTATTAGACCCTATTTTGAGCTTTTATTATTACAAGGGTTTATGTATTTATTTAGATCTATCTAGTTGGGCCATGCTATGGCTTTTAACCCTATCTTAAACTGTTTATATGATTGGTGGGTTATATATAGTTAAAATTTTTACTGTGGCCAATGCTATGCTTATGGTATGGCTTTGTCAAAGAGGTCAAGCATTTATGAATAAGATTCTTAGATTAATTTTTAGTTAAGATTGTTGTTGATCCTATCTATTCTATGAACACATACCAACTGTTATAGCTAGTCATTCTCCTAATAGACTTAATTGGTAAAAAAAAATTAAAATTTTTTCGTTAGCTCTTATGAACTTAAGTGAGTCGATGATAGTGAGATTTAGATTCTTATGCAAGTTTGGATACATTCGTGGGCTAATAACACATATAATAAAAATAAAAATAAAAATAAAAAGAATAAATTGATGACCTCAGTTGACTAAGTTTGATTACGTGGCTTTTGTTACTCGAGTTAATAGATCCTTAGGGGTGTTCTACACCTAGTGCCCTAAAGTCATCTGGCTTGGGAGTCATTGATCAAAAGCTCGTTACACGGGTAACTCTGAATAGCCTAATGTGATTAGACATTGCACGGTCATGTGTGAGGTTGCATTAGTTAAAATATAATGGATAAAATTCTAGTTTGGCTTAAGTTTGGTTATGTGGCTAGTGTTACTTGAGTTAATAGATCCTTAGGGGTGTTCTACGCCTAGTGCTCTAAAGCTATCTGTCTTGGGAGTCATTGATCGAAAGCTTGTTACATGGGTAACTCAGCCTAAGGTAGCCGAATTTTGCACAAGTCAAATTTAGTCGCTCTCATGCTAATGTTGGATGGTCTGTTCTTGCATTTGTGTCTTGTTCTGAATACTTGATTGAGCTTGAGCGTATTGAGTTAGCATTTTCCTTTTTGCAATTATTTACGTGCATGAACTATAATTGGTTAGAATAGTTGGTAATCACACACACAGAGATTTGGATCAGTAGCAGTTTAAGCTAGAGATTTGATCAAAGCCTTATTTATTACTTCACTTATACTTTGAAATCGTTATTCTTATCCTTGAGGCCGCAATGTAGGTATATAGTAGTTTGGTGTGATTCACAATTATATTTACTTTTGATATTTTTGTTATGCTATTTTTGCTTGAGGACAAGCAAATGCTTAACTTTGGGGGTATTTGATGAGTGAGATTTATACCCGCAAATCGGAACCTTTAATACTTAAGAAGTTGCATGTTCTTATTATTTTATATTGCTTTTATAGTGTTTTGGAACCATTTTGCTTAATAAATGTTTTGCAGGGGCTTTCAGGTCATTTCTAGCTTTTAGGGGCAAAAAGGGCATTTTTATAGCACTAACGTTGCAGCGCCGGTTCCCAGTTATATTCTGGCACCGCAGCGCCGCTTCGTTGCCAGCTCACCCATCTTCAGCGCTACAGCGCCCCCATTCCTTCACAAAACTGGCGCCGCAGCGCCCACTTATTGACCAGAGCCCTTGGTATTTCATTTAAATCAATTTACTTCCCATTAATTCAGTTGATTAATACGAATTGTTATCCAAGAATGCTTTATAGTATTCACACACTTCTTTTGAAAGATACGTGAACAAATTTGCATAAATCCGATCTTTAAGAAACAGAATTACAAGGACCACCCTAGTCAATCAACTCACTATATTCCTATGTGAATCAAGTTAATTAGGGTTTTAAGCACAAATTATTTCAATGGATACAAATGACACATATGTATATTTCTATCCTACATGCTAATCATATTAACCCTATTCAGATATATATGAACAGATGTTATTATATTCAGATCTCAATCTATACTCAATCTCCCAATTTTATATAGATTATCATGGTAATTGTTGGCCAAACAATTAATCAATAAGAATAAGATATAATAAATAATTCAATAAAAACCAACTTTCATTCAATGGGAAGATTTAATTTAAACTATATACAAAGTTCCGTTACAATCTTAATTAAAATTTAGTTCATAATGAATAAGAAAAACATCATCCAAATTAATAATCCAAACATCCCAGATAATTACAAAGAATAAAACTAAAGAAGAAAAGAAGAAACTCTGAATTTGCTCCTCGATCTCTCTTTAATCATCAGCCTTTGCACTTCTCCTTTGTGTTTCCTTCGTTGTTCTCTCTGTAATTGTCTCGATAAAATTCCTTTTTTTGTCTTTTCTGAAGTTTCTCCTATTTGTATTGGTCCAAACCCTCATCAAGATTCATATTTGTCTTTAATCTCCATCTCAGCATTCAAATTCGCACAAATTTTGGGCATGGACATAATTACGCCCATTTTGTGAAGGTTTCGGGCGTAATTACGCCTAGTCAAGACACTGTAATTACAAAAAATGTCAATGTTGATTTTAAATTATTTTTTATCCTTTTTTCTCCCAAATGACCACTTTGTCCCTCTAGCTCCATCCTACAAGAAATAAACATAAAAAACCAATAAAGTGATACTAAAAATACTCAAAGATAACAATAATTAAGCTTAACAATATTAGATTCGTAGGTTTCAACTCACTCATCAAATGATCTCTTCCTTCTCCTTGATACTTGGGGTTGAAGATGAATTAAATGGTGTATTATTTTTAGGATTTTTCTTATATATGTGTGTGTGTGTGTGTGTGTGTGTGTGCGCGCGCGCGTATGATTTTATAAACCAAGAATTTTTGTGCTTTATCTCTCTTGGGGACTCTCTCTTCTATTTTTCTCTCTTGCAAGTAATGAAGCAATCAAGGAATAAATATTGTTGCAATGGGATTCAAGGGCGACTATAGGCTCGACTTTAGCCCTGAGTCACGGCTATAGCCGCTACTTGGGTCCCGTTCACATGAGTCCAGTTTTTGATGACTTTTTATCTCTTTTCTCCCCTTGGATTTTTCAATTTGTGCCTTTTTAAACCATGTTCTGCTGTGTTTTTCAAATTTTACTCATTTTGAGCTTTTATTGTGAAAAAGTGAAATTCGGGTATCTACATTGATAATTAAAAAGAAAATTTAAAGAATCTATTCAAACACCTTCTAGATCTCTTAGTGCATTTGGGAATAACAAATCTGCTTATGTAATAAGCAAAATTTAAAACACACAAATAAACTTTTTAAAACAAAGTGGTAGAGCTAGGTAATTTTCTAGTGTATGAGGAATTGAGTAATTCTAGTTCTAAGATCAAGACCTTAGAAAGGCCATAGGTTTGGATTTCTAAGTGAGTGAAGAAGGGAAAATATATCAAGTTCCAAGACTAGTCGAAGAAGGAGTAGAAGCGTTCTGAAAAGAAAATATGCGTTTCTTGAATGTTACTTACTAGGAAAGAGTAATCCTAAGACCATAAACAAATATGTATAAAGGTTTCTCCACCTACTTAAGGAGTGAAATTTTTACTAGTAAAAAAATTTCAAATCTTGGAGAGGAGTTTGGGGACTGGAGTAGTTATATATATCTATTAGAGATATATATAGCAATTTGCACAAAAGAAGAAGAAGATATACATATCGAAGATATATCGTTGTATCCCTTGCTTGATATCGCTTTATCATGGTTTTAAAAATCAGACCATACCGCCGGTTTGACCTATAAAAATCGGAACCGGTTGGCACTTTGGTCCGTTTTAAACAAAAAAAACCAGTTTTGGTCAAATCTCGGTTGACCCACCGGTCCGATAAAACCGGTTATTGACCTAGTGACCCCTTTTTTTTGCACCAAAAATATTTTTAATATTAAAATTAATCACTTTTAGTAATATTGTAACTCAACTTTATTATGTTTTAGTTCATAAAAAACGAGATATTTTCAAAATTTTATTAATTACTAATAATGTATATTTTTATATATTAATGACGTCACTAGGTCAATAACGGCTCGACCACTGGTTGAGCCAGTGACCCATCCACCTGATACTTTTTTCGGTTCGATGATCGGTCCGAGTCTAAGTGTAACGCCCGAGAAATACAGACGTTATGTAAAAGAATTTTTGTTTACTTATTTGAATAAAATTATATTTAATGTTTATTCAAGTGAGTAAGCTAATTCTTGGTCGTTTTATGAGCTAGAAGATGTGAATATGGTTAGTATTCTGGCTTCGGGCTAGAATTTAATAATATGAATTTTCAAGATAAAAACGAAGGTTTTCCGAGAAATTTCCAAAAAATCACTATTCATCGATTTCTGATCGGGATTGAATTTTGAATTTTCGAGAAACGCATAATGATAGGATTTGATGATGAGATGGAATATCTAATAAAATTCCAGTTATGGCTCACGAAGTTTTCGCCTGGGGACTTATAACCCTAAGGGTTGGAGAGATTAAAACCTATGAATTAATGGGTTATGTATAATAATAATGATTATTATACGATATAAATACGAGTATAATACAAGTTATTATACGAGTATAATACAGAATAAATACGAGTTGATAAAGGATTACGATTGCGAAATCCTGTATCACTCAGGAAAGGCGAATGTGGTTGCCGACGCTTTGAGTAGGAAGGGGCGGGAAAAGCTGTTGATGTTAACAACTCAGGATGAGTTGATAACAGAAATGACAAGAATGGAAATAAAGGTCAGTTGTCCAAGTAAGGAAGGGGAGAATTTGTTTGCAAAGGAGATTCAGCCTAATATCATAGAAAAGGTGAAGGAAGTACAACTCAGAAACGAGGAGTGCGAACAGATCAAGAAGAAGATTGCAGACAATACAGAGAAGAGGTGCAGTCTTGATAACGAAGGGTTATTAAGATTTAACGGACGAATTTGGGTTCCGTGTGATCCTGAATTAAAAGAGGAGATAATGGATAAAGCTCATCACTCGAGGTACTCGATTCATCTTGGTAGCACCAAGATGTATCAAGACCTTTGACAACATTTCTGGTGGGCTAACATGAAGAGAGAGATAACTGATTATGTCAGTAGGTGCTTAACTTATCAAAAAGTTAAGGCCGAACATCAACGACCTAGTGGTTTGCTACAATCATGGGAGATCCCTGAATGGAAGTGGGAGTATATCACGATGGACTTTGTGGTAGGACTTCCGACGACACAGAAAGGATACGACGCTATTTGGGTAATAGTGGATCGTTTGACTAAGTCGGCTCATTTTTTGCCGATAAGAGTCATGTATAACTTGAGTTAGCTAGCTAAGCTTTATGTTAGAGAGTTTCGATTGTGTCGGATAGCGACCCGCGATTCACATCAAACTTCTGGAAGAGTTTGCAAGAGCAGATGGAAACGCAGTTACGGTTGAGCACGACGTATCATCCACAAACGGATGGACAAAGTGAGAGGACAATTCAAACACTGGAAGACATGTTAAGGTCTTGCGCTATAGATTTCAAAGGTAGTTGGGACGATTATCTACCGTTGGTAGAATTCGCCTACAACAACAGTTTTCACTCTAGTATAGGCATGCCGCCTTACAAAGCGTTGTATGGCCGGAAGTGCAGAACTCCACTTTGCTGGGATGCAGTGGGAGAACGTCGGATGTTGGGGCATGAAATGGTACAACAAACGGCGAAAGTGGTTAATTTGATACGAACTAGGCTAGTAGCAGCTCAGGACAAACAGAAGAAGTATGCCGATCCACATCAGAAGAATCGAGAGTTCGAAGTCGGGTCATATGCGTTCCTGAAGGTGTCACCCTGAAAAGGGAAGATACGATTCAGGAAGAAGGGAAAGTTAATTCCTAGGTTTATAGGACCTTTCCAGATTCTAAGAAGGGTAGGCGAGGTAGCTTATGCGTTAGCATTACCTCCAGAGTTGGGGCATATCCATAACGTGTTTCACGCATCGGTATTGAGTCCCTATAAGGCCGATTACAAGCACGTAATCGAGTATGAACCTATTCAGGTTGAGAAAGACTTGACGTATAAAGAAGTTCCTATCCAAGTAATCGATAGGAAAGAGCAAGTTTTGTGAAATAAAGTAATACCTTCGGTGAAGGTGATATGGAAGAACCACAATGCCGAAGAAGCAACGTGTGAACTCGAAGATAAGATGAGGATGACGTATCCCCATATATTTGACTAACTTGTATTGTAATTCTGGGGACATAATTCTTATAAGGAGGGGAGATTGTAACGCTAGAGAAATTTAGATGTTATGTAAAAGAATTTTTGTTTATTTATTTGAATAAAATTATATTTAATGTTTATTCAAGTGAGTAAGCTAATTCTTGGTCGTTTTATGAGCTAGAAGATGTGAATATGGATAGTATTCTGGCTTTGGGCTAGAATTTAATCATATGAATTTTCAAAACGAAAACAAAGGTTTTTCGAGAATTTTCTGAAAAATCACTATTCATCGATTTCTGATCGGGAATGAATTTTGAATTTTTGAGAAACGCATAATGATAGGATTTGATGACGAGATGGAATATCTAATAAAATTCCAGTTATGGCTCACGAAGTTTTCGCCTGGGGACTTATAACCCTAAGGGTTGGAGAGATTAAAACCTATGAATTAATGGGTTATGTATAATAATAATGATTATTATACGGTATAAATACGAGTTATTATACGAGTATAATACAGAATAAATACGAGAATTGGTATAGCGTATAAAACAAATTTTATACGAAGCAAATACATTTAAATTAACTTAAAGTTAATTCTTAAACCCGTGGGTCGAACCAATGGGCTAACGGGTGGGTTAAACCCATAAGGGCAACCCATGTGATGAGTCATTGGGCTTGTGATGTCACATGCATGATGTCAAGGGCATGAGGTCACGAACTTGATGGGAAAGCACAAATAAGTTGATAGACAAACTTGGGGACAAAGTAAAGTTAAGGAGGTTTGGGCCTAAAAGACTAAAATACCCTAAGTCTTGCCAAGCCTATAAATAGAGAGCTCTTGAGCTCATTTGTTGTTTGTTTGAATTGATAATTAATTTGAGAGAGAAGAAAGAAACCTTAAGCAAGAGATATTGTGCAGATTTAAGTTATCTTTATAACTTAAGGAACTCAACCAAGAACCAAGAAGGTATACATACTTAAAGTTACTCTTCTATCTTCCTTCAATTCATTTTGATAAAGAAGTGTAGATGATGAAGTAGGAAGACTAGAAAGTGTTAAGGTGATGATAATGAATTATAAACCTTAACAAATAAGAATGATGGAACCATGAGTAGGTGATGAAGAACTTTACTAATGGAAGCCTTAGAAAGTGATTAACTTAATCAAAAGAAATCTTAAATGATGATTAAGGAACTTGAATGATGAACATGTAAACCATTGAACATAGATAACCACAATGGTTAGAATTGATATTAAGTAACCAATGGATTGATTCCATTTGGTTTGAAGTAAAACTATTAAAGAACGAAGATTCGGCGAAAGTTACGCGATTAGACGATAATCGTCGAAAACGTAAATTTCCCGGAATAGAGTTCAAAAGTCGCCGTGTGGTTCGAAAACGTTGGTTTTCGATTTCAACACGTGTAATTAGGTAAATAAGACTTGCGGGAGCAAGAACGAACCAATTCCGACTTAAAACGAAGAATTGAGCGTTGAACATTCACAAACGTTTAACGAAAATGTAAAATGGACTAATAGGCTAAATTCTCGCCGACAAATTCTGAAATGAATTCCGACGTAATAGAGTGATAGAACGTGACGGTTGTGAACTATTAGCTTTGGAATGAGCCAATTTCGAGTTGAAATGACCACGTTACGAAGCTCAGGAAATTCAAAAATTTCAGAACTTAGGAATTTTTCTGAGGCACAGGGCTGGCACCGCAGCGGCCCCTAAGCCTTGATAATTGGCGCCGCAGCGCCAGACCGGAGTCTTGGATCCCTGCATGGTCAGCGCCGCAGCGCCACTACATAGAGTAAACCCGACGCCGCAGCGCCAGGCTAGGGTTTGATCCTTGGAGGGGTAGCGCCGCAGCGCCGCTCCAAGAGGAAAAAGCTGGCACCGCAGCGCCAGCAGAGGAAAAATGTTAGACTTTTACTTAACTTTTTTCATGATGATTAAGGGGTAGTCAATTATGAGTAATAAATGTTCAGTTTATAACGCATAAAGATTAATAAGCCGTAAAGAATGTTAATAACTCGAACGGTTTAACAACTCGATTAAGTTATACGAGAAGGAGAAGATAGGTTACACAATGTTTATCAATTGTGATAATTTAATAGATATGCTACGTGTTTATATCTTGTAGAAGTATAAAAACAAGTATGTCTAACAAGACTAAAGACGCGAAGGCAAGTGTTTTCTAACCTTGTTCAAGATTTACTTGATGCAAGTTCCTAACTCTTGTATTAACTACATGTTATGCAAGTTTTCATGAACTCTTGTCTATACACGAGGTCAGACAAGTTGTCATTATGCATGGTTTCCTATACATGAACTGTTATTGGATAGTCGATGCCATTTGCTTCGGCTAGACGTATATGTAAAGTACCTTAATTGATTTGTTATAAATCTTTCAAAGTATTATCGATGAGCTATCCTATGCCAATTAATTTGGTACGGATTCGAATGAAAACCTGAGTATGAATACACAAAGGTTTTGTCGTTAATTCGACCAAGCATTGTGTTGCCATGTAAACGTGAAAACGTTTACGGAAGTAGTATTGATCAATACAGAATACTATAGGCTGATCACCTGGACGTGCTCGTAAGAGAAGCCGGGCTTTCGATTTTATACCTGTCTGCCCTTTTATGAAAGAGAATGTTCATGGTCTTTGGACCAGCTCAGATTCTTAAGTGACTTTGTGTCCTTGAAAATGTTTTAAAGGAATTCAAAACATTATCTTGATTATTCCTATTTCTTCATAACTATTGTACAGTTATTGAAGATGAAGCATATGATTCTCGATTTTGTGATTGCAAAGTAAAACATTAACTTGCTGAGCTATCTTATGCTCATCCTTGCTTAAAATCATATGTTTTCAGCTAATAGCCATCGGACCGAGGGATCTGGTAAAGACACGGGAAAATCCAAGATGAATGCTTAGCTACAATTGTAATAACATAGTATTCTGTTGTAATTAAGTATTATTATGACAATGAACGTATGTAATGGTTACGAGGAACCTGGGAATAAGTTATTATAATGAAATGTTAGTTAAACTTATACAGGTTATTGAAGTATCCAATTGAATGTATGAGTAGATAGTTGTATAGTTAAGCACAATATCCGTGGGTTGAAGGTACCCGGATTTGGGGGCGTCACACTAAGAACCTTACACTCTATCCCTATTGCTTTACTTTATTTTCAAAATATTTGACAATATTTTTTACAAACTCACACAAGGATAGTAAAATTTAAAGAGGCCAAGATCTTTCAAAAAGTGAATTAATCTATTCAATCCTCCTCCTAGATTAATTCTAACTAAATCAGACCTAACAGTAATATTGTTTACAAACAATAATAAGATTATTTTACATAATATTCTTTATATTCCAAAATTAGATATATATTTTGACTTTTGGGGTCAAACGACGACATATTAAACTTCAAATTGATGTTAATTTATTTAATTTTAATTGATACAATTATTATAATTGTATAATATATAACAAAAACTATTAATCACAAAATTAATTTCATTATAAACTTTTATGAGTCATACCAATTTTGAAATTTAATATGTCATCGTTTGACCTCAAAAGTTAAATTGTATCTCCAATTTTGAAAATGAGGGAATATTAATTTGTTACCATTATTAAACAAGATTTTATAACAACTTAAATAAAATCATTTGAGAAGAAAGTAATTTTTTCACGTAAATCGTCTTATCTAACTTGAATTTATTATTACTATTAAAATATAAGTGTAATTATATTTCAAGTACAAATAAAATTTTATAATTACTTAAATAATATAATTTTAGAAGAAAATTATTTTTCAGGAGAATTATTTTACCTAATAAATTCAACAATATATTATTTAAAAGTTAAAGAACAATATATCTATATGCACATCCAAAGTGTACATTGTCAAATATTGTACTACTTATTTAGAGTGTCTTTAAGAGGAATTTGGCTCCCCTCCATTACATATTTTCTCAAATTTCATCAAATACATCAATTATTTGATTATAATAATTTTATTAATAATGATCAAAATATGTTAATAGATAGTTGATGATCCATCCTACAAAAAAATTAGAATAATAAAAAATATTTTCACTGTTAAAAGTCGAAATTTCATCCATTGAAATTTTGATGAAAAATCTACATGCTCATCAAATGGTGAAAAAATATCGAATTATCATTTTTGAAACAATTATGATTTTTGATATTCAATATAATAAATTAGTTGACCGGTATCGGTTTCAATTATGCAATTCATAATTATAAAAATATGAAATGTTGAATAAAATTGAAGGGAAGATATAATGGAGTAGATTCAAATACTGATAAGTTTAGATTTGAATGTCCACATAAATATACTCATTAAAAGAATATATTAACTATCATAACTCTAAAATAAGACCGGGTACTTTGTACCGGATTTAGATGTTAGTTCTAAATAAAATCAAAAATTCTATGCGGATATTAGTATTGGACATGAAAATTGAATATAAATTTATTTAAATTTTACTCATTTGTATTTTAACTTTCAAGGATAAAAATATATACTACTTGTGAAATCACTCTTATTCAATTTTTAAATTTTCTGTCTAATATTTATGTCGGCATGGAAGAGTTCAAATAAAATACCGCAAGCAAAAACATGCTTTCCAGCTTTTTTCTGTCCATATCATTTACTCCTCATTTACCACTCTAATCTACTTTGTCCTGTTCTCTGTACACTGTCCAGTTTTCCCCTCATTTTGTACATCTTTTCTCCTATGCTTTCGTATTCATATTTACACTTTTCCCTTGATGGTGAAGCACATGTGCCATCTCTGTCACTATAAATGTACTCTCTGACCCTCTTATTTCTCAGCTCTAGAAAGAAAATTTGAAAGTCTTACTTGTCAATATCTCTCTTTCTGAAACTTCTGATTTTGAAATTTGGGAACATCTTGGAGTGAAAGGAGAGATGGAAGGGGAAGGAAAAAGCGGTAGTGAAGGAGTCCGTGGAAAGATTGGTCGAGTTCTTCTCATCTCTGCGGGTGCTAGTCACTCTGTTGCTCTCCTCTGTAAGCAATAATTTCTATTGTAATATAAGTGTTTGTGATTTTGCTTAATTCTGACACTATATATATATGTTTAGGTTTGTGTTCTATGGGTCTATTATTTCCTAAGTTGGGTACAAAATCACAATTTTGAAATCTTGATATGGAAATGCCCAAGATTGTATTCTTGGGAATACAAGTGTTTGTGATTTTGTTAAACTTATATATATGTGTGTTAAGGGGGCTATTATTTCCCAAGTTGGATACAAAATCACGGGTCAATTTTGAAATTTGTTATAGGGAAGGCCCACGATTATAATCTTGCATTACATTGTTTAGCGAATTCCTCTGTTTTGTGGTTCAGTCACTTATGGTAAGAAATAGCTTAATTTTTCTGTATTTTAAGTTAGAGAACATTTAGTTCACAAATCACAAGTTATTTTGGTTGTCCTTGTTCCGGTATAAACCAGATAAATACAAGACACCTGCTGTGAAATGTTAATTTGAAAGTCATCGTTGCTAAGGTCGGTACTTTTACTGAGTTGTGTACAATATAATCTATTTTTGTTTTTTTTTAAATTTCTGATGAGAGGTTTGTGCTAATTCTGGTCTCAAGTGATTTTATTTATATTTACTTGAGAATTTCGTTTTATAGCTTCATATGGTATACTTGGAGTCTTGATATGCCTAATTTATTGGTGCTGTTTTGTTGAGATTTATGCTGTTGATGTTGTTGATTTAAATACTATTGAATCTATTGTAAATGACGCCTCCATTTTTGTGTCATCAGCTGTGTTTCCTTATTCAACATCTTTTTAATTTGTTCTTGATTATAGTGTAATATTGTGCTTATGACTATAGGATAGGGGACTGTGACAATGGGCTCTAGTTTAACCTCTAACAGCCTGATGAAAGCATAAGATCTAAACAAAATTTCAAGTAAAACGTAGGCAAAAAGACCTTTTTAATCCCTGTACTCTTACTTTGGTTTCAATTTAATCCTTATACATTTTTTATTTCGTAAGTGTCCTTGTACAATTTTATAGGTGAACAGTGTGATCCTTGATGTGTGTAAGAGGTAATGACATGGAATTAAAAAAAAAGGAAAAGCCATGCTGGATTTCTCAACTAATTATGTGGCAAATGAAGGGTCTTTATGTCATTGAACATTTTCCTTCTTCCTTTCTTCTTTTCAACCATTTTTTCTGCAAATTTTCTATATTTTATGTAATATAGTAAAAATGCACTCTCCCCCACCTAAATTCGGGTACCTTCAACGTTGGATATGGTGCAGTACTATACATCCACACACTTCCATCTACTATAATCTTAACAATATGAATGTAATTACTAATTATTATAAACATATTCTTATAATCCCAGGTTCTAAGACCTTTAAATATATCTTCAATAGCTCTTATTGTAACATAATATTATACTTGTACTAAATTATTATAAATGAAGTACATAGTCTTCTATTCGTTCATCTTTTCCTTCTCTTTGTCTTTACCGAAACCTTTTGCACGTTCGGTCTTTGTTAAAAATATTTAATTTAAAGCAAGAACGAGCATTCACATTCAACAAGTATTATAGTTGTAATAACAACAAAATCTCATTCTTCAACAACTGAACAATAGTTGTGAAACATTCCGAATAAACAGGAATAATACTTTACTTTCGTTTAAAACATTTTTTGAAACATCATACTGAACATTCATGCTGAGAGGTCATAAGACCAAGAACTTTCTTTTTCATCTTTCTGAAAAGGTTAAACAGTAATTTAATTGTAAATCGTCTTTACTTACGAGCACTTCTAGGTGATCAGCCTATGATATTATATGTTGATCAACACTATACTTTAAACGACTATATGCGTTTGTTTTTACACCTTGTGTGTTAGTCGAAATATTCAACTAAAACTTTCCCTAATATTAGTGTCGTTCATCTCGGACTTACCTTTGAATCCGCACCAAAACAACTTGATTTGGATAGTTCTACTTAACATCAATAATATTTCAAATATTTAATATCAAATTGATAAAACATTTTAACATTCGTCTAGCCGAAACAAATGACATCGACACTTTCTTAAACAATTTATGTATAATCGAAATTTAAAGCTTTAACAGTTTATGTCATAGCATAACTTGAATACTTGTACAAATACTAAAGATTTGTATAAATATGAAATTCACACAATCATAAAAGCATTGTGTAATTTTAACTTTAAAATATCACATATTTATAAGAACATAATTGAATGAAGTTAGAAAACTTGCCTTAAGCGTTCTTTAAAATTTATGCTAATTTGTTCTTCGTATGTCCTACATATTTACATTAACCATAACACACCAATTAGGCACATAATGACCCTATATTGGTTTATGTTAACTCTATTAAATAACTTATAAAATTCATTTCATAAAAATCGGAACACATTTCCAAGTTACAAACACTTGGTACGGCACTTTGACGTTCGTACGTCGCCCATTCGATTCGCCTATGCGACGTCCAAGCGACACGCCCTTGCGCATGTTTACCACATTTGCCCAACTTATCTACTAAACATTGATTTATGTTAAGTATTTTACATTCATAATGTTCGTCTTTTTATTAGAATTCAAACATTACACAAGGTTATAAGCACTTGTTACGGCGTTACAACGTTTGCACGGTCGTACGCCCTGATAGCCTATGCGAACGTCTAACGTTGCACGACCAACCAACCTCGGCTTCCCTAGTTTCTAACACTCTGCCACCTTGGTGCTATCGCGCCACCAACATACCTGGGAATGGCGTTGCCGCGCCACCCCGGCAGAAACAAATTCTACCTGACAAAATTTTCAGCTTTGGCAGTTTTGTCACACCTACTTCCGAATATCATAACTTCCTCATTCGATATCGGAATGAGTCTGTTCTTGAGCCTTTTTCTTACTCGTAACATCCTCTACAAATCTCCTTGGCGGATTAATTATTCTGATTCTCTAACAAGCCTAAAAATTGGCCCAAAAATCCTTCGTGAACTAGTTTTTCAACTTAATGTTCTTAACGTTGATTTTTCAAATTTTCGTAACTTACTCATCCGAAGTCGGAATGAGCTCATTCTTGAGTCTACAGCTCACTTTTACTACGTTCTACAAAACCCCCAGAAAATAAATATTTTTTGGAAGCGATAATTAAACGTAAACTTGACCCAAAAGTCGTACCTAGCTAGGTTTTTCGTCTTTTAACATCTTTTACTAAAATTTTTGCCATAACTTCGTTATAGCATATTTTTACTCCGTTCCACTCGGAACATTTCCGTAACTTACAATGTATATTTCCTTCTTTCCGGATTTTAAATATTGGCTTACGAACAATGATTTACATTCGTCCGATAAACAATAATTAACACGTTTTTCATGATTTCTTGGTTTGGTTTGTTACTTTAGTTTCATTATCTCTTATCATGCATATTACCGGTGATTTAGTCCTCTAATCTCATCCTTATTTCTCCGGATCCTTCATGATCCACCACAACAACAACAACCAACAAAGCAATATAAATACATAAAGCTTTTAAAAGAGGTTGGTTCTAGGGTTTTACCTTCTTTGTTCACTTCTTGTTATTGCTAATAGATGATTTAATCTTGCTTTTCTCTTCTTTTCTCTTTCAAATTTCCGAGCTTCTCACTCTCTCTCAAATTATCTATAGTTTCTTTTCTTTACTTGGTGAAGATTATAAAGTGAATGGCTTGCTATTTATAGCAAAGGCAAGAGTTAGGGTATAAAGGTCATCTTACTAACTCTCCTAAGTTAACTTAACCATGGTTTGGTGGTGGGAGATGGGATGGCTAGCTTGCTTGGCACTCTCTGCTCTTTGATTGGTCCATTTTCGCTCGCTTGGATTGAGTTACTACTTAGTTTAACTAGGTTTTCTTTCCCTAGTACGGTTACTCCAACTAGTTAATTAGCCGTAATTGTTGACTTTGACTTTTTGTAATTTTACCGTATAATTTTCGTATTATACTCGTATCATTCTCGGTTAGCTTTCAAAATTCGTTTGAGTAGCCGGAAAACCGAATTTTTCTTTCTTAAATTTTATTGGAGATTCCGTCTTTCTTCCTTATATAAACACTATGACGTAATTCGAAAAGTAGAAAAAATGTAAAAGCGTTTTTAGCGTGAATAGTGTTTTTACGTCTTTTCTTGGAATTTTTTTATTTTCTTATACGAAACCCCAATTCGTATATTCTAACATGTAAACACAATCTAGGTCATAAAATCGATCTTTAAACACATAACACAGAATAATATTTATAAAATCTCATTTTATTCAATAATATTCCAAAAATCCTAATTTCAAGGCTAAACACGATTCTCGATCGTTATAAACAACCTCGTTGTCGCCGGCGTTTCTCAAACTCAATAAAAAACCCTAACAAAACCTAAATCCTAACAAAACCCAAATGACTAACATCAAAATTTCAAGCTAAATCATGGTTATTAACCACAAAAGATATCTCAGTCGTTCGATCACCACCACCACTACTCATCATGAAAGCCTTATACTCTCTCTCCGCTTTGTCTCTCCTACTCTCGCAGCCGGCAACGACCAACAACAGATCCATTACATTTTTGAAGATTCCATCAAATGAAACCATAACAATAGAGACCCAATTCGTTTTGGAACAAATTTGCGGGGAAAAAAAAAACCCAAATCACATAACCAACTTGCTTTTGAACAACACATGAAGCAACCGATGGCATAGATCTAGACGGCATTCATCCCCTGCTGCTTAACCAATTTTCAATGGGGGACTGTGTTGACGAGGAAATCTTTGATGCAACCAACTACATAGATCTAGACAGAGACGTTGGAGGTATCACTGCACATGAATTCTGGCACCGAGACTCGAAAGTGGGACTTTTCGTTCCAGGTAGGGTTTTCGCCGCCGACTTGATCGAGACGGGTTTGGAGCTTCAATTCATCAGGTCCCAATGATAGTGGTACTGTCGAGTGTTTGATCTCTCTTAGGTTTAATGTGTCTAAATCGAGTAATAAACAGAAAAAGACTGATTTCTTTGGTTGTGGTATTTGGGTTTTTGATTTTGTTGCTGGGTTTTGGTGGTGAAGGAGAAAGAAATTAGTCAAATTACACAAGAGGAGAGAGAAAGAAATTACAGAGCTCAAGAATGAAAGTGGCTCAAAGACTGATTTCTTTGGTTGTGGTGGTGGGTTTTTGATTTTGTTGTTGAGTTTTGGTGGGTTTTGTTGCTGGGTTTTGGTTCTGACTTGTGAGCCGATGATTCTTTGATCTTATGATTTCTCCGATCATCTGTTCTGAGCCGATGATTTTACCCAGTCCGCCGGAAAGCATGCTTATTACATATATGCCTGCAACCAAACAAAAGAGAAAGAAATTACAAAGAGGAGAAAGGAAGAAAATGTAATGTCTCTTTTACCCTTCATTTTCCATGTAGATGTGCAGTAATAGCCCACATGGGATTTTTTTTTAAATTCCACGTCATTACCTCTCACACACACTGAAGATTACATTGCTCACCTACAAAATTTTACAAGGACAATTATGAAATAAAGTAAGGTCTTTTTGCCTAAAAAGGAATACACCTCATGGTGACCCTGAGGGTTAAATAGAAAATGCACATGAATACCTAAAATCAAACCATTCATTTTTGACAAAAAAATATAATTGTGTAATCCAGAACATCTTAAGAGTCTGTACCGTATACAAGAAAAAAGGATCACTTAAATGGGATGGAACATACATCTATGTGTCTTAAACTAAACCTTCTGTTATTGCATCAATTAATAATTAAGTTGTGTGTTAATAATCTATTGTTATTGAAAATAATTTCCACTATGGAGAAAATCTGACTTCAATTATACTTGCAGCTAGAAATGTTGTATGCTCATGGGGACGAGGAGAGGATGGACAACTAGGTCATGGGGATGCTGAAGATCGATTTTCTCCTACTCAAGTGAGTGCCTTAGATGGCCAGGAAATAGTATCAGTTAGCTGTGGAGCCGATCACACTACTGCATATTCAGAGTCGAGTAGGCAAGTGTTCAGTTGGGGATGGTATGTTATCTCTACACTATAATTATGTAATAACTATTGATTCTTTTTTGTTACCCTTATATGTATAGCTTGTGGAGCTTTTGTCCCTCGAACTTCCTGAGTTTGGAGCTTATTTTATGCTAAAATTGACAAGGAAACATTTAAAATATCTGTTAAGAGATTTTTTTATTTGACATCTTAATGACATCGTACCACAACCTATGTATAGAATTCGGAAAGACTTATTGATTGTCCTCGTTATATTCTTTAGCTATTGTTGGCTTGGCTCAAAATTTAGCCAGCATTTACTAAGTAGATGGTGAAATTTTCGACCCCTTTAGAAGTAGGGATCTGGAGATATACACATACATAGTACATGTCAGTGTTTAATAGGTGGATATGTTTACCCACATCACTACCATTTCCCTTATCTTTTTTCCCGCAAGGATGTTACGTTGTGATTTAAGTGGTTCTATTTTTCTTTGAGTTGAGATTTCTTTTAGTTGACTGATTTCCATAATCAGGTTTTTTGGGGCTCCAATATGTATAATTAATTATAGCTTCGCACTATGAAAGGAATTGTATTTTTATTTAATATGTTGTTTTGACCGACCTTAAATGGAAGTGGTTGAAAGAACACCTACTGGTGGAAACTTTGAAAATAGGCTTCTCTTTTTAATAATAAAAATGAAAAAGAGTAGATGGTCGTACTTTTTATTGCTACTTTCAGATCAAAACAATGCCTCAAAAATTGTAAGATTATACAATATATAGTATTGGTAGTATAGTACTATAAAGTCGGACTAGAAACTGCGAGTATAAATAATTTGACGATTAATTTTTGATTATCAATACTTTTTTCTGAAAAGTGGCTATGGTTACTACACAAGGCCCTAGGCCTACCAGCAAGTTTTCTATTATCAAGTTGGCTTATATGCCTCCTGTATAAAATAATTTGGATTTGTGGAGAATCTGGACATACTTGGATCTGCCTTGGGCATTTGCAAGGCCTATGAACCTATATCCACCGCAGAGCTAGATTTTCTTTGCAAGGGGTTCAAAACGTATATGTAGGTCTTACGGTTAAAATATTGACGGGTCAAAGCACTGATTCCTTTCAAGTTTTAATGATGACTTGATGAGGTGAGCATAGAATCAAATTATTAGACAATTTAAACTCACTTTCCTAAACATTTGTTTTTTCACTAGCAAATTTTTCTTGTTTGAAAAGTCAAGGCAGTTTAACCCCTTATTCACCATGTACACACACTGCCTATATCTTAGCCAATCTTTCGAGGAAGCCTTTGCAGAAGGACTTTGGAGCTCTACCAGGCCTTCAAAGTAATATTTTCCTTCTCTTTCCTCACCAATCTATCATCTGAAACTATAGCAGTGGCAAATTCTCGAAAGTAAATAGAGTAGTAAAAACAGCATTCTTAGTTGCCTCCACATTTCTGCTGCATGTCTTTATGACTTGGCTGCATTTTTAAACCCCGGGCTGCATATTTATCGTATCTTACATATTTTATGAATTTCCTTGTATAAATCTTGAATGGTTTACATGTAACTTTCAATTATGTTCTTTTGCCAATTTCGTTGGGATGGTTACATTTTCAATTTTATACAAATTGTCTTGTTTTAGACAATTGTGTTATGTCACACTTTACTGATTCTTAGTTAACTTGATAGTATTTTCTCTTTTGGAAAATGTGTAGGGGTGATTTCGGGAGGCTAGGTCATGGAAACTCAAGTGATGTGTTTATTCCTCGGCCAATAAAAGCATTATATGGTCTACATATAAAACAAATTGCTTGTGGGGACAGCCATTGTTTGGCAGTGTCCATGGAAGGCGAGGTGCAGAGGTTGGTTGCATTCGTTGCTATTCTAATGAAATTCTTATTTATTATTGAACCTCAACCTTCTGTATTTGCACTGCTGAATATAACTGTGGTTGTGATTAAACTTCCAGAGTCTCTTTGAGCATTTGATGCACAATTATTTCTTAACTTTAAAAAAAATTTAAATATTATGGTGAAAATCTAAACAACCAGGTAGGTCAAGTTCTCAATAGCAAAGTGTGGATGTGAAGTTTTAGTTACTACTTTAGGACAATAATATAATATTAAACTACTCCCTCCATCCTCAAAATAATGTCTGAAGTGATTTTTTTTTTAATTGGTACAAGTCAAAGGTATAAAACTTGTGGACCCCAATAAAAGTCCTCCAATATAAGTAATTAGGAATAACTGTAATTTGTTCCAACACTTTTAGTTGAAACCCATATTTAAGGTTGTGAGAAAACAAAGAAATTGGTGAATATGATCCTTTTCATCATTTCATTGTATATATACTACACTCTGTTACAATCAAACTACAATTAAGGCTCTAATTAGAGCTGTAATCAAGGCTAAATACTTCCTTCCCTAAATAGCTAGATTCTAATAATATTCAGGTAAAGGTGTAAAAATGCCCCTGTGGTTTTATCCGAAGTCCCACTTAGCCCATGGACTTTTTTTTCTTTCAAAAGTACGCATGACGTTACAAATTTTAGGTCAATTGTGCCCCTGACCTTAACGGACATACCACCTAGACTAACTTTGCTAACATGTGGACATATTTTAGTTTTTTTTCCTCTTTTTTCTCCCTCTTTTCTCTCTCTCCCATCTCATTCCTCTGTTCCCCCCTCAAACTTCCATAAACCCTGAAAACTATGTTAACCCTTTGCAAAACCCTCACCTCACCATCTCTCCTCCGCACAATTTATCGTTCCCTCTCCACCCAAGTCTCAGACAAACCCAACTCACTCCACTAAGACGAACTAATCAATGTCGTTGGTCGCGCCAGAGACTTCGCCGTTGTGGGACACCTCCTCTACAAGCGGTGCCGCGACGGTTTCTTCAACACCAGTAACACCTTCAAGTTCATCTCTGCCAATTTGTCCGTACTCGACGATCTTTTACAAACCCTCTCCGGTCTCGACAAAGGGTTCGCCAGGAAGGGCACGCACGACTCTCGTTTCTCGAAATTGCAGCGCACGGACGACTCTCTAGATTAGGATTCCGCCTGATGTTACAGCGTATAATTTTATTTTGATGACTTATTGTTTTGTGGGAGATTTGCCGGCGGCGGCCGGAGTGATGACTAAAATGGAGGATGAGGGGATGGTGTTTGGTGCGGAGGAGAGATGGTGAGGTGAGGGTTTTGTTTTTTCTTGCAAATGTTTCGTTGTTTATATGTCCTATCTCTGATTATTCAAGATATATGCTTGTTGTTCGGGTGATTGAGAAAAAATGGATGAAGGTGCAATTTAGGTGACTTTAGAATTTTCAGTGCAGAGTAGACTAATTCTTTAGCTGAACATGGGTATACACATACATTAAGGATTGTCTGCTGTGATTTTAAATAAAAAAATTCAATAGGGTGATTATATCTCATAAGGCTGCGAAAATTGCAAACCATCTGTCTTCAAAAGTTGATTTGTAATATTGATTTTCACAAGAGAGCCAAGTGCAGATCAAGAGTAAGCTAATCTAATCTATTGTTTGGGATAAATGTTTAGATGTTGTCTTATACATTATTATGCTTGAAATGGATTGTTGTTGCTTACATTATCAAAATTTTGGCTTATTCTTCCGCTGCTTTTTGTATATATTTCCACAATTATCAAAATATTTGAGATTTTTTAGAAATCAGATTCAGTCATGCATTTCGCTTCTAATTTAGGTGAAGGAGAAAGATACTGCATGGTTTGTGAGATTTTGTGTCCCTTGGTGTAAGCAATTGATAATATTTTTGATCTTCCTACTCCACAAATGTGCTAGATTTATACTTTCCCTTTCTTCGCGTAAAGTAATGGAAAACAGGAAGGAGATGGGAGAAAGAAAAAAGGAGAAGAAAGGAGAGAGAAAACAGGGAGAAAAAAGAGAAAAGAATAATTTTTTTTTATTAAATTTTATTTTTTCCATGTGTTGGTCGCCAATCCCATCCTTTGTCTAGCTGAATTTTTTTTAACGGAAGGGGTATAGTGAAGCTAAGTTTTACAACGTCAAGGGTACTTTCGAAAACAAAGGTTCATGGGCTAAGTGGGACTTCGGGTAAAACCATAGGGGCAATTTTGCATCTTTACCCAATAATATTCTAACAGATTAATAGAATGTTCTACATTCTAACACCCCCTCGAGTTGGTGCGTGGATGTCTCGCAAGCCCAACTTGAAAAATAATGGATGAAACGTTGTACTACTAAGACCTTTGGTCAAGATATCAGCAAGTTGATGATTTGTCTTGACAAAAGGTATGCAAATGAGACCACTGGTTAACTTTTCCTCGATGAAATGTTTATCAATCTCAATGTGTTTCATCCTATCATGTTGTACCGGATCATTTGCAATACTGATGGTTGCTTTATTGTCACAAAACAATCTCATTGGCTCATTAGTTATGATTACAATGTTCGCAACCACATTAATTCACACACACTTAAGACAATAGCTTTATATTCAGCTTAAGCACTAAATCTAGCCACAATCGACAGTTTTTTGCTGCACCAAGTGACAAGGTTGCCTCCTATAAATGAACAATATCTAGATGTGGAACGATGGTCATCAATATAACCAGCCCAATCTGCGTTGGTAAAAGCTTTAATCCTCATATGGCCATGATGTGAGAATAATATTCCCAGAGCATATTTTAGATATCTCAGGATTTTATAGAAAACTTCCATGTGACAATCCCGTGGATCATGCATATATTGACTTACTACTACCACATTATAGGAAATATCAGGTCTAGAATGGGAGAGGTAAATTAGTCTTCCCACTAACCGTTGATATCTCTCCTTATCAACAGTGGGTCCTATGCCACCTGTAAGATGACGATTAATCTCAATGGGAAAGTCAGCTGGTTTGCATGTTAACATGCCCGTCTCTGTTAATAGATCAAGTACATATTTTCGTTGGGACATGAAGATGCCACTAGAAGATCTTGCAACTTCTATACCAAGAAAATATTTCAAGGGGCCAAGGCCCTTGATTTTAAATTCATTGACAAGTTTTTCCTTGAGATTAACCATCTCTTCTTCATTATTTCCAGTTACTACAATGTCATCGACATAGACAATGAGAATGGTAATCTTGCCATTTCCGCGTTTGACGAACATAGTGTGATCTGCCTGGCTTTGCTTATATCCAAATCTCATCATGGCTTTATAGAACATGTCAAACCGTGCTTTAGGGGACTGTTTTAACCCATACAGAGTTTTTCGTAACTTACGGACCTTTCCATTAATTGCTGATGAGGTAAAGCCTGGAGGGATTTCCATGTATACTTCCTTCTTAAGGTCCTCATGAAGAAATGCATTCTTCACATCAAGTTGCTAGAGGTTTCACCCAAAGTTTGCTGTACAAGATATAATGGTACAAACGGAGTTCATTTTTGCTCCTGGAGCAAATATCTCTTCATAATCAATTCCACGAGTAATCGTGTGAGTGTATCCTTTTGCAACTAGTTTGACTTTGATTCTCTCAACAGACCCATTGGACTTTTGCTTCCTTGTATACACCCAATTTGCACGCAACTGGTTTCTTTCCATGGGGAAGAGGAACTATCTCCCATGTCTCATTCTTTCTCAAGGAATTCATTTCCTCTATCATAGTTTCTTCCATTTTTCATCTTGGATTGCTTCCTTCCACCCTTGAGGAACAGAAATAGAGGACAACGGGAAAAAAGGCACGATAGGAGGTAGATAAATTATCATAAGAGATAAAGTTAGAAATATGATGTCGGGTACATGATCTAGCTCCTTTCTTAAGGGCATTAGGAAAATTGACATCACAATTTTCAGTAGGGATATTTGAGTAATTACCATTAGAATCAATAGAGCAAGCTGGAGAACTTAGATACGAGCAGGGCTGCTGTGGTAGTATAGACGGGCTGGTTCCTTATCTTTTCGGGAATAGGTCTTCAAATCAAGTCTGTTCGATCTATCATATGACTCTCCCTGTGAAGAAATATCAGTGACTATAGGATAAGTGATAGCTGTAACGATCGAGCATCGTGCATCGTGCATCGTGCTTAGCCTTGTAATTAGGATCTTTGAATATTATTGAATAAAATGAGATATTATTATGTGTTATGTGTTTAAAGGTCGATTTTTTGACCTAGATTGTGTTTATGTGATAGAATTTTCGAATTAGGGTTTCGTATAAGAAAATAAATGTTGAAACTGAGAGCAGGTTTTTCTCATTCAAAAATTGAATTTATTCTCTATTACATAGATTGATATATATACACAAGTATCTTAATTATATTTATGGTAATTCCTAAATTACAGTAATGTGTACTCACTGATTATGGAATCTACATTTATGGTATGTCTCTGGCATATCTTCAAACACTCCCCCTCAAGTTGGTGTATTGATGTCTCGCATTCCCAACTTGAAACATAGTGGATGAAACATCTTACTACTAAGACCATTAGTCAAAATATCAGCAAGCTGATGTTCTGTTTTGACAAAAGGTAAGCAAATAAGACCATTAGTTAACTTTTCTTTAATGAAGTGTCTGTCAATCTCAATGTGCTTCGTTCTATCGTTCTGTATCGGGTCGTTTGCAATACTAATGGCTGCCTTATTATCACAAAATAACTGCATAGACATTTTAGTCGTAACACCCAAATCTTCTAGCAAGGTTCGAAGTCACATAAGTTCACATATACCCAAGGCGATAGCTCGATGTTCAGCCTCTGCACTGGATCTTGCCACCACGGACTGTTTCTTACTGCGCCAAGTAACAAGATTGCCTCTAACAAATGAACAATAACCTGACGTAGAACGGCGATCCTCTATAGAGACGACGCAATCTGAGTCTGAAAAAGCTTCAACTCTCATATGACCATGTGGTGCGAACAATAAACCTTTTCCAGGACTTGAGATACCTCAGAATTCTGTAAATAGTTTCCATGTGACACTGTCGAGGATCATGCATATACTGACTCACTATCCCCAACATAAGATATATCAGGTCTAGTGTGAGAAAGGTATATCAATCGTCCCACCAAACGTTGATAACTTTCTCTATCAACTGTAGGTCTTGTGCCACCAACCAGATGATGATTAACTTCAATAGGAGAATCAGTAGGCTTAAATCCCAACATGCCATTTTTTGTGAAAAGATCAAGGACATACTTCCTTTGAGACAGAAAAATCCCACCGGAAGATCTCGCAACTTCAATGCCAAAGAAATATTTCAAAGGGCCAAGATCTTTGATTTCAAACTCTTTGGCCAGACTCGCTTTGAGATTAACTATTTCTTCTCTATGATCCCCTGTCATTACAATATCAACATAAACGATAAAAATGGTAGTCTTACCTTTTATCTGTTTGACAAATAGAGTATGATCTGCTCGACTCTGCTTGTACCCAAATCTTATCATTGCCTTGTGGAATCTACCAAACCAGGCTCTGGGAGACTGCTTCAAATCATATAAATCCTTTTGCAGTTTACACACCTTACCCTTGGTGACAGATGAAGCAAAATCAGAGGGTATTTTCATGTATACTTCCTCCTTTAAGTCGCCATGAACAAACGCATTTTTCATATCCAATTGCTGGATATCCCAACCAAAATTTTCTGCACATGAGATTATGGTACGAACAAAGTTCATCTTTGCCATTCTATAAAACTATGTTATGACGAAGTTATGGGGACAATTTTAGTAAAAGACGTTAAAAGTCGAAAAACCTAGCTTGGTACGACTTTCGGACAAATTTTACGGGTAGTTAACGATTCCGAAAGATTTGTTTTTCTAGGAGTTGTGTAGAGCGTAGTGTAAGTGAGCTGTAGGCTCAAGAATGAGTTTATTACGACTTCGGATGAGTAAGTTATGATGATTTGAAAAATCAATGTCAAGAACGTTTAGTTGAAAAACTAGCTCACAAAGGATTTCTGAGCCAATTTTTTGGCTTGCTAGAGAATCCGAAAAATTATTCCATCCGGGGAATGTGTAGAGGGTAGTACGAGCAAAAAAATGGCTCAAGAATGGACTCATTCCGATATCGGATGATGAAGTTGTGAAGCTACGAAGTAAGTGCGACAAGAATGGAGAAAAAAATGAGTAACTGCAGCGCCGGTCCCAAGTCATTTTTGGGCCCCGCTGTTGGGTTTGTACGAAATCGTGACGCAATCAAATTGCAAAAATTAGCTGAAGCATGGTATATCAGAGTTTAAAAAAATTTCTACAAAACCATTACCCGGATCATCTTTTATGCAAATTATTAATTTAAAACGATAAATAAGAAGTTATGGAATCATACCCTTGTAGAACGAAGTTTCTTCAAGTACGAGTTGAACTCATTGTTCTTCGTGATCTCCTTAAATTTTCGGGTTAGATTTCTTCCTTTAATCAACGTTAGCCACCCAAGTGCTTGGCCTCTAGAGGTGATCCACCAAGGAAGAGGAATTATCAAGAAGAAGGGTGGTTGGCTAAGCCCTAGTTTTCTATCTTCTATAGAAAAGGAATATTCTCCAACAATTGAAATTGTATCAACTGATATTTAACATAAGACTCCTCGTATATAGATATTGGTAAACCCTTCTAATCTTATTAGACATAGGTTTTCATTTAATTAATTAAACTCCTTTAATTAATTAGGCTTCCCAACATATTGGGATTTAATTAATTAAACTCCTTTAATTAAATTGCCTCCTAATCTTATTAGGAATAAATGAGAGTACTAATATTAAATTAATTCCTAAAACTCCTTTAGAAATTAAAATAATAATAATTGTAATAACATTAATAAGACTCCTCTTATTGATTAATATTTAATATTTTCAAAATATTAAATAATAAACATTAAGCTATTTAATTTATTCTATCACCGTAGATTAAATTAATTTACTTAATGCATTATTACGATTATGCCATTACCTTCTTAAATAATTATTCTTCCTTTTATGGTGTGACCATTTAGGCTCTCCATATTACACCGGTTGTGAATAAATCAATTAGAACAATTCTAATCTTATTTAAATAAATAAATTAAACTAATAATCTATTTAAATAAATAATATTTATTCTACAATAGGGATAAGTCTCTTTAGCGATCAACGACTTTCCAAATAATATAGATTTCAACATTAATCATAAAAGAACCTGTGAGTAAATAATTACCGTACAATTCAATCCTTCCACCATACAATGTCCCAATTAAATATAAGACATGATTTTATTTAATTTTATGTATTTCGATTAGAAAATGCACAACTCCAAATAATACAAATTAGAAACTTCTTTCTAATTTCATTCTGCCTTGGCCAAGGACTACTGGGTTGTCATTTAACGAATCACATAGGACATATCTCTTATTTTACTAGAAGTGGTAGATTCTTTATTGATCATTCATTATCTCCATATGTAACTCATTATACCCAAGCATACCCTTTGATATACCCTAAGAGTTTTTAAGGAATAAGTCAAAGTATAATTCATTACATACAAGATACTATTATGATCTCAAGTCCAAGGATCACTTGTACTACTATCACATTAGGAATTCCTATTGACAGACAAGTAAAACTCCATTAGGTATTCCATAGCGAGTCACGTTCAGTGAACTTATTCTACAATAAGCACCTACATACTTGCTTTAGTGTCTCCACACAAATGATCATGAGATCAATCATCCTCATCCAATGAGCAAGCAACATATGTACCAATTTATCCGGATTTACTAATCCACTTTTTAGTAATCCAACGATTGAGAACTATTTTAGTTTTAAGCTTTCTAAGAATTTAGATCTCATTAGTATGATCAACATCATGATTCTAAAAGCATTACTTAAAACTATGTGTTATTTACATATTATAAAAACAGTATCATGTAGATAATTAAATGTTTTTAATAAATGAATACTTTTATTAATAAATAAATAAGATTATTTCCAAAGTATATGCTTTATCATCATACATGATTGGCTTGTATGCATACTATTTTCAGCCGCAACGTTAGACTGCAGTGGCTGAGATTTTTGGCCAGCCGGCTATAGGCCAAAACCAGGCACCGAACACTGGTTCGGGTCGGGGCTAATGGGCTGCTATGTACTCGGAAGTTGGGCGTTCGCATAGGATGGTTATGCGTATGATCATGCAAGTGTTGTAAAGCCATAACAAGTGATCATAACCTTAAGTCATGTTTGAATTTGAATTAAAAAGACGAACATTACGAACGTAAAATACTTAACATAATTAAATGTTTAGTAGAGACGTTGGACGAGCGTGCTAATCATACGCAATGGTGTGTTGCTTAGGTGTTCTCATAGATGAATTGGGGCGTATGACGTACGAACGTCGAAACGTCGTGACAAATCTTAAAGAACTTGAAACGTGTCCTGAATTTTATAAAGCGGACATTGTAAATAGAGTTAATGTAAAACATTATTGATCTCTATATGTGGCTAATTGGTGTGTAAACGTGATTGATATCATTTAAGATATTTGAAGAGCATCTAAGCTTATAAATTAAAGAGTGCTCAAGACAAGTATTCTTAAAACTTTTTCGTCGATATGTTGTGTGATGTTTTTAAGTTAAAAACTATTGCAATGCTTATATGATTGTGTGAATTCCATACTGATGCAAATCTTTAGTATTTGTTCAAGTATTCAAGCTAAGCTATGACATAAACTGCTAAAGTTTTAAAGTTCGATTATCCATGAACTGTTTAAGAAAATGTTGATGCCATTTGTTTTGGCTATTTTGTTATTAAAATTGTTATACTTGATGAGCAATTAAATGCTCGTCCTTGCTTAAATTAAAATGATTTCAGCCAAGCGAGAATGGATTGAAGGATCTGGTAAAGACGAGAAAGAAAAACATGAATGGATAGAAGACCATGTAATAACATAGTATTATTCTGTAAATGATAATATTATTATGTTTGAACATCTAATGGTCATTGAACCTGGGATTGAACGGGTATGAGTCACAGGTTGATATGCTTGTAATAATATAGTAATTACATTCGTGTCATTAAGATTATATAGATAGACGTGTGTGAATGAATAGTACCATGTAGCACCATATCCAGGGGCGTCACAATAGCAGAAGTAATGCCACAACTAGGCTCAAAGTCCATCAACTCCTCTGCACTAGTTTATTTCTCTCTCTGAGGAGATGAGGGAGCAAGATAGAATGATTAAGATTCCCAGAACACGAGTAATATAAACTCGGTTAGGAGGATGAGAACATTTATACCCTTTTTGTGTAGGAGAGTACCCAATGAAGATATAACGGAGAGATTTGGGATCAAGTTTACCTCGAGTAGGATTTTTATCATGGACAAAGGACACAACCAAAAACCCATGGAGAAAGTGAAGGGCTAGGAAAATGTTTGAGAAGTGAGATTGGGCTCCGATTACCTAGAACTCTGGAAGGAAGTCGATTGATGAGAAAGGTAGTAGTAAGAATAACATCACCCCAGAAAGATTCAGGTGTTTTCATGGTGAACATGAGTGTGCGGGTAAATTCTAATAAGTGACGATTTTTTCTCTAGGCAACGCCATTTTGTTCTGGAGTTTAACACAAGAAGTATGAAGAATAATGCCATGGTTAGTAAGATAGGAACCAAAAGCACCATCGATATATTCACGACCATTGTCACTATGTAAAATTTTGACATTAGCATCAAATTGTGTTTGTATCATTTTATGAAATTCTTGAAAACAAGAAAAAACTTCATTTTTGAAACGAAGAATATAAAGGCAAGTTATACGAGAATAACAATCAATAAATGTAATAAACCAACGATGCCCGGTAGGAGAAATAACTCGAGAAGGTCCCCAAACATCATAATGAATAACAACAAATGGTTCAAAATGACGATTATGAATAGCAGGATAAACTGAGTGTTTGTGCTTAGCTAATTCACAAGGTTCACAAAAAAAAAATCATTTATTTTACACTGCTTAGTTAAATGAGGAAACAAAGATTCTAAAGTACTAAATGAAGGATGTTCCAGTCGACAATGCCACTGATGAAGGGAGGCTAGACTGGAGTTATAGATAGATTGAAGAGCCTGAGAAGGGGAGAGAGACGAGCACTGTAGAACTTATCTCGTACCAATGAACAGTATCGATGAATAGTGTCGATGAACAATACTTTGCTACAGTACCGAGGAACATTACTTTGCCACAGTACCGATGAACAATAATTTGCTACAGTGCCGATGAACAGTGGTCTGCTACAGTACCGATGAACCAGGCTCTGATACCAAGTTGAAACCCATATTTAAGGTTGTGAGAAAATATAGAAATTGGTGAATATGAGAGGTTAAATCCTTCTTATCATTTCATTGTATATATACTACATTCTGTTACAATCAAATTACAATTAAGGCTCTAATTAGAGCTATAATCAATGCTAAATACTACCTTCCCTAAATAGCTAGATTCTAATAATATTCTAATAGATTTACATAATATTCTACATTCCAACACTTTTCTTTCTGAGGCTTACACTTAGATAAAAAAGTATAATATTTATATCAAACTATGATTTGTTGGAAAGTAAATTTGCTTATATAATTTGTGTTAGTGGAGAGGTCATGAGTTTCCTAAAGGTCTAAGTTCCATGTATGTAATTAATAGTGTCTTGGGACATGTTTGTAGGGGTGGAACCATGACTTCATGTCAGGAGGGGCCAAAATATGTATGAAAAAAAATATAAATCTAACTCTAATAGTTACTTATGTTATATATATATATATATATAGATATATATACATATATACATTTATATACATGACAATTTTGGTGGGCTCCTTATAATCCGTTGAAGCCTCCATTTTCTTTTGATTCTTGAGGAAGAAGATTATCATCTGAGAAATTTTGTGATGGGCTTAATTTGTTAAATTGATCTCTGTTTTTTCCTCTAATAGCTCTGTTTTTGCAGATCTAAAACTGTGAAATTAATAGTTGTGCGAGTCCGGAGTAATGGTATTGCGGACTAACCAAAACAAATTTCCTCCGCTGCTCCAAATCAAACCAAAACAGTGTATCCTTCTACTGCTACATTGAGTATCAATAATTAATGGGTCTTCCTCTCTTCATTGTACATGGAGCTTTAACATTAGGCTTAAACCAATTTTTATTCAAGTACAATCACATGATACATAGTCTGTGGATGGGTTTAAAATGTTCAAAACTATTCTAAGCATTAAGCCAAATTGCCGCTAAACCAAATGGGGGAAGAAGAAAAAAGTAATAAAATATTGAAAATTATACTTTGCCGTGGAGATGTAAACTATGCATGTATGTTCATAAAGATAGAGCAGAATAACCATTTATCAATGGTTGTTTAGCTAGATCGCTAGCGATTTAGGACTAAAAACAATGAAATCTTGGCATCCACATAATTATTATGCGGTGCTTTGTGGGCCAGGCTCCGCACAATTGTTTGTTTGGCTCCTAATAATAGTTGTACGGGCAGTCTTTTCTTCAACCTTTAGATCTTAGAATGGATGGCTAGATTATAGTTGGATGGATAGGGGCTCACATCCAACTTTGGATGTGGATCACTCCCCTATATATATATATTACACCTCTAATTTTCTAATAAGAGTAATATCTGTAGCTTAACGCTCTTTTAAGGTCACGAAATGCATTTTTATTAAATTTATAGCTAAAGTCTTGTCGATTTTTTCTTGATGTACAAAAGATAATTTTAAGAAAAATAGATTCAAAATTAAAGATATAAAATACTCATATTTAGTGTTTGCGTGTTGTATTGATTGTTGCATACTCATTATAGAGTTAGTTTTAACTTCTTCAAAACAATTTGAGATATTTCAAATTTAACATTGAAATGAATTTATTTAGTTTTAGACAATAATCGTATTATTTTTTATTATGAAAATATCTCAAATTAATTTTAATAAACTAAAATTAATCTTATATTTTGAAACAGAAGAAATATTTTATAAAAAGTACTCCCTCCGTTCCAAATTATAAGATTATTATTGACTTGTGAAAGTCAATCAAAGACATTTTCAAATTCAAAATTGAGGTGCTTCATCAGAAATTATGAAACACTAAATCTTATATTAAGTAATACTTTTTAGATAGTTTGCAATAGTTGTCATTGATTAACTAAAATCAATAGAATCCATGTTAATTTTAAACTTGAAAATTGTCTTAAGTTGACTTCAAAAAGTCAATAATGATTTTATATTTTGGAACGTAGGGAATATAATAGAATTTTGAGTTATAAAAAAATTTAATAAAAGTTTAAGAATATAAATAAAAATTAGAAAATCAGACCGGGCCATGGCTTAGTTCCGCCAATGTATGTATGACTATGTACATTTATATGTATTTGGTGAAGTAGTGATTCATAGAGCGACTTTATAAATATTGCATGCATCTCTAAGGATAGTTGGCACGACCAAACATCACCCCATAAGTGAATCAACTCACCACTGCCCAACCAAAGTCTAGCCCAAGTTTTGCTTGAAAGTCACTCCGTAAATTATAACTTGCATCAATCTAGATACAGGATAGCGCCATGACTTTTCTTTTCCTTTCTTTGGAAATATCCATAGCCACTTCATAAGAAGGGCTGACTTGGTTGAAGTCTACCTCCTTCATTATGGTAATCGATAAAATCAAAACCATAAACAAATATCTTTTTTGTATGGGATAGTAGCAAGGATGAACATGACGAGGTCTTAGTGCATTATTTTTTTTTTTAAATTTTCATTCGAACATATCTATCTCCATATTGTGGCAATTTCCTCGTCAAATGATGAACTTTGAAGGAGTGGGAAGGCTGCCATGGGAGTTCGAACTATGGTGGGATGGCAATAGTGATGTCATGTGGAACTGAATAGATCTCCTCTAGGGATCAAAAGATGCAACCTTTGCAAAAGCAGATGCTCCCGTACATGGCCATAGTTTTGTTCAATAGTAATAGTCTTGTGAGTCATTTGTTCAAGTAGAGTGGAGTGTAGGCGGTCTTATGTGGAATCGAAGTAATTTGAGAGTGTTCTCCAAATATATCCACTTCTCTATTTTGATATCCTCTTCTCAAATTTCTAACAAAGTGGTAGCAAAGCCAAGGTATCCAAGGTGGCAAAGACAAGTGAAAATTGACGACCAAAAGATGTGATTTGGTGGTATCGACTTTTTTGGTTGGGCGAGTTCAAAGTGTGCCCGTTAGAGCTCCATAAGTGAAAAATAAAAATGAATATTGTTATTGGAAAATTAATGTTCACAAATTATAGGAGAATGTACTCACTTTGTACATCAAAGTGATCTACGAGGAATGCTGATGGGCTATCATCGGACTGCGAATGTGCGAGAGCCAAGGACGAAAGGTTAGAAATTAAAGACGCATTTGGGTCAAGACAACAACGTGCGATAGCCAAGGACAAAAGGTTAGAAATTAAAGACGCATTTGGGTCAAGACAATAATGCGCTATTTGGATTCCCCCCTTTCCTCTGCTTCACCTCCCCTCAATATGGAAACAACTCAAAAAGATACGTAACTTATGGGATGTAATTGACAAGGAGTCAAAAAGTGATATCAGATGAAGTACAAGAGAAAAAAGAAGAGATGACGCTCAAAATTTTACAGATGACCGTTCATCTTGATATTTGGCAAAAGATTTTAGATGTAAGTTCTCCATTTCAATTTTCAAGTAATAGAAAGCGGTTGAAATATTTGTTCTCAAACTTGGAAGGAAGTTTGTACCCACTGAGTATTGGATATAAAATAATAAGAGAGACGAGTTTGAATCATAAAGTATGATGAAGACATTCAAAAGAGGAGGACTAAAAGAATGTCATGCCTGGCTTAATAACTTAGTAAATCAGTTTAGTAGCTAGTTTTATTTGACCAAACGCTGTCGTTTTGGTAAATAAACTTTGCTTTTCCCTTTCTGTTTTTGGTTGCACATGCTTAGCTACAGAATTTGTGTCACAATCTACTAGCAGGATTTAAATATATTGCTGTATTGGATAGCTTGAATGAGAATTGTCTTTGTCATCTTCAATTTTTTGTCTCTATTGTTTTAGTAGTTTTCCCATTAAGCTTGAGCACCGGTGTTCTAGCTTAGCAAAGAATTTTGTTGATGAAAGCACAAGAGTGATGAAGACATTACTTGTAGGATGAAGAAGAACAACATGACAATTAAAGTGATGAACATGAAGAGACAACAATTGAAAAGTATTTTGATGAAGAAGAAGAAAAATCGAAAGGAGGAGGACAAGATACGTATGAAGAACCGAAAGAAATTGAGAAATTAGTTGATGAAAATGTCAATGTTGGTGAACTTGTCAAAATTGAGAAAATAAAAGAGGAGATTGTTGACAAAGACTCGATAGTCCCAAGTAAGAATCTAGTTTTTTTTATGGGACCGATGATAATCTTTTCCGGTCTTCCAAAATCTAAAGTTGAAAATTTGGTTGATAATTTTGCTAGTAAGAATGTTGAGATAACTTGTGAAAATGTAGCGTGGTATGATGAAATATTGGAGAAGCATGATAATTTATGATTCTGAACATCAAATTTATTGAAAGATATTGGATAGATTAGAGAAATTTTTTGAATCACATGAAGCAACAAAAGGAAATTTGAAAAGTTTTGTATGAAGTTTAAGAGGTGCAAGAAGTCCATAAAGTGAAAAGGTGAAATTAAGTAAAACAAGATCAAGTCAAAGCCGCTTTGAAAATGCAACAAACCAAGTTCCGGAAATTCAAATGTGAAATTCATGCTCACATTCTTGGAATATCAAAGAAAGTAGAAGTTTTCAAAAGTACGCAAGGCTTGGGTGATCGTTACCACAAATTAAGATTCAAGTCATATAACTCAATGTCAATGGAGATGTAGTTATTATGTTTTTCAATTGAAGGCGTTGGAAGTTTGAATTTTTTTCAAGACTATCAAGATTATGAATTAATTTGTTGATATTCTGCACTGGGGCAAGATTCCTGTTTCCTGCCAAAAAATTGCTTTTGTGTTGTCATCCCCTCGACTGTGTAGCGCCACGTGTATAGAAATCGTTTCTCCTCCTCCGCATGTGAATGTATGCCTCCATCATGTAACAAAATCCGTGACCTTAATAATATCCATATGTGAGATCGAGGCACGGACGTAACTATTAATCTAAAACTATCATACTCTACTAATAATTTACTTAATGAATGCTAAAACAAATAACTTTTAATAATCAAAATAACCAATGACTGGGTTGCCTCCTGTCAAGCACTTGATTTAGAGTCTTTCAGCCTGACTACTCCCTGTTCTTAAGCTGGCTTGGCAAGGTCAATTGAGGTTGCTTGGCGATCGAGATCACCACCCCAATATTGCTTTAAGCGTTGTCCGTTGACTTGAATGTTTCCGCTGAATCCCGACTGTATAGTTCAACGACCCCGTGTGGAAACACTGTTTTGATGGTGAATGGGTCCGATCGCCTGTATTTCAGTTTCTTGGGAAAGAGTTTCAACCGGGAGTTGAATAACAATACTGCTTGGCTCGGTTCGAACTTTTTATCCACAATTTTCTGATCATGTCACTTCTTAACCTTTTCTTTGTACAATTTGGAGTTCTCGTATGCCTGCAGGCGAAATTCATCCAACTCGTTGAGTTTTAGAAGTCTTTTCTCCCCCGTTGCTGTGAGATCAAAATTGAGTTTCCGGATGGCCCAATAAGCTCTATGCTCAAGTTTCACTGGGAGGTGACACGCTTTTCTGTATACAAGCTGATATGGAGACATTCTGATCGGGGTCTTGTATGCAGTCCAATACGCTCATAGAGCGTCGTCCAATTTCAAAGACTAATCTTTCTGGTTCGGGTTTACTATTTTCTCCAAAATTCTTTTCACCTCTCTATTCGATACCTCTGCTTGGCCACTCATCTGGGGGTGATAGGCAGTGGCGATTCTGTGGTTGACCCCATACTTGGTCAAGAGTGCTGTGAAATACTTGTTGCAGAAGTGACTTCCCTCATCACTGATGATTGCCCTTGGGGTGCCAAATCTTGTAAAGATATTCTTTTGAAAAAATTTCAAAACAACCTAAGCGTCATTTGTCGGTTGCGCGACTGGCTCAACCCATTTAGACACGTAGTCTACTGCCAACAAGATATATAAATTGTTGTATGAAGACGGAAAAGGTCCCATGAAATCGATCCCCCATACATCAAAAACTTCCACTTCCAAGATCATGTTGAGTGACATCTCGTTCCGTTTGAAAATGTTGCCCACCCGTTGACATCGATCACAATTCTTTACACACTGATGTGCGTCTTTGAACAAGGTGGGCCAATAAAATCCCGCCTGTAGTACTTTGGCGGCTGTTCTTTCACTTCCGAAGTGTCCCCCATATACCGATGCGTGGCACGCCTATAAGATACTCTCCACTTCACTTTGTGGCACACACCGCCGAATCATTCTATCGGTACACTATTGGAACAAAAACGGTTCATTCTTCATATACCGCTTCATATCATGTAAGAATTTATTCTTTTGTTGGCGTGTCAAATATGGAGGGAGAATATTGCTCACCAAATAATTGGCAAAATCCACATACCACGGGAACTCGCCATGAATCATAAACAACTGCTCATCTGAAAAGATTCATTAATCAACACTCTATCCGTCTTGTCTTGATTCGGATTCTCCAATCTTGAAAGGTGGTCAGCCACCTAATTTTCTGTCCCTTTCCTATCTTTAATTGCGAAGTCGAATTCTTAAAGGAGCAAGATCCAGCGAATCAGTCTCGGCTTTGCATCTTTCTTTGCAACCAAATACCGTATAGCCGAATGATCGGTGTACTCCACCACCTTAGTTCCAACTAGATATGAGCGAAACTTATCGAAAGCGTACACAACCGCAAGTAGTTCCTTTTCAGTGGTTGTGTAATTCAGCTGTGCACCGGTCAACGTTTTGCTCGCATAGTAGATTGCATGAAAAACTTTATCTTGGCGTTGTCCCAACATAGTCCCTACCGCATAATCACTGGCATCACACATCAATTCGAATGGCATGGTGCAGTCCGGTGCTATGATCACAGTTGCTGTAGTTAATTTCTTCTTTAACTGCTCAAACGCCGATAGACATTCTGCATCAAATCTGAACGGTATATCTTTCTCCAACAAACTGTGTAGAGGTTTTGTGATTTTGGAGAAATCCTTAATGAACTGGCGGTAGATATAACCTTAGTCTATTTATTTTAGTATCTTATCAAAAATTTCAATTTTTATAAGTTAATTGACGAAGTTCTATTGACTCAATAAACGATGGAATCATCAAAGATTTGACATTTTCTTAGTGAGTCATTTCTTCCGTGATGAACTGTTGCTACTGTAGAAAATTAAAACCAAGAAATATAGGCCTGCCTGCCATCCACACCAGAATAAATAGAGTTTTTCGAAGTTCTGACCATCTGTCAGAGAAAAAAGAACGAACGGATCTTGTGCATGCAGAATGAAGGGCTGATTCCCTTGATGTCAGTGATGGTCCATCTAATAGCAGATTTGTATTCGCTGAGAACTCTTAACAGCTTACTTTCCTGCAAATCGTTAAGCGTAGATGCAATAATAACAGGTAAAGTAGATGAATTACCCAAATATGCATACCTGAGATGTTTAGGTAAAGGCTTGAGTTCGAGTGAAGGTGGTTCCTCTAGAGATGGTCTCATCCGAATTGATGAAGTTCCTGCAACTTCCAACGGCTCAAATGGTATTTTGAATCTGCTCATTCTAGGTTGTGCATCTAACAAATGCAGATATTCAATCAAATCTGGATCGTCGTTCTCACAATCTCCTATCAATGTCATCTCCAAAAGATCGGTACTCAGTATACGACCCTGTTCATCCCCCACAACTTTCTCAATCACATCCATGCGATTACATTCCTCATCCTCCTTGGGGAAGTTCATGGCTTTGAAAACATTGAAGGTTACCTCTTGGTTTTGAACCCTCATGGTTAACTCTCCTTTCTGAAGATGAGAGTCCTACCGGTTGCCAAAAACGGTTGCCCGAGTATTATCGGAATATCCTTATCCTCTTCATAATCCAAGATGATGAAATCAGTTGAGAATATAAATTTGTCAACTTTTACTAGAATGTCTTCTACAATTCCCCTTGGATATGTCACCGATCTTTCCGCAAGCTGTAGAGAAATGTTCTTTGGTCTAGGTGCCGGTAAACCCAACTGAGTATATACTTATAACGGTATGAGATTTATGCTTGCACCTAAGTTACATAAACATTTGTTGAAGGACAAACTACCTATTGTGCAAGGAATGGTGAAACTGCCCGGATCTTTCAATTTGGGTGGAAGTTTCTTTTGCAATATAGCGCTACACTCCTCGGTTAACGCCACGGTCTCAAAGTCCTCTAGCTTCTTTTTCTTTGATAAGATATCCTTCATGAACTTGGTGTAGCTAGGCATCTGCTCTAATGCTTCCGCAAACGGAATGTTGGTATGTAACTTTTTGAACACTTCTAGAAACTTAGTAAATTGCTTTTCTAGTTTCTGTTTCCGGATCCGTTGTTGAAAGGGTGGTGGTGGGTAAACTGTTGGTGCAACAATTACCTGTTTCTTTACCACTGATTCTTCTCCTCCTTTATTTCCCTCAACTGTTTCCTCCACATTTGTCTCAACATTCTTCTCTGTTGTTGACTCTTCTACATTTTGCTCAACTAACTGTTTTCCACTTCGAAGTGCAATTCGGTGCCGCTCGGCAAGGTTCCTTGAGGTCTATTATTCAAAGCACTTGCAATCTGTCCCATCTGAGTTTCCAAAGTTTTGATCGCAGCCGTCTGAGTTTTCATTGCCGCCTCATTACCTGTCATGTATTTCATAAGTAGCTCCTCCAAGTCTGTCTTCTTCTCATGATGCGGAGCTGACTGTTGGTGTTGATTTTGAAAACCGGAGGGGTATGCTGGTCATGGAGCTTGCTGCTGATTCTGATTGTTGCATGAGAAGTTGGGATGGTTCCTTGCCCCCTGATTGTATGTATTCTGATATGTGTTTTGTGGCCTATTGTAACTACCCACGAACTGTACTGATGCCGGATTAATTGCACAATGGTCCGTTGGATGCTCCCCTGCACATAGCTCACACACAACTGCTACCTGTTGCATATTCCCGCCCGACATAGCATCCATCTTCTTTGATAGGGCTGAGATTTGAGCTGACAGAGCTGTTACTGAATCTACTTCCAAAATCCCTGCTACCTTGGGTTGTCATTCTATCAGTCGGCCACTGATAGTTGTTTGCTGCCATTGTCTCTATTAAGTCATAAGTTTCCTCAAATTTCTTTGCCATGAAAGCTCCCCCTGATGCTGCATCAATGCTGGTCCGGGTATGACCTCCTAACCCATTGTCTCAGTCTGGCTGTTTTTGTTGGCGGGAAGAATTTCGCCAGAAATTTCTGTGCCAAATCATTCCATGTGGTAATTGACCACGGTGGTAGAGAATAGAGCCAACCCTTTGCCTTATCCTTGAGAGTGAACAGAAATAATCTCAGCCTAATAGCATCATCTGATACACCATTGCACTTGAATGTATCGCAAATTTCTATAAAGCTGACAACGTGATCGTTCGGGTCGTCATTCGGTAGACCCCCAAACTGACAAGTGTTCTGCACCATTTGTATAGTACCAGGCTTGATCTCGAAATTGTTAGCATTAATAGCAGGCCTGGTAATACTTGATTGAATTTTCGTTACCCGCTGTGTAGCGTAGTCCCGCAGTGCTTTTTGTTCTTCAGCCATGTTGTCCGGTCTTTCAAGTGATTCTCGAGTTTTCTCAATCCATTTACTCAATCTCTGAAACCGTTTGTCGATGTCGTCCTCGTAAGGCAACAATTCAAGCTTCTTTGATCGAGTTTACATGCACTACTCGAGGGTACCTGAAATAATAAATAAAACAAAAATAAGAATAAATTTTTTTGTTTAACTAAAACTGATTTAATTAAACTGATATTGAAAATAATAAACACAGTTATAGTCCCCGGCAACGACGCTAAAAACTTGTTGGGCAAAATCTAGTTACGCACAACACGCAAGTAGACGTGATCAACAAGTAATAGAGTGGAAGTAAAGTATTGTTCCCACGGAGAAAATAATTACAATTTATCCTAACAATTGCCAATTTTATATTATCTCAATTTTATTAAACCAATGATCAAGTGATGATATTTATGAAAAACTACACTACCAGGTAAACTATAACGACCACTATCCAGGAATTTGACAAGTTTTCGGAGAATTAAGCCTACAAGTTCAATTATTGTTTCACTTCGAATGACACTTCCTTTTAATTCAAATCAACTATTCCAAATTATTAACCAAGAACACAACAGTAGATATAATCATCTCTTAATGTATTATACCCGTACCAACTCAACGCCACAATTGATAGAATTGAGTAGGACACCTTAATTAACTAACTCACTATATCTCTATGTGAATTACAATTGAAAAAGGTTTCAGTTCAAGTTCTTATTAGATTACGTATGATGCATAGACATATCTCTATCCTAAACATGAATTATGAATCCTAATTTAGTGCAGAAAACATAAACATACGTTACTATGATCAGTTCTAATCCCATATTTCATCTCTCGAGTTCATATGGAATAACAAGTAATTGGTGATCAAACAAAAACATAATTAAGCATAAACCATAATAAATAATCTGGAAATAGTCTCAATCAATCAATATGGAAGCATGTCAATTCTCCGTTACGCAAAAAGCTCCATTGTAGACTTAAACAGTAAATTAGTTCATCATAGATAAATAAATAACTGACATCCACAAAGTTACTAGCATCCTGAATACAAAGAATAGATGAAGAAAGAGAATAAAATCTGAAACTATGGTGCTACTCTTCTCCAATCTCGCCTTGCGTTCTTCGTGCCTTTAGCCTCGCTTCAATTCTCCAACGTGTGATCTCCAAGGTTAGAGTTTGTTAATGATAATGATAATATCCTCTCTGCCCCTCTAATTGCCTTTTATACTCTTCTAATTGCGTTCCAAATCCATCAGCCGAAGATCTCCAGAATTCAACTCGAACAAGGAAACTTTAAGTTGTCTGTCGCGTACCTCGCCCCGGCGCACATTTAAGCCTTGCAACTCCGCCCCGACGCACCTGTGCCCCGACGATCTACAATACAATTTCTGCGCCCCGGCGAGCTTATGAACTTTCTGCAAATTTTTCCTCCTTTTGAACTCATTCCCCCTGTTCTCGTCCGCCCGACTTATCCCTGCACAAAACCAATGAAAACACGTAATAATGCTCCTAAAATTATCCGAAGTAGCAATGACTTAGGATTGAAAAGTGTTCGATTCGTAGATATGAAACCCACTCATCAATACACATTATAAACTTCAAGTTGTATAGCTAACACATACTTCACAAATTCCATACTTTGCATTTAGGCACATAATATTCATATAGCCAACGAGTTCACGTAAATCAACATATTTCATTAGCTACCATAAACATATGGTTCAATACACATTATCACATAATAGCAGGTTACTGAAGAACTTGCCTTAAAGCATTACTTGCGCTGTTAGGAAAACTCGTCCTACACGATTAAGTGCACATAAGAATCACAATTAGTTACATAATGACGCTTAGTAGTCACTTAATAATCATCTTAAACTCTCGTCTAATGTTATTAATTCATTTAATAATATTTTAATCCTTTACTAATATTATTAATCATTTAATAATATTTTAATCCTCTACTAATATTATTAATAATTTTATAATATTTTATTCAGTTCCTAATATTATTAATCATTTAATAATATTTTAATTCTTTACTAATAGTATTAATCATTTAATAATATTTTAATCCTTTACTAATATTATGAATCATTTAATAATATTTTATTCACTTACTAATATTATTAATCATTTTATAATATTTTAATCATTTATTAATATTATTAATCATTTAATAATATTTTTAATCATTTACAAATAATTTAATTTATTTTAATTGTTTATCCCTTACTATTTAATTCATTTAACAAACATACCATGTCATTCTTATATCATTTTATTAAAAATGACCAAATTACCCTTATACGGTCTTAATATATCATCTTAATGATAAAATCACATTATAGAATTTTATGACTTATTATAACTTAATTTTCTCAATTATTCTTAACTCATTCATAAGCATTAAAAATACATAATCAACTTATTATTTTTATTATTTTATATCTTCTAGAAAAATTTAATATATAATATTTTAGTCACAAAATAATTTTCTTGCAATTTTTCAAGTCCATTTCCTATTTTTAAATAGGCCATAACTGTCCAAAACTGTCACATTTATTAAAAATTATCCTTTTATCCAAAAATTCCAAAATTTATACAGTAACCTCATATTCTAGTAAAAATTTCACAATTTTCTGAGCTATAGATTTCCAGTTATAACAGTTTCTTTCAAAAATTGCAAAATCTTTGACGGACTATAACTCCGTTTCACGAAGTCGAAAAATGCTCATTTTTGGACATCAACTAGATAACTTCTTATATTAACATACCACAAAGACCATAATTTTTAATGTCTTCTAACTGGCCGAAATAGCTCCCGGAAAAATATGGCTAGGGAGATTTTAGGGTTTTCCCGGCAAAAATTGTTTTGGTAGAAATTGCGCTACGATTGGCTCGGTTAACATTTTTCAGTGATTCCAGTGGTGTTCATTAGATAACTTATAGATCTAACTCATGGCTTTGACGGATCTCAAAAATAAGTTATAGATCAAAAATGACAACCGTCCAAAGTGGATTGAAATTCTAGGGTTTTTAAGTCAAAAACAATTTTTGTTTTCCTTTGACATCCAAGCTCATCAACACTTAAATTGTCTACAACTAACCATAAAACATCATATAACACATAGATTTACTATCATATGGCTTAAAAACATAAACGCTTCATTTGATTTCAAAACAACCATAGAAATACACATAGATCTAACTAGGGTTTGAGATTATGAAACTTTTAAATCTTGATTTGGATGCTGTCTTTCTTCTCCTTCCAAAGTAGGATATGAAGCTTGAAGGCATAAGCTAGATCTCCTCCTCTTCTCCCTTCTGGATTCGGCAGCCCCTCTCTCTCTCTCCCCAGTATTTTGCTCTCCAGCTTTTAGAACTTAGGAAGTGAAAAATGAGACTAAAACTTTTGCTAACTAATGAGATGAGTGCTATTTATAGTCTTCAACATCTATACATATAACATATGTATATATATCCATACTATCATTGCAAATCTCTACATTTTCTAAGCCATCCCACAATTTGTGGATCCCATCTTAATTAGGCTAGCAAAATTAGGGACAAAGGCTAGGAAAGTGGGTGAGGCTACTTTGAAAAATAAGTAATGAAACTTAATTACACCCATGTGCCTCCCCTCTAAGGCCCGACCACTCCCTCCCCTCTTTACCCTATTTTTGATTTTCTTTAATGCTTTATTTGCTCATTTAATCTTCTAGAAAACCTACACAAAATTTGGGCTAGGGTTTGGGCCAACCATTTATTTATTGGGGCTAACATTTACACCATTTGGGTCACTTTAGGTAGCATATGCCCAACACTTTAAAATACCTTACCCTAGTTATTTAATTAGGATTTCTAGTCCACTTACATTAGACTTTAAATAATTACTCTTATTGGTTTAATAACATAACCTAATTAGACTTGTTATAAAATAGGTTGAGATATTAAATTAAATCTCTTAGCTAGTCCACTAGTATATAATTTAAATACTTGGACTCTTAAATATATAACACTTAGGTTATATAATTCTCATACCTACCCTATTTATAAATAGGTCACAAAATTCTTCATTTATAACCTCATTCTACTATTCACTAGCTTATATTATCGTTTCACATTGGGCCATCATTTTGGGCCATGGTCTTGGGTTTCCTACCAAGCTTGCTTGGGCTTGTCATAAGCTTGAGTTTGAGCTTTGATAATCCCCATCTTGAACTCTCTCATTTTCTCATCTCTTACTCTTCAATATTTCTATCATTCACATTTAATTATCTCTACATTCTTTTAAATATCAAACCGTGTAGGTTCTTCTTAAATTTTTTAATCAATCCTCTACTTTCAATCTAGGTTATATTCTTTAACCTTTATTTAATCATTCAAGATCTTATTTATAAGTCTTATAAATTTTCGGGATATCATAGTTATCTAGAGGGGGTCACTGTATTTTACTCAAAAAGTATCCAAAAGCATTCTTTTTGTAGGACGGGGGAGTAATATTTCCTTACGATACACGTCAGTGAACTTTTTCCGGTCGATATATATATTGTAATCCCACATCTTTGTCTTCTGTCTCTGTTTGTGCATCTTTGTATACCTATAAATGACTGACTGTCCAATATCTTCAGAACGTTTAGAATAATGGTCACATTACAATTAAAAGAAGAATACAATTACTTTCCTGCTAGAAGGACAACGTTTCTGATTTCTCACGTGGTTTCTTACTTTAATTTTATAATTGCATTTATTGCTCACACGTGTGTAAACTAGATCACTTATTGATAAGAACCAGAACGATTTTAAACAGCAGCAACTAGCATCTTGCTGGCGAAAGCTGCCCCCAGTATTATGTGTTCCCAGTTGTTTACTTGTTTGTGTAAAATCATTTTATGTTCTATTTCCAGAAAAGTTTTGCTCTGTTCTAGTTTTATGTTCGTTTTCACTTTTAACTCAATTTTAGATATAAGTTCTTTATTTGTTCTATTTTCATTTTTTCTTCTATTGTAGTTGGGGGCGGAATCAAAATGGTCAGCTAGGTCTAGGCACCACAGAGGACTCTCTTGTGCCACAAAAAATTGAAGCTTTTCAGGTACTTTCAGTTTACCATTACCAGAAGTTTGTTGTGCTCTGACTTCATATATATACTAGATTTCATTAATTTGAGAATCTGATCCATTTTCTCTAGTCTTGTCAAAATGGCTGTTGCTTTTAGCTCTGCATGGACATGGTAATATCCAAAAACAAAGTTGATTATTATGATTGTGTAATGTAGGTCTCTTCAATTGATCATATATGTGAGATGCTGATCATTTGATCTTGAAGCATGTTCTATCTTCCAATCTAAGTTATATGCTCCAAGTCCAAGAATAATATAAAGTAAGAAAAGTATGTGCCTTGAAGACCAAGAAAAATATAAAGTAAGAAAACTATATGCCTTGAATTTGTAATAGATTTTATTCTTATTACATTTATTATATATTTATATGTTTGGATGATAATAAATATATTGACAGAAGAACGCTGCCGAACAAAAATAAGGTAGACTTGACACAAGTCTGACAAGGAACCTCCAAATTATAAGTAGGAAAAACCACCACGTGCTAAAAATCTCCGTTGCCATACACTTTTGCTTTAAGATTATCCGTGGAAACTTGCAGTGGGGCTGCCTACATTATTATAAGGTTTCATTAAAAGTTTGTAAGATTACAGTGTTTGGACTTATAAAAATTAGTTGGCGAAAAAAAATAAACGAGAAGATAAAGAGCTTGGTTTTCAGTTTCTTTCAAGGTGAATGACTGCTAAAATTGGTGAGACCTGCTAACTGAAAATTCTGGACAACAACAAATTAAAGGTTGTGGATTTAAGTCAGGGCCAATCATCACAAAGGGAGAAGGGTCTAGATGTATAGAAATGTAGTCTTTCTATTTATTTATTTTGTAAAATTTTTTCTTTATGAATTAGATTTTCAAAACAAAAAACAAAAAGTAGTATGTAATTCACATACTACCATATTTTAATAAAGAAATGAAGAAAACAAAATGCAACTTTGTATAGGTACAAAATCCCCCTATCATCGAGCAAGATCCTTGGATGTTCTTTGGTAATCCAAATATAGACTTCACAATTTTTTTTTTTGGATAAAAGAAGTTTTATTAGATAGAAGAGAGAGTTCAAAAAAGGATGCAGGGAGTCCTCCAAAGAAATACAAGTGGGAAAATAATGAAAACTAGTGAAGCACTACACCAATCTTGATGAACATCTGAAATAGTAAATCATCAAAAAGGTTATGTAGCTGAAGCCCACAATGATACTAGAAATGAAACCCTAGTTTGTAGTTACCCTATTCCAAAGAAGGTGAAGAGGGAGATGTGTCTCATTGGAAATTCTAGCATTTCTTGGAGTCAATATACTCGTAAAAAAGCAACAAAAGAAGACCTTCATTGAATCTTGGCATCACTGTTACTCCCAATCCCAAAATCTTACCAGAATAAATACACAAACGGTCCATAACAAGGTTACAGTAAATCGCTACTCCTTGTGAGTTGCGATTTGAAATGTAGATCTTGAAACTTATTGTTTACGTTCCGGATCAGTGATTACTGCGCTTCAAAATCAAACTATAATTGCAAGCAAACAAACAGGATGAAGAAGAGTGGTTATGAAAGAGGAGTCGTAAGCATGGTTCTAAGTATCGGTCTTTACATTGAAATATTGGCGTATCGGATAGGTATCGGCCGGTGCCAACACCGCAACACGAGTCGTAAAATTGGGAATTATTCATGTAAAAGGTAATTTTCGACGAAATTTCGACAACTCGGCATAACATAACAGTTTCGGACCAAACAACGGAGAAATCGCTGCAAAATCACGGCGTAAATGGGAGAAACACCACCAAAAATAAAAAAGAGAATCAAAATGCTTTCATTAGGGAGACGAAAAAAGAGAACGAACGTCTCTCTATAAATTATACTTAAATTGTATGTGTAAAATACCTAATTAACTATAACTTACAAAATGTGAAAAAATATTGTACTTAAAATATACTTACCTATATAGCACCTGATTAAGAATAACTTAAAAAAAATGTACTTTATATATAAATATTTAATTAGTTGAGTCAAATTGTATTAACATTATAATTAAATTATAACTATATAATACCTAGTTAAGAACAACTTAAAAACAATTGCACTTAAAATATGAAGTTAAATTGTACTTAATTATGTAGAACATTTGTGCTCAACCATTTGAGATAAGTCAACATCAATATTAACTTTATTCAAGCGTAAAATTAATTAAACATATCTACAAGATGTCTGTTTTATCATTTGGATAATGTTATGTGCACTAGATAGTGTTTTTTGTGAGATTAATTGACCCATCTTGTTGTACTTATTATTTCATATTTGTTTTTAAAAAAAATTTAAAGCTTCTAAATAGATAACCGAAACCGAAGCCAAAACCGAGTAAAAAAAGACCTTTCGAAACATAGGCCACTACTGCGACTTTGAACAATGATCCTGAGTTGATGAAATAGAGAGCGTTTTTTTAGACAGAACTGCAACTTTACAATACTAAACCTCATTTTTATTACGATAAAATCAGGGTCCGTAAGTTAAACAACTATCAAATAAACAATTAATTTAACTTTGAAAAAAGTTGCATCTAATTACTAACAGTTGCAGAATTAAGACAATGACTTGAATCCCAAAAAATAAGTCTACAGATTTTGATTTTATGAGGAACAGTCGTTGACTCTTTGGTTATAAGAATCTAACAGTTATTATATTAATTTGTTTAACCTTTTGAATCTTGCATCACCTAGGCTCGTTCTTGAAGAGTGTGTGGACTTGACAAAAGGGTTAGGAATATTAGTGGGGGAAACTGTAATACCCAAGTCTCACATGTGTGGAACAATAGTGAACACCTTATAATGGCCTATATCTACTACTAAGAGCACCATGCTCTCTTGTAATGAAGAAAGGGGGGCCTATTTAGATTTTTGTTAGCACGTGCATAGATACTTGAAAATCTGCTTTTACTTTTGGAGAAATTACTCTTTAATGCCTTATTAAATATTTTATCCATTAAAACCCCGTGTTACTGATACTTTTTAGAAAGTAAAAAAATAATATACTATTGATCACACAATGCAAACTATAGGTATAAATATAAACACATTTTTACGACTTCAGTATAAGATATACCCTCCTTATATCATTTTCTTTACTTGTATATTTCTTAATATCATTTTTACAGCTATTCTTCTAGGTGATTAATAATTTATAGTGTGAGCACTTTGGGCATGTTTTTCATTGAAATTTTGTGGAGATACTGTCGTATTTCCATTGTCTATGCGCTAACTTAACTTTCATGTGCCTTGTGTAGGGAGAAACTGTCAAAATGGTTGCCGCTGGTGCTGAACATACAGTTGCTATTACAGAAGACGGTGAGCTTTATGGTTGGGGATGGGGACGATACGGAAATTTGGGCTTAGGTGACAGAAATGATCGCTTAGTTCCTGAGAAAGTTGCAAGTGTTGATGTATGTAACACAATCGAATTACACTTTTTACTTGCAAATTCCAATTACTATTCATTATTATGGGAATTGTTTTTCCTTCACTAGGCACTTATTGAGGAAAGATTCATTATTTGTAAATTAATTTTTGGCTGAATTACACTTTTTACCCTCCAACTTGCCATCTACTTTTAAAGTTGTCTCTAAAGTTTATTTTTAATCAATTAGGTTCTTAAAGTGATATTTTTTGTCGATTCTGTTCCTTTTACTCGATTTGACCCCAACCCGACCTATTCTGACCAAATTTTGACCCAACCCAACCCAGTTTGACCTGACCCCAATTTCACCAATTCAATTTTAAAAATAAAACTAAAAAGTTTTAAAATTATTTAAAAAATAAATTTTATTTTAACATTATTTAATAAATAATATTTTATTTTAAAATATTAAAAAAAATTATTATTTTAAAAATAATATTTTATTTAAAATATTTAAAATAATTATTATTTTAAAAAGTTTTAAAAATAATTATTATTTTCAGGAAAAAATATTAGAAACTTTTATTTATTCAAAAATGTGTAAAGTTTCATATAATATAGATTCAAAAAATTAAAGTTTAATTTTTTTAATTCTTAATTATTTTTATGAAAATTTCACATCTTTTAAAAAATAAAAAATTTCTAATTTTGTACTATGAAAATAAAGTTTTTTTATTTACTTTTTTGAATTTATATTTTATGAAACTTTACTCATTTTTAAAAAAAATAAAAAGTTCTATTTTTTCTAAAAATAACGTTTTAGTTTTTTAAATCTATATTTAATAAAACTTTACTCATTTTTTAAAAATATGAAAAAATTTCTACTTTTTTTCCCTAAAAATAATAATTATTTTAAAAACTTTTTAATTTCTTTTAAAAAAAAATTGAATTAGTTTTTTTATTTATCTTTTACAGTTTTTTGTGTTTTAATTTATATATTTAGTTTTTAAAATTTCTAATATTAAGAATACATATAATAATGGTAAAGGCATAAACTTTTTTTTCTTCTGAAAATAAAGGTTTACATAAAAATGAAAAAAATTCTACCTTTTTGTTGAAAATAAAATTTTATTTTCTTATTTAATTTTTTTGAATCTATATTTTATGAAACTTTACTCATTTTATGAAAAATAAAAGTTTCTAATATTTTTTCCTGAAAATAATAATTGTTTTTAAAAATATATAAAATAAAATATTATTTTTAAAATAATTTTAATTTTTTTAGTTTTTTTTAGAAAATTAATTTGTGAAATTGCAGTCGGGTTAAACTGGGCCGGGTTGGGGTCAAATCGGGTAAAATGAACAAAATCGACAAAAGATGTCACTTTAAGGACCTAATTGACGAAAAATGAACTTTAGAAACGACTTTAAAAGTTGGTGGCAACTTGGAGGGTCTAAAGTGCCATTCCACCATTATTTTTTTAAGATTTATGATACTACCAAGCGCTGGATCGAGTCCACTACTAAAATTTTAACCATTATTTTCAAAAGACCAAGAGGTTCCAACCTGGTCACGATCTTCAGTTTTCAGTTGTATAAAATCTTCAAATATAAAAATCTTTTGGAGATTTTGGGTAAAAGATGATGGGTGTAATGAAGGAATCAAATTAGTTGTCTTGAGATTGAACATCAATTTTGGCACCTGTTTGTGATACTTCCATGAATTGTGATACTTCCATGAATTATCGACTTGAATTGGAGTCATTTATTCACTATGAAGCGTAGGGCACAGAATTAGTAAGAACATATGACCCAAATAGGAGTTCCTTGGAATTTCTTGGGTAATTAATAATATTAAGATGATCACAGTATAGGTTCCTTGGTAACATTCCATGTTTCTTTTCTTGTCACCACTAAAACCTGAACCAGTAGGGACAATCATAGATGTAATGCTTTCTTTCTATGTATAACAAGTGACTGAGATAAGTTATAATGGAGTGGTTGCATATTATCTATGCTCTAAATTGGCGGAAACACAGTTTAGAAGGTATATGTTGGCATCAGACTGACCTGGCTACACTAAATACTTGAAACAGATCTATTAAATTAAAGACCTGTTTAAATATGTCAGATAATATCACTGGATAGTGGAACATAAATTTATTAGATTGGTGCTCAAGGCTCAAGTACATTCAGATAAATATCTTTGGTTAATTATAGAAAGGTGGAGGGCTCTAGAATTTGGAATTTGCTTGGATATGCTTTGGCTCTATGTAATTAGTTGAGGTCAGAATTGGATATTTCTGATGCAATTTTAGGATTATTGTGGACAATGTCTAGGTTTAGTAAATTATGTAGTAGGGTTTTTTTGTATTTAGTTTTTTCCTAAATTTAAAATGCATTAAAGATGAAAAATAATTACAAATGCACAGGGGGCATACCCCAGGAGCAGTATAGTTTAAGCATCATGGAGGCATACCACAATGATGGTCATGCTATAGTACACAAAGATAGCCTAAGGCCTATTACAGTTTCCATGGCAGGATACCACAATAGATGTAGGGTTTATTAGTTTAGGAATGAGAGCAATAGCAGTTGCATTGGTACCTTTAAGCATTTGACTGCTAGCAAAGAAATGCTGGACGGCTTTTGTGAAATCATCTCCCACAATATCCCATGTATGAATGAAGAAATTGACATTAAACCCGTCAGGTCCAGGACTCTTGTTTCTTTTCATGGAATGGAGAGTTTTAAAGATCTCATCAGATGAAACAGTACCAACAAGTGAGTTAGCATGCTCCTCACTTGTATGCTTTGTGATGCATTTACCTGTTTTGGAGAACCCAGGATACTGTGAAGAGGGGGGACAACAGAAAAGTTTATAATAGTAATGCTTTGCCATCTCCTTAATTTTTTGCTGCTCAGTAACAATATTACCATCATCATTTTGTAAAGAAAGAATTTTATTGCTATTCCATCTTTGCTTGGTGCATTTAGAAAAGAAGCTAGTGTTTCTGTCACCAAGAGCAAGCTATTGAATTCTAGCCTTCTGTTTGACCAAGTTTTCCTCAAGATTAAGTGCCTTGCACAAATCTGTAGTGCATTCTCTTTCCTTGGCCCTAAGGATGGGATCACTGTGGATACCAGACATTTGTGATTGATTAGAATGTAAGACAGTTCTTGCCCGAGAGACATTTGATGTAACAACCCGGGTCAAATCCCAAGTTCGGAACAAATCTTGTGTCAAATCCCAAGTCCGAATCGAATCAAATCTATCAAAATAAGACCTTAAGCTACTGGCCCAATAGTATCTTCTTGGGTCATCTTAGCCCACCACAAGCTCACCCAAAAGTCATGACTGAAGGTACTATTGGTAGTAACTTATTTCCTTAAGTACAAACAAACTCCTTCACTTAAATTTCTGACGTCCCCGTCAGAACCGATCACACACACGGTCCAAAGATCTTTGCTTCTCTAGCCATTGTGGGATAATACCGGCTGGCTTCGTGTCCCCACCTCCGGACCTCCATCTCTCAATTGTGGGATAATACCACCGGCCTTCGTGTCCCCACCTCCGGCAACCCGATCGGATTACGCGACCCGAGCTTTCTAGAACCTGGCTTTGATACCAACTCTGTAACACCCCCTTTCCGAAAATAAAAAGAGAGATTACTCAAAACACAACAAAACTGATGAATTTATACTAAAGTTCTAAACCACAAAAGAATGGTCTCAAAACCAATAAATATCAAAAGGTAAACCAGAATAAATGCCAAATTGACCCAAACCATAATCTGAAATAATTATTACAATTCCGAACAAACTAAGGTATCACAACCTAAATAGAATATCTAAGTCATTTGGATAAAAGGGAGCTCTCGTCACACTTGTCCTTGATTCCCCTGATTAATACAACAAAATAATAGGCTGAATCAAATGGCTGGGTGTTATTTCATACCGAGCTCAAAATAAACAGAAATATACCTTGCCACACAGGCAAGTCACACACATTGGACCGCGAATCCAAATGTATGTAAAATCGGATAGCGTGTTTGGCATAAACATCGCCACTCCACAGAACAGAACAGAAAATTAAGGTCGACACATACGCCTCCCACAACAAATCACCAAATGGCCAACTCCCACTTGAGCATAAAACAGAGATGCCGTGGACTGATCACACCGCCACGGAAGGTGTCATGCCTCGGTGCCAAGAGGACATGCCTGTGGTACCCCCACAGGTGGTTATAGCTCAGGTATACCCTACGGTATATTCTAACAAAAATACTATGTCACAACACATGCGACATAATATCAACACAAAGGGGTTCTAACGTGTACATGTTAAATCGAACGAATTATTAACACAAGTCTCCAAAAATATAGTAACATGTACTTTCCTACCAATATTGAAATAAATACTAAAGATGATATACTAGATCAAAGAGTACAAATACGAGTTCTAAGGATCAATGTTAAAACGAAACTATCACATGAATTTGAGAACGAATAATCATGCGAAACAATAACTAACTTCTGAACGAAAAGCAAAACGAACAAATCAAAAATAAAAGGATTATCGCTGAAGGAGTACGGAATCCGTACCTGGATTAAGCAATATAATACCCAAAAATTAATATTCCAAAAATGTCTCGTTAAATTCTGTTCGTCCAATCTAAACATAAAAATAATATATATTACTTAAGTAAAATCATATATTTCTATACGTTTTGAACTTTTAATCTAGCAATCATTCCTATTACTACGTCATGATGCACTGTATCATTATTATATATATATATACTATATAATAATAATAATAATAATAATAATAATGAATCCAAATAGTAGCAGTAGCAATGCTGGGTGGAGAAAGTAGTAAACATCTAATATAGCTACACAAAATTCAAAGTTTAAACTCTTTTTTTTTTAACTTTACTGCTCCTCTCATTCATATATGTTTCTATATCTTACATGACAAAAAAATTTATTCCTACAGTTCATACTCAAAACCTATGTGCATGACGAAAAGAAATCAATAAAAGGTTTTTTTTTTATTACCTCTAATCTGCAACAGGAACTAACTTGTCAATTCCGTTTTCTTTTTTTTCTTACTGCCGCCGCTCCTACTTTGATCTATTCCCTCGATTAGTTGTATCATATATAATGAAGGAATTAGGTTTGCTTATTATATATATATATATATTATTGTCTTTCCTAATTTTAATAAGATTTTAGTATTACCCAAATATCAATTAGACCCAATTAGTTTTAAGGTCCAATTTTACCAAATTAATTTATTCATCATTTATTAGCCCACATAAGTCAAATGATTAGTTTGACCCAAACACAAGAAAAGCCCAATTAAAATATTTAAACAAAAATTTAAAATGTCATTTATTTATTTTTCGGGTATTACATTTGAGTTGAGATTGACATGCTTCTGATTCAGGTTAATTAAAGCCTTCTTAACTCTTTTCAATTTCTCAGCCAAGATGAACATAGGATTGCCATGGATAGTAGTGGACCAACACTCCTGGACAACATCATTGACACCAGCAAGCTCAAGCATGAAGTTGAAAAATTGAAAAGGCTTTCTGGATTTGGGAAGAGAATAACCAGTGTTAATAAAAACAGGGGCTATGATCCGAAAGCCCATTATTACCAAAGTGAGCAACTGTCATGTCCAAATTCATCAACCAGTCAGAATTAACCATAGCCCTATCAAGTTTCTTGTGGATTGGATTTAGATCCTGAAAGTTCCACCAGGTGTAATGAACACCTGTTGATCTAAGATCTTCCAAAGTAAGAGATTCCATACAAAGTTTGAAATCCTCCATGCCACTTTCCCAAACCTCATCTCCACCAGAAGTTTCCGATAAGCTTTTGATAACACTAAAATCTCCTAACAAACACCAATTGCTGGAAATGGAAGCAGAAAGAATAGATAACTCCTCCCAAAGAGATTTCCTTGCACTACTAGTATTAAAACCATAGATAACAGAGAAGTAAAAAGATAAAGGTTGACCCTCGAGTTGAACAAAAAAAATGGATCACCTGGGCTGATTTGGAAATAAAATTGACATCCTAGATGCTAGAATCCCAGCCTAGCCATGTCCTGCCATTGCCATGATATTCATAGTTGAAAACTCATTGCCAATTTCTAGCCAGTCTCCTAGCTATGCTGTTAGCTTTAGGCTCCTGAACTCTGGTTTCCACCAAGCCAATCAACGATATAGCATTATTGGACAAAAAAATCTAAGATTTCTTTCTGTTTAGGCTTCTTATTAATACCCCCAAGTCCCTAACATTATATGTACAAAAATTAATTATGGACAAAGTTATTTTGAGGGAAACTTCCCCCCACCCTTGTTTCTGTGCTTAAAGGATTGAACAGCATCCTCATTACCCCTTGCTTTACTCTTAAGATCCTTACCTTCCTTTTCATCAACAGAGATGAGCTTAGAAACCAGGGGATTAGGTAAGGGTGAGAAATCAGGGCCAGAAGCATCAAGGTCACTAATAGGCTTGAAAACATTAGCAAGAGGTGTAGAAGAAACCTCGATAGATTTTCCTTTATCCTTGGCATTCTTGGTGCACTTTGAGACTTCAGTCCATTCCAATAGCTGAGGAGGGGAAGTGATGCGGTTGAAGAGCAAGCGTGCCAGTTTATGGAAAAATTTGATTCAATGGCAATTCAGTAATTTCTGCCAAGTTTGGAGTGTCGGATTTTGGCGTTTTCGGAGCCTAATTTCATTGAAAACGGGTCAACGATCAAAACTCACCAGCTTTGCTCGTGACCTGCAGGGTTTTTTGGTCAAATTCCATTGTTTAGGCCTTTAAAAAGACATTTTACTGTTTTTTGGGTTATTTTTGTAATTTTCCTTATTAGTTTTCCTTTTCTGTTTTGGATTCTGCTTTTAGGATTTCGCTATTTAAACACTTGTTATGCTGAGGAGAGGCAGTTTTTGATGAATAATAGAATTTTCGTATTTTTCAAAATTCTCTGAATTAGAATTTTGCTGCCTATTTCCTGGTATTCGTAGAATCAACAGGTTGTAGAAGGTTATCGTTTGGCAATCGTGCGCGGTTCAACAATTGATAACGGTTTTCTGTTTACTTCCGCTACGCCAGTTGGTATCAAAGCCTAAATCATATTCACCATGCCACCCCGTAGAGCGTGTGTGGATGATGTTTGTGGGCGTGAGGACCTGCAGCGCCTTGAGCAGCGGTTCGAGCAGCGAATCGAACAAGTAATGGAGCAGGGGATGAACACTATGATGGATCGACTGACACTAAGGATGGGCGAGTTGTTGTCTAACCAAAATAGGGAAGATCCTAATCCTGGGAGGAATCCTTATTATGATGATCGGAGGAATCCTTTCGCAGTAGAGAATGATGACGGAGATGACTTTGATGACTATGATGTGGCACCTCGTAGGCGTCGTCGACCACATACAGTGGAGGATGATAGGAGACGTTGGGAGATTGGTATGAGGACTGAAATTCTTGAATTTCGTGGTACCCTCCAACCAGAAGAATTCATTGACTGGCTGGCCACGGTAGAAGAGATCCTGGAATTTAAAGGTGTCCCTGATGATAAACGAGTACCCTTGGTTGCTACCAGACTCAGAGATAGGGCAATGGCCTGGTGGTAGCAACTCAGGCAAACGAGGGTTAGATTGGGAAAGTCAAAAATTACGGACTGGGAGAAGATGAAGAAACAGTTGCAGGTGATGTTCCTACCTTATAATTATCAGCGATTAATGTACCAGCGGTTGCAGAATTTAAGGCAAGGAGGTCGTACAGTTGATGAATACACAACTGAATTCTATCAGCTGATTGCTTGGAACAAGGTGCATGAGACAGAAGATCAGTTGGTAGCCCGATATATTGGGGGTTTACGAGAACAAATTAAAGAGACAGTCAACATGTTTGATCCGATGTCTATTTCTGCAGCGCATCAGCGGGTTGTGCAGATTGAGAAGAGGCGTCCTGGTGGTTTTGGACAATCTGCTAGCTTTGGGTATTCAGGAGGTGTCAATATCGGCCGTTCAGGCGAGGTTGCAGCTGCGGGGACAATAGCCAAAACGGGAGCAGTAACAAATAATAACAGGAGGATTAGTCCAGTAAGTGGTATCAAGTGTTTTGCATGTGGTGAAGTGGGACACGGCAGGCTGATTGCAAGAAAGCTGGAAAAAGGGCGATGTTTGCTGAAATAGATGAGGGTGATGCTATCAAAGATAAGACCTTGCTAACTGGTGAACCGATCTTTGATCCAGAAGGCGTGGATGAGGAGGTGGTGACTGGTGATGTTGACACTGCGTTGGTAGTGAAGAGGTCATGCCTTACACCTAGGGCTGTTGATGATGATTGGCTGCGAAACAACATTTTCCAGTCAACCTGTACTGTTAAAGGGAAGGTGTGCAAGATTATGATTGATGCAGGCAGTTGTGAGAATATAGTTTCAGCAGAGGCAGTCCGAAAGCTGGAACTAACAACTGAAAAGCACCCAAAGCCGTACAAGTTAGCCTGGTTGAAACAAGGGGGCGAGGTGACTGTCTCCAAACGTGCATTGGTATCCTTTTCTGTGGGGACAAAATACAAGGACGAGGTTTGGCGTGATGTAGTAGCTATGGATGCATGCTATCTACTGTTGGGACGACCTTGGCAATTTGATAGAGAGGTGGTTCATAACGGTAAAACGAATACTTACAGCTTTGTGTTTGAGGGGGTAAAGATTGTGTTAGTGCCCAAGCGGGAAGAAAATAAAGGCAGTGCTAGTTTGTTGACTTTAGCACAGTTTGAGGAGGTGGTGCAGGAGACGGAAATAGTGTATGCCTTAATTGGGAGGGTGGTAGACAAGGAGGTAGAGGTTCCTGATGTAGTCAAACCACTTCTAGAAGAGTTCAGTGATTTATTTCCAGAGGAACTGCTTGAAGGATTACCCCCAATGCGTGATATCCAACATCATATTGATCTGGAGCCCGGGGCAGCCTTACCTAATCGACCTCATTACAGGATGAGTCCCGAAGAACATGAAGAATTAAGGAGACAGGTGGAAGAGTTACTGGCCAAAGGGTACATTCGGGAGAGTTTGAGTCCTTGTGCGGTACCAGCCCTTCTGACTCTAAAGAAAGATGGTACTTGGCGGATGCGTATCGACAGTAGAGCCATCAACAAAATAACGGTCAGGTATCGTTTTCCTATTCCTAGATTGGATGACCTACTGGATTAGCTTAGTGGGGCTACTGTTTTTACTAAATTAGATTTGAAGAGTAGGTACCATCAACTCCGTATTCGGGCTGGCGATGAATGGAAGACAACTTTTAAGACGAGGGAGGGATTGTATGAGTGGATGGTCTTGCCGTTTGGGTTGTCCAATGCACCTAACACCTTTATGCGTGTTATGAATCAGGTTTTGAGGCCTTTCATTGATAAGTGTGTTGTTGTGTATTTCGATGACATTCTGATAAACAGTGCTAACCCGAGCAAGCATCTTAGTCAGCTTCGAGAAGTTCTTCGCGTGCTGCGTAGGGAGAAATTGTATGCTGCAGTTAAGAAGTGTGTATTTCTGACATCTAAGGGTGCTGTTTCTTGGTTACATTGTGTCTGATGTGGGGTTGTAGGTAGATGAGTCCAAAGTAGAGGCAGTGAAGCATTGGCCAAGACCTAGTACCATTATTGAAGTTAGGAGCTTCTATGGGTTGGCCTCTTTTTATCGGCGCTTTATCCCTCATTTTAGCAGCATTATGGCTCCTATTACTGATTGCATGAAGCAGGATGGGAAGTTTGCTTGGACAGAGGAAGCAGAAAAGGCGTTTGAGCTGATTAAATTCCGCCTTACCACAGCTCCTATTCTAGTATTACCAGATTTCCATCAACCTTTTGTGTTGCATTCTGATGCTTCCAAGGTGGGAATTGGGGCTGTTTTGAGTCAAAACAGCGGAACAGTGGCGTATTTTAGTGAGAAACTGTCGGGTGCCAAGCTGCGTTATAGCACTTATGATGTTGAGTTTTATGCTGTGGTTCAGGCTATTAAGCATTGGGGCAACTATTTGTTTTAGCAGGAGTTTATCTTGTATACAGATCATGAGGTTTTAAAACATTTGCATAGTCAAGATAAAGTTTCTGCTAGACATGCGAGCTGGGTTGCTTACCTACAAAGGTTCACTTTCGTGGTGAAACACAAGTAAGGAGTTACCAATAGAGTGGCTGATGCTTTGAGCAGGCGAAATGGGCTGTTAACTCGACTTTCTGTGGAGATACCTGATTTTGATTCATTTGCTGAATTACTTGAAACTGATCCATATTTTTCTGGTATTTTAGCAAAGGTTCGAGCAGGGGAGAGGATAGATTTCCATTTGCATGATGGGTTTTTGTTTAAGGGCAACCAACTATGTGTTCCAGATTGTAGTTTGCGGTTGAAGGTCCTTCAGGAGCTGCATGGCGAGGGGCATGTAGGGAGAGACAGAACCTTGCAGTTGGTGCAGTCTAATTACTTCTGGCCTACTATTCAGAAAGAGGTTGAAAAACTGGTGCAACGTTGTCGGGTTTGTCAAGTCTCTAAGGGAACGGCAACTAATGCAGGCTTATATATGCCTCTACCAGTTCCATCACAGCCATGGGTGGACGTCAGTATGGATTTTGTGCTTGGATTACCGCGTACACAGCGAGGTAATGATTCTATTTATGTGGTAGTTGATCGTTTTTCCAATATGGTGCACTTTATTCCATGTAAGAAGACCACAGATGCTGTTCGTGTTGCTCAATTGTACTTTAGAGAGATTTATAGATTGCATGGATTGCCAGTGTCTATTGTGTCTGACCGTGATACCAGGTTTCTTAGCCATTTTTGGCGTAGCTTGTGGAAGATGGTGAACACACAGCTTAATTTTAGTAGTGCCTACCACCCACAGATGGATCGGCAGACGGAAGTGGTGAATCGGTCTCTAGGCAATTTGCTGAGGTGCTTGGTTGGGGAACATATGAAGAGTTGGGATCTGAAGTTATGTCAGGCAGAGTTTGCTCATAATCATGCAGTTAACAGGAGTACTGGATTTAGCCCTTTTGCAGTAGTGTATTCTGTTCCTCCTAGAGGACCACTTGATTTGCTGCCATTACCAGCAAAGACACGAGTTCATGGGACGGCAGAAATCTTTGTGATAGGATTGCAAGAGGTCCCCAGGACTGTCCGTGACAATCTGCTGCAGGCTGCAAGCAAGTATAAGCAAGCTGCTGATAAGAAACGGCGTCATGTTGAGTTCGAAGTGGGAGATTATGTGTGGGCTGTTCTTACTAAGGATAGATTTTCTGCAGGTGACTATAATAAGTTGTCTGCCAAGAAGATTGGGCCAGTGGAAATCATTGAGAAGATCAATCCTAATGCATACCGCTTGCAACTGCCGAGTCATATTCGTACAACGAATGTTTTTAATGTCAAACAATTGATTCCTTACACAGGCGATTCTTCCGATGATGACAATTCGAGGGTGAATTCTGTCCACCTTGGGGAGAATGATGAGGTTGAAGAGCAAGCGTGCCAGTTTATAGAAAGATTTGATTCAATGACAATTCGGTAATTTCTGCCAAGTTTGGAGTGTTGGATTTTGGCGTTTTTGGAGCCTAATTTCATTGGAAACGGGTCAACGATCAAAACTCACCAGCTTCGCTCGTGACCTGAAGGGTTTTTTGGTCAAATTCCATTGTTTAGGCCTTCAAAAAGACATTTTACTGTTTTTGGGTTATTTTTGTAATTTTCCTTATTAGTTTTCCTTTTCCGTTTTGGATTCTGCTTTTAGGGCTTCGCTATTTAAACACTTGTTATGCTGAGGAGAGGCAGTTTTTGATGAATAATAGAATTTTCGTATTTTCCAAAATTCTCTGAATTAGAATTTTGCTGTCTATTTCCTGGTATTCGTAGAATCAACAGGTTGTAGAAGGTTATCGTTTGACAATCGTGCGCAGTTCAACAATTGATAACGGCTTTCTGTTTACTTCCGCTACGTCAAGAAGGATCCTTGGGACCATCCTCAGCTGGATCCACTGGGGGATTTTCATGGCTTTGATTGAATACTGGTCTTAGGAACCCATTGATAATTAGCCTTTGGGCATTTCAGTCGAGAGTGGCCAAAAGAAAGGCAGAAAGGTCAAGAAGCTGGCTTGTTCTGATGCTCAACTCTAACATTAACAAAATCAAATTCGTCCGAATCACCATTATGGACAGCAACAGAAAGAGATTCAGGGAAGGAAGAAGAGATACTCATTTCAACACAAATCCTAGCAAACGGCATAGGATCTAGCTTGGCTGTGATTTTATCTGTGAAAAGAGGTTTTTCAATACCGCTAGCTATATAGCTCAATCCTTCTTCAGTCAAGTAGGAATAAGGGAGATGATGATGCTTCACCCACACAGGAGTTTTGGTACATATTTCTTGACTGAGATTAACATTTTCCTTCTGGTGGATGTATTTAGTTTTTTATTCTAGTTATAATTTGAGTGACTTGTCTGTGTAGCATTAATTTTTTTTTATTCATTCGCTTTTTGTGTGTGTGTGTGTGTGTGTGTGTAAAATTCATATCTAATTAATAATCCCAAAGTTTAAATGGAGTTGATTTTTTTCCGAAAGGGGCATTGTGCTTTATTTCCTGATGGCATTAGCAATACCTTGTGAAGAGGTTCTGCCCATTCAGAGATGATGCTTTCGGTTCTAATAGTGACTGTTCGACTTAACATGATTTCAGTTTTGACTCTTACATAGTGCTTCTGACATGATCTGTGCTATTATATTTGAAAGAAAAGCTTATGCTTTTGATTATTTTTTTCCCGTTCATTCTTATCTACCTCTTATTTCCTATGTTTTGTTTAAATATTTAGTTCTGATAGTCTGAAGTTGCAGGAAGAGAAGATGGTCCTCGTTGCGTGTGGATGGCGGCATACAATATCTGTCTCGTCTTCTGGTGGTTTATACACTTACGGATGGAGCAAATATGGTCAACTAGGGCATGGGGATTTTGATGACCACCTCATCCCTCATAAGCTTGAAGCCTTGCATGAAGAAAACATTTCCCAGGTAACCTCTTAGTGTTCGGTTTTACACTCATGTTTCTAAATTTCTTATCAATTCCTTCTGTTATGGTTGATAAGTATAACTATTAGAACTGACAAATGAGAAGAAAATTTCAAACATTTTGGGTGTTGAAATTATTAGAAATATTCACTCCTCTGTTGGTGAAAGTTGTATCTTGTTTATATTGTTTTTGTCAAAGGTATTCAGTCTCTGTCATTAACTCATAGTGCAGTCTGGTTGTGTCTGTGTTATATATCTAAACTTTAGATGTTACAACATGGAGAAGTATTGGCATAACTCATAGTGCAGTCTGGTTGTAGTTCTTTGTATTGTTTTCATTAATATGGAATTCCTTTTTGACTCTGGTCCAGATATCAGGCGGTTGGAGACATACCATGGCAGTGACCTCTGATGGAAAACTCTATGGTTGGGGATGGAATAAGGTTTTTTCAATATCTAATTTAAATTACTTGTTACTTACAATGTTTCCGAATATGTTTTACTCTTCATAGTTGATACTGAAGTATTATTTGTTGACCACTTTGTTTTCTAAGTAGAGTATTATAGTAAATCTTGGGTGACTCTTTATGATATGTAAGCGGGACTTGGTTTCGTTGATTTACTCTTAGTTGGGATCTTAATTGTTTAGGTTGGTTTCATCTTTTAATTGTTTGAAGGCATTGTGGTAGTAGTTAAGTTCTTAATCAAGTATGCTTTAGTTATGTTTATCTATCCTATATAAATAAGATGAGTTGAGTTATTTGTCGAAAAAATTTGTGCGCTTTAGGCTGTGTCACTGCTGCCATTGCAGTTCAGAGATGAGCACCTATCTCTCCAATTTTTCTTTCTTGAAGACATTTCCCTACATCACATGTACTTTGGGATGAATTACAGAATCAACTCGTCTTTTCTTTGTAGTTGTCTGCTTGGCGCAGGTCTTAGACTGGTTAGTGGTAAAAAGAAGTAGCTCTTTGAATGTGATAATTTTTTTTCTATAATCTTAAACTATATTAAATGGAGTTAGAGAAGGATGATGGGTTCCTTTTAAACCTTCTTTTCAAGGTGAGGCTGATGGGTTAAGAGTTGAGAGAAATCCCATGGGTTCCATATTATCCTTAAGCTGGATTCAAGGATGATTGATTGGAATCTAGGTAAGGTGAGGTTTTTTGGTTTTAGTTGTGCTACTGAATCCTCAAGGGACCGATGATGTTCGAGTTTATTGGGAAGGAAATGTTTCTAGAAAAGCTGTCCCAGTTACATTTATATGCGTATATTATGGATGATATATCCTTTGGGCGTTTTCTACAATGGATACCCTCAAGATGCGAGCTCATGTTCTCACTCATGTATTTTGTATGTACAAGAAAGGGAAGGAAGAAAAAGGAAGGAACCATCTCTTCTCAGTTAAGCAGTTGCTATTGAGTTTCGCTATCTATTTCTTGCACTATTTTGGCTATATGGGTGATGTCTAATGTCTCAATGTTTTTGTATGGTCTCTGATTTTACAAAGGTTTAGTATTGATGAACTTTATTAAGATTGCAGAACATACAAGGAGCTATTGCTAAAATTCTGTGTTTTGTGTAAGCGAAGCACTGATACGTAATCTCATATGTTTTGGGGCTGTGGAACTTGATTTTCGAAGTGGTGAAGGAGCATTGGGTGTGCACTGTTTCTATAGAAGATATGTTTTAAATTCAATTGTGTGGTTTGGATTAAACAAGGATGCTAAGTTAATATGGAACTGTGGCTTCTTTTCTATACTTTGGATGATTTGGTATGAGCATAATTCTAGGATTATTTTCTTGTCTCACAATGGGCTTTTGCTACGAGAGCCTATCTTCTTCTTCTTCTTCTTCTTCTTCTTCTTTTTTCCCTCTTCAATCTATACTATTACAGTTCAATTCTACGGATATATTTCATCCTAGGGGCCTGGGGAAAAGGGGTCAAGGGAAGGGGCTGAGAATGGAACTAAGGGAGAACCTAGGGGAAACTTACCTTTTGATTTTTTTTTTGTAGCGCCTGCTGAACTCTAACTTCTTGTTGTTGGGTAGACTCGAACATGTGACCTTACACAGTAAAAGAAGAGGTTTTTACTATTAAGCTATCACTTTTGGTCTAAACGTGAGGGGTGTACCTCTATCTGATCTTGGTAAGAACTTGCTTCTCGTCTGTCTCTTGGTCTATAGTTCCTGCTTGCGATTCGTGCCCTTTGTGTATTTGTTTCACTTGTTAGGATTGGGTGGACTTCTTGTCCCTTTTATTTTCTTATACTATTCTATTAAGAAATCTTTTTTTGTATTACCAAAAAACATGGATTGGAGGATAGAGAGTTGCACATATTTAGAAATGATAACGCTTTTCCTTGCATGATTGGTTTGGAGAGGAAAATGTTGGAGCCTTGTATATTTTCGAAGAGTTTAAACCTCTTAATATTAGATTCAAGTGTTTGACTTTGATCATATGTTATTTGTTGCGTGCTTTTGTGTGTGTTTGATGTATGTTTAAAAGGGAATAATTCTGGTTTCTTATTCCCCGTTTGTTTCTATTTTTGCATTATTTAGTTAATTATATTTTCTCCTTTCTCGTAATTTTGGTTTGATCCTTTTTCTTTTGAGTTTCCTCTTATATAGGTTCAACCTACTTTAATTTGTTTTTGTCATCTCTCTCTCTCTCTACCCTTTGATGATGGAGCTTTTTACGACCATCCAATACATATTAGCAAAACTAAGGTTTGCACCATTGTAGTTGACAAATATTATGCAATAACCCACTAAATTTTAAAAATTGCAATTACCATATTAAATTAACTAAAATTGTGAAATTGCACAATTCCGTCAACTTAAATGGATGGAAGTTAACTTTTTTCTACGTGGCTTTGTAAATTTAAAAACAAAAAAAAAACTGAAATGACATGGAGAATTATAGATTAAAAACAGACCTGTGAGAGAAAAAAAAACATGCAGCAGCCACGTGTTATTAAAAAAGAAAATAAAAACCTCTGGAGATCCCAAAATGGTTGTCATCTTCAACCTTTAGCCGGGTTAACCGAACATTTGTAAAATGGGTCAAAGCCATAACTTTCTCATTTTAACTCTAAATCAGGCAATAATATGTCAAAATTTTCGTATGGGCAAGACCTATGACGGTATGTTATATATTTTGCGAAAGGAAGCCAAAGATTGAGCAGATATAAGGATGAACAAAGGAGTTACCATGAATTCTTGTCAAAAGATGGTAGTTTAAGACCATGATTCGCAAGTTTGACCCCAATGGAGATGGTGTGCTTAATTATGACGATTTTAGGATTACGTTGAATGTTTTCCGTTCATTTATGGTTGATACTGCATAGATCTTTCCATGCATTACACATTTGATGTGTTTGAATATGACTTTTCCATTTGTTAATTTGTTCCTTCACCTCAAGTGGCTTAATAAGACAGACGGGTAAAAAAGTGACTAATTAGGAAGGAGAGAGCATAGTTGTCATGGTGCCGCTTAGGCGTTGCGGCGATGGAAGGAATGGCATGGTGAGTCGACATGAGGCAGAGCTGCCAAGGCATGCGCCTTGGTAGCTCGGTGTCTCATGTCGTCGTCTAGGCGATGCCTTGAGACTAGGACTATGTATCGGTAAATAACTGTATTGGACCGGCCCGAACCGTACCGATCCGGTTACCGAAAGTGTCCAAATTTACGTACTAATACCGGTACCGATTAGACCGGTGTCCCGAACCGGTTAGCCGGTCTGGTACCAGAGGTCAGATTCCTATCACTCATATTTTATTTGCAGATGACACGCTGATATTCTTGAATGTTTCAAAAAAAAAATCTCTGCAAAATCTTTTTAAGTTCCTGTATAGGTTTTTGCCTATTCTTGTACCAGTTGTATGTAAGCAACTAAGCATCACTGATTCACTGTTAAGGCAACAACTTTGATTATGTGGAATATACTGCTTCTTATTGTTGTTATCCTCTCTTTCCAGAAAGGTTGTAAGAATTCGCAAACTATATTCCACGTATTTCAATTAACTCATTCAATCAAAGATTCAAAATAATACACACGATCAAACATCAAAATAATAATGTGGATTGTAGTACAACAACCTGTCTCCAAACTATATCAAAAGGTTCAAAATAATCATGTGGACTGTAGTACAACTACATCCCTGTCTCCAAACCATATATTAAAAGCAGCAACACTGGATATCAATATAAAGTTCAATACAACAATACATAGGATCAAACATAGGAGCATATTTTTAAGTCAAATCAATACAGCAAGATGAAATGAAGATGAAACAGCCAGCAGCAGCAGGCCAACAACAAAATATATTAAGGAACATACTGCAATTTAGTACACCATCCAAGAGTGATTAATTATGAGGGAATCTGATACAAGAATTTAAATCATACAGAAAGCAAATCATCCGAGAGAAACTACTCAATGAGGGATATATGAATGATAGCTATAAATTAGAAATAAAAAATAAAAAATAAAAAAAATCGATGGTATAATCAAATTTCCAATAACAGCAGCGTAATCAATGCGCAATCCCCAAAACCAATTACCTATAACAAGTGAAATTTGAAAAAGATAAAGCCTCTCATGCATCAACATCAGAGTTTAAATATGAAGAAAACAGTAGGTGTAAAAGAACAATGTGTTCATTAACTCCTAATTATTTGAGATACAAGCATCATCAACTACATACCAAAGTGCACCATATCTATGATTTAGCTGTTTTAAGGAGAAACATAATAAACTATATACAACTATATGACAAGTGAATATAGTTATTATGACAAGTTGAAACAACTATATACAAAACAGCTAGCAAAGTATGACAACTATATACAAAACAGCTATATACAAGCATCATCAAAACAACTAGCAAAGTATACAAGTTTTTTCAAACAATGTGCTAAATTGCTAAAACCACCACTGAATGTTAAATTGCTGAATTTCTAACAACTATTAGAAAAGCTAAGGAGTACTGTTGACACAGAATTTGTTTCTGACATCCCTCCCACGCCCCCCAACTCAAAATTTCTGTTACCAAGAATTTAAGATTTGGTAACACAAATTCTCCCTCCACAAGAATTTTTATTGATATATCTATCCACACATCTGGTACCACATTCAAAGATACACAAGTAAAATAGTAATAAAAATTTTCATTGTTATTTACTCAACTATATACTCATAAGTTTTTTCAAGTTATTTACTCAATTATATGAGGAGAATAATTGATATCATGACAGAAAAGCTTCGAGGAAATAGAAGATTATATACAAAATACATGACATGTAATGCTCCCTCTGTCCTTGGGATAACGTCAACTTTCCTTACTGTGAGTTTTAAAATTTTCATTGTTCAATGGAGTGACCTCCTCACCTTTATGTGATCTTTTGCCAAACCAAGCTTCCCTTGGAAGCTTTGGCCGGATATTTCCCTCTCATGGGGCCCCACATGGGTTGCCCCATCCCACTTAACCCACCCATGACCCCTGGTTCGACCCATCTTTGTTGGATTTGGTTTGGGCTTGGTTCGAATTCAAATTGGGCCAAACTTTGGGCTTTGAATTAACTTTCATTTGGGCCTTGATTTAATTCATCATTGAGCCTCCTAACATTCCTATTGGGCTTCTAAAAGTCCAAGCCCAATAGTCCAAGAGTGCATGTTGACTTTGACTTTCTGTATTTCTACCATATAATTTTCGTATTATATTTGTATTTACTTCGTATAATTTTTGTATTATACTCGTATAATGCTTCGTATTATACTCATATTATTCCCGTATAATAATTCGTATTATACTTAATATTCTTTTCTTTTACTTGTAATTCATTACGTAGTCTAAAAACTACGATTCTTGTCCTCAAATTTTATTTGACATTCCGTCTTTCTTCGTCATTCTAACATTTACGCGTTCTTCGAAAAATTGAAAATACGCAAAAGCGTTTTCGGGTGAATAATGTTTTGTCTTTTTCTCGAATTTTTTTTATTTTCCCGTACGTTCTCGGATTCGTAAACCCTAGAATCGACCTTTAAACACATAACACAGAATAAATCCACAATCTCATTTTATTCAATATAATCAAATAAAATTTATTTACATTCAAGTACGATTTTCTCACTCGTTACAAGGTGAGGGTTTCTCTCCCCCAATTTGCTGATGATACTATTCTCTTTCTTTCAGAGGGGCTCTAAGGTTTTAAAACTGTGTTAACTATTTTTCAAGTTTTGTGGCTATTTTTGGTATGATGGTTAATTTGTAGAAATATAGTGTAGCTGGGATCAACATCGATATGGGAGAGATTTTAGCGTATTCGTCTCTAGGTTGGTTGTAGAATTGAGGAATTTCCGCTTACTTACCTTGAGACCCCACTTGGTAGGAATCCTAGGTTAGTCTCATTTTTGGATCTGGTAGTTGAAAGAGTGAGTCAACGTTTAGAAAGGTGGAAAGGTGTGTATTTTCCTTAGGGGGTAGGATTTCTTTGATTCAAGCTTACTTGTCTAGTATACCTATACCCCTATATTCTCTCTTTTTAGGATCCCAATTAGTGTAACTAACACACTAGAAAAGTTAATGAGATTTTTTTTTTTGGCCGAGAGCTAGTTATGAGAGGAAGGATTATTTTGATGGGTGAAAAACAGTACCTTTCTAAGCAGGGGTTTTGGGGTTAGGTAATTTGGTCCTTAAGAATATTGTTCTGGTTGGTAAATGGCTTTGGAGATTTTATTTAGAACCTCATTCCCTTTGGCATAAGATTATTAGGAGCAAGTTTGACATGCATTTAAATGGTTGGAATGCTAGATCCGGGATTTATGTTACTCATGCAAGTCCTTGAAAATTCATCTCCCAAGGTTATACTTCCTTTATTTGACATTTGAGATATGGAGTTGGGGATGGTCATCTAATTCGATTTTGGGAGGATTATTGGTTGGTAGGATTATTGGTTGGGAGATAATCATTTTTCTCTTATTTTTAATCGTGTTTATTGTATTTCTTCACTTCATGTTCCCATTTCTAACTTCATAAAGCGTGATGGGAACTCACTTTCTTGGGATTTTCATTTGTTCGGGAATCTCACGGATTTGGAATCTAAAGAGATGGAATCTTTGCTAACATTGTTTGATTCGGTTCATTTATGTACCTCTTTTTTTTTCCTAAGTTTTATGTACCTCTTCTGATAAGCGTACCTAGAATTTAGATTCATTTGGTTTCTTTTCTTGTAAGAGTTGCTCCTCTTTTTTAATTCGCTCTATTGTTCCTCATCCATTTCCATTGGCTTTGTACATTTGGAAAGCCAAGGTCCCTTCCAAAGTCAAGGCTTTTGTGTGATCTGTTGTTTTACAAAGATTAAATACTAATAATCTTTATCAAGGTCGCAGGTTTTACAAAGTTTTATCTCCGAACATTTGTTTTATGTGTAGGCAGAGTAATGAGACACATGCTTATTTATTTCTGCATTGTCTTCTTGTTTGGGGATTGTGGAGCTCTCTCTTTGGAGAACTAGGAGAGGAGTGGTGTGTCCTGCTATGGTGAAAGATATGTTATTAATTTGTTTTAGAGGATTTGGAAGTAAGAGGGATACCAAAATTTTATGGAAGTGTGCCTTCTTTTCTATCTTGTGGGGAATTTGGAATGAACGTAATGCTAGTTTGTTTAGAGAAAGTTACTTATCCTTAAAGCTATTGAATGATAGGTTATTTTTCTTGCATCTCTTTGGGCTTCTGCTATGGGGCTTTTAGAGGTGTCTCTGTTATTAATTTATGTAGAGATTTGAGGGCTGCAATTTTTAAATGCTTTCTTGTTTTTGATCTTTTAGTTTGCTGAGGGTGGACTTCTTGTCCCCCATTTATTGTATCCTTTCTTCTCTATTAATAAAATTTCTTCTTTTATCAACAATAAAAAAGTTTATCATTTTCATTTTTCACATTTTATTATTATTTTGCCATGTAATTAATGTTTTGATATCTTTAGTATTTTTGTGCTTCCACGTAGGAAAAAGATGACGTCCGTCCAATTAATTTAATGGAATTTTACAATTTCACAATTTTAGTTGGTTTAATCGGGTAATCACAATTTTTTTCAAGTTCAGTGGGCTATTGCATAAAAGTTGCTGACCATAGTGGGGGTAAACCTTAATTTTACCAATACATATTAGTAGGCCAATTTCCTATAATGGGTTGCACTTAATCTAATATTCAATTTCCATTCCAGTCTTCCAGATCGATATTAAGTAGTACTGAGGCTTTCTAGTATATAATATACTCTGTTGCCAACTACAGTTTCATGGAAAGCACTTGTACTTCGGCATATGTTGCAATATATGATTCATATTCTTCATGAAGTATGTAAACTGGTATTGATGGTGTTTATTAGATGTAACAAGTTCTCTTTACATGTCCAGTGGGTATGATAAGCAACCTCCTTAATTTTTAGGCACTATATCTTTTTGCCATGTTTTATCTTAAGGCTTCTCAATTGTTTGTTTTTGGTCTTACCTTGCAACTGTGGTATCTAGGAAACTGCCCCCTCATCATGTTAATGGAAAACTTTGAACATTGATACAATTTTATAATTACATTCTTCCTGCTTGATTGGTTTAATTCACTTGTGCTTTATATCAGTGGTCAATGTAACTGAAAATAAAACTATACTTTCCTTGTACAGTTCGGACAGGTTGGTGTTGGTGATAATATTGATCATTGCTCTCCGGTGCATGTTAAATTGCCACATGAGCAGGCATGTCCTTGTCCCATATCTTTTCAATCTGGTTAACACAGCTAACTAGAAATGACATACAGTTTGGGAGAACAAATTTCTTTTGGTGTTTGATTTGTAGGGTAGTATCCTATGCTAATTAAAAATTCTTTCTAGTTTGATTTTTAAATTTTTTAATATGTTTTATTCCCCAATCTCTTAATGGCAGAAAGTAGTTCAGATATCGTGTGGGTGGAGGCACACACTCGCTGTCACTGAAAAACAGAACGTATTTTCATGGGGAAGAGGTACAAATGGACAACTTGGGCACAGGGAATCTATTGATGGGTAATTACATTCTCAACTTTCCCAATACTCTATTGTTGCAAGTTTTCATCTGATTGAGATTTTGTGAGGCCTCAATTACTGAAAGGCAGTAACATGATACCTGAGGCAATAGCTTACATAGTTTTTTCTTCAGCCTTTTACTAGCATAAGTCTATACCTAAACATTGGTCAAGGATCGTCTCCAATTTTGTTCTTTAGTTCTGTCCAATCCAATCTTACACCATCCATCCATTCCTGTGGGGCCTATGATATTTGTATGACTCCCTCGACAACAAGTGGTTGGTGTTTAATTTAGGAGTAGTAACAAACCTTCACCCCACAGATGATACTGATCTGAAATATCAGAACTAGGTTTTTTTTGGTAGTTTTCTGTTTTCTAGTTTGAATTTTTTGGAGAATAGTGTTTTGGATCTAATATTGGACAGATATAAAGAAGTTCAAAGAAATGTTTTTTGTGGTTTGTTTATGTTTTCAACTCCCAAATAATAATTTATAATTTGTTTCAATATGTACATTCAGATGAAATTCTGTCACTTGAAAATATAATAATAACACAGTCGATACTCGATAGACGGTTTTTTTTTTGCTATCAGATGTCTCTGTTTTTTGTCGTTGTCCAAAAAGCAAAACCTAATTGTTATTGGCGAGTGTTTAATTAAAATGATCATGTTGATGATATAGCCCCTTATCTGACAAAATTTGTGGTCCAAACATGGAATGCCTACCCATTGACTTGTAGAATGGAAAATTTTAACAGGTATCTGGGTAGTTTCATTTATTACAAGTTTTGCTACTAGATATCAGAATTTTTTTATCTTTTATTCTCCCTGTTTGAATTTCCCAATAAAGACAGAAAAAGTTCAAATTCTGTTAAATGGCTGCATACAATCAACCAATGACGTGTTTATATACGAAATAACAAATAAGCAATACAATTTTCTTTACCAATGAGTGGCTATGATAAAGGCAACTCTGTTTTAGTGGGATTCTGATTAGGGGGAAAATATGCTAATTTGTGACCTGCCATGTTTAGGGAGCATGCTCAGCACACGGTACCCCTGGGGTCATCAAAAGGTAACCTTAAATCAGCTTTTGGGGACAACCTATTGGCTTCATTTATGAGAGAACCACATTTTGTGCATAGTTATCAAGTCGTCGACTAGTCGTCGCCTAGGCGACGACTAGGCGTCAAGTCGGAAAAAAAAGTCTAGTCGTCCGGACGACTTGGTGGGAGAGCATAAAGTCGGGCGCTCAGTAGACGATTTGGACGACTTGGACGACTTTCCGGCGACTTGGACGACTAGTTTGAGAAGCGGGCGACTTTCCGGCGACTTTCTTCTTCTTCTCCGCTTCTTCTTCTCTTTCTCTCTCTTCGTCTCTCTGTTTCTTCTTCTCTTTCTCTCTCTTCGTCTCTCTTTTTCTTCTTCTTCGTCTGTTTCTTCTTCTTCTTCGTATCAGGTCTCTGTTTATTCTCTCTCTTCGCATTATCTGATATCTCATGGATAATTACAGTTAGGTACCCCACAGTCTTTATAAATTTTTAGTTTAGTCCCAAAAAAATTCTTAAATTTCAAAATAGCCCCTAAAATTTTACATATCAGCCCCTATAGTTTCATTTTTTTTCATTTCAGCTCCTGAAGTTTCAGAAGTTTCAGTTCAGCCCCTATTTCTTTATATTTCCTACACTTAAGTCCCTAAAGCGAAGAAAAAAAAATATTTCTTGAACATCTTAATGTAAAATTATAAATAGGATCCTTAATTATAAATTTATGGTATTCTATATATATAATATTAAAATTTAAAAAATTAAACATAAATATGGTAAATCATTAGAAAAATAAATATATCAATATTCATATAAATATTAAATATATATAATTTTATTCGTATAAAATTTACATTATTAACGATTTGTCGACTTGCGGACGACTAGTCGGGCGCTTTGTCGACTAAACGCTTAAACTCCCGGCTACCGCTTTGCCTCGACTTGGCGACTTGATAACTATGATTTTGAGTCACAGATACTCTGAAAACTCCCTTGTCAGTAAGTGACATAAGGTATATCCTCTGTTTATCCCACTGCTGCTGGACCACCAGTTTCCGGTTACTGTGTAGGTGGTTTTACGTCAAGTACTTCATTTACAAGGCTTTGATTGAGTGAGAAAGTGGATCTTGGAGTAAAGAGTGAGCTATGAGTGCAAGTATGGGTTTCATTATTTAGGAAGAGAAGTGGGGATTTGATATGTTTGCTTGAAGAGTAGGATGAGAGATACGAGTTAATAAATAAAAAAAAAATTTAACTGGGTTTATGTCCGGCACATATTAGATGTCACTAAATATACTTTAAATCCCTTATATCAGCATATTTTCTAATATCCATTTGCACTTGTTAGATTTAGATTATAATAGCATGTGGAAGAATAAATAGTACTCCCTCCGTTCCAAATTATAACACCAATATTAACTTTTTAAAAGTTAATTTGTGATATTTTCAAATTTAAAATTGATATGATTTGTTCAAGTCTTGAAATCAATAAATCTTATAACTAGTAGTACTTTTTAGATAGTTTATGATATTCATAATTGTATTGATATAAACTAAATGAATTCGCCATATGTATGTTCTCTCTTTAATTATGTTTTCAATTATATTATGCTCCCTCCGTTTCAAATTATAAAACCAATATTGACGTTTTAGAAGTCAATTTGTGATATTTTCAAATTTAAAATTGATATGATTTGTTTAAGTTTAAAAAACAATAAATCTTATAAGTAGTAGTACTTTTTAAGTAGTGTATGATATTTATAATTGTATTGACATAAATTAAATGAATAGAACATGTCTATAAATAGGCTTGCACTACGAGTCTCTCCAAGAAACTAACTCAACTGGAATAAGAAAAAATAACCTAATTAATAGTTATACTAATAAACACATTATAAGAAAACATTTACTCCTAATTGCATAGGAAACACAATATAAGACCATAGTTGTCACGGCGCCAAGGCGGGACGCGACGTTAGTTTGCCGCCAGAACTCTTAGGCGATAAGGCGCCCGCCATGGCGTCCGAATGGCGACAAGTGGTTAACAATGTGCAATTTATACATTTTTTTTAAAAGTATATTGCACAATAAAATTTTATATACACTGAAACCCGAAATATAATAACTAATACTATGAAAAAGTCTCCACTCTCCACTTTCTACTCTGTTTCTAGTCATAGGTCAAACAAAGTCATCAATTATGAAGTCATTTTTGTCTCTCTAATGGGCATTACTCTCATTCAAGGGAAAAGGAGTAGGGTCATGGGTTAGGCTAAGGTCATGGGTTGAGTTACTTGGGTAATTGAAAAAAATCATGGGTTATAATGAGTCATGGTAAAAAATGACTTAATCACTTAACTTGGGCCCGCTACTAATGCGTGAGCCTTGGCGGCTAGGCGTCCAAGACGTTCCATTGCCCTTCTCCAACGTAACGCCAGGACGCCTAGTCGTCGCCATGGTGACGCCATGACAACTATGTATAAGGCAAACAGGGAAACACGTTAGTATGCCCTCCGTCCCCAAAAGGATGACTAAGTTAATAAAAGATTTTACCTTGAAAAGGATGAGAAAAGTTAACTAGAATTTTTTTTGAATGGACTAATTTACCCTTGACTATACATCATTCACATCATAAATGAGTGCTTCGCATTAATTCTCTCTCTCCAAACCCAAAACCCAAGGATAGATTGAGAAGAAAATTTATACTCTCTCCTACTATTTTGACTACCTTAATTTATGTGAAATTTGTCCTTTTGTCATCCTTTTGGGGACGGAGGTAGTATGATTTTAATACTGCCACAGCTGTAATTTAGAATGTTTGGTTATATCTGGTTAGAGACGGATAAAGGGCCAAGCGTGTAACATAACCAATTCTGATTAGTGTGTCAAACTCAGGATATGGACCAGATTGGATTTTATATCCTATTTTCTTTTGCTTACTCAAGTTTCTCATGTAAAATTTACTTAAAGTCAATACAGAGTTCTTTTTCTCTCTCTCTCTCTTTCCCTCCCTCTCTCTTTAGGGTATAGTATAACCCAATTAAATGTTTGACTTTCGAAATAAGCTACTTGGTAGTCCTTTGCTTCTCCTGGATCTTTCTTCTAAACCTGTTCTCTTTATTTTTCTTCACTTAGCCCTACGTTATGTAGGTGGTAATTCCTTTCCTATATTTATTTGATTAATCAAATATTAGTTCTAGGTTCTGCAACATACGGATATGTTTTTACATTAGTAAAATTTAGTAGTTCCATTAATGTGTTCAAACAATAAATAAATGATTCAGTTTTGCTGTTTTGCTATCTGGTTTTAGTCAGGGAAAATGCATTATGATTTGGAAGTGACAAATTTTTATTACTAAATCCGTAAAATTTTATATTAATTTAAGTTCGTTTTTGAGGTTTGTACTGAACAGGGAGCTCCAGATAACTGAGCTGCCCATGGATACAAGGGTTTAGAATGAGGAGTCTTACAATGTATTGTGACAATTTTGTGCTGAATTACAATTCCGAATCAATACTAATACATAGGACTGGATCAAATGATAAAATGGGTCCACCTGTTACATCTCTCTCCAAAAGGGTTACCACTAATACTTATCCACGTAACTTGCAATCAAAAAGTCTACACAAACATTCACAATATATATCATTTTCCTAGAATGAGTGAAGCTTTTGATGAATCCTATCAAAACCAACTTCATTTTAATATTTGTCATCCAACAAATTTGCAATGTACGTTTTGCCAACAGGTTTAACTCATAATTCATACTTTGGGCTCAGCTTCCCCCACCTTCCTACCTCTCTCTCTTTATGTTATGAAGAAGTGGAAGAACTGATGTAAATCTTATTTACTATTTATCCGTGCCTATGAGTGTGATTTATCTCCACATCGTGCTAAACACGGATGGGTATCCTGTCCTTTAAAGAATTTTTCTGCCACTCCTGTTTTGCTTGTAAAGAATAAATTGGTAAGATGCCAGTATAGGCATTGCTGTTCTAGTCCTGACTATAAGCTTCATGTCCTTGTCTGCCTATTTCAGGCTGTTTCTGTTAGTTGTTTGTGAATATCCTTTCTTCCTATTTTAGGACATTGCCATGCAAAGAATGATTTCTTTAATATTCATACTACAATTGTGTAAGCCATTGCAACATAAGTGTAGCTCTTTTAGTACTTAAATCAAATGAGCGAGTTCTACAAGGTAAAAAATGCAAAAGAGGTGATGAATTCTTTATATGGTTATACAAAATTTTCCGTCTTTTTTACCAAGCAGCAATCACTGTCAAATAAAATATTCGTAAACATGAACTTCTGACTTTTTCTTTTTTGCTGAAATTTGTTATCATGAACTCACAACTTCTTTCCTTTTTTTCTTTGAAATCTGAAGAAATATTCCGAAGATGATAGAGGCTTTGAGTGCAGATGGGTCGAACGGGCAACAAATAGAGTCCTCGAAAGTTGATTTATCATTAGGTGCTGTATGCTTTTTTGTAATGGTCTTTCTTGCTTTTTTGCAACTTCAAGAATTTATCATGATGGAACTAATTGGTAATTTAAAAATACTTTCTGAGCAGGGAAAACTTCGGTCTCGCCATCTGATAGATATGCAGTTGTTCCTGATGATAATAAAGTATGTTTCTCTGTTTGAAAAGCTTCATTGATATGTTTTCTGAGGATTCGGTAGTAACCTTGTCTGAAGTAATATATCTTCATTGATTTGTTTTCCGAGGATTCTTGCACTATGTCATTCTTAAGGGGACACAAAGTTGTGCCACAGGTTACACAATTAAGTGAAGTTACTTGGTGGAATATAAAATCTATAAATCTATCAATCTGAGTATTATTTTGCAATAATGGAGTGGTTAGAATTATTGGGCCTTGTTTAAGATGACAATTATTCCAATATGTTATTAGGTGATAATGTATTATCTTTGACTGCAATCCCTATCCAATTTTCGTGTCATGTTTTTTCTAAGGAATTTAAGCACAGATTTAAGACACATGCCAACAACAATCTGCATGTTGCTTTACAGCTTTAACATTAGTTTCTAAAATTGCACTTTAGATGATGAGAAAAAAGCTACAGTAACAACTATTTTTTGTTAAACGTGTTGTCCACACATCTTGAAATATTTGGTGATTACACTGTTTTCAAGACGAAGAAAAGTAGGACAAAGGAATTTTCAGCATTCTATGCTATTTAAGAATTCGAAAGTTAAAAAATGCACAGTATGTTGACCTTACAGCAGAAAATGATATGTTTTGAGAATGGGTGAAATGGAAAAACATGTTGCGGTAAAATTAAGGTAATATATCTAGAAAAAATTTATATAATAAACCTGTGTGGTTCCTTTAATGGTTATACAGTCGTACTTCTGGATGAAATGTTTTTGGCAAAACATTGTAGTTAATGAAGGTGGAATTTTATTCTCTCTTTAGTTTCAAAACTATATGAAAGTTGAACCATATCATCTGTAAAATTTTATACACCTGTGCTTATTTTATTTTGATTTTTATATTCTTATTGACAGCTTTTAAGATGATGGGAAATTGATGCAGGTACATGGGCAAACAGTGACTTCAGTGGAGGGGAATATAAATGATGCAAGCGTCCCTGAGGGTGATGTGAAAAGGATTCGGATATAAAATTTCTGACTTCCTACCGAATCATTAAAGGAAAAATCCTATTGTGCTATCCAATCATACATATAAATGATAATTGTAATTCATATTTTTATAAATGGTATTCTGTTGTATAATGTTGAATAGGAAATGCTGCTAACCGAATAAGAAATGTCATTAAGCTTGTTTGTTTTGTAAAATTAAAAATCTGAATAGCTCTTAATAGTGTTGACCGAATAAGCTTCATAAGGTTGGCTGATTCGCTAAGCAGGGTAGCTGAATGGATTTTTTACATGCATACCCATATTGCATATTGCTTTATGTTGCACCAAAATTAAACATCTTTAGGAAAGAGAAAAAGAAGAAGATATGTACTCCCATAAATACATTTCATAAATTGCGTCTCTTTTTTTTGGGATCTGGGTGATATATAGTATTCATCATATGTCATAATATATATTAATATTATGTTATCAATTTTTGCATTCTCTTTGTTATAATATAAAATAATAATTATTAAATTTCTAAAAATTAATTTGCAATATGATTTATTCACAATTATAAAACAATAAATTTCATGATTATTAGTATTTTGTATTTACTAAAATTAAATAAACTTATACTAATTTTAAGTTTTAAAATATCTAACGGTAACTTTCAAAAAATTAATAATGATATTATGGTTTTGTGAGAGAGGGTATTATTATTATATTTCTTTTGGTGCACAATTTTTGGTATCTAGTTTCTGAACATAGTATTATTCTTATTTTAATTTTTGAAATAACAATTTTGTTCTTTTGAGTTTTTAAGTAATTTGTAATATTAACTATTATGGTGTATGGAATCAAATAAATTCATATCAGTTTTCAATGAAAGGATTTTATAAATTAATTAAAAAAGAAATATTAAATGAAACTCATTGTCTTTTAATTATATAAAAAATTACTACCGAGCCTTTAACCTAGAAAATTTTTATATAGTTAAAAAACAATTATGCAATCATCAAAATGCACGTGACTAGCACATGCATCACTCGAATTTCAAAAAAAAAATTAGCGCGAGACCAGATTTGAGCATAAGTGCCGACTACAAGGATGAAAGTGTTCACTATGCCAAGTGAATGGCTGACATTTTGATAGTTTGAAGGGATAAATATGTAATTTAACTTAATAGAATGGTGTCTTAGAATTTTAATTAGAAGAGAGGAGAAAGAAAAGAAAACAAAACAAGTGTTATCTTGGGGAAAAAAATTATTCTCGTTTTTTGAGAAGAAAATGAAACAATAGAACAAAATTTTTGTTCTTTATCCTTCCCTTTCCTGACATTATCTTCTTCTCTTATCTCTCTCACGGCGACTATGTATAGTGTGCATACTAAGTATGGGAGAACACGCGGAATGGACGGAATTGTTTTAATAGTTGAATGAAAAGATGATCGGAATTGGATCATAAGAGAATTAAAATCGAACATTTCATTCATGTGTTTGGTAGGTTACTTCAAAATTGTATGAGAATTAAATGAAATAGAATGAAATGACTAAAATATCACTGATAATATATGTATATTGTATTGCAGACAGTCGAAATTGTGCATTTCTTTCCCTAACTATGGCAGGAGGGCAAAAGGGTCATTTCACCTCTACGACAAGATATTCGAGCAAGGATTACGAAACTGAGAACAAGTCTATAGAAGTTACCACAATGATTCCCGAGCAGTCAACTATCTACGGCAGGATGGTTGACTATCCCGCGTATTCAGGAGGATGCTTTTCTGATTATTGCTCTATTAGCCTGGATCTGGAATTGGACAAACTCAATGTCATTGCGTAGCTCTCGCAAAGAGCTTTTCGGAATGGTATGACGCGTCTCCCAACTCTTCCTAGATTGAAAGTTACGAACGTTTCAGCGAATGGATCGAAAACTGACATCACGACACGAAAACCAAGGCAGGTGGGCCCCACTTGGGCCAGTCGCAGTTGGACCTACGGCCAGGCCCCAAGCCCTATAAATGGGCGATTTCATCTCATTTTTAAAAGATATGAGAAGTTTTAGAGAGAGAAAGCAAAATCCTAGAGAGAGAAAGAGATGTTTTGAAGAGAATTCTCCATAAAATCCCACATAAATCTAGCTATTTGTATACAATTTCATGATCAATTGAGTGAGATATCATGGATCCAAGGTTTGGGAAGCTTGTTCCTTCATTTTCAAGGTGAAAGATTCAATCTTTCTTGTAAATTCGATGTAGATCTATTAGATCTCTTGTGTTTTACTTGTTGTTGTGCTTAAAGCTTGTTTATTTCACTACAAGAAACAGGGCTATCAGCAACCGTCTATCAGCAACCGTATACGGACGCACTTGGTCATCAGCGACCGAACCCGGTCGCTAAAAGTCGTCGCACAATATTTGGTCGCTGAATGTACAAAAGCGACCACTATTCGCGACTGAATTTTCTGTGACCGCTATTAGCGACTGGTGTCGTCGCCACGCTGAGTCAGCATTGTGAGGGTCGAAAGGCTGACGTGGCCCACGTGTCAGCGACCACCATCAACGACTACCGCGGTCGCTGAGTCCCTGATCAAGTAGCAGTCGCTGGTATATATTAGCGATCGCATGCGGTCGCTAATGTTAAAATATAAAAGAAAATATTTTGCCAGTTTTCTGGATTTCCCAAAAAACTGTACTTATTTTGTACCTATTTGATATCCCAACACACAACAGACAGTATATATAAACTTCCAACCAAGTTTTATATAATCCCAACACAAGCACAACAACATATATATATAACATCCATCCATATAAAATCAATATGAATGAAGAAATATATACGTACAAATCTCAATTTGTAAATAACATACATTCATCCAAAAACTCCATATAAAAGTACAACGCTCATATATATATATATATATATATAAATAGCTATACAACAAGACTAGCTATATAGGTCGGCCGAGTCCAACACGAGTATCTGGATGATCACCCTGTAATTAGTAGGGGCCTTCGGCACGTGATTAGGCCGCGCTTTTTCGACGCTGCTGCGAAGACGAAACCATCTATATTTTGTAAAATTTTAAGATATTATTATGAGTTATATTTGAATATAAAATGACAATAATGACAATACATGCATATATTAATATAAAATGACAATAATGACAGAAAATTGCATAAAATAGTTAAGTACATAAACATGACAATGATATAAAGAACATGTAATACTAAACATACATTTTATTTTTTAATCAATGTCTGAGTCAGAGTTATCTCCTCTACGTATTGCAGATTCATAACCATCATCTGCTTCAGATTCAGTTTCAGTGTTAGTTAATAACTCTTCCTCCTCAGTATCAGTGTTATCTGGCACAAGTAGTGACTCAAGCTCCAATTCATTCATTTCATCTCCACCATCTAACTGGATTACATCATTGTCGTCCTCCACATTTATAATTGTTTGTTTATGAAGCATCTGCTCTCGGTAAATCTCCCCGTCTACTATTTCTACACGATTGCGCGCGAGAGTATGAAGTACAACTTGCCACTCTGCAGGCAGTTTATCCCTTTTCCTAACAGGACTAGCAGTGTAGTATACTTGTATTGTTTGTGTTGGTAACACAAACGGTTCGTTGGCGTACGCGAACCTATGGAGGTCAACATCGACGATTCCATGTCTGTCAACACGCATCCCTTTTTCTGAATCAAACCAACGACACTTGAACAAGTTAATATGACCCCCGTACGTCCCCTTGTACGACAACTCTATGATTGCCTCCGACTCCCCATAAAAGGCCCGACCGAGCTCATTGTAACAATCTCCTTGGACACACACTCCAGTATTCGTTGTTCTTTTACCGCGACCATATGCCTTAGTATGAAATTCACAACCATTGATTTTGTAACCATTGCGGCTCATTTGGTCCCTGTCTGGTCCCATAGCTAGGACTTGTATATTAGCCGGAATCGTTGACCCCGCAGTAAAAGCCTACAAAAACTCCATCCTATTAAATGAAGTCATAGTTAATATGGAGTATATATATGTCGTGCATAAGTAACTTAACTTACTTTGTCCTTTAGCCAAAGTGCAAATTGTTTATCACGACTGATTTGAATATCTTTATCAGTAATGCCGGATGCTTCACTTTTAACTCGTCATCGTATGATCTATACAATGTTATAAACATTAACATATTGGAATGTAGATTACATGTCATTGAAAGTTAAGGGATAAATATGTTATTTACATGTGTAGCTCACAAATTCGTCAATCTCCTTGCAATTGAGAAGAATGTAAGTATGTGCCGCATGTAATTCTTGTTCAGATAGGAATATGCGCACCTCTTTTCCATAAGCGCGACCCGATAGACCAAATACAAAAAGTCAACCATTTAGTTCAACATTGCCCCCATTATCATGTCTCGAGACTCGATTGGCCTTTGTCAAAACTTTGTCCGGAAAGTAGTCTGAGACAAACGTAGATATCTCATCGAAACTGTATGCCTCACATATCGACCCCTCGACATAAGCTCTATTCTTCACCTTCCGCTTAAGGTTTTCCATCACCCTCTCGAAAGGGTACATCCATCTATATTAAACTAGACCCCCAACACAAGCTTCACAGGGAAGATGGATCTGCAAATGCTCCATGGAGTCAAAAAAACCAGGTGGGAATATTTTCTCAAGTTTACACGTGATTTCTATGATGTTCTTCTCAAGTACGGACATGTCCTTCTCATTTAATGTTTTTGAACATAAGTCTTTGAAGAAACGACTAAGATCTGTCAAAGCATCACATATTGGTTTATCAAGCAGATCCCGAAATGCTATAGGAATGAGTCTCTCCATGAACACATGACAGTCATGACTCTTCATCCCTTGCAATTTCCCACCCGTAACACACCTGGCAATGTTTGACGCATAACCATCTGGTAGTTTCAGTGACTTGACCCATGTGCACACATCTTCAACTTGCTTTTTGGATAATGTGTACCTCGCATGCGGTTTGACAATCTTACCAGTAGGAGATTCATAAAGTTCTAATCTAGGATGCCTACAAATATCTTTCATGTCCAATCTGTTGGGTTTGTACGTAACGCAATCATGCAATCAAATCACATAAATAGGGCGGAAGCGTAAGAAACTAGGTTTTCAAAAATTTATACAAACCCATTACCATGATCATTCTTGTGCATCAATTATCAGTGAATAAAGAAGGAGAAAAAACAGAATTATACCTTTGAAGATCCAAGCTTCCTCAGGTACAAGTTCTACTCCTTTGATTCCTGGGAGCTGTCGTTTACATTCCTAAATTAACTTCACTTTCACTTCACGAATTTAAATAATTAGCACAGTAGTAAGCAAGGATCGATCCCACAGAGAGTAAGTTTGTTTTAGATTTATTCTACTATTTTAATAGAAAATAAAGATGGGGGATTTTTGTAACTAAGAAAAACAGAATTTAAATAAAGAGATTAACCAAATATGTAAAAACTTCAGTTCTGTAGTTCAGTTTCACCAAGCACAGCAATCAATTAATCAAGTTATTATTCTTTACCATTCAATGAAACTATTAACCCTAGATAACAATAAGCTCTGCTATCCGAAATTCTCCTTAGATATTCACTATATGAAACAAGCTCTTCACCAGATTCAACTAGCATATAACCTAGAACAAGCTCTCTAGATTTAATATGATAGAAGCATTAAGAAATAGAGAATTAGGCTAATCCAAGTAACAAACACATAAGCTCGATTTGTTTAACTTGTTTTCTGATAATCTTAGCAATACCCAAAAGCTTGTCCACAATTAGTATCACTAATTTACTACTTGTGATGAAGACAGATATCAATTACACGTAATACCAATCTTAATCTAGCATATGATAATGATTAAATTAACTCAATTGGCCATATCAAATTAATTAGATCAATTAGCATGCAATCAATGAAAACAGATTATCAGAAGAAATTTCATACAAGAAGGAATAAATAATAATACTCAATTAATTAATTACTTGTAACAAGGTTCCACCTCCCTTTAGAACTGAATAAAGAAACTAGCCTGACATGCTCCAAGTCTGCACTTCAATGAGGTATGATAGTTGGTAGAAAATTGAATGAATAAAACCTTGACTATCAACCTCTATTTATAGTGCTAGACAAGGACCTAAATCCTATGAGAACTAGAAATCCAAATCCTAATAGGAATTACAAAACATAACTAGTTTCCATAAAGAAATTAAATTTGCAGCCCTTGTCTTCATGTTATTGCACCAATTGCCGAATAGGAAAAGGAGAAGTGTTGTTGACCCGCGCCTCTTTACTGTCCAGCCCCTTGCTAATTCCTTTAATTACTTATGAAACCTTCTCCCATTCGGAATGGGCTGCTAGACTCCTTTTCAAGTTTGCTGAACCGTGGCATGTTATTGGGTTGTTAGTGTATCCTCCATTTAATTGCTTGCTTCAAACCCATGGCCCACTAGGACATTCCGTTGCAAGCTTTCCGATTCCAGACCCAAACCATAGGCTGCTTTGATTTCTAAACTGTGGGCCCCATGTAATTTTCCTTCATCTCCAGCTGCTTTAATTTGTGAGCAAGTAAGCTCCTTCTCTAATTTGGAATCACCAAATCCGTGACCCACTAGGAACCATAAGCTGCTGATTCGTTAATTGCTAGGAATCCTTGTTAACTTCGGAATTGTAGCTTTCTTTTATTCGCCAACTGCTGACCGTGACCATGTGCACTCCTAAGCTGCTAGCAATCTTCTTAAGCTCCTTCATTACGACGTGAGCAGCTTTGTAATTGATTGGCTTTGCATGAATTTGTAATACATCAAAATTGTGGGCCCATGCTAACAATCCTTTCTCCCATTGAAATTCCCAACCGTGAGGTGCTTGGATTATTATCAATTTGGATTTCCTTTAATTGCATGGATTCTACTTTTGCCTTTTTGCTAACTAATTTCTGTGAGCCCATTAAATTGCAAGCTGCTCCAATTGGAAAGCTCCACAATTCGTGTGCTGCTAATTCATTTGCAAGCTACAATTCGGACGTACATGAAGCCTTGCAACGTAGCCCACAAACTTATTCCTTTCCATCATTTTAGCCATTTTAGCTCTAACTCGTTCTGAAATAATAAATACACTAATTAATCCCATATATACTATAAAACATGTAATAAACTAAATATAAAGGAATATAAATAATTGAATATTATACACTCATCAAATTCCCCCACACTTAGCCTTTACACGTCCTCGTGTAAATTAAAAGTTTGATTTTCAAAAATAATTCTATTCAACTAGTATGTCAAAAGATTTAAGATCAAATCATAATTATCAATACTAAACCCACAAAAACATAATTAACGTTCATCAATTAACTCAAGATAACCACCTTGCCATTTTACCAATGAATTTGATTAAGTTAAATTATAATCACATAAGCCCTCTTCTATGATCCACACACTTACTCAACATAGTTATCATGGAGTAAAAACCTGTGCACCCCACTCAAAAACTCAAAACATACTTTTTTCTGCTTTATTTTTTTCTCTTTCCAAGACCCTTTCATTTTCTTATTTGTTTCCGGTGAATGCATTTTATGCTCCGTTTCACCTTCCTCAATTTTTCTTTTGTAAGTGAGTGCATTTTATGCTCTATCTCACTTATTCGCATGTGTTTATGGGAGAGTGCGTTTTACGCTCCATCTCATCCCACCACATGACTTCTCTTTTGTTTCTTTTTCAACAATTTCATCGATTTTCAATTTTTTTTGATTTTTTTTTACATCGTCCTGCAAAAAGCGTAAGCAGTTCAATAGTTCTAGAGCATGAGATTAGTGCACAAAGACAACTCCACAGATAACTTAGCCAACTAAGCATATATCACATGTTCAAGTACTCATGAGATACAAATTCAATTTAAATCAATTATTATGGATCATGACTTAGTTTTTCTCCATCATTAACCAATTAAGCATCAAATAGATTTTGAATTTTTAGCATTGATTTCCAATTATTGACTTTAACCTTCGAACATATAGGCAAATAGAATTATGGAGGTCAAATTTTTCAAAAAAATTCCTATTTCCTTTCAAAATCGGCAGATCAAATATCCTTAAATAAAATAAAAACCTAAATCCTTTCCCCCACACTCAAACCTTACATTGTCCCCAATGTAAGAAAATCATGCAAAGAAGAAAGAACTACATGCAAAAAAAAAAAAAAAAAAACTAAATAGTAAAGGGATAGAAAAATCAAATCTGAATTCTTGGGATGCCTCCCAAGTAGCTGCCCTTGTTTATTGTCATTGGCTTGACATCATGTCTCCATTCTCATTCTTCATAGACCGGATCATCTAGCTCCATCATCTCAATATTTTCCACTTGATGTCCCTCATAGAACGGTTTCAATTTATGTCCATTCACTTTAAAAATCTTTCCTGTACTTGGACTATGAATCTCGACTGCACCATGAGAAAACACATTAGTGATAACAAAAGGACCAACCCATCTAGATCTCAATTTACCTGGAAATAACTTAAGCCGAGAATGATATAACAAAACTTTTTGTCCCACAACAAAGGTTTTCCGCACAATTTGCTTATCATGAAAGGCCTTGGTCTTTTCCTTGTAAATCTTTGAACTTTCATAGGCTTCATTCCTTAATTCTTCCAATTCTTGTAACTGCAACTTCCTGTGTACTCCAGCTACTTTCAAACTCATGTTGCACTGCTTGATTGCCCAAAAAGCCATATGCACTAACTCAACTGGTAAGTGGCAGGGTTTCCCAAACACAATTCGATATGGTGACATCCCAATAGGAGTTTTGAATGCCGTTCGATAGGCCCAAAGTGCATCATCTAGTCTCAAACTCCAATCCTTCCTGCTTGGGTTGACTACCTTCTCCAAAATGGATTTGATCTCCCGGTTGGACACCTCAGCTTGGCCATTACTTTGCGGATAGTAGGATGTAGAAACCTTGTGCAAAACATTGTACTTCTTGAACAAAGTCGCTAATACCCTATTACAAAAGTGAGTTTCGCGATCGCTAATGATGGCCCGTGGTGCTCCAAACCTGACAAATATGTTAGTCCTGACAAAATTTGCAACAACTTTAGAATCGTCAGTCCTAGTGGCTTTAGCTTCCACCCATTTTGAGACATAATCAACAGCTAAAAGAATATATACATTCCCAAAGGATGAAGGAAAAGGTCCCATAAAATCTATACCCCAAACATCAAAAATCTCAACAACTAAAATAGGAGTTTGGGGCATTTGATTTCTTTGAGAGATATTCCCCGTCCTTTGGCAATTATCACATGTTTTACAAAACAGATAGGAATCTTTAAAAAGTGACGGCCAATAAAAACCACTTTCCAAAACTTTGTTAGCAGTTCTTTTTGGACCAAAATGTCCTCCACAAGCCTGAGAATGTCAAAAAACTAGAATAGATTGGAATTCATTATTTGGCACACATCTTCTAATTATCTGGTCAGCACAAAATTTTCATAAGTATGGATCATCCCAAACATAGTGTCTAGCATCACTCTTTAGCTTTTCTTTCTGGGATTTGGAAAATTCCTTAGGAAAATATGCACTTACCAAATAGTTCACCAAATTTGCATACCATGGAGTGTCAGCATGGATAGAAAGTAACTGCTCATCTGGGAAGGAATCACGTAAAGGTAGTTCATCCTCTTCTCTCAGCAACCTACTCAGGTGATCCGCTACCAAGTTGTCCGCACCCTTCTTATCTTTGATCTCCAAGTCAAATTCTTGCAAAAGGAGTATCCATCTAATAATCCTAGGTTTAGAGTCTTTCTTAGTTAGCAAATACCTGAGAGCAGCATGGTCAGAATAAACTATAACTTTAGTGCCAAGCAAATATGATCGAAATTTATCTAAAGCAAAAACCACAGATAAAAGTTCCTTTTCAGTTGTGGAATAGTTTATCTGAGCTCCATTCAAAGTTCTAGAAGCATAGTAGATAGCATGAACAACTTTGTTTATCCTTTGTCCCAAAACAGCCCCTACTGCATAGTTGCTTGCGTCACACATGATTTCAAATGGAAACTTCCAATTTGGTGGTTGGATCACAGGGGCAGAGGTCAGCAATTTCTTTAAAATATCAAAAGCTTCCTTGCACTCATCATTAAACTGAAAGTCCACATCCTTTTGTAGCAACTTACACAAAGGCAATGCAATCTTCGAAAACTCCTTGATAAACCTTCGATAGAATCCTGCATGACCAAGAAAAGAACGAATCTCCCGCACACTGACGGGGTAAGGCAAAGCAGAAATAATATCTATCTTAGCTTTATCAACTTCGAGACCCTTAGATGATACAACATGACCAAGTACTATTCCTTGCTCTACCATAAAATGACATTTTTCCCAATTTAGAACAAGATTAGTTTCCATGCATCTGTCCAAAACATGACTCAAATTATCTAAGCATGCATCCAAAGAATCGCCATGTATTGTGAAGTCATCCATAAAGACCTCAATGCAGTTTTCTAAAAGATCTGAAAAAATGCTTACCATGCATCTCTGAAAAGTACCAGGAGCATTACAGAGTCCAAATGACATACGTCGGTATGCAAATGTGCCGAAGGGACATGTGAATGTGGTCTTTTCTTGGTCCTCGGGTGCAATCACAATCTGGTTATATCCTGAAAAACCATCTAGAAAACAGTAATAAGTGTGCCCAGCTAATCTTTCCAACATTTGATCAATAAAAGGAAGAGGAAACTGATCTTTTCTTGTTACAGCATTTAATTTCCTGTAGTCAATACACACTCTCCATCCTGTTTGTATCCGTGTGGGCACCAACTCATTATCATCGTTCTTGACAACGGTGATTCCGGATTTCTTTGGGACTACCTGCACTGGACTCACCCATTGACTATCAAAAATGGGATAGATTATGCCGGTATCAAGCAGTTTGAGCACCTCTTTTTTCACCACCACCATCATGGGTGGATTCAATCTTCTTTGTGCGTCCCTCGTGGGCTTAGCTCCATCCTCTAATAATATCCGATGCATGCACATCACAGGACTAATACCTTTGATATCCGCTATCGTCCAACCAAAAACTGTGACATGGTCCCTTAGAACTCTCATCAATTTATCTTCCTGCATTTTAGTTAGATTGCTAGCAATAATAACAGGCAAAGTATCATTAGTCCCCAAATATGCATATTTCAAATGTGCAAGTAATTGTTTCAATTCCAGGGTTGGAGCTTGCACAACAGATGGTAGTAACTTTTGATGAGTAACAGGTAATTGAATAGAATGTACTGCTGACTTATCTGAGAATTTCGGCAATGAGTGTAGTGCCGCCACAATTTCATTCAATTCCTGAGTTCGCTCAACTTCATCTTCTTTGTCCATATCCATACTATTGGTGATGACAACCTCCAAACTATCCCTATGTATTCTTTCCAAAGCTCTATGCACTAAGGAATCTTTCACATCAATAGCAAAAACCTGCCCTATATCACTAGGGTACCTCATTGCATCATAGATGTTAAATTGAATCTTTTCTCCATCGAATTCCATTGTCAAGGTCCCATTATGCACATCAATCATGGTTTTTGCTATTTTTAGGAATGGTCTTCCTAACAAGATATGGGAAGGGTTTGGTGATATATCATCTTCCATGTCCACAATGTAAAAATCTGCAGGAAAGATTAGTTCGTTCACCTGCACTAAGACATCTTCAATTACCCCTCGGGGGTAAATGTTAGTACGATCTGCCAATTGAATAATTACACCAGTATTTTTCAAAGGACCTAGATTTAAAGAGGCATAAATAGATAAAGGCATAACATTAATTGAAGCTCCTAAATCTAGCATGGCCTTTTCAAATCTGGTGTTTCCTATTTTGCATGGGATTGTGAACATTCCTGGATCTTTACATTTAGGAGGCATTTTTCTTTGAAGGACAGCAGATACATTTTCTCCAACAGTAACTCTTTCATCATTTTGCAATTTTCTTTTATTAGTGCATAATTCTTTTAAAATTTTTGCATATCTTGGCACTTGTTTGATTGCATCAAGGAGAGGGATGTTTACTTCTACTTTCCTAAAAGTTTCCAGAATTTCTTTTTCTTTTTCATCTTTCTTTGTGGTTTTAGAATTTTTGGGAGGAAATGGAAGAGGAATGTTTTTAAGCTGGTTAGGAGGGTTAGGTTGTACCTTGGATTTTTCTGTTTCCTCCTTAGCTGCTTTCTCCTCAAACTCTACGGGGGTAGGTGGTGTATGTAACTGTGTTCCACTCCGCAAAGTTATGGCACTTGCATTCTCCCTTGGGTTGACTACTGTTTGAGATGGTAATTTTCCTGAGTCTTTGGATTCCAATATCCCCACAGTTGTAGCCAGCTGTCCTACTTGGTTTCTCAAATCTTGAACCGAAGCTTTTGTCTCCTGTTGGAACTGCTGTGTCTGATTCATGAACTGTTGTGTCTGTCCCATGAATGCTTTGAACATATCCTCTAATGTTGTCCCAGTTGGTGCAGGTGCTGCCTGCTGAGGTTGATATTGAGGTTGGGCTGGTTGGAAGCCCTGCTGCCTCGGTGGGAACACTCCTTGTGTTTGTGGCCTGTTCCCTCCATAACTGAGGTTCGGATGGTCTCTCCAGCCTGGATTGTAAGTGTTTGAGTAGGGATCATATTTCTTTGGTTGTGTTTGGTAGTTACCTACTACATTGGCTTGCTGTGCATTCTCATCCTCTTGCAATGTTGGGCACGCATCAGTAGTGTGCCCTGCCATCAAGCATAATCCGCAAGCCTTCGCAACCGGCACGTTTCCTGTTGTTAATTGTTGCACCATAGCAGTTAAGTTAGAAATCTGTTGTACCAATTCACTAGTGCTTACCTCATTTACCTTTTTCGGAGTATGATCATTCCTTGTTCCGTATTGTTGTGAGTTAGCAGCTATGTTTGCAATCAGATTTCTTGCAGCCTCTGGTGTCTTGTCCACTAATGCTCCTCCACTAGCCGCATCGATCATACTTCTTTCCATTGGTATCAATCCCTCGTAGAAGTACTGAATCAAGTGTTGCTCATCGATTTGGTGGGGAGGGCAGCTGGAGCACAATTTCTTGAATCTCTCCTAGTACTCGTACAGTGTCTCTCCACTAAATTGTCGGATCCCGCAAATCTCCTTCCTTATGTTGGCCACTCTTGAAGCAGGAAAATATTTCTCTAAGAATAGCCCTTTCATGTCGCTCCATGAATTTATTGATCCGGATGGGAGATAGTACAACCAATCCTTTGCCAAATCTGCTAGGGAGAATGGGAAGGCTCTTAATTTGATTTGTTCCTCTGAAATTCCGTGTGGTTTCATGGTCGAGCACACCACGTGGAACTCCTTCAAATGCTTGTATGGATCTTCACCTGTAAGACCACGGAAAGTAGGCAAAAGATGAATTAGTCCGGATTTAAGTTCAAATGCAGCATTTAAAGCAGGATATTCAATGCACAAAGGTTGATGAGTAAGATTAGGAGTAGCCAATTGTTTTAATGTCCGATTGTTGTTGGGCTCCGCCATCTTTTCTTCTTCGTCTGATTCGGTGAATGATTTGTCAGAAAGTAATTCCAAAGCTAAGTTGAGGCCCGGTGATGATGCAGAAGCCGCGTCTAAATCTGCAGTAGACTGTTGTACTTTTTGCTTTCTTAGCCTCCTTGCAGTTTTCTCAATCTCTGGATCAAAATCTAATATAGTAGCCTGAGAAGATCGAGTCATAAAACAAAAATAAAAGAAATAATAGAATAAAAACAAAACGCACAATTACTCCCCGGCTACGGCGCCAAAATTTGGGAGCTGTCGTTTACACTCCTAAATTAACCTCACTTTCACTTCACGAATTTAAATAATTAGCACAGTAGTAAGCAAGGATCGATCCCACAGAGAGTAAGTTTGTTTTAGATTTATTCTACTATTTTAATAGAAAATAAAGATGGGGGATTTTTGTAACTAAGAAAAACAGAATTTAAATAAAGAGATTAACCAAATATGTAAAAACTTCAGTTCTGTAGTTCAGTTTCACCAAGCACAGCAATCAATTAATCAAGTTATTATTCTTTACCATTCAATGAAACTATTAACCCTAGATAACAATAAGCTCTGCTATCCGAAATTCTCCTTAGATATTCACTGTATGAAACAAGCTCTTCACCAGATTCAACTAGCATATAACCTAGAACAAGCTCTCTAGATTTAATATGATAGAAGCATTAAGAAATAGAGAATTAGGCTAATCCAAGCAACAAACACATAAGCTCGATTTGTTTAACTTGTTTTCTGATAATCTTAGCAATACCCAAAAGCTTGTCCACAATTAGTATCACTAATTTACTACTTGTGATGAAGACAGATATCAATTACACGTAATACCAATCTTAATCTAGCATATGATAATGATTAAATTAACTCAATTGGCCATATCAAATTAATTAGATCAATTAGCATGCAATCAATGAAAACAGATTATCAGAAGAAATTTCATACAAGAAGGAATAAATAATAATACTCAATTAATTAATTACTTGTAACAAGGTTCCACCTCCCTTTAGAACTGAATAAAGAAACTAGCCTGACATGCTCCAAGTCTGCACTTCAATGAGGTATGATAGTTGGTAGAAAATTGAATGAATAAAACCTTGACTATCAACCTCTATTTATAGTGCTAGACAAGGACCTAAATCCTATGAGAACTAGAAATCCAAATCCTAATAGGAATTACAAAACATAACTAGTTTCCATAAAGAAATTAAATTTGCAGCCCTTGTCTTCATGTTATTGCACCAATTGCCGAATAGGAAAAGGAGAAGTGTTGTTGACCCGCGCCTCTTTACTGTCCAGCCCCTTGCTAATTCCTTTAATTACTTATGAAACCTTCTCCCATTCGGAATGGGCTGCTAGACTCCTTTTCAAGTTTGCTGAACCGTGGCATGTTATTGGGTTGTTAGTGTATCCTCCATTTAATTGCTTGCTTCAAACCCATGGCCCACTAGGACATTCCGTTGCAAGCTTTCCGATTCCAGACCCAAACCATAGGCTGCTTTGATTTCTAAACTGTGGGCCCCATGTAATTTTCCTTCATCTCCAGCTGCTTTAATTTGTGAGCAAGTAAGCTCCTTCTCTAATTTGGAATCACCAAATCCGTGACCCACTAGGAACCATAAGCTGCTGATTCGTTAATTGCTAGGAATCCTTGTTAACTTCGGAATTGTAGCTTTCTTTTATTCGCCAGCTGCTGACCGTGACCATGTGCACTCCTAAGCTGCTAGCAATCTTCTTAAGCTCCTTCATTACGACGTGAGCAGCTTTGTAATTGATTGGCTTTGCATGAATTTGTAATACATCAAAATCGTGGGCCCATGCTAACAATCCTTTCTCCCATTGAAATTCCCAACCGTGAGGTGCTTGGATTATTATCAATTTGGATTTCCTTTAATTGCATGGATTCTACTTTTGCCTTTTTGCTAACTAATTTCTGTGAGCCCATTAAATTGCAAGCTGCTCCAATTGGAAAGCTCCACAATTCGTGTGCTGCTAATTCATTTGCAAGCTACAATTCGGACGTACATGAAGCCTTGCAACGTAGCCCACAAACTTATTCCTTTCCATCATTTCAGCCATTTTAGCTCTAATTCGTTCTGAAATAATAAACACACTAATTAATCCCATATATACTATAAAACATGTAATAAACTAAATATAAAGGAATATAAATAATTGAATATTATACACTCATCAAATTCCCCCACACTTAGCCTTTACACGTCCTCGTGTAAATTAAAAGTTTGATTTTCAAAAATAATTCTATTCAACTAGTATGTCAAAAGATTTAAGATCAAATCATAATTATCAATACTAAACCCACAAAAACATAATTAACGTTCATCAATTAACTCAAGATAACCACCTTGCCATTTTACCAATGAATTTGATTAAGTTAAATTATAATCACATAAGCCCTCTTCTATGATCCACACACTTACTCAACATAGTTATCATGGAGTAAAAACCTGTGCACCCCACTCAAAAACTCAAAACATACTTTTTTCTGCTTTATTTTTTTCTCTTTCCAAGACCCTTTCATTTTCTTATTTGTTTCCGGTGAATGCATTTTATGCTCCGTTTCACCTTCCTCAATTTTTCTTTTGTAAGTGAGTGCATTTTATGCTCTATCTCACTTATTCGCATGTGTTTATGGGAGAGTGCGTTTTACGCTCCATCTCATCCCACCACATGACTTCTCTTTTGTTTCTTTTTCAACAATTTCATCGATTTTCAATTTTTTTTGATTTTTTTTTACATCGTCCTGCAAAAAGCGTAAGCAGTTCAATAGTTCTAGAGCATGAGATTAGTGCACAAAGACAACTCCACAGATAACTTAGCCAACTAAGCATATATCACATGTTCAAGTACTCATGAGATACAAATTCAATTTAAATCAATTATTATGGATCATGACTTAGTTTTTCTCCATCATTAACCAATTAAGCATCAAATAGATTTTGAATTTTTAGCATTGATTTCCAATTATTGACTTTAACCTTCGAACATATAGGCAAATAGAATTATGGAGGTCAAATTTTTCAAAAAAATTCCTATTTCCTTTCAAAATCGGCAGATCAAATATCCTTAAATAAAATAAAAACCTAAATCCTTTCCCCCACACTCAAACCTTACATTGTCCCCAATGTAAGAAAATCATGCAAAGAAGAAAGAACTACATGCAAAAAAAAAAAAAAAAAAACTAAATAGTAAAGGGATAGAAAAATCAAATCTGAATTCTTGGGATGCCTCCCAAGTAGCTGCCCTTGTTTATTGTCATTGGCTTGACATCATGTCTCCATTCTCATTCTTCATAGACCGGATCATCTAGCTCCATCATCTCAATATTTTCCACTTGATGTCCCTCATAGAACGGTTTCAATTTATGTCCATTCACTTTAAAAATCTTTCCTGTACTTGGACTATGAATCTCGACTGCACCATGAGAAAACACATTAGTGATAACAAAAGGACCAACCCATCTAGATCTCAATTTACCTGAAAATAACTTAAGCCGAGAATGATATAACAAAACTTTTTGTCCCACAACAAAGGTTTTCCGCACAATTTGCTTATCATGAAAGGCCTTGGTCTTTTCCTTGTAAATCTTTGAACTTTCATAGGCTTCATTCCTTAATTCTTCCAATTCTTGTAACTGCAACTTCCTGTGTACTCCAGCTACTTTCAAACTCATGTTGCACTGCTTGATTGCCCAAAAAGCCATATGCACTAACTCAACTGGTAAGTGGCAGGGTTTCCCAAACACAATTCGATATGGTGACATCCCAATAGGAGTTTTGAATGCCGTTCGATAGGCCCAAAGTGCATCATCTAGTCTCAAACTCCAATCCTTCCTGCTTGGGTTGACTACCTTCTCCAAAATGGATTTGATCTCCCGGTTGGACACCTCAGCTTGGCCATTACTTTGCGGATGGTAGGATGTAGAAACCTTGTGCAAAACATTGTACTTCTTGAACAAAGCCGCTAATACCCTATTACAAAAGTGAGTTTCGCGATCGCTAATGATGGCCCGTGGTGCTCCAAACCTGACAAATATGTTAGTCCTGACAAAATTTGCAACAACTTTAGAATCGTCAGTCCTAGTGGCTTTAGCTTCCACCCATTTTGAGACATAATCAACAGCTAAAAGAATATATACATTCCCAAAGGATGAAGGAAAAGGTCCCATAAAATCTATACCCCAAACATCAAAAATCTCAACAACTAAAATAGGAGTTTGGGGCATTTGATTTCTTTGAGAGATATTCCCCGTCCTTTGGCAATTATCACATGTTTTACAAAACAGATAGGAATCTTTAAAAAGTGACGGCCAATAAAAACCACTTTCCAAAACTTTGTTAGCAGTTCTTTTTGGACCAAAATGTCCTCCACAAGCCTGAGAATGTCAAAAAACTAGAATAGATTGGAATTCATTATTTGGCACACATCTTCTAATTATCTGGTCAGCACAAAATTTTCATAAGTATGGATCATCCCAAACATAGTGTCTAGCATCACTCTTTAGCTTTTCTTTCTGGGATTTGGAAAATTCCTTAGGAAAATATGCACTTACCAAATAGTTCACCAAATTTGCATACCATGGAGTGTCAGCATGGATAGAAAGTAACTGCTCATCTGGGAAGGAATCACGTAAAGGTAGTTCATCCTCTTCTCTCAGCAACCTACTCAGGTGATCCGCTACCAAGTTGTCCGCACCCTTCTTATCTTTGATCTCCAAGTCAAATTCTTGCAAAAGGAGTATCCATCTAATAATCCTAGGTTTAGAGTCTTTCTTAGTTAGCAAATACCTGAGAGCAGCATGGTCAGAATAAACTATAACTTTAGTGCCAAGCAAATATGATCGAAATTTATCTAAAGCAAAAACCACAGATAAAAGTTCCTTTTCAGTTGTGGAATAGTTTATCTGAGCTCCATTCAAAGTTCTAGAAGCATAGTAGATAGCATGAACAACTTTGTTTATCCTTTGTCCCAAAACAGCCCCTACTGCATAGTTGCTTGCGTCACACATGATTTCAAATGGAAACTTCCAATTTGGTGGTTGGATCACAGGGGCAGAGGTCAGCAATTTCTTTAAAATATCAAAAGCTTCCTTGCACTCATCATTAAACTGAAAGTCCACATCCTTTTGTAGCAACTTACACAAAGGCAATGCAATCTTCGAAAACTCCTTGATAAACCTTCGATAGAATCCTGCATGACCAAGAAAAGAACGAATCTCCCGCACACTGACGGGGTAAGGCAAAGCAGAAATAATATCTATCTTAGCTTTATCAACTTCGAGACCCTTAGATGATACAACATGACCAAGTACTATTCCTTGCTCTACCATAAAATGACATTTTTCCCAATTTAGAACAAGATTAGTTTCCATGCATCTGTCCAAAACATGACTCAAATTATCTAAGCATGCATCCAAAGAATCGCCATGTATTGTGAAGTCATCCATAAAGACCTCAATGCAGTTTTCTAAAAGATCTGAAAAAATGCTTACCATGCATCTCTGAAAAGTACCAGGAGCATTACAGAGTCCAAATGACATACGTCGGTATGCAAATGTGCCGAAGGGACATGTGAATGTGGTCTTTTCTTGGTCCTCGGGTGCAATCACAATCTGGTTATATCCTGAAAAACCATCTAGAAAACAGTAATAAGTGTGCCCAGCTAATCTTTCCAACATTTGATCAATAAAAGGAAGAGGAAACTGATCTTTTCTTGTTACAGCATTTAATTTCCTGTAGTCAATACACACTCTCCATCCTGTTTGTATCCGTGTGGGCACCAACTCATTATCATCGTTCTTGACAACGGTGATTCCGGATTTCTTTGGGACTACCTGCACTGGACTCACCCATTGACTATCAAAAATGGGATAGATTATGCCGGTATCAAGCAGTTTGAGCACCTCTTTTTTCACCACCACCATCATGGGTGGATTCAATCTTCTTTGTGCGTCCCTCGTGGGCTTAGCTCCATCCTCTAATAATATCCGATGCATGCACATCACAGGACTAATACCTTTGATATCCGCTATCGTCCAACCAAAAACTGTGACATGGTCCCTTAGAACTCTCATCAATTTATCTTCCTGCATTTTAGTTAGATTGCTAGCAATAATAACAGGCAAAGTATCATTAGTCCCCAAATATGCATATTTCAAATGTGCAAGTAATTGTTTCAATTCCAGGGTTGGAGCTTGCACAACAGATGGTAGTAACTTTTGATGAGTAACAGGTAATTGAATAGAATGTACTGCTGACTTATCTGAGAATTTCGGCAATGAGTGTAGTGCCGCCACAATTTCATTCAATTCCTGAGTTCGCTCAACTTCATCTTCTTTGTCCATATCCATACTATTGGTGATGACAACCTCCAAACTATCCCTATGTATTCTTTCCAAAGCTCTATGCACTAAGGAATCTTTCACATCAATAGCAAAAACCTGCCCTATATCACTAGGGTACCTCATTGCATCATAGATGTTAAATTGAATCTTTTCTCCATCGAATTCCATTGTCAAGGTCCCATTATGCACATCAATCATGGTTTTTGCTATTTTTAGGAATGGTCTTCCTAACAAGATATGGGAAGGGTTTGGTGATATATCATCTTCCATGTCCACAATGTAAAAATCTGCAGGAAAGATTAGTTCGTTCACCTGCACTAAGACATCTTCAATTACCCCTCGGGGGTAAATGTTAGTACGATCTGCCAATTGAATAATTACACCAGTATTTTTCAAAGGACCTAGATTTAAAGAGGCATAAATAGATAAAGGCATAACATTAATTGAAGCTCCTAAATCTAGCATGGCCTTTTCAAATCTGGTGTTTCCTATTTTGCATGGGATTGTGAACATTCCTGGATCTTTACATTTAGGAGGCATTTTTCTTTGAAGGACAGCAGATACATTTTCTCCAACAGTAACTCTTTCATCATTTTGCAATTTTCTTTTATTAGTGCATAATTCTTTTAAAATTTTTGCATATCTTGGCACTTGTTTGATTGCATCAAGGAGAGGGATGTTTACTTCTACTTTCCTAAAAGTTTCCAGAATTTCTTTTTCTTTTTCATCTTTCTTTGTGGTTTTAGAATTTTTGGGAGGAAATGGAAGAGGAATGTTTTTAAGCTGGTTAGGAGGGTTAGGTTGTACCTTGGATTTTTCTGTTTCCTCCTTAGCTGCTTTCTCCTCAAACTCTACGGGGGTAGGTGGTGTATGTAACTGTGTTCCACTCCGCAAAGTTATGGCACTTGCATTCTCCCTTGGGTTGACTACTGTTTGAGATGGTAATTTTCCTGAGTCTTTGGATTCCAATATCCCCACAGTTGTAGCCAGCTGTCCTACTTGGTTTCTCAAATCTTGAACCGAAGCTTTTGTCTCCTGTTGGAACTGCTGTGTCTGATTCATGAACTGTTGTGTCTGTCCCATGAATGCTTTGAACATATCCTCTAATGTTGTCCCAGTTGGTGCAGGTGCTGCCTGCTGAGGTTGATATTGAGGTTGGGCTGGTTGGAAGCCCTGCTGCCTCGGTGGGAACACTCCTTGTGTTTGTGGCCTGTTCCCTCCATAACTGAGGTTCGGATGGTCTCTCCAGCCTGGATTGTAAGTGTTTGAGTAGGGATCATATTTCTTTGGTTGTGTTTGGTAGTTACCTACTACATTGGCTTGCTGTGCATTCTCATCCTCTTGCAATGTTGGGCACGCATCAGTAGTGTGCCCTGCCATCAAGCATAATCCGCAAGCCTTCGCAACCGGCACGTTTCCTGTTGTTAATTGTTGCACCATAGCAGTTAAGTTAGAAATCTGTTGTACCAATTCACTAGTGCTTACCTCATTTACCTTTTTCGGAGTATGATCATTCCTTGTTCCGTATTGTTGTGAGTTAGCAGCTATGTTTGCAATCAGATTTCTTGCAGCCTCTGGTGTCTTGTCCACTAATGCTCCTCCACTAGCCGCATCGATCATACTTCTTTCCATTGGTATCAATCCCTCGTAGAAGTACTGAATCAAGTGTTGCTCATCGATTTGGTGGGGAGGGCAGCTGGAGCACAATTTCTTGAATCTCTCCTAGTACTCGTACAGTGTCTCTCCACTAAATTGTCGGATCCCGCAAATCTCCTTCCTTATGTTGGCCACTCTTGAAGCAGGAAAATATTTCTCTAAGAATAGCCCTTTCATGTCGCTCCATGAATTTATTGATCCGGATGGGAGATAGTACAACCAATCCTTTGCCAAATCTGCTAGGGAGAATGGGAAGGCTCTTAATTTGATTTGTTCCTCTGAAATTCCGTGTGGTTTCATGGTCGAGCACACCACGTGGAACTCCTTCAAATGCTTGTATGGATCTTCACCTGTAAGACCACGGAAAGTAGGCAAAAGATGAATTAGTCCGGATTTAAGTTCAAATGCAGCATTTAAAGCAGGATATTCAATGCACAAAGGTTGATGAGTAAGATTAGGAGTAGCCAATTGTTTTAATGTCCGATTGTTGTTGGGCTCCGCCATCTTTTCTTCTTCGTCTGATTCGGTGAATGATTTGTCAGAAAGTAATTCCAAAGCTAAGTTGAGGCCCGGTGATGATGCAGAAGCCGCGTCTAAATCTGCAGTAGACTGTTGTACTTTTTGCTTTCTTAGCCTCCTTGCAGTTTTCTCAATCTCTGGATCAAAATCTAATATAGTAGCCTGAGAAGATCGAGTCATAAAACAAAAATAAAAGAAATAATAGAATAAAAACAAAACGCACAATTACTCCCCGGCTACGGCGCCAAAATTTGGGAGCTGTCGTTTACACTCCTAAATTAACCTCACTTTCACTTCACGAATTTAAATAATTAGCACAGTAGTAAGCAAGGATCGATCCCACAGAGAGTAAGTTTGTTTTAGATTTATTCTACTATTTTAATAGAAAATAAAGATGGGGGATTTTTGTAACTAAGAAAAACAGAATTTAAATAAAGAGATTAACCAAATATGTAAAAACTTCAGTTCTGTAGTTCAGTTTCACCAAGCACAGCAATCAATTAATCAAGTTATTATTCTTTACCATTCAATGAAACTATTAACCCTAGATAACAATAAGCTCTGCTATCCGAAATTCTCCTTAGATATTCACTGTATGAAACAAGCTCTTCACCAGATTCAACTAGCATATAACCTAGAACAAGCTCTCTAGATTTAATATGATAGAAGCATTAAGAAATAGAGAATTAGGCTAATCCAAGCAACAAACACATAAGCTCGATTTGTTTAACTTGTTTTCTGATAATCTTAGCAATACCCAAAAGCTTGTCCACAATTAGTATCACTAATTTACTACTTGTGATGAAGACAGATATCAATTACACGTAATACCAATCTTAATCTAGCATATGATAATGATTAAATTAACTCAATTGGCCATATCAAATTAATTAGATCAATTAGCATGCAATCAATGAAAACAGATTATCAGAAGAAATTTCATACAAGAAGGAATAAATAATAATACTCAATTAATTAATTACTTGTAACAAGGTTCCACCTCCCTTTAGAACTGAATAAAGAAACTAGCCTGACATGCTCCAAGTCTGCACTTCAATGAGGTATGATAGTTGGTAGAAAATTGAATGAATAAAACCTTGACTATCAACCTCTATTTATAGTGCTAGACAAGGACCTAAATCCTATGAGAACTAGAAATCCAAATCCTAATAGGAATTACAAAACATAACTAGTTTCCATAAAGAAATTAAATTTGCAGCCCTTGTCTTCATGTTATTGCACCAATTGCCGAATAGGAAAAGGAGAAGTGTTGTTGACCCGCGCCTCTTTACTGTCCAGCCCCTTGCTAATTCCTTTAATTACTTATGAAACCTTCTCCCATTCGGAATGGGCTGCTAGACTCCTTTTCAAGTTTGCTGAACCGTGGCATGTTATTGGGTTGTTAGTGTATCCTCCATTTAATTGCTTGCTTCAAACCCATGGCCCACTAGGACATTCCGTTGCAAGCTTTCCGATTCCAGACCCAAACCATAGGCTGCTTTGATTTCTAAACTGTGGGCCCCATGTAATTTTCCTTCATCTCCAGCTGCTTTAATTTGTGAGCAAGTAAGCTCCTTCTCTAATTTGGAATCACCAAATCCGTGACCCACTAGGAACCATAAGCTGCTGATTCGTTAATTGCTAGGAATCCTTGTTAACTTCGGAATTGTAGCTTTCTTTTATTCGCCAGCTGCTGACCGTGACCATGTGCACTCCTAAGCTGCTAGCAATCTTCTTAAGCTCCTTCATTACGACGTGAGCAGCTTTGTAATTGATTGGCTTTGCATGAATTTGTAATACATCAAAATCGTGGGCCCATGCTAACAATCCTTTCTCCCATTGAAATTCCCAACCGTGAGGTGCTTGGATTATTATCAATTTGGATTTCCTTTAATTGCATGGATTCTACTTTTGCCTTTTTGCTAACTAATTTCTGTGAGCCCATTAAATTGCAAGCTGCTCCAATTGGAAAGCTCCACAATTCGTGTGCTGCTAATTCATTTGCAAGCTACAATTCGGACGTACATGAAGCCTTGCAACGTAGCCCACAAACTTATTCCTTTCCATCATTTCAGCCATTTTAGCTCTAATTCGTTTCTGAAATAATAAACACACTAATTAATCCCATATATACTATAAAACATGTAATAAACTAAATATAAAGGAATATAAATAATTGAATATTATACACTCATCAAATTCCCCCACACTTAGCCTTTACACGTCCTCGTGTAAATTAAAAGTTTGATTTTCAAAAATAATTCTATTCAACTAGTATGTCAAAAGATTTAAGATCAAATCATAATTATCAATACTAAACCCACAAAAACATAATTAACGTTCATCAATTAACTCAAGATAACCACCTTGCCATTTTACCAATGAATTTGATTAAGTTAAATTATAATCACATAAGCCCTCTTCTATGATCCACACACTTACTCAACATAGTTATCATGGAGTAAAAACCTGTGCACCCCACTCAAAAACTCAAAACATACTTTTTTCTGCTTTATTTTTTTCTCTTTCCAAGACCCTTTCATTTTCTTATTTGTTTCCGGTGAATGCATTTTATGCTCCGTTTCACCTTCCTCAATTTTTCTTTTGTAAGTGAGTGCATTTTATGCTCTATCTCACTTATTCGCATGTGTTTATGGGAGAGTGCGTTTTACGCTCCATCTCATCCCACCACATGACTTCTCTTTTGTTTCTTTTTCAACAATTTCATCGATTTTCAATTTTTTTTGATTTTTTTTTACATCGTCCTGCAAAAAGCGTAAGCAGTTCAATAGTTCTAGAGCATGAGATTAGTGCACAAAGACAACTCCACAGATAACTTAGCCAACTAAGCATATATCACATGTTCAAGTACTCATGAGATACAAATTCAATTTAAATCAATTATTATGGATCATGACTTAGTTTTTCTCCATCATTAACCAATTAAGCATCAAATAGATTTTGAATTTTTAGCATTGATTTCCAATTATTGACTTTAACCTTCGAACATATAGGCAAATAGAATTATGGAGGTCAAATTTTTCAAAAAAATTCCTATTTCCTTTCAAAATCGGCAGATCAAATATCCTTAAATAAAATAAAAACCTAAATCCTTTCCCCCACACTCAAACCTTACATTGTCCCCAATGTAAGAAAATCATGCAAAGAAGAAAGAACTACATGCAAAAAAAAAAAAAAAAAAACTAAATAGTAAAGGGATAGAAAAATCAAATCTGAATTCTTGGGATGCCTCCCAAGTAGCTGCCCTTGTTTATTGTCATTGGCTTGACATCATGTCTCCATTCTCATTCTTCATAGACCGGATCATCTAGCTCCATCATCTCAATATTTTCCACTTGATGTCCCTCATAGAACGGTTTCAATTTATGTCCATTCACTTTAAAAATCTTTCCTGTACTTGGACTATGAATCTCGACTGCACCATGAGAAAACACATTAGTGATAACAAAAGGACCAACCCATCTAGATCTCAATTTACCTGGAAATAACTTAAGCCGAGAATGATATAACAAAACTTTTTGTCCCACAACAAAGGTTTTCCGCACAATTTGCTTATCATGAAAGGCCTTGGTCTTTTCCTTGTAAATCTTTGAACTTTCATAGGCTTCATTCCTTAATTCTTCCAATTCTTGTAACTGCAACTTCCTGTGTACTCCAGCTACTTTCAAACTCATGTTGCACTGCTTGATTGCCCAAAAAGCCATATGCACTAACTCAACTGGTAAGTGGCAGGGTTTCCCAAACACAATTCGATATGGTGACATCCCAATAGGAGTTTTGAATGCCGTTCGATAGGCCCAAAGTGCATCATCTAGTCTCAAACTCCAATCCTTCCTGCTTGGGTTGACTACCTTCTCCAAAATGGATTTGATCTCCCGGTTGGACACCTCAGCTTGGCCATTACTTTGCGGATGGTAGGATGTAGAAACCTTGTGCAAAACATTGTACTTCTTGAACAAAGCCGCTAATACCCTATTACAAAAGTGAGTTTCGCGATCGCTAATGATGGCCCGTGGTGCTCCAAACCTGACAAATATGTTAGTCCTGACAAAATTTGCAACAACTTTAGAATCGTCAGTCCTAGTGGCTTTAGCTTCCACCCATTTTGAGACATAATCAACAGCTAAAAGAATATATACATTCCCAAAGGATGAAGGAAAAGGTCCCATAAAATCTATACCCCAAACATCAAAAATCTCAACAACTAAAATAGGAGTTTGGGGCATTTGATTTCTTTGAGAGATATTCCCCGTCCTTTGGCAATTATCACATGTTTTACAAAACAGATAGGAATCTTTAAAAAGTGACGGCCAATAAAAACCACTTTCCAAAACTTTGTTAGCAGTTCTTTTTGGACCAAAATGTCCTCCACAAGCCTGAGAATGTCAAAAAACTAGAATAGATTGGAATTCATTATTTGGCACACATCTTCTAATTATCTGGTCAGCACAAAATTTTCATAAGTATGGATCATCCCAAACATAGTGTCTAGCATCACTCTTTAGCTTTTCTTTCTGGGATTTGGAAAATTCCTTAGGAAAATATGCACTTACCAAATAGTTCACCAAATTTGCATACCATGGAGTGTCAGCATGGATAGAAAGTAACTGCTCATCTGGGAAGGAATCACGTAAAGGTAGTTCATCCTCTTCTCTCAGCAACCTACTCAGGTGATCCGCTACCAAGTTGTCCGCACCCTTCTTATCTTTGATCTCCAAGTCAAATTCTTGCAAAAGGAGTATCCATCTAATAATCCTAGGTTTAGAGTCTTTCTTAGTTAGCAAATACCTGAGAGCAGCATGGTCAGAATAAACTATAACTTTAGTGCCAAGCAAATATGATCGAAATTTATCTAAAGCAAAAACCACAGATAAAAGTTCCTTTTCAGTTGTGGAATAGTTTATCTGAGCTCCATTCAAAGTTCTAGAAGCATAGTAGATAGCATGAACAACTTTGTTTATCCTTTGTCCCAAAACAGCCCCTACTGCATAGTTGCTTGCGTCACACATGATTTCAAATGGAAACTTCCAATTTGGTGGTTGGATCACAGGGGCAGAGGTCAGCAATTTCTTTAAAATATCAAAAGCTTCCTTGCACTCATCATTAAACTGAAAGTCCACATCCTTTTGTAGCAACTTACACAAAGGCAATGCAATCTTCGAAAACTCCTTGATAAACCTTCGATAGAATCCTGCATGACCAAGAAAAGAACGAATCTCCCGCACACTGACGGGGTAAGGCAAAGCAGAAATAATATCTATCTTAGCTTTATCAACTTCGAGACCCTTAGATGATACAACATGACCAAGTACTATTCCTTGCTCTACCATAAAATGACATTTTTCCCAATTTAGAACAAGATTAGTTTCCATGCATCTGTCCAAAACATGACTCAAATTATCTAAGCATGCATCCAAAGAATCGCCATGTATTGTGAAGTCATCCATAAAGACCTCAATGCAGTTTTCTAAAAGATCTGAAAAAATGCTTACCATGCATCTCTGAAAAGTACCAGGAGCATTACAGAGTCCAAATGACATACGTCGGTATGCAAATGTGCCGAAGGGACATGTGAATGTGGTCTTTTCTTGGTCCTCGGGTGCAATCACAATCTGGTTATATCCTGAAAAACCATCTAGAAAACAGTAATAAGTGTGCCCAGCTAATCTTTCCAACATTTGATCAATAAAAGGAAGAGGAAACTGATCTTTTCTTGTTACAGCATTTAATTTCCTGTAGTCAATACACACTCTCCATCCTGTTTGTATCCGTGTGGGCACCAACTCATTATCATCGTTCTTGACAACGGTGATTCCGGATTTCTTTGGGACTACCTGCACTGGACTCACCCATTGACTATCAAAAATGGGATAGATTATGCCGGTATCAAGCAGTTTGAGCACCTCTTTTTTCACCACCACCATCATGGGTGGATTCAATCTTCTTTGTGCGTCCCTCGTGGGCTTAGCTCCATCCTCTAATAATATCCGATGCATGCACATCACAGGACTAATACCTTTGATATCCGCTATCGTCCAACCAAAAACTGTGACATGGTCCCTTAGAACTCTCATCAATTTATCTTCCTGCATTTTAGTTAGATTGCTAGCAATAATAACAGGCAAAGTATCATTAGTCCCCAAATATGCATATTTCAAATGTGCAAGTAATTGTTTCAATTCCAGGGTTGGAGCTTGCACAACAGATGGTAGTAACTTTTGATGAGTAACAGGTAATTGAATAGAATGTACTGCTGACTTATCTGAGAATTTCGGCAATGAGTGTAGTGCCGCCACAATTTCATTCAATTCCTGAGTTCGCTCAACTTCATCTTCTTTGTCCATATCCATACTATTGGTGATGACAACCTCCAAACTATCCCTATGTATTCTTTCCAAAGCTCTATGCACTAAGGAATCTTTCACATCAATAGCAAAAACCTGCCCTATATCACTAGGGTACCTCATTGCATCATAGATGTTAAATTGAATCTTTTCTCCATCGAATTCCATTGTCAAGGTCCCATTATGCACATCAATCATGGTTTTTGCTATTTTTAGGAATGGTCTTCCTAACAAGATATGGGAAGGGTTTGGTGATATATCATCTTCCATGTCCACAATGTAAAAATCTGCAGGAAAGATTAGTTCGTTCACCTGCACTAAGACATCTTCAATTACCCCTCGGGGGTAAATGTTAGTACGATCTGCCAATTGAATAATTACACCAGTATTTTTCAAAGGACCTAGATTTAAAGAGGCATAAATAGATAAAGGCATAACATTAATTGAAGCTCCTAAATCTAGCATGGCCTTTTCAAATCTGGTGTTTCCTATTTTGCATGGGATTGTGAACATTCCTGGATCTTTACATTTAGGAGGCATTTTTCTTTGAAGGACAGCAGATACATTTTCTCCAACAGTAACTCTTTCATCATTTTGCAATTTTCTTTTATTAGTGCATAATTCTTTTAAAATTTTTGCATATCTTGGCACTTGTTTGATTGCATCAAGGAGAGGGATGTTTACTTCTACTTTCCTAAAAGTTTCCAGAATTTCTTTTTCTTTTTCATCTTTCTTTGTGGTTTTAGAATTTTTGGGAGGAAATGGAAGAGGAATGTTTTTAAGCTGGTTAGGAGGGTTAGGTTGTACCTTGGATTTTTCTGTTTCCTCCTTAGCTGCTTTCTCCTCAAACTCTACGGGGGTAGGTGGTGTATGTAACTGTGTTCCACTCCGCAAAGTTATGGCACTTGCATTCTCCCTTGGGTTGACTACTGTTTGAGATGGTAATTTTCCTGAGTCTTTGGATTCCAATATCCCCACAGTTGTAGCCAGCTGTCCTACTTGGTTTCTCAAATCTTGAACCGAAGCTTTTGTCTCCTGTTGGAACTGCTGTGTCTGATTCATGAACTGTTGTGTCTGTCCCATGAATGCTTTGAACATATCCTCTAATGTTGTCCCAGTTGGTGCAGGTGCTGCCTGCTGAGGTTGATATTGAGGTTGGGCTGGTTGGAAGCCCTGCTGCCTCGGTGGGAACACTCCTTGTGTTTGTGGCCTGTTCCCTCCATAACTGAGGTTCGGATGGTCTCTCCAGCCTGGATTGTAAGTGTTTGAGTAGGGATCATATTTCTTTGGTTGTGTTTGGTAGTTACCTACTACATTGGCTTGCTGTGCATTCTCATCCTCTTGCAATGTTGGGCACGCATTAGTAGCGTGCCCTGCCATCAAGCATAATCCGCAAGCCTTCGCAACCGGCACGTTTCCTGTTGTTAATTGTTGCACCATAGCAGTTAAGTTAGAAATCTGTTGTACCAATTCACTAGTGCTTACCTCATTTACCTTTTTCGGAGTATGATCATTCCTTGTTCCGTATTGTTGTGAGTTAGCAGCTATGTTTGCAATCAGATTTCTTGCAGCCTCTGGTGTCTTGTCCACTAATGCTCCTCCACTAGCCGCATCGATCATACTTCTTTCCATTGGTATCAATCCCTCGTAGAAGTACTGAATCAAGTGTTGCTCATCGATTTGGTGGGGAGGGCAGCTGGAGCACAATTTCTTGAATCTCTCCCAGTACTCGTACAGTGTCTCTCCACTAAATTGTCGGATCCCGCAAATCTCCTTCCTTATGTTGGCCACTCTTGAAGCAGGAAAATATTTCTCTAAGAATAGCCCTTTCATGTCGCTCCATGAATTTATTGATCCGGATGGGAGATAGTACAACCAATCCTTTGCCAAATCTGCTAGGGAGAATGGGAAGGCTCTTAATTTGATTTGTTCCTCTGAAATTCCGTGTGGTTTCATGGTCGAGCACACCACTGTGGAACTCCTTCAAATGCTTGTATGGATCTTCACCTGTAAGACCACGGAAAGTAGGCAAAAGATGAATTAGTCCGGATTTAAGTTCAAATGCAGCATTTAAAGCAGGATATTCAATGCACAAAGGTTGATGAGTAAGATTAGGAGTAGCCAATTGTTTTAATGTCCGATTGTTGTTGGGCTCCGCCATCTTTTCTTCTTCGTCTGATTCGGTGAATGATTTGTCAGAAAGTAATTCCAAAGCTAAGTTGAGGCCCGGTGATGATGCAGAAGCCGCGTCTAAATCTGCAGTAGACTGTTGTACTTTTTGCTTTCTTAGCCTCCTTGCAGTTTTCTCAATCTCTGGATCAAAATCTAATATAGTAGCCTGAGAAGATCGAGTCATAAAACAAAAATAAAAGAAATAATAGAATAAAAACAAAACGCACAATTACTCCCCGGCTACGGCGCCAAAATTTGGGAGCTGTCGTTTACACTCCTAAATTAACCTCACTTTCACTTCACGAATTTAAATAATTAGCACAGTAGTAAGCAAGGATCGATCCCACAGAGAGTAAGTTTGTTTTAGATTTATTCTACTATTTTAATAGAAAATAAAGATGGGGGATTTTTGTAACTAAGAAAAACAGAATTTAAATAAAGAGATTAACCAAATATGTAAAAACTTCAGTTCTGTAGTTCAGTTTCACCAAGCACAGCAATCAATTAATCAAGTTATTATTCTTTACCATTCAATGAAACTATTAACCCTAGATAACAATAAGCTCTGCTATCCGAAATTCTCCTTAGATATTCACTGTATGAAACAAGCTCTTCACCAGATTCAACTAGCATATAACCTAGAACAAGCTCTCTAGATTTAATATGATAGAAGCATTAAGAAATAGAGAATTAGGCTAATCCAAGCAACAAACACATAAGCTCGATTTGTTTAACTTGTTTTCTGATAATCTTAGCAATACCCAAAAGCTTGTCCACAATTAGTATCACTAATTTACTACTTGTGATGAAGACAGATATCAATTACACGTAATACCAATCTTAATCTAGCATATGATAATGATTAAATTAACTCAATTGGCCATATCAAATTAATTAGATCAATTAGCATGCAATCAATGAAAACAGATTATCAGAAGAAATTTCATACAAGAAGGAATAAATAATAATACTCAATTAATTAATTACTTGTAACAAGGTTCCACCTCCCTTTAGAACTGAATAAAGAAACTAGCCTGACATGCTCCAAGTCTGCACTTCAATGAGGTATGATAGTTGGTAGAAAATTGAATGAATAAAACCTTGACTATCAACCTCTATTTATAGTGCTAGACAAGGACCTAAATCCTATGAGAACTAGAAATCCAAATCCTAATAGGAATTACAAAACATAACTAGTTTCCATAAAGAAATTAAATTTGCAGCCCTTGTCTTCATGTTATTGCACCAATTGCCGAATAGGAAAAGGAGAAGTGTTGTTGACCCGCGCCTCTTTACTGTCCAGCCCCTTGCTAATTCCTTTAATTACTTATGAAACCTTCTCCCATTCGGAATGGGCTGCTAGACTCCTTTTCAAGTTTGCTGAACCGTGGCATGTTATTGGGTTGTTAGTGTATCCTCCATTTAATTGCTTGCTTCAAACCCATGGCCCACTAGGACATTCCGTTGCAAGCTTTCCGATTCCAGACCCAAACCATAGGCTGCTTTGATTTCTAAACTGTGGGCCCCATGTAATTTTCCTTCATCTCCAGCTGCTTTAATTTGTGAGCAAGTAAGCTCCTTCTCTAATTTGGAATCACCAAATCCGTGACCCACTAGGAACCATAAGCTGCTGATTCGTTAATTGCTAGGAATCCTTGTTAACTTCGGAATTGTAGCTTTCTTTTATTCGCCAGCTGCTGACCGTGACCATGTGCACTCCTAAGCTGCTAGCAATCTTCTTAAGCTCCTTCATTACGACGTGAGCAGCTTTGTAATTGATTGGCTTTGCATGAATTTGTAATACATCAAAATCGTGGGCCCATGCTAACAATCCTTTCTCCCATTGAAATTCCCAACCGTGAGGTGCTTGGATTATTATCAATTTGGATTTCCTTTAATTGCATGGATTCTACTTTTGCCTTTTTGCTAACTAATTTCTGTGAGCCCATTAAATTGCAAGCTGCTCCAATTGGAAAGCTCCACAATTCGTGTGCTGCTAATTCATTTGCAAGCTACAATTCGGACGTACATGAAGCCTTGCAACGTAGCCCACAAACTTATTCCTTTCCATCATTTCAGCCATTTTAGCTCTAATTCGTTCTGAAATAATAAACACACTAATTAATCCCATATATACTATAAAACATGTAATAAACTAAATATAAAGGAATATAAATAATTGAATATTATACACTCATCAAATTCCCCCACACTTAGCCTTTACACGTCCTCGTGTAAATTAAAAGTTTGATTTTCAAAAATAATTCTATTCAACTAGTATGTCAAAATATTTAAGATCAAATCATGATTATCAATACTAAACCCACAAAAACATAATTAACGTTCATCAATTAACTCAAGATAACCACCTTGCCATTTTACCAATGAATTTGATTAAGTTAAATTGTAATCACATAAGCCCTCTTCTATGATCCACACACTTACTCAACATAGTTATCATGGAGTAAAAACCTGTGCACCCCACTCAAAAACTCAAAACATACTTTTTTCTGCTTTATTTTTTTCTCTTTCCAAGACCCTCTCATTTTCTTATTTGTTTCCGGTGAATGCATTTTATGCTCCGTTTCACCTTCCTCAATTTTTCTTTTGTAAGTGAGTGCATTTTATGCTCTATCTCACTTATTCGCATGTGTTTATGGGAGAGTGCGTTTTACGCTCCATCTCATCCCACCACATGACTTCTCTTTTGTTTCTTTTTCAACAATTTCATCGATTTTCAATTTTTTTTGATTTTTTTTACATCGTCCTGCAAAAAGTGTGAGCAGTTCAATAGTTCTAGAGCATGAGATTAGTGCACAAAGACAACTCCACAGATAACTTAGCCAACTAAGCATATATCACATGTTCAAGTACTCATGAGATACAAATTCAATTTAAATCAATTATTATGGATCATGACTTAGTTTTTCTCCATCATTAACCAATTAAGCATCAAACAGATTTTGAATTTTTAGCATTGATTTCCAATTATTGACTTTAACCTTCGAACATATAGGCAAATAGAATTATGGAGGTCAAATTTTTCAAAATAATTCCTATTTCCTTTCAAAATCGGCAGATCAAATATCCTTAAATAAAATAAAAACCTAAATCCTTTCCCCCACACTCAAACCTTACATTGTCCCCAATGTAAGAAAATCATGCAAAGAAGAAAGAACTACATGCAAAAAAAAAAAAAAAAAACTAAATAGTAAAGGGATAGAAAAATCAAATCTGAATTCTTGGGTTGCCTCCCTAAGTAGCTGCCCTTGTTTATTGTCATTGGCTTGACATCATGTCTCCATTCTCATTCTTCATAGATCAGGATCATCTAGCTCCATCATCTCAATATTTTCCACTTGATGTCCCTCATAGAACGGTTTTAATTTATGTCCATTCACTTTAAAAATCTTTCCTGTACTTGGACTATGAATCTCGACTGCACCATGAGAAAACACATTAGTGATAACAAAAGGACCAACCCATCTAGATCTCAATTTACCTGGAAATAACTTAAGCCGAGAATGATATAACAAAACTTTTTGTCCCACAACAAAGGTTTTCCGCACAATTTGCTTATCATGAAAGGCCTTGGTCTTTTCCTTGTAAATCTTTGAACTTTCATAGGCTTCATTCCTTAATTCTTCCAATTCTTGTAACTGCAACTTCCTGTGTACTCCAGCTACTTTCAAACTCATGTTGCACTGCTTGATTGCCCAAAAAGCCATATGCTCTAACTCAACTGGTAAGTGGCAGGGTTTCCCAAACACAATTCGATATGGTACCATCCCAATAGGAGTTTTGAATGCCGTTCGATAGGCCCAAAGTGCATCATCTAGTCTCAAACTCCAATCCTTCCTGCTTGGGTTGACTACCTTCTCCAAAATGGATTTGATCTCCCGGTTGGACACCTCAGCTTGGCCATTACTTTGCGGATGGTAGGATGTAGAAACCTTGTGCAAAACATTGTACTTCTTGAACAAAGCCGCTAATACCCTATTACAAAAGTGAGTTCCGCGATCGCTAATGATGGCCCGTGGTGCTCCAAACCTGACAAATATGTTAGTCCTGACAAAATCTGCAACAACTTTAGAATCGTCAGTCCTAGTGGCTTTAGCTTCCACCCATTTTGAGACATAATCAACAACTAAAAGAATATATACATTCCCAAAGGATGAAGGAAAATGTCCCATAAAATCTATACCCCAAACATCAAAAATCTTAACAACTAAAATAGGAGTTTGGGGCATTTGATTTCTTTGAGAGATATTCCCCGTCCTTTGGCAATTATCACATGTTTTACAAAACAGATAGGAATCTTTAAAAAGTGACGGCAAATAAAAACCACTTTCCAATTGGCTCTGATACCACTGTTGGGTTTGTATGTAACGCAATCATGCAATCAAATCACATAAATAGGGCGGAAGCGTAAAAAACTAGGTTTTCAAAATTTATACAAACCCATTACCATGATCATTCTTGTGCGTCAATTATCAGTGAATGAAGAAGGAGAAAAACAGAATTATACCTTTGAAGATCCAAGCTTCCTCAGGTACAAGTTCTACTCTTTTGATTCCTTTGTAGTGGCTCCTTCCCTTGATCAATGTCAGCCACCCAAATGTTTGGCCTCTAACGGTGATCCACCAAGGAAGATGAAGAACTCAGTAAGATGGGTTATTGGCTTAACCCTTGTTTCTATCTCTATAGAATATGTGTACTCCCAACTCTTGAAAAATCACGTACCTTATTTCTGATATAAGACTCTCTTATATAGATATTAGGTTAACCCTCCTAATCCAATTAGAATAGGGTTTTATTTAATTAATTAATTAAATACTATTAATTAATTTATATCCTAATCTTTATTAGGATTGAGAGAGAGTACTGATATTATATTAATTCCTAAACTCCTTTAGAATTAAAATAATAATAATAATAATATTAATAAGACTCCTCTTATTAATTTATATTTAATATTTCTAAAATATTAAATAATAAACATTAAGCTATTTAATTTATTCTATCATCATAGATTAAATTAATTATACTTAATGCATTATTACTATCATGCCATTTTCTTCTTAAATAATTCTTCTTCCTTTTATGGTGTGACCCTTTAGGTTCTCCATATTAAACTGGTTGTGAATAAATCAATTAGAACAATTCTAATCTTATTTAAATAAACAAATTAAACTAATAATCTATTTAAATAAATAACATTTATTCTACAATAGGGATAAGCCTCCCTAGCGATCAACGACTTTTCAGATAATATAAATTTCAACATTAATCATAAAAGAACCTGTGAGTTAATAGTTACCGTACAATTCAATCCTTCCACCATACAATGTCCCAATTAAATATAAGACATGGATTTACTGTCAAGTCTTAATTTATTTAATCATATGTATTTCGATTAGAAAATGTACAACTCCAAATAATGCAAATTAGAAACCTCTTTCTAATTTCATTCTACCTTGGCCAAGGATTCCTGGGTTGTCATTTAACGAATCACATAGGACATATCTCCTCTTTTACTAGAGGTGGTAGATTCTTTATTGATCATTCATTATCTCCATATGTAACTCATTACACCCAAGCATACCCTATATATGCCTTAAAAGGCCTTAAGGAATTAGTCAAAGTATAATTTGTCACATACAAGATACTATGATGATCTCAAGTCCAAGGATCACATGTACTACTATCACATTAGGAATTCCTATTGACAGGCGAGTAAAACTCCATTAGGTATTCCATAGCGAGTCACGTTCAGTGAACTTATTCTCCAATAAGCACCTACATACTTGCTTTAGTGTCTCCACACAAATGACCATGAGATCAGCCATCCTCATCCAATGAGCAAGCAACATATGTACCAATCTATCCGGATTTACTAATTCCTATTTTAGTAATCCCACAATTGGGAACTATTTTAGTTTTTAAGCTTTCTAAGAATTTAGATCTCATTATCATGATCTCATCATGATTCTAAAAGTATTGCTTAAAACTATGGGTTATTTACATATTATAAAAACAGCACCATGTAGATAATTATATGCCTTAAATGAATATTTTATTAATAAATAAATAAGATTGTTTACAAAGTATGTGCTTTGTCATCATACATGATTGGCTTGTATGCACACTACTATCAATCTCCCACTTGCACTAAAGCCAATCGCCATGGTATCTCATACCCAACTTCTCTAAGTGACGATCAAACTGCTGTTGTGTTAAAGCTTTAGTAAATGGATCTGCAATGTTGTCTTGAGAGTCTACACGCTCCAAGGTGACATCTCCTCTTTCAATGATCTCCCTGATCAAGTGAAATCGCCGCAACACGTGTTTAGATTTCTGATGAGACCTGGGTTCCTTAGCCTGTGCAACCGCTCCGGTGTTGTCACAGTATACGGAAACTGCTTCTCCAATGCTAGGAACCTCACCAAGTTCTGTTATGAACTTCTTCATTCCAAACAGCTTCCTTTGCAGCTTCACTTGCAGCTATATACTCTGCCTCTGTCACTGAATCAGCAACCGTTTGCTGCTTGGAACTCTTCCAACTCACTGCACCTCCGTTCAAGGTAAACACATACCCTGAAATAGATTTACTGTCATCTTGGTATGTTCGAAAACTTGAGCTCGTGAATCCCTCGAGTTTTAATTCAGACCCACTGTAGACAAGAAAAATATCTTTAGTCCTTCTCAAGTACTTTAGGATATTTTTCACTGCCTTCCAGTGCTCTTCTCCTGGATTCGACTGGTATCTGCTTGTTACACTAAGTGCATGAGCAACATCCGATCTAGTACATATCATACCGCACATGATAGATCCTATTGCAGAAGCATAAGGGATCTTACTCATACGGTCTCTCTCCTCAGGTGTCTTTGGGGCCTGTTTCTTGGAGAGATTTATTCCATGGCTCATTGGCATGAGACCTCTTTTGAAATCTTCCATGCTAAACCTCTTTAGCATCGTATCAATGTACGTTCCTTGGGATAAGCCGAGCATCCTTTTAGATCTATCTCTATAGATATTTATCCCCAAAATATAGGATGCTTCACCCAAGTCCTTCATGGAGAAATTTTTAGATAACCAGATTTTAATTGATTGTAACATAGGAATGTCATTCCCTATCAGTAATATATCATCAACATATAATACAAGGAATGATACTGCGCTCCCACTAACCTTCTTGTATACACATGGTTCATCCTCGTTTTTGATAAAATCAAACTCTTTGATTGTCTCATCAAAACGAATGTTCCATCTATGAGAAGCTTGCTTCAACCCATAAATGGATCGTTGTAGCTTACAGACTTGATTTGTTCCAACTTTTGAAATAAATCTCTCTAGCTGTGTCATATACACATCCTCCTCAAGTTTCCCATTGAGGAAGGCCGTTTTCACGTCCATCTGCCAGATCTCATAGTCGTTGTAAGCTGCAATCGCAAGCAAAATCCGAATGGACTTGAGCATGGCTACTGGTGAGAAGGTTTCATCATAGTCAACTCCTTGTCTTTGTTTGAAACCTTTTGCAACCAGTCGGGCCTTATAGGTCTCTACCTTTCCGTCTGCTCCAGTCTTTTTCTTAAAAACCCATTTACACCCAATAGGTTTAATACCTTCAGGTGGTGAAACCAAAGACCATACTTTGTTTTCATACATGGAGTCCATTTCGGATGTCATGGCTTTAAGCCATTTCCCTGAGTCTTTATTACTCATAGCCTGTTCGTAATTCAATGGATCATCATCATTCAAGATGTGTACCTCATCGTTATCCTCTATAACGAATCCATACCTCTCAGGTATCTTCGGTACTCTTCCAGATTTATGAACAGGGTGTGGTACAGTAGGTTCTTCTACTTGGTTAGGTACCTGACTTTGGTCCGTGGTAACTTGTGGTTCTTGAACTTCTTCAAGATATATCTTGCTCCCACTGACCCCTTCATGGATAAACTCTTTTTCCAAGAAGGTAGCATGTTTCGCAACAAACACCTTTTGATCAGTTGGATGATAGAAATAATACCCTACGGTTTCTTTAGGGTATCCCACAAATCTACACTTATCGGATTTAGTCTGTAGCTTATCATTTTCAAACTTTTTGACATAAGCTGGAAAACCCCAAGTCTTAACATGCTTAAGATTTGGTTTCCTCCCTTTCCACATCTCATATGGAGTCTTTGGGGCGGATTTGGTAGGTACCTTGTTAAGTAGGTATGCAGCCGTTTCTAGGGCATATCTCCAGAAGGAAATTGGAAGGTCGGTAAAACTCATCATGGATCGAACCATGTCCAACAGTGTTCGATTTCTCCTTTCAGATACTCCATTTAACTGTGGTGTACCTGGAGGAGTCCATTGTGAGATTATACCATTTTCTCTGAGATAATTGAGAAACTCACTGCTTAAGTATTCTCCACCTCGATCTGATCGAAGTATCTTAATACTCTTGCCCGTTTGTTTCTCTACTTCACTTCTGAACTCTTTGAACTTTTCAAATGATTCTGATTTGTATTTCATTAAATACACATATCCAAATCTTGAGTGATCATCAGTGAAAGTAATAAAATAAGAATACCCACCCCGTGCACTTGTTGTCATAGGTCCACAAACGTCTGTGTGAATCAATGCCAACAACTCTGTAACTCTCTCTCCTTTTTCCACTAAAAGGAGATTTAGTCATTTTACCCATGAGACAAGATTCATAAGTTGGATATGATTCATAATCAGATAGCTCGAGGAGCCCATCTTTATGCAACTTGGATAATCTTGTTTCATTGATATGACCGAGTCTACAGTGCCACATATAGGTATAATTAATATCATCTCTTTTCCTTTTCTTAATTTGTTCAATTTGAAATATATTTTCTTGTAAGTCAAGTGTATAAAGTCCATTTCGCAAATTTCCAATACCATATAAAACATCGTCTTTATAAATAGAACAACCATTGTTCTTTATAATAACGTCAAAACCTTCCATATCCAATACAGAAATTGAAATAATGTTTTTAATAATATTCGGAACATAATAACAATTATTAAGATAAATGGATTTGCCCGAAGGCATTGCTAAACAATAAGTTCCTACAGCTAATGCATCAACTTTTGCTCCATTTCCCACTCGTAGGAACACCTCATCTTTGTTCAGCTTTCTACTTCTGACCAGTCCCTGCACAGTATTACATATGTGAGAACCACAGCCGGTATCCAATACCCAAGTAGAATTATGACTTTCAGAAAAATTAATTTCAATCATAAACAAACCTTGATTGGAAGTCGAAGCTTCTCCAAGCTTCTTCTCTGCTAGATACTTCTTGCAGTTCCTCTTCCAATGTCCCGGCTCATTGCAATGAAAGCACATTCCTTTAGCTGGTTCAGGTTTCTTTTGCTCCTTTTCTTTCCCTTTTCCCTTAGCCTTCTTAGATTTCTTCTTTTCAGAAGACACATTGGGCCTCTTCCTTTTATTGGAAGAATCCACCATCAAGACATGGTTCTTCTTGGATGAGAAGTGACCTTCTGCAGTTTTCAGCATGTTAAGCAGCTCAGGTAAGCTGACATTTAGCTTATTCATGTGAAAATTAACCACAAACTGCGAGAAGGTCTCAGGGAGTGACTGCAAGACCAAGTCTTGACTCAACTCCCCATCCATGACGAACCCAAGCTGTCCAAGGCGTTCAATCAAATTGATTACCTTCAGAACATGAGTCTCGACGGCAGTGCCCTCGGTCATCCGAGATCGGAAGAGCTCCTTAGATATCTCATATCTAGCAGTCCTACTCTGTTCACCATACAACTCCTTGAAGTGAAACAGCATAGCAGGAGCATCCATTTTTTCGTGCTGACGCTGAAGCTCGTTATTCATGGATGCGAGCATGATGCATTGAGCCACAGATGCATCATCTTGCCACTTATTGAAAGTGGCAATCTCTTCCACAGAGGCTGTTTCTGAAACAGATTTAGGGATAGTGGAATTTAGGACATAAGAAATCTTTTCAGCAGTGAGAACAATTCTCAGATTTCTTAGCCAGTCCTCATAATTCGGGCCGGTAAGCTTATTTGCATCAAGTATGCTTCGTAGTGAGATTAGTGATTTTGACATTTTTAAAATTCTGCATGTGAAAAGACAACATTTTAGCAAACATTCATTTTATTAACTTTGCATACCAAAATAAATTTAGGTCTTTATTTTAAATTGGTATCTCCCACTATTTTCATCAAACTATATGTATTAATATCAGTTAATGGGCAAAAATTTGCTAAACTTTATTTTTGGAAAAATAAACTCCTTTATTTCATTCAAAAATAATTCCAAATTAAACTCTTTAATTTTAGCAATTCTGAAATCTCATTTCATATAAAATAAACATCTTTATTTTAAATCTTTATTAATTAAATAAACCATTCATTTAATTAAATAAAACAAAAAAAAAATTTCAGTTCCTGTCTAGTGGCGCAGCTGCGCCAAGAATGTAAAGGGAACCGGCGCAGCTGCACAGCATGAAAACTAGGAATAGCACCTGGCGCAGCTGCGCAGCAATATTGCCTTGTACCGGCGCAGCTGCGTAGCTTCGCAGAATCTGAAAAATTTTTGTTGCCCAGAACTCGATCCAATCGCATATCATACATGTATGGAATCACATAGACTGATAATTAGCACAAGATTGACTCTGATACCACTGTTGGGTTTGTACGTAACGCAATCATGCAATCAAATCACATAAATAGGGCGGAAGCGTAAAAAACTAGGTTTTCAAAAATTTATACTAAACCCATTACCATGATCATTCTTATGCATCAATTATCAGTGAATGAAGAAGGAGAAAAACAGAATTATACCTTTGAAGATCCAAGCTTCCTCAGGTACAAGTTCTACTCCTTTGATTCCTCTGTAGTGGCTCCTTCCCTTGATCAATGTCAGCCACCCAAATGTTTGGCCTCTAACGGTGATCCACCAAGGAAGATGAAGAACTCAGTAAGATGGGTTATTGGCTTAACCCTTGTTTCTATCTCTATAGAATATGTGTACTCCCAACTCTTGAAAAATTCACGTACCTTATTTCTGATATAAGACTCTCTTATATAGATATTAGGTTAACCCTCCTAATCCAATTAGAATAGGGTTTTATTTAATTAATTAATTAAATACTTTTAATTAATTTATATCCAAATCTTTATTAGGATTGAGAGAGAGTATTGATATTATATTAATTCCTAAACTCCTTTAGAATTAAAATAATAATAATAATAATAATATTAATAAAACTCCTCTTATTAATTTATATTTAATATTTCTAAAATATTAAATAATAAACATTAAGCTATTTAATTTATTCTATCATCATAGATTAAATTAATTATACTTAATGCATTATTACTATCATGCCATTTTTTTCTTAAATAATTCTTCTTCCTTTTATGGTGTGACCCTTTAGGTTCTCCATATTAAACCGGTTGTGAATAAATCAATTAGAACAATTCTAATCTTATTTAAATAAACAAATTAAACTAATAATCTATTTAAATAAATAACATTTATTCTACAATAGGGATAAGCCTCCGTAGCGATCAACGACTTTCCAGATAATATAGATTTCAACATTAATCATAAAAGAACCTGTGAGTTAATAGTTACCGTACAATTCAATCCTTCCACCATACAATGTCCCAATTAAATATAAGACATGAATTTACTGTCAAGTCTTAATTTATTTAATCATATGTATTTCGATTAGAAAATACACAACTCTAAATAATGCAAATTAGAAACCTCTTTCTAATTTCATTCTACCTTGGCCAAGGATTCCTGGGTTGTCATTTAACGAATCACATAGGACATATCTCCTCTTTTACTAGAGGTGGATAGATTCTTTATTGATCATTCATTATCTTCATATGTAACTCATTACACCCAAGCATACCCTATATATGCCTTAAAAGGCCTTAAGGAATTAGTCAAAGTATAATTTGTTACATACAAGATACTATGATGATCTCAAGTCCAATGATCACATGTACTACTATAACATTAGGAATATCTATTGACAGGCGAGTAAAACTCCATTAGGTATTCTATAGCGAGTCACGTTCAGTGAACTTATTCTCCAATAAGCACCTACATACTTGCTTTAGTGTCTCCACACAAATGACCATGAGATCAGTCATCCTCATCCAATGAGCAAGCAACATATGTACCAATCTATCCGGATTTACTAATCCCCATTTTAGTAATCCCACAATTGGAAACTATTTTAGTTTTTAAGCTTTCTAAGAATTTAGATCTCATTATCATGATCTCATCATGATTCTAAAAGCATTGCTTAAAACTATGGGTTATTTACATATTATAAAAACAGCACCATGTAGATAATTATATGCCTTAAATGAATATTTTATTAATAAATAAATAAGATTGTTTACAAAGTATGTGCTTTGTCATCATACATGATTGGCTTGTATGCACACTACTATCAGTTATTTCCATTCTATGGTTTATTCTTCATCACCATTGGCAGATGGTCATGGATAAAATCTTCCTTATTGGTCCTCTTGAGCTGAGATGCTTTTCATGGATGAGCTTGGACGGTCTCTTACTTCTTGACATGAATTTCATGCTTCAATAATTAAAGGATCATGATGATCATACTATGGGTTTTAGGATCCCCTAACAAGCTCATGAGATTTCTTCACTCTCAGAGACACAACATGTCTTTAGGAGCGAGCTCTAGCCTTGGATGGTCTTGTATGAGAGCATTGCTGAGGGATCTTGAACTTGCAGCTGGTAGGAGCTTGGTGACTAAAGTCATGTGCTTTAACTTTTCTTAGTGAAGGTCAGACAGACCATGTACCTGCAGGTTAAGTATTCTCTATTTTGGTACCCATTGCTATTTGGGTCCTGCTAGGTTAGTTTTCTCAAAAGCCCTGGCCATTCAGACTTTTGGGTTCCCAATATGTATAGGAATAAGCATTAACAATCATGAAGCATGTATACATGTAAATGATGATAGTTATAAAACATGATTGTGAGTGTGTGTATGAATTAAGCAATTTTGATAGATTAGGTTTTTTCTTTTGCTTTTACTATGTTCATAGAGTTTGAACTTTCATATAGTGAGTATCAGCTCTATAGTTTGCATCTGCTTGGTTCTGCAACGCCCCCAAATCTGGGTACTTTCAACCCACGGATATGGTGCTACTGTGACACCCATGAATCCGGGTCCTCTGACCCCGGTCTGGTCGCCACGATCTAATACAAACATTCACCTCTAAACAATATACGATAACTTAAATGCGGAAAATAATAAACGCACGTCATTCATTCAAAAGGTGTTACTAGTCCCATGATTCGATAACCTTAATACATCATTACAAACATACCCTAGAATAATCATTAGGGTTCATATTACATTAATAGTAATTAAACTAGACATAAAGATAAAGTTTGCTCCTTGCAAACTAATCCTACATCTTCCCTTTACCCTTGTCCTTCCCTGAAGTCTCGGGCTTAACTGTAATATAAGTCCTGATATAGCAAGAATGAGCAACAAGTTTGCTCAGCAAGTTTAAATACAACAATAGAGGATATATCATGATGAATGGAAAAATATCTGATAATGAATTCAATAATATGAATATCTTAAGGATTCAACAATATGAAGATTAGAACGATTCAATAATATGAATATCTAAACGATTCAACAATATGAATATTAGAACGATTCAATAATATGAATATTAGATAAATTCAACGATATGAACATTTGAACAATTCAACAATATGAATATTAAAAGCAAAGATAATAATTGCCTTTAGAATGACTGATAGTCGAGTAGACTCTGAACTATAACTTTCCAATGGGTTTAATAGCTAATTGACCCTTTGGATTACTGGCTACTGGCTACAGAAAGTTAGTACCTCAAGGAGATCAGCCTCGGGCACAACGTGAATATGCATAACACTTACATCTGCTTACTCGTATCATATATTAGATACCTGGGCACACTCCTACATATGAGGGGTGTTATGTTCTATCTAAGAATCCTTACCATCAATTGGTTTGGATAGCTTTAAAGAAAACTTCATACACTTGTCTGACCGAGCAAAGGTTCAGACTCTAACTGACACGGTTCAAGAAATTTAGAACCTTGAATAATGTACAAGTCCAAGACTGTACGAGCTCAAATGCACTAAGTGCGGATATCAATAATATTGATGTGGAATAATTGATAAGTAATTAAAACACTAAATAACATGCTTGGAAATAAAGTTTAAGCAATTAAGTAAACAACTTTCGATTCAACAATAACCTAATCAATACAATATGAGAATGATAGGGAACTTGCACAATAAAAGTGAAGCTTAGAACTTTGCACAATATATGAATTGGTGTAAGTTCGGGGAATAACTTGCACAATAACCAAAGTTGTGTAGTTCGGGGAAATTGCACAATAATAGACCCCTTGCATAAAATACATGCATAGGTTAGGACACTTGCTCAAATAATCAAAGTGTGAAGTTCGGAGAACTTGCACTGTAATAGATTACTTGCATACAATAAATGCATAGGTTAGGACATTTGCTTACAACATTCCTTGAGTAAAGTAAACACAAAGATAAGATACTTGCACAATATACGAGTTTGTATAAGTTTAGAGAACTTGCATAATCAAAGAAATGAAGTTCGGGAACTTGCAAAATCAAAGAGTGAAGTTCGGGGAACTTTCACAATACTCAAAGTGTGGAGTAAACGGCATTGGAATGACCTAATATTAACAAGTCTATCTCTCCAATTAGTATATATAAAATAATATAAGTTCACACATGCAAGAACCTAGTCATCATATAGATCTATCACATAAGATCACATAAGTCAATCTAATCATATCTTAGATTTAATAACTTTTAGATCATCTAGTTTCTATGCATCAATATAGGTTTGAACACATAGCACTTCTAGTTACTGATATAAATCAACACATATGCTTATAAGTTTTATATAACTCAAGTTCGAAAGCTAACATGTTCATTCTATGTCCACCTCAAGACCACATGTTTTTATGTCGGACATTCACATACTTTAAACAATATAAGTTCATGCTTCAAGATTGGTTACTAAAGTCTCAAACAATACTTAAGTAGTTATGCTTGTGTGTATACTACAAGTGTACACTTTAATCGTCATAACTCATGCCTTAGGAATCCACTTTCTATGATTATGGGTGCACATGCAAAATCTCTGCTTAACTATTTAACAATACATATGACTAGCTAGCATGCTTGTAAATCATGACACACTTAACCATGATATTAGATCCTAGAATACTTGTAATGTAGTTATTGACAATTAGTCTTCAAGGTTTCCTTTAGAAAGGTCCTTTAATGCCAAGCTATCAAAACCGATCACTCATGAACCAAACATATGCCTCATTTTAGACTCCTTCACATACATATCTAAGTTATCTATACATGTTCACAAGATCAGAAATCACAAGACAAAATCATGGTCAAGTTTGCTTTTCAAAGTTCTTAAGTTTCTTATTTAAAAACGTCTTAAGTTTCTCCTTTGAAAATATCTTAACTTACGATCAAGTATGCTAGTATGTTCTACCACATTAGACTTAGTGCTCATGTCCATTTGGACCATACTAACATGCTTGCCCAATTAGAATGCATTTACAATACTTTCATACTAACGTTCACCTTTGAAAATTTTATATGTTTAGTTAGAAACGTTCAATATTAAGGTCCACATGCTCAAGTTATATTATGATACCTATATACACAAAGTAATACATCTTTCATGCATCTCTACATTATATTATCATGCCTAAAAAATCAGAATGTCGACAAGGTTATAGCATGTCAAAGTTTGTTTTCAAAACTTTTATTTTTGTTAGGAATGTGTACTAGTTAGGTTCGTACGTTCTCTTTACAATATAAAACATATATACATCAATTAACATGAGTTTCATGCCTTCTTAGGTCATATTAACACATCTCAAAAGTCAGAATATATCTATGACATTTCTATACCAAAGTCCCATTTTAAAACTCAACATTCATTTCGAAAACCATGAGTTGTTTCGTCGAAATGTATACCATCTTAGCTTGAACATGTTTATGTTAGGTTTATGTACCCATATATACGTATTACCCATGTTAACATGTTTGTTTAAATAAATGAAAGAAAACTATCACATAACAACACTGATGCAGAAATCAAAAACTCAGGTTCAGGCCCGGCGCAGCTGCGCCGCTGGCCAGTGTAATACTGGTGCAGCTGTGCAGGCTAGCGGCCAGACGCAGACGCAGGCAGTTTTCGGCTGACTCGCAACCCAACTCAGAAATAACTTCACAAATTCGATTCAATCACAAAGTAATTCAGTTCTGATATACTTCTAAGCTAACATAACAACTATCAAGCATTCCCCAATCAACTCATCGTCTAATTCATGCTTTAATTAAGAAATCAAGAACTTAGTAGTTGACAAAATTTGAAGAACTAGAATGTAAATGTTATACCTTTGATGATATGAACTTGTTGCTAAACAATTGCTATGATGCTGCTATAGTACTTTCCCTCACTAATATCTCTCACAGCAACTTACTAGAATTTCTACACTTAATAAAATCTCAGCAATGAAATGAAGGAGAAGGGAAGAGTTCTTATATAGCCATTTTCTTACACGGTTCTTGTCTTTGTTCACCAAATCAAACCATAGGATAGCAAGATTACATAATTGTGACGCCCCCAAATCCACGTTCCTTCGAAACCTCGGATTCAGTGCAGTCACGATACTACTAACGCCAAACTATTATATCTTTTATTCATTAGTAAAAGAATACAACTTTATTTATTACAATTTAGAATATAAATTCTATTCATATCCAAGATCTCGTCTTTACATCATATTCGATGTTACTAAAATGCGGAATAATTTAAACTTTTCAATCCTCCTTGATTAAAATCTTTTATTGATTTCATAACTTGAATCAATTGCAACCCTTGAATCAATTATAAAATATGATTCATTCTTATCTGAGTTATCGTATAAACATTTACAACTCAACTCGATATCCTCTATGTATTATCTAATACATCTTTATAGTACGACAAGCATTAAACCTCGTAAACAAATATCAAGTACAACTACTAGAACCTAGACATGGTTCGAGTAATAATCTAATCAGTATTCTTCGTTGTGATACTATCTATCTTTATCAATCAAGAAGCACGAAATCTTTACCGTGAATCCTTAACCTGCAAAAGTGGTTATTTGCAAGAGTGAGCTCGACAGCTCAGCAATTCTAACAGTTTTCATGCATCACATAGCATACAACATTATACTCAGTTCATGCATTTATAAACAATTTATATTTACTACGCATGTTACTTTTCACATAACAAGTATATCATCAAAGATCAACTTTCAATCTCATTTATATCTCATATACAGTTCATATATAAGTTCACATTATCACAGTATAATATAATTCAACTAACAGTTATTGAATTCATATATCAAATAGGAACTGAAAGACTTGCCTGATTCGTAGTTTAACAACTACGACTTAACTGCTTAAAGCTATCTGCACTTCGTGTATTCCTACACAGTTATATAATCATGGATTTACATCCATCAGTCATATATTTCATATGCTCCTAATAGAATAACAATTCGTATATCGTTTTCTAATCTTGATTTCGTTTCACTCTATCTTAGGATAACCACGATGTTACAACATCATACCTTCATACTTATTATATAGAAACCATTCTATTTCGGTACTTAGGGTCCTTAAGGGAAATAACTTAGGACCAGACAGTTAACAAACTGTTCTTGGCAGCTCTGCAACACGGCGCGGCCGCGCGGCAATTAAGCTTGGGAGTGGCGCGGCCGCGCGACTCCCTGCCAGAACCAGAACTTAGATTTCATAAACTTAGTTTGGTCCTAACATATCATGCATTCTGATATATATTATACACACACATTAAGTAGGCATGCTCGTGCTTATACTACACATGTATACTTAATCACATAGTCTATGCTTTTGAAATTCATTTTCTTGAATATGCGTGCATAGGTGAAATCCATGTTTCATCACATGATGCTTATGTCAACATGTCTATAGGCATAATGAATCCTAATATACATGCTCGTGTGATCATAATGTAACTCACTCCGTGTTTGATGCTATCATCTTACACATTCTAAACATTTCATAAAAATCGCTTTAAGTCAACAAAGGTAACTAAGTATATGCAAAGTACCTTGTAGTCATGATTCTCATATATTAGAACACATATATAAGTCATCTATACATGCTCAATGATCAGAACGTGGACATCCTATATATACGTCCAAAAACTCTAAGTTTATCTTTTGAAATCATTTTAAATTTAAACAATGTGTTCTAGTGTATGCTCAATACCTTCGACTCACATATCATGCATATCTAAACCATATAATCATGCTTAAAAAGTCAGAATATAAACATGACTTATATACGCCAAAATTCATTTATAAAACCTTAAGTTTTCATTTAAACCTCCACTACAACAAGGTATAATTGTTTACTATTAGCCAAGGTAATTAATCAACAACTACCTTCATACCCATTGATGCACATAACCAAGACACTTACACATGTCTCAAAAGTCCGACTCAAAGAACATAAAATTCGTCAAGTCTCATTTTCAAAACTTTACGTTTTCTTTTAGGAAATTATGTTAAACCAACTAATACAACTCACTATGTGCATGACAATCTTAGTACACATGTCAGACCCCTTTATGCAATTATTAGAGTATAACTAGTATGCTTAAACAACTAGAAAACACAAAATCACCAACAGTTTCTGCAGAGGGCGCGGCCGCGCCCCATTTGTACTAGGGAGACGCGCGGCCGCGCGTCCCCGTTTCCAGACCAGAAACTTTACTGCTAAAACAGAGCTTCAGCTAATCCTTTTCTTACTTCATGTAACAAGCTTGAAAGCCATCATATTGTATCTATAACATATATTTAGACTCTACTTAACATGTTAACATCATCTTACATATCAATTGTTCACTAATTCATGAAACCTCTACTAATTTATCAAATTCAAGACTAAAAATTCAAAGTTAGAGTTATACCTCTTGGAGCCTTGAATTACTAAGCTTGCTTCCCAAATCAGTTTTCTCACATAACTCTTCATCACCATATTCTCTATATCAACTTAGCAATTATTTAGCAACTTCAATTTGTGAATATGAAGCTTCAATTTATAGAGAGTTTATGGACCAAATTTTGTTCTTGCACATTGAATCAAACCAATGGGTTGATCAAAGACATGAAGGTTAACAAGAGGTTAGTAAGGAGTTGGTGAAATCCATCATCAATCCCACACCCCTCACAATCATCACACTCATTGCTAGCTAAGAAGTTGAGAGATGAAGGAGATAGGCTAGCCTTAGCCATTCACGTGAATGAGAAAAGGAAGAGAAAGTGGGCACTTAATATGGGACAATGCCACTAAATCTCAGCAACTTGCTTACAATTACCTCATACTAATGTTATATAGTCCACCACTTACCAAGGCTATATCACATTTCATTTTATAAACACATAGGTTATAATATATACATATATACACATTCATACATATAGCTTAGGTTATGAATGAATTGTAAATAAAATCTCTAATTACAATGTATCATATATCATCCATATATATCTCATCTTACCGGATATAATTCTATCGGGTATTATCACATTACATTGTTTCCTTTGTTATTAAATTTTATTAATTTAATAATTATTTATAATATATCCATGATATATTATTTTATTGTATACTCATATTTTAAATATACACTACTACATATAATCATGTACCTCATGTACATAGGTTAAGTTAATATTCTAATTGGACTAAATATAATATGGTTGGGTACTATCATCCCACCATTTTCCATAAAATTATTATCACAAATATACTCAAATATTATAATGATAATTAATATCAACCATTCATTTTCTTCTAATACTTCCCATTAAATCCCCTTGATTTAACTTCATTATTTATGCCACACAAGGCATAATTATGTGAACTTAGTACTTAATAGTCCACAAGTTTATAATAATATAATCTCCTAAGATAATATTATACTCAATGTTACATCTTATAATATGTTCATAAAGTAATACCATTACGTTACTAATTTGTATGTTCTTTATTATACTCAATCTATTACCCTCCTATGGGTAATACCCAATGGTCAAAGAGGAGTTGGTGGCTAACTCCACCAACTACTACTATTCATGGTCCTTCCTCATCATTACACCTTATAACATGCTCATGGTGTAATTACATTTCTTATTATATGCTTTCTTAGCAACAATGTAGTAATTGAATTAACAAACTCTACACACTAATGTATTGCATCTATTCATTATCAAGCTATTATTCTCCTATGGTTATTACCCAAAGGGCAAAAGGGAAGTTGGTGGCTAACTCCCACCAACTACCACTATTCATGTACCCTAACCACTTGATTGACCATTATTGCTCTCACATGGACTAACTTGCAAGCTTATATCTAATAACTTAATGTTATTACCATATGATATGATAGGGTCACACATACACCCAATCATATAATCCATGTATATTTGACAATACCGAATATATTTTAATTGAGTAGTGTCACACCCCATTATTGTAACTTTATTATTACACTTAATCATATAGTTTCCTATATTATATAGTTCTCTTGAAGTGTCACACTTCATTCCATATTATATAGATGTAGCTACTATATAACTTATAATTACACATCATTGCACATAGAAATTTATTCACATAATAATAATAATTAATTCCATTAATTATTCATTCATTAATTTATTTAATGAATGTTTATTCCACCACTTTGCCACACTAGGCATATCTCACAAGCTTACCTTAAGCTTATTATCACTCCCATCACACTTTAATATTCTTTTAATATAAGGTTTGTGAGACACATGCACTTTAATGCTAAATTATTTAGCTACCTTGAACAATTATATGTATAACCTCTACACTAGAATAATTAATATTTACTCTATTAATTATTATAAAATCTACGATAAAATAATAACTTAAGTTATTTAATATATTGAAATAACTTAGTTTTCTTTCATTAATAAACTTTCTTGAAAATACATTAGGAATTATGTATTTTGCCATAACATAAAATATTATGTTTTCTCCAAATAAAGATATTCATTGTTAGAAAATAACTTACTTATTGTCTCAAGATATTATTCTTAATATAATATCTACTAAAATAATTACATGTATGGCACATGTACATACATTATATATAGAAAATAGGTAATAAGTTTATTTTCTATTATAATAATTTATTTTCATCAATTTAATTACATATAGCAAATACGTTTTTAATATATTTACCATATTAATTAATCACACTTATTACATCATACCAAAAACATATAGGGTAATATTATTATTTAAAAATAATATTTGCTCCTTTATTAAAATAATTCAATATTAGAATTTATTTTAATATCCTTTATAATAATTATTTCTCTTTATTTTCTATAAATTGTTCCCAAAACAATTTCTTCAAATATTCATTTAAAGATATAATGATTTCCATTTCTCTTTAATAACGTATATATATCTATTAACGTTATTTGTACATTAGACTTTCACACATATTACCATTCTAAGTAATATATAGAAGGTACTAATTATAATCATATATTCGACATATATATTAATTCACTCCTTTACTTAAGTAAATCAAACCTTGTACCATATTACCTTAGTTAATTAAGGTTCAATATTCACATTATATTATTCCATAATATAACTCTCAACTTAAATTAACCAATATTTATTCTTATTAGTTAATTCCTTAACTAACTCATGCTTCACTATCCAAACCTATTCACGGATAGCTTAAGTGCTATTAATAACCTATATTATAAACATACTAGTTATTAATACACATACTCAAGAATATGGTGATTATACATTAAGGATATTTAATGTCACCAACTTACTATGATAAAATAATTCTATAAATTATTTAATATCGATAGGAATTTATCCACTTCCTTTACCTCAATTGAATCGTCTCTACGATAAGTAACAAATATATATTAATAATATATTCATTAATCACAAAAACACATATTACATAGTCCATATTACCCTATGTAATATAATACCACATACCTCATATCACATATATATCTTTTTATTCGAACCCATCTCACCGTTTAAGAATTTTATTTATTAAATCCTTATTTAATAATTTCTGAAAATCCGGGTTCTTACATCCTCTCCCCCTTATAAGGATTCCGTCCTCGGAATCACCGAAACTTCCTCTACTCGGTGCTATTCCGAATATTACATATTCTCTTGAATAATTTTATTCATACTCTTTTCAGAAGTTTTATTACTATAACTTTCTCAATTGCATTCTACTATTTTCTCCTTTCTAAGAAACATTCTACTCACTACATTCATCCTTTAGAAGAATAAGAATCTTCCACGATTTTTCAATAATCGGGAAGTAGTATGAATAACTCAGATTCCAATTTATGCTGAGGGGTCACAAGACCGTGAACTTTTCTCCAGGTTTACTAATGCTTCAACACAATTCTTCACACCGCAAACCAGAGTGTTTATCAATCACAAAGACTAAAAACACTCTCCACACGTACTCTAGGTGGCCAACCTATTGTACCACTATGTTGGGCCGCAACGTAGTGTTTTGTAACGACTATATGCATTACGCTCGGAACCATTGTCCCCGAAAACATGTCCCCTTATAGGGTTGTTCACCTCAGCTTTTCAACATCTAAATCCGCACCAGAGCAATCTGGTTTGGCATAAATACACAAGAATGCTTGAATTCTATAATCTCTTTCCAACAGTCGCCTAGCCGAATCAAATAGCTTAGACTCTCATCAACAATTCGGACATCAATCGAAATAATTTAGTCAACTTAATTGACCTTCTTTATAATTTACAAGAAAACCAAAAATTCTTTTATGACGTCATGATACCATACTAGATTAGTAGTACGTTGAGGATTTCGCCATTTTATGACTTTGTCATATTACAACATACCATAGTGGGCTGACGATCTTTCGATCACAACCAACACTAGGTTCGATTGCATTGATGACTCCATCGTTTACCATTCTACATCATATCAAATGATGCATATGGTCAAAATACATTTTGAAAGATTGTCAAATCATTTTTGTCTTAGCCGAAACAAATAGCGTAGACATACGAATAACGGTGTTATTTTTTTTTTTAAAACTCATTAGTTCAGTTACCTGACCCAATGTTTTCTCAAAAAAAACCGAAGTGCAAACACTAGCACGAAGTCAATAAATATTGAAAATCTAGCGTAGCTAGAGGATTTAGGAAAATCCAATTTCTCCATCGCTTCAATCTCTTACCACCATCAATGCTTACTATTCCAAAACTCTTATATAATATATCTATTTTCAGTACAGTTCACCAACTTACCACACCATGGAAGTTCAGGAACTTACCACAATCATATGGGTTGAGGAACTTATCCTAGTCAGACCAAAATCGTCCATTCGCTGAGGGGTCCCATCATAAGATTATGAGTCACGAACTTGTCATAGGCATGAGTCTTAAGAACTCGCACCTAAACTTAATATTATCTAATTATATCTTAGAAATCTCTATCTATCAAAATAAATATGAGAAAAGAATCACCTTTCCGCCATATGTATAATGATACCGCGACACTAACATTCCAACGATTATCAATGTGACGCACTCAGTGCAAGCACAAAACTTCTGCCCATACAAAAGTTTGTACAACTAAGCCATCACATGAGTCCTCAATGGAATTCCAACATTTAACTATATCTTACTCTATCACTTGCTCATTACGAGCTTTCTATGTTTCATCACATACAACTCCTCATGAGTTCATCTCGTACTATATCATAGTACATTCTCTTATAGCATCAAGCTATACATACTTAGTCATTACAGACTATCTATCATTTTACAATTCAATCTGATCATGTCGTGATCATCACTATACCTTAGGGTTCTTTCCCTATTATCAACCAAACTCCATCTGAGTTCATTCTCATTATCTTTGTCATATACATCTTATAGACATCATCTTAACATTTTCATTACCGGAGTTAGGAAACTCCTGATTCTCATTCTCTAGATACTTCGAGATTTTTCTTTGAATCTTCACGTATATATTTTAATCTTATCTTTTCCTCTCTCAGGTTATAGTCTAAGGTACACTTACCTAAGGTTTATAACCTACAGCTCTGATACCAACCTGTGACGCCCCCAAATCCACGTTCCTTCGAAACCTCGGATTCAGTGCAGTCACGATACTACTAACGCCAAACTATTATATCTTTTATTCATTAGTAAAAGAATACAACTTTATTTATTACAATTTAGAATATAAATTCTATTCATATCCAAGATCTCGTCTTTACATCATATTCGATGTTACTAAAATGCGGAATAATTTAAACTTTTCAATCCTCCTTGATTAAAATCTTTTATTGATTTCATAACTTGAATCAATTGCAACCCTTGAATCAATTATAAAATATGATTCATTCTTATCTGAGTTATCGTATAAACATTTACAACTCAACTCGATATCCTCTATGTATTATCTAATACATCTTTATAGTACGACAAGCATTAAACCTCGTAAACAAATATCAAGTACAACTACTAGAACCTAGACATGGTTCGAGTAATAATCTAATCAGTATTCTTCGTTGTGATACTATCTATCTTTATCAATCAAGAAGCACGAAATCTTTACCGTGAATCCTTAACCTGCAAAAGTGGTTATTTGCAAGAGTGAGCTCGACAGCTCAGCAATTCTAACAGTTTTCATGCATCACATAGCATACAACATTATACTCAGTTCATGCATTTATAAACAATTTATATTTACTACGCATGTTACTTTTCACATAACAAGTATATCATCAAAGATCAACTTTCAATCTCATTTATATCTCATATACAGTTCATATATAAGTTCACATTATCACAGTATAATATAATTCAACTAACAGTTATTGAATTCATATATCAAATAGGAACTGAAAGACTTGCCTGATTCGTAGTTTAACAACTACGACTTAACTGCTTAAAGCTATCTGCACTTTGTGTATTCCTACACAGTTATATAATCATGGATTTACATCCATCAGTCATATATTTCATATGCTCCTAATAGAATAACAATTCGTATATCGTTTTCTAATCTTGATTTCGTTTCACTCTATCTTAGGATAACCACGATGTTACAACATCATACCTTCATACTTATTATATAGAAACCATTCTATTTCGGTACTTAGGGTCCTTAAGGGAAATAACTTAGGACCAGACAGTTAACAAACTGTTCTTGGCAGCTCTGCAACACGGCGCGGCCGCGCGGCAATTAAGCTTGGGAGTGGCGCGGCCGCGCGACTCCCTGCCAGAACCAGAACTTAGATTTCATAAACTTAGTTTGGTCCTAACATATCATGCATTCTGATATATATTATACACACACATTAAGTAGGCATGCTCGTGCTTATACTACACATGTATACTTAATCACATAGTCTATGCTTTTGAAATTCATTTTCTTGAATATGCGTGCATAGGTGAAATCCATGTTTCATCACATGATGCTTATGTCAACATGTCTATAGGCATAATGAATCCTAATATACATGCTCGTGTGATCATAATGTAACTCACTCCGTGTTTGATGCTATCATCTTACACATTCTAAACATTTCATAAAAATCGCTTTAAGTCAACAAAGGTAACTAAGTATATGCAAAGTACCTTGTAGTCATGATTCTCATATATTAGAACACATATATAAGTCATCTATACATGCTCAATGATCAGAACGTGGACATCCTATATATACGTCCAAAAACTCTAAGTTTATCTTTTGAAATCATTTTAAATTTAAACAATGTGTTCTAGTGTATGCTCAATACCTTCGACTCACATATCATGCATATCTAAACCATATAATCATGCTTAAAAAGTCAGAATATAAACATGACTTATATACGCCAAAATTCATTTATAAAACCTTAAGTTTTCATTTAAACCTCCACTACAACAAGGTATAATTGTTTACTATTAGCCAAGGTAATTAATCAACAACTACCTTCATACCCATTGATGCACATAACCAAGACACTTACACATGTCTCAAAAGTCCGACTCAAAGAACATAAAATTCGTCAAGTCTCATTTTCAAAACTTTACGTTTTCTTTTAGGAAATTATGTTAAACCAACTAATACAACTCACTATGTGCATGACAATCTTAGTACACATGTCAGACCCCTTTATGCAATTATTAGAGTATAACTAGTATGCTTAAACAACTAGAAAACACAAAATCACCAACAGTTTCTGCAGAGGGCGCGGCCGCGCCCCATTTGTACTAGGGAGACGCGCGGCCGCGCGTCCCCGTTTCCAGACCAGAAACTTTACTGCTAAAACAGAGCTTCAGCTAATCCTTTTCTTACTTCATGTAACAAGCTTGAAAGCCATCATATTGTATCTATAACATATATTTAGACTCTACTTAACATGTTAACATCATCTTACATATCAATTGTTCACTAATTCATGAAACCTCTACTAATTTATCAAATTCAAGACTAAAAATTCAAAGTTAGAGTTATACCTCTTGGAGCCTTGAATTACTAAGCTTGCTTCCCAAATCAGTTTTCTCACATAACTCTTCATCACCATATTCTCTATATCAACTTAGCAATTATTTAGCAACTTCAATTTGTGAATATGAAGCTTCAATTTATAGAGAGTTTATGGACCAAATTTTGTTCTTGCACATTGAATCAAACCAATGGGTTGATCAAAGACATGAAGGTTAACAAGAGGTTAGTAAGGAGTTGGTGAAATCCATCATCAATCCCACACCCCTCACAATCATCACACTCATTGCTAGCTAAGAAGTTGAGAGATGAAGGAGATAGGCTAGCCTTAGCCATTCACGTGAATGAGAAAAGGAAGAGAAAGTGGGCACTTAATATGGGACAATGCCACTAAATCTCAGCAACTTGCTTACAATTACCTCATACTAATGTTATATAGTCCACCACTTACCAAGGCTATATCACATTTCATTTTATAAACACATAGGTTATAATATATACATATATACACATTCATACATATAGCTTAGGTTATGAATGAATTGTAAATAAAATCTCTAATTACAATGTATCATATATCATCCATATATATCTCATCTTACCGGATATAATTCTATCGGGTATTATCACATTACATTGTTTCCTTTGTTATTAAATTTTATTAATTTAATAATTATTTATAATATATCCATGATATATTATTTTATTGTATACTCATATTTTAAATATACACTACTACATATAATCATGTACCTCATGTACATAGGTTAAGTTAATATTCTAATTGGACTAAATATAATATGGTTGGGTACTATCATCCCACCATTTTCCATAAAATTATTATCACAAATATACTCAAATATTATAATGATAATTAATATCAACCATTCATTTTCTTCTAATACTTCCCATTAAATCCCCTTGATTTAACTTCATTATTTATGCCACACAAGGCATAATTATGTGAACTTAGTACTTAATAGTCCACAAGTTTATAATAATATAATCTCCTAAGATAATATTATACTCAATGTTACATCTTATAATATGTTCATAAAGTAATACCATTACGTTACTAATTTGTATGTTCTTTATTATACTCAATCTATTACCCTCCTATGGGTAATACCCAATGGTCAAAGAGGAGTTGGTGGCTAACTCCACCAACTACTACTATTCATGGTCCTTCCTCATCATTACACCTTATAACATGCTCATGGTGTAATTACATTTCTTATTATATGCTTTCTTAGCAACAATGTAGTAATTGAATTAACAAACTCTACACACTAATGTATTGCATCTATTCATTATCAAGCTATTATTCTCCTATGGTTATTACCCAAAGGGCAAAAGGGAAGTTGGTGGCTAACTCCCACCAACTACCACTATTCATGTACCCTAACCACTTGATTGACCATTATTGCTCTCACATGGACTAACTTGCAAGCTTATATCTAATAACTTAATGTTATTACCATATGATATGATAGGGTCACACATACACCCAATCATATAATCCATGTATATTTGACAATACCGAATATATTTTAATTGAGTAGTGTCACACCCCATTATTGTAACTTTATTATTACACTTAATCATATAGTTTCCTATATTATATAGTTCTCTTGAAGTGTCACACTTCATTCCATATTATATAGATGTAGCTACTATATAACTTATAATTACACATCATTGCACATAGAAATTTATTCACATAATAATAATAATTAATTCCATTAATTATTCATTCATTAATTTATTTAATGAATGTTTATTCCACCACTTTGCCACACTAGGCATATCTCACAAGCTTACCTTAAGCTTATTATCACTCCCATCACACTTTAATATTCTTTTAATATAAGGTTTGTGAGACACATGCACTTTAATGCTAAATTATTTAGCTACCTTGAACAATTATATGTATAACCTCTACACTAGAATAATTAATATTTACTCTATTAATTATTATAAAATCTACGATAAAATAATAACTTAAGTTATTTAATATATTGAAATAACTTAGTTTTCTTTCATTAATAAACTTTCTTGAAAATACATTAGGAATTATGTATTTTGCCATAACATAAAATATTATGTTTTCTCCAAATAAAGATATTCATTGTTAGAAAATAACTTACTTATTGTCTCAAGATATTATTCTTAATATAATATCTACTAAAATAATTACATGTATGGCACATGTACATACATTATATATAGAAAATAGGTAATAAGTTTATTTTCTATTATAATAATTTATTTTCATCAATTTAATTACATATAGCAAATACGTTTTTAATATATTTACCATATTAATTAATCACACTTATTACATCATACCAAAAACATATAGGGTAATATTATTATTTAAAAATAATATTTGCTCCTTTATTAAAATAATTCAATATTAGAATTTATTTTAATATCCTTTATAATAATTATTTCTCTTTATTTTCTATAAATTGTTCCCAAAACAATTTCTTCAAATATTCATTTAAAGATATAATGATTTCCATTTCTCTTTAATAACGTATATATATCTATTAACGTTATTTGTACATTAGACTTTCACACATATTACCATTCTAAGTAATATATAGAAGGTACTAATTATAATCATATATTCGACATATATATTAATTCACTCCTTTACTTAAGTAAATCAAACCTTGTACCATATTACCTTAGTTAATTAAGGTTCAATATTCACATTATATTATTCCATAATATAACTCTCAACTTAAATTAACCAATATTTATTCTTATTAGTTAATTCCTTAACTAACTCATGCTTCACTATCCAAACCTATTCACGGATAGCTTAAGTGCTATTAATAACCTATATTATAAACATACTAGTTATTAATACACATACTCAAGAATATGGTGATTATACATTAAGGATATTTAATGTCACCAACTTACTATGATAAAATAATTCTATAAATTATTTAATATCGATAGGAATTTATCCACTTCCTTTACCTCAATTGAATCGTCTCTACGATAAGTAACAAATATATATTAATAATATATTCATTAATCACAAAAACACATATTACATAGTCCATATTACCCTATGTAATATAATACCACATACCTCATATCACATATATATCTTTTTATTCGAACCCATCTCACCGTTTAAGAATTTTATTTATTAAATCCTTATTTAATAATTTCTGAAAATCCGGGTTCTTACAATAATGGTCAAGGATTGGTGGTTGAGTAGTTGGTGAATCAAATTATGAAACCCACTCCCCATCTCATGATTAGCTATAGTTGTGAAGAAAATGAGGAGAAGATAGACTAGTGTAACATGTGAGTTCACGTGTATGAGAAATAAGAGAGCAATTGGGCACTTAATATGGGACAAACAAACTAAGCATTGTATTAGCTAGCAAGGTGTATAATGTAAGCAAATACTTGGTTAAATATGCAACTATACCCATTATAAAAATATTTGGGTTAAATAATATACACACCTTTCATTTCATGTATGCTTAGGTTACACATTTAGTTAGTGTCACAATGTTATTTAAATTTAGAAATGTAACAATACAATGTATCAAGTAAGGACATATGTACCAATCATATAACCATGTACATTACATAAACACCGAATATCAAGCAATTGGGTATTGTAATAGACGAGATTTTTTTGTTGTTGTGATTCTGGGGACAGAATCCTTTTAAGGAGGGAAGATTGTAACGATTGTGATTTTATATTGAATTTTAAATATTTATTGAATTAAATAAATATTTTATGTGATTTATTTATTGAGTTAAATAAATAAATTATGTGATTTATGGAGTGATTTAATTAAGTGTATATATTAATTAATTGAATGTGCAATGCTTATTTAATTAATGTATATTAATTTTATATTATAATTCTAATTTAATTGAGATAATTAAATTAGATGAATTATGTGATGAAGTGTTACATGAATTATAATTAGCGAGTAATTATAATTATGTGGCAATTTTATGTGATTTATTGATGTTAGATTTTAATTGATTAAATTAGATGATTAATATTTAATTAATTAAAATATGACATTAAAGTATGCGTCAAATGATTTATTAAAATAAAAAGAAAAGGATTTTTTTTAAAATGATTTTTACCAAACAAGGCCATTGCTTTTGTTTTAAAAGACTGTTGCCAAACAGGGCCCTTACACTAGCTAAACCTAAATTACCTAAACCATGTTTGGAGTTAATAAAAACTAGTTTCTAATTTTTCTTGTAGCCAAACAAGCCAAGTTGGCTTTTGAATTTTGTAACTTACGTTATAATTAGTAGTTAATGCATATACTTATTATATGGGAGTTACATATATTATATATTACTTGTGTTATATATTATATGTATATACTATCAGTACGTTAGTTTTTCTAAAAGTTAGTCTAAAGCTAAGAAAAAAGAGCAGAGAAAATAACAGAGAAGAAGATAGAGAGAAGAGGAAGAGAAGGAAAAGGTATAGCTTGAGAAGCTTGAAGGGAATCACTATCATCTTCTTCTTCAATCATCTAAGCAAAAAGGGTATTATTTCAATTAAATTATATTTCTATGTGTTTTCTTTATAATATTCATGAATATGAGTTCTCTGTGTTTATGATTTAGCATGAAAGTTATACAAATATGATGTACATATATAAATTGTGTTTATAATGGTTATTATATGAATTGTATGTCATGATCAAGGATTTTCAGAAATCGAAATTTTGTTAGAACATGTTTTAATGGGGAAATTGATGTTCTTATGATTTTGTATGTTATTGGCCAATTTTAGAGTAAAAGTTATGATTTGATTGTGTGTTAATATGCCTATTTAGAATTGTTGTGATAATATCTTCAATTTCAAACATAATGCATGTTTTATAAGTGGAATTGGTAAGAAAATTTTATTACAGAGAATTATTTTATGAAAATATGAGTTTTCATAAAAATGGCCAAAATAGATTTTCAAAACTTATGATTATCATTGTTTAAATGATTTTGTATTTTGGAAGCATGCTTTATATATGTGTAATAGCGTATATATGTTTTACAGAGTCTATAGTACTGTATTTTTGGCGTTGTTGGCTTGTATGGGTTAATCGGTGAAGCAGAGTAACGTGGCTGTTTGCGTTTGGCCGAGTTGCTGTGCAGCTGCGCCGGCAGCAAGGCCAGGAGCAGCGCAGCTGCGCCGCTTGTCCTTCCCAGATTCCTTCCCTGCGCAGCTGCGCCGTTTAAAGGCAGCTGGCTGCGCAGCTGCGCCGGGCACAGTGCTTGGGCAGTGAGTTTTGCTTGCTTGTACAGTTTATTTTAAAAGACCTTAGTTTAATTTTTCATGGATAAGGGGATATATATTTTGAATGATATAACATGTTGTTATATGATTATGATAATTTCATGTTTGAAAAATAAAAGAAATTTTGAAAACCTAATATGGTATTTAAAACTATAATTGTTTAATAAGTTACTTAATTATAATTTTATTAATTATAATTAAGAGTAAATGTGTAATTTAAATTATAAATTTGTGAAATTATAAGGTATAGAAGTATAATTATTTTAATTTAATTATAATTTATGTAATTATAATTTAATAAATGCATGTTTAATTGTGAATTTTTAATTGGTAATTACATAATTAATTATAAATTGTGTAATTAGAATGCATGTTATAGTTTAATTAATTATTGGTTATAATTGATAAATACATGATTAATTATAAATTGTGTAATTATAAATGCATGAATGTGGTTTAATTGATTTTAAATTATAAATTGTTTATAATTTAAAAGGTAATGATAATTTAAGTAATTATAATTTGATTAAGTGTTTGAATTATAATTGTTTAATTATAATTGAGTTAAATACATAATTAATTTAATTATGTGAATATATAGGTGATGTAATTAACTATGTGATGGTTGATTATTATTACTATTTAATCAGAATGTGAGTTAACCATGAGGGTTAACCACTTATGTGAATTAGTTACGTGTTAACTAATTTAGGTTATTGTGATTGAATATATATGTGTAGGAAGTATTAAAATACGTGAATTGTGTTAAGTAGCTTGCGCTTGAGGCAAGTCTTCTAAACCCTAAACTCGTTAATTTTATGCAAGTTTTCTAAACCCTAATCTCGTATGGATTTTATATGATCTCTTGAATTCATATATTCATTGTTGAGAATGTCCTTTTCATTTTAGTATTGGACAAGTGTTTATTTAATTGAAATGGTCTTAACTTATTGTTCAAGTAAGATCCAATTATTATTTTAAATGCTTTAGGTTTACTTCTAAAGCATATGTTAATTCATAATTCTTTTATTTTGAATTATTGGAAGTCGATTCAACTAATCCTTAGTTGATGAACGTGAATTCTAAATTACCCTTGTAAGCTTATCCAAACCAAACTTTCTTTGGTGCGGACTTGAATTCAAATTACTGAGTTGAACAACCCTATTTACTAGGGGAGGTTACTACGCATAGCGTTAAGATGGTTGTGCACAATACATGGTACGAAGGGCTGATCCCCCTAAGTACGAGTTAAGGTCCATAGTCTTATTGACTGTTAAAGGTTTAAATAGAAATATTTATAACCTAGGACAAGAGTTCAAAGGTCTTATGGCCCTCAGATAAATTCTATATCCAAATTTTAATATTGATATAGAATTATTATTCAATTCTTTATTATTGAAGCAAGCTAAGTTGTTCAGATTTTCTTAAAGATAGTCTTTCATGACTTTATTATTATTAAACCCCAGTGAGCTGTGGTTTGCTCACTCTTGCATTAAATAACAATTTCAGTTAAGGTTGATAACGCTGATGCTCCGTCTACGAGTAAGGGCAAGGGAAAGCAAAGCAAGTGAAGACTTGTTTTTATTTAATTGAGAATGATTGTAATAATTGAATGTTATGTTTTATTTCCGCACTTTATTGTATTCATTTCAAGGTTAGAGTAACACTGGGATTGATTTTGAGAAGGTTGTAACCCTTGTTTTAAGGGAGATTTAGTTATTTTAATTTAAGTTGTAGTTTATTTTGCATTATTCATTGGGTAGATATATGTTATATTAGAAAGTGAACACCAAATCATGTGTAAACGAAGTACCCGGATTTGGGGGTGTCACAAGTATTATTACTATCACCATGGTTATCATTATAATTATAATAACTTAATAAAATCATTATTAAATAACAATAGTTTATTGATATTAATACAACGTAATAGGGTATACATATTAATGTCTACCACTCATATCATGATACATAAGTCATATTATAATGTAACTCACATAATGCAATTACTCTTACTATATAGTCTATATATATAATATAGAGACATATTAAAGTGTCACCTTGTACTATATATAGTTAACTACCATATATAAAAAGTTTACATATCACATGCTTGTATAAAATAATTAATCAATTAAATATAATATTATTATATTTATTTATCTCTTACTCATTAATTATTATTTATTCATAATAATAATTAATCAACACATAATCAATTAATTACTCCCAATTTATTAATTATTATTTATTCATAATAATTATAAATCAACAACAATAATAATTTCATACGATATCAATTAATTACTCAAATATAAATAATTAATCCCGATTAAATCTCTACACCATATTCAAGAAATTTGAATATATAATTTACTAACACTTTTATCAATATTCTGATATAAAAGTCTCAGGGTTAATCTACTAATTTAAATAACCATTAGTGATTCCCTTTAATAAAAATCCTAGCATTTATTCGCATAGGTTAAATTCACATAAGCACATAACCACATAAGGTTTAAATAAGTTTTAAAAATTAACTCCTAAGAATTTTAAATCACATATAAAATTAATAAGGAGCTTAAAATTCCTAGTCGTTACATCCCTCCCCCCTTATAAAAATTTCGTCCTCGGAATTGTAAAAATAAGGTTACTCCAATAAAAACAGATAATTCGCTTTTATCACTTAGATAATCTCTACCGTCTGCTGTACCATTTCTGGTCCCAACAGTCGACATTCATCTACTTCGTCCCAACACAACGGTGTTTGACACTTCTTCCCATAAAATGCTTCTAGTAAAATCTTTTCTCTTAGTTCTGGTACTAACGGTACCCAAATTCGTCCTCCAAATCTTAGCAGTCCGGTGCTATCAATCTTAAATTTCATTTCACCACCTTCAGCTAATCGCTTCTTGAGGTTATCATAATCTTCGTCCTTTTCTTGTGCTTCCTTAACCTTATTCAATAAAGTCGGGCTCGCTGTCATTGTAAATAATTTCTCGTTGGTCTTCATCGGATACTTATCCTCTAAGTCTAGTCTTTCGAAAACTTTCAACAATTCTCCTGAAATGGTCAACTTTGATAACTTCCTTCTTCCTTTTCTGCTCAAGGCATCTGCCACTACATTTGCTTTGCCTGGATGGTACAGAATCTCACAATCATAATCTTTGATCAAATCTAGCCATCGGCGTTGTCTCATGTTTAATTCCTTCTGCGTGAAGATATACTTCAGATTGTGTATATCTCACACTTCTCGCCATATAAATAATGCTTCCAAAACTCCAAGGCAAAAACTATTGCTGCTAAATCTCGTTTGGGAAGATATCCACGAATTCCCTTAAAATTGGTATAACAATTCCTATGAATGTATTCTACGGGGATAACTTCCTTGTTTGCTACTTTTATGCTCATAGGGTGTTCTAATTCCTCACGGAGTAAGTCTAACTGTTTAATAAATTCTTCAGAAACAAAAGAGCAGGTGGCACCCGAATCGAATAACATATATGCATTTATATCATTGATAGGGATAATACCTGATACTACGTCCTTGGACACCACCGCATCCTGTACGATCATGTTGGCCTGACTGGCTAGCTCTTCGATGTTCAGCCCGTTGTTGTTGTTGGGGTTTTTGCTAGCTGTATCGCCATTTTTTTTCGGGCAGTCCTTGATTTGATGGTCTGTGGCTCTACACGCGAAACATCCTCCTTTTGACTTGTTCCAACATTGAGGAGCCATGTGCCCCGATTGTCCACAATGATAACAAGTGCTCTTTCCCTTCAAGTTTCCTCAAGTGGTTCCTCCCGCAGTTACTGCACTTTACACTTTTCTTTGCCTCTGCCCCGGATTTGTTACCTTCGGATGATTGGCTCTCCATCCATTTACGCTTTGTTGCCTCCGCTGCTTTTCCCCTTCTGTCCTTCCTGACCGATTTTTGCTTGAATCGAGCGATGGCTTCATTGCCTCCTTTGGCAATGATAGCCCTTTCCAAAAGATCAGAGAAAGTCTTAATATTCAATACATCTATTGCTTTTTGCACCCTTGGTTTCAATCCTAATTCAAACCTCTTTGCTTTCCTGGTCTCCGTATCCACCTGATGTGAGGCAAATCGGGCCAACTCGTTAAATTTTGTCGCGTACTCTGCGACAGACATACCACCTTGTCTCAATTCCAGAAACTTAACTTCCATATCTTGTTGCGTATTCTCTGAAAAGAAATTCTTAAATTTGTCCCACATAATAACTCCTTCGCCTGCTAGTCCTGTATTGGCTTTCCACCAATAGTTAGCTTCGCCCTTCATCATGAAAGTGGCAAAACTCGTCTTCTGTGCTTCGGCCACCCGTGCGACCTCAAACACCTTCTCTATTTCTTTTATCCATGTATGGGCATCGATTGGGTCTAAGGTTTCCCTAAATTCTGGTGGTCTTACCAATTTAAAGTCCTTAAAGCTAGCCAAGTGATGTCCTGGCTGCCCTGCTGCTGGCTGGGGTTTGTTCTGTATTGCTTCTTTTAACAGGTTAACGAAGCTCTACATTGGGTTGACATTTCCCCCTCCACCATTGCTAACAGATCCTTCCTATCTCTGGTTCAGCGAAAATCTCGTAGGCAACATGATCATGAGGAAAGGAAGAAAATTTTAGTCGTTACGTGATATGCTATTCAAGTTAGCCTTAAGAAGTTTAGGACGTCTATCAATCATAGCTGATTTAAATAAACAACTCCAGTATCACAATAAGACTCGATGGATCTCCTCAATCCATCACTTACAAACTCTACTTGAGTTTTCTACTAAGGTTATAACTTAGGTTTCGCATTCCTAACGTTTATAACCTAAAGCTTTGATACCAACCTGTGACACCCCCGAATTCGGGTCCTCTGACCCCGGTCCGGTCTCCATGATCTAATACAAACATTCACCTCTAAACAACATACGATAACTTAAATGTGAAAAATAATAAACGTACGTCGTTCATTCAAAAGGTGTTACTAGTCCCAAGATTTGATAACCTTAATACATCATTACAAACATACCCTAGAATAATCATTAGGGTTCATATTACATTAACAGTAATTAAACTAGACATAAAGATAAAGTTTGCTCCTTGCAAACTAATCCTACATTTTCCCTTTACACTTGTCCTTCCCTGAAGTCTCGGGCTTAACTGCAATATAAGTCATGATATAGCAAGAATGAGCAACAAGTTTGCTCAGCAAGTTTAAATACAACAATAAAGGATATATCATGATGAATGGAAAAATATCTGACAATGAATTAAACAATATGAATATCTTAAGGATTCAACAATATGAATATTAGAACGATTCAATAATATAAATATCTGAACGATTCAACAATATGAATATTAGAACGATTCAATAATATGAATATTAGATAGATTCAACGATATGAACATCTGAACAATTCAACAATATGAATATTAAAAGCAAAGATAATAATTGCCTTTAGAATGACTGATAGTCGAGTAGACTCTGAACTATAACTTTCCAATGGGTTCAATATCTAATTGACCCTTTGGATTACTGGCTACTGGCTACAGAAACTTAGTACCTCGAGGAGATCAGCCTCGGGCACAACGTGAATATGCATAACACTTACATATGCTTACTCGTATCATATATTAGATACCTGGGCACACTCCTACAATAATATCGATGTGGAATAATTGATAAGTAATTAAACCACTAAATAACATGCTTGAAAATAAAGTTCAAGCAATTAAGTAAACAACTTTGGATTCAACAATAACCTACTCAATACAATATGAGAAGGATAGGGAACTTGCACAATAAAAGTGAAGTTTAGAATTTTGCACAATATATGAATCAGTGTAAGTTCGGGGAACTCGCACAATAACTAAAGTTGTGTAGTTCGGGGAAATTGCACAATAATAGACCCATTGCATTAAATACATGCATAGGTTAGGACACTTGCTCAAATAATCAAAGTGTGTAGTTCGGAGAACTTGCACTGTAATAGATTCCTTGCATATAATAAATTTATAGGTTAGGACATTTGCTTAAAACGTTCCTTGAGTAAAGTAAACACAAAGATAAGATACTTGCACAATATATGCGTTTGTATAAGTTTAGAGAACTTGCATAATCAAAGAAATAAAGTTCGGGAACTTGCAAAATCAAAGAGTAAAGTTCGGGGAACTTTCACAATACTCAAAGTCTGGAGTTCGGGGAACTTCCACAATACTCACGTGTGAAGTTCGGGAAACTTGCACAATACTCAACGTGTGAAGTTCGGGAAACTTGGACAATACAATAATAACCTGCTCAATACAATATGAGAAGGATAGGAAACTTTCACTAAAAATAAGTGAAGTTTAGAAACTTGCTTACATGGTTCATTGAATAAAGTAGTACAAGAATTTAGAATACTTGCACAATAAAAGTAAGGTTCGGATACTTGCTTACAATATCCGTTGAATAAAGTAATACAAGGGTATAGGATACTTGCACAATAAATAAGTGTAAATCAAGAAAAAGTTGCTCAATATAAATTTGAGTAAAGTTAGGGAGACTTGAAAATAATACAAGAACGGGTTCAAAAGAACTTGTCTGTTTGCACAGCTACAAATAATTCTAGCTTTAATTTAAACGGCATTGGAATGACCTAATATTAACAAGTCGATCTCTCCAATTAGTATATATAAACTAATATAAGTTCACACATACAAGAACTTAGTCATAATATAGATCTATCATATAAGATCACATAAGTCAATCTAATCATGTCTTAGATTTAATAATTTTAGATCATCTAGTTTCTATGCATCAATATAGGTTTGAACACATAGCACTTCCAGTTACTGATATAAATCAACACACATGCTTATAAGTTTTATCTAACTCAAGTTTGAAAGCTAACATGTTCATTCTATGTCCACCTCAAGACCACATGTTTTTATGTCGGACATTCACATACTTTAAACAATATAAGTTCATGCTTCAAGATTGGTTACTAAAGTCATGTTATCACATAACAAGGTCAAACAATACTTAAGTAGTTATGCTTGTGGGTATACTACAAGTGTACACTTTAATCGTCATAACTCATGCCTTAGGAATCCACTTTCTATGATTATGGGTGGACATGCAAAATCTCTGCTCAACTATTTAACAATACATATGACTAGCTAGCATGCTTGTAAATCATGACACACTTATCCATGATATTAGATCCTAGAATACTTGAAATGTAGTTATTTACAACTAGTCTTCAATGTTTCCTTTAGAAAGGTCCTTTAATGCCAAGCTATCAAAACTGATCACTTATGAAGCAAACATATGCCTCATGTTAGACTCCTTCACATACATATCTAAGTTATCTACACATGTTCACAAGATCAGAAATTTCAAGACAAAATCTTGGTCAAGTTTGCTTTTCAAAGTTCTTAAGTTTCTTATTTAAAAACGTCTTAAGTTTCTCCTTTGAAAATATCTTAACTTACGATCAAGTATGCTAGTATGTTCTACCACATTAGACTTAGTGCTCATGTCCATTTGGACCATACTAACATGCTTGCCCAATTAGAATGCATTTACAATACTTTCATACTAACGTTCACCTTTGAAAATCTTATATATTTCGTTAGAAACGTTCAATATTAAGGTCCACATGCTCAATTTATATTATGATACCTATATACACAAGGTAATACATCTTTTATGCATCTCTACATTATATTATCATGCCTAAAAAATCAGAATGTCGACATGGTTATAGCATGTCAAAATTTGTTTTCAAAACTTTTATTTTCATTAGGAATGTGTACTAGTTTGGTTCGTACGTTCTCTTTACAATATAAAACATATATACATAAATTAACATGCATTCATGCCTTCCTAGGTCATACTAACACGTCTCAAAAGTCAAAATATATCTATAACATTTTTATACCAAAGTCCCCTTTTAAAACTCAACATTCATTTCGAAAACCATGAGTTGTTTCGTCGAAATGTATACCATCTTAGCTTGAACATGTTTCTGTTAGGTTTATGTACCCATATATACGTATTACCCATGTTAACATGTTTGTTTAAATCAATGAAAGAAAACTATCACATAACAGCACTGATGCAGAAATCAAAAACTCAGGTTCAGGCCCGGCACAGCTGCGCCGCTGGCCAGTGTAATACTGGCGCAGCTGCGCAGGCTGGCGGCCAGACGCAGACGCAGGCAGTTTTCGGCAGACTCGCAACCCAACTCAGAAATAACTTCACAAATTCGATTCAATCACAATGTAATTCAGTTCTGATATACTTCTAAGCTAACATAACAACTATCAAGCATTCCCCAATCAACTAATCATATAATTCATGCTTTAATTAAGAAATCAAGAACTTAGCAGTTGACAAAATTTGAAGAACTAGAATGTAAATGTTATACCTTTGATGATATGAACTTGTTGCTAAACAATTGCTATGATGCTGCTATAGTACTTTCCCTCACTGATATCTCTCACAGCAACTTACTAGAATTTCTACACTTAATAAAATCTCAGCAATGAAATGAAGGAGAAGGGAAGAGTTCTTATATAGCCATTTTCTTACCCGGTTCTTGCCTTTGTTCACCAAATCAAACCATAGGATATCAAGATTATATAATGGTCAAGGATTGGTGGTTGAATAGTTGGTGAATCAAATTATGAAACCCACTCCCCATCTCATGATTAGCTATAGTTGTGAAGAAAATGAGGAGAAGATAGACTAGTGTAGCATATGAGTTCACGTGTATGAGAAATAAGATACCAATTGGGCACTTAATATGAAACAAACAAACTCAGCATTGTATTAGCTAGCAAGGTGTATAATGTAAGCAAATACTTGGTTAAATATATAACTATACCCATTATAAATATAATTGGGTTAAATAATATACACACCTTTCATTTCATGTATGCTTAGGTTATACATTTAGTTAGTGTCACAATGTTATTTAAATTTAGAAATGTAACAATACAATGTATCAAGTAAGGACATATGTACCAATCATATAATCCATGTACATTATATAAGCACCGAATATCAAGCAATTGGGTATTATTACTATCACTATGGTTATCGTTATAATTATAATAACTTAATAAAATCATTATCAAATAACAATAGTTTATTGATATTAATACAACATAATAGGGTATACATATTAATGTCTACCACTCATATCATGCTACATAAGTCATATTATAATGTAACTCACATAATGCAATTACTCTTACTATATAGTCTATATATATAATATAGAGACATATTAAAGTGTCACCTTGTACTATATATAGTTAACTACCATATATAAAAAGTTTACATATCACATGCTTGTATAAAATAATTAATTAATTAAATATAATATTATTATATTTATTTATCTCTTACTCATTAATTATTATTTATTTATAATAATAATTAATCAACACATAATCAATTAATTACTCCCAATTCATTAATTATTATTTATTCATAATAATTATAAATCAACAACAATAATAATTTCATACGTTATCAATTAATTACTCAAATATAAATAATTAATCCTGATTAAATCTCTACACCATATTCAAGAAATTTGAATATATAATTTACTAACACTTTTATCAATATTCTGATATAAAAGTCTCAAGGTTAATCTACTAATTTAAATAACCATTAGTGATTCCCTTTAATAAAAATCCTAGCATTTATTTGCATAGGTTAAATTCACATAAGCACATAACCGCATAAGGTCTAAATAAGTTTGAAAAATTAGCTCCTAAAATTTTAAATCACATATAAAATTATTAAGGAGCTTAAAATTCATGGTCGTTACATCCCTCCCCCCTTATAAAAATTTCATCTTCGGAATTGTAAAAATAAGGTTACTCCAATAAAAACAGATAATTCGCTCTTATCACTTAGATAATCTCTACCATCTGCTGTACCACTTCTGGTCCCAACAGTCGACGTTCATCTACTTCGTCCCAACACAATGGTGTTCGACACTTTCTCCCATCAAATGCTTCTAGTAAAATCTCTTCTCTTAGTTCTGGTACTAACGGTACCCAAATTCGTCCTTCAAATCTTAGCAGTCCGGTGCTATCAATCTTAAATTTCATTTCACCACCTTCAGCTAATCCTTCTTGAGGTTATGAAAATCTTCGTCCTTTTCTTGTGCTTCCTTAACCTTATTCAATAAAGTCGGGCTCGCTGTCATTGTAAATAATTTCTCGTTGTTCTTCATCGGATACTTATCCTCTAAGTCTAGTCTTTCGAAAACTTTCACTAATTATCCTGGAATGGTCAACTTTGATAACTTCCCTCTGCCTTTTCTGCTCAAGGCATCTGCCACTACATTTGCTTTGCCTGGATGGTACAGAATCTCACAATCATAATCTTTGATCAATTCTAGCCATCGGCGCTGTCTCATGTTTAATTCCTTCTGCGTGAAGATATACTTCAGACTGTGTATATCTCACACTTCTCGCCATATACATAATGCTTCCAAAACTCCAAGGCAAAAACTATTGCTGCTAAATCTCGTTTGGGAAGATATCCACGAATTCCCTTAAAATTGGTATAACAATTCCTATGAATGTATTCTACGGGGATAACTTCCTTGTTTGCTACTTCTATGCTCATAGGGTGTTTTAATTCCTCACAGGGTATGTCTAACTGTTTAATAAATTCCTCAAAAACAAAAGAGCAGGTGGCACCCGAATCAAATAACACATATGCATTTATATCATTGACCGGGATAATACCTGACACTACGTCCTTGGACACCACCGCATCCTGTACTGTCATATTGGCCTTACTGGCTGGGTCTTTGATGTTCAGTCCGTTGTTGTTGTTTCGATTTTTTCTAGCTGCATCGCACTTTTTCTTCGGGCAATCCTTGATTTGATGGTCTGTGGCTCTACACGCGAAACATCCTCCTTTCGACTTGTTCCAACATTGAGGAGCCATGTGCCTCGGTTGTCCACAATGATAACAAGTGCTTTTTCCCTTCAAGCATTTCCCCGAGTGGTTCCTCCCGCAGTTATTGCACTTTACACTTTTCTTAGCCTCTCCCCCGAATTTGATACCTTCGAATGATTGGCTCTCCATCCATTTACTCTTATTGGGGTTGTTGCCTCCGCTGCTTTCCCCCTTCTGTCCTTCCTGTCCGGTCTTCTTTTCTTGCTTGAATCGAGCGATGGCTTCATTGCCTCCTTCGGCAATGATAGCCCTTTCCAAAAGATCGGAGAAAGTCTTAATCTTCAATACATCTACTACTTTCTGCACCCATGGTTTCAATCCTAATTCAAACCTCTTTGCTTTCCTGGCCTCCGTATCCACCTGATGTGAGGCAAATCGGGCTAACTCGTTAAATCTTGTCTCGTACTCTGTGACAGACATACCACCTTGTCTCAATTCTAGAAACTTAACTTCCATATCTTGTTGCATATTCTCTGAAAAGAAATTCTTAAATTTGTCCCACATAATAACTCCTTCGCCTGCTAGTCCTGTATTGGCTTTCCACCAATAGTTAGCTTCGCCCTTCATCATGAAAGTGGCAAAACTTGTTCTATCCATGTCTGGGCATCGATTGGGTCTAAGATTTCTCGGAATTTCGGTGGTCCTACCAATTTAAAGTCCTCAAAGTTAGCCAAGTGATGTCCTGGCTGCCCTGCTGCTGGCTGGGGCTTGTTCTACATTGCTTCTGTTAACAGGAATTCAAATCAGCTATTTAGACTAAGTGTTGTCTAAAGGAATTTAATCCGGGTGGATTAAGAATTGTTTACAAACAGGTTCAAGGAAGCATAGGTGCTTAAGGAATGCATTGGTGCACAAGGAGCAAAAGTGCTCAAGTGAATTTTGTAATTCAAGTTTTTGAACTGTTTTGTAAAAGGAGTCAATTTAAAGAAATAAATTGAGTCTCCAATACTAGTTGGTATTGGACGTGGACTAGGCTATTATTATAGAGGGTAATAGCTGAACCACGTAAAAAATCTTGGTGTTCATATTATTTCTTGCTTTATCTTATTTACTCACAAAAAAGATATTTAATTGTGTTGATAAAACATTAAGTATTTTCATAAGATAAAATATTATCACTATGTGTTTTTACGAAGAAATAAAATCAGCTAATTATTTTCATTAAATAACAAGATTCAAGTTTTAATCCAATTGGCCGAATTTATCCAGCAAGCTGCATTCGTTAATATAGTAAGCTGAATTCAGTAGTTATTACTTAAGTTTAAAAATTGGTCATAGTTTGTTCCTACACTTATTCAACCCCCCCTTCTAAGTGTGCTTTATCTGAATTTCATTAATACTACACTATTACAAGATTAAGTAAGTATCCATCTTGGACTTGCCCTTATCCTTATTGGATCCTTCGGTCCGATAACTCTTAGCTGAAACATATGATTAAAGCAAGAATGAGCATAACTAGCTCAACAAGTTTAACATTTTAATATGCAACCACAAAATCAAGAATCATATAGTTTCATTTCCATAACTGTACAATAGTTGGAATAATCAAAATAGTGTTTTGAGTTCTTTTAAAACCATTCTTAAAGACACGTAGTCACCTAAGAATCTGAGCTGGTCCCAGACCATGAACATCATTCACTTTTTTAGGCATAAAAGAACATCCTGACACTAAAGTCGTATGCTCGATATATCTTACGAGCACGTCCAGGTGATCAGCCTGTAGTACTCTATGTTGATTAACACTCCATTCTTTTAACTTTTTCATGTTTAAACTTTGTGACAACTCAGTGCCTTTCGAGTTAATGACATTAAAACCTTTGCGTATTCATACTCAGGTTTTCCCTTGAATTCGTACCAAATCAATTGGCATAGGATAGCACATCAAGAATACTTTGAGAGATTTATGAAAATCAATCAAAATACTTTACATAAACGTCAAACCGAAGCAAATGACATTGACTATTCAACAACAGTTCATGCATAGGCAACAATGCATATTGACATTTGTCCATGATAAATAGGTTTTATACCTTCACATTGGCTATCTACTTGCTAGAATTATGGCTTAAACTCAAGAGTTTTAGTTACTTTTGATGCATTTTTATCTTTGTTTTATAGATTGCATGAAGGAAACTCATATGGCAAGCAAATGGCATTGAAGACCATGGAACTTGCATGTGAGGATGGAGCATGGATGTGGAATTGATGTGTCAAGTGAAAGTACAATGACTAGTACAACAAGCAAATGGACTAGCAGATTACACCAGCAGAAGAATGCAGAAAAATAGCATAGTGCGGCCGCGCCCTTGATAGGCTTAAGCATGGCGCGCTCGTGCCAGAAGGAAGCCAGATCGCAGGCTAGTGCGCCCGCACCCCAAATGACCAACAGGGTGGCGCGACCGCGCCAGTCAAAATTCTTCACAGAGTTGACTTTTCATTAAAACTGCTGTAGCATGTTTTTTCCTTTAAAGGGTGTATTTGCAAGTTATGATACAAACTTTTAATCATTTTTATTTCCATTCTAGGGTTTTGGAGAGCTACAGAGAGTTCTTAGCTATTATTCTACTCTTTTGGCTTCTCTCTTGGTTCTTAGTAGATTTTACATACTTAGGATTTTGATTGGGATTGATTGTGGATTTTGAACCAGATTGTTGAAGGTTTATTTTGGAAGGAGGAGTATCAGATTTGCACTATCTTAATCTCTTTATTCTCTTTACTTTCATTATTTAATTTCAATGCTTGGATAAAATCCCATAATGGTTATTGCTTCAGTGATGAACTAACCACCATTATGGGATTCTAATGGAACTTTTTGCTTAGTTTAGATCTCTATGCCTCTTTGTTGCACTTGATTGATTATGTATGGATTGCCTAACATGGTTGTGTTAATTGTTTAGATGCTTGATTACCATCTACCTTATTAATTTGTATGGAATTGAAAGAGGAAGTACAAATTCAGATTTGGCCATGTTAGCATGTGTTCATAAAATTTGTATGTGATAGATTTTGTGATTCGTAATCTAGATAAACATATACCGGCTTACCATGTGTAGTCAATTGAGAGAGCTTGCACTTAAATCGATATTACTTGTAAGTCACATAGAAATATAGTGAGTTAGGTAAAATTGATGTTCATATGAATTCTATCTCTTTGTGGATTTTATATGATATGGGCATGATATATCGAAAGATAGCCATGTTTCACCTTTGTGCTCTCAACTAGCAATTCGAAGTAATGAATTAGGCTTAACAAGAGGTATATAATCTGGATGATGCATTAAGTGAAGTTAGGATCCCATATCTTCCTAATTTGAATAAATCGTTTTGTTAATTAGTATTTTTAGTTGATAATCAGTATAGATAGTAAATTCACATTTTATTCACTCGTTTAAGCAGCCAGAGATAATTACAAAGTTGTTGCATGTTAGTTTAAAAATAGCTACTTTTCTCTGTGGGAACGATACTTGACTTATCATATATTACTTGTGGACCACGTGCACTTGCGTGTGTGTGTCTGTTTTGTTAACACCGAAACAAACCAACAAGTTTTTGGTGCCGCTGCCGGGGATAAGTTTTTATTTTTATTACTTTCAACATAAATTTAAGTTAAATTTGTCTGACTTAAACAATTCACATCTTATCTCATTTCTATTTTATTTGTATTTTTGTTTTAGGTACTCTTGGTTAGTATATGGACACTCGATCTACAAACTCTGCCTTGGTGCCTAGACAGGATAACATCAACGGTAAAGCTTGGAGAGCGAATACACGTACTGCTAACACGCAAGAGGACACTGAAATATCGACACAAATGGCGGAAGAACATAGAGCATTGAGAGATTATTCTATGCCGAACATCAATGAGCTACAGTCGAGCATAGTAAGGCCAGCAATATCCGCGAACACCTTTGAGATTAAACCGAGAACAATTTAGATGGTACAGAATAAGGTTCAGTTTGGCTACTGATGATCCTCACTAGCATCTTCTGAGTTTTATTGAAATATGCAACACGTTCAAGTACAATAATATGTCGGATGATGCAGTGAAGCTTCGTCTCTTTCCATTCACTTTGAGGGACATAGCCAGGGGTTGGCTTCACTCGCTACCATCAGGTTCAGTGACTACGTGGGAGGATTTAGCACAGAAGTTTCTAGCAAAATTCTTTGCTATGGCTAAAACAGCGAAGATGAGGAGTGCTCTATCTCAGTTTGAGAAACAACAAGGAGAATCGCTGTATGAGGCATGGGAACGATATAAGGAGATGCTAAGGAAGTGTCCTCACCACGGGATGCCAGATTGGATGGTGATCAATACATTCTATAATGGTTTGGGATGGCAATCTAGGCCGATCATTGATGCCGCCGCAGGAGGAACTTTATGGGCTAGGAGCTTTGAGGAAGCTTATGATTTGATTAAGACCATGGCGGCAAATGACTTCCAGAATCCAACAGCTAGAATGCCTCAACCAAGAGTTGCCGGGTTATTGGAAGTGGATGCCATCACGGAACTATCAGCACAAATGGCGGCGATGGCTAAGAAAATTGATTCTATGGCTAAAAACAAAGTTCAGCAAGTTGCCTTCGTCTATGAGTTATGTGCGAGATCACACCCGACAGAATAATGTGCACTCACTGGAGAGTCGGTTAAATTTATGAGTAACTACCAAAAGCCAAACAATCAATTTCAGAATGCATACCATCCGAACAACAGAAATCATCCTAATTTCAACTGGAGTAACAATCAAGGTGCTCAACAACAACACCAAACTCAACAACAACAATACCAACCACAACAGTCTCAACCACAACAATCACATCCACATTATGATCCTAAACCGTCTTACCCTCCCGGATTTCAGCAACAACAACATCAACATCATCCAGCTCCCGCCCCTCAGCCAGAAAAGAAATCTGAAATAGAGGGAATGATGTTGAAGCATATGGCGAATATCGAAGTGTTGATAAAGAGCCAAGCGGTGGCAATTAAAAACTTGGAGAATCAGCTGGGCCAAATGACTAATATGTTGACTAACAGACCACAAGGAGCTTTACCAAGCAATACAGAAGCAAATCTGAGAAGGGATGGGAAGGAACAGTGTCAGGCCATCACATTGAGGTCTGGGAAGCAGACTACAGAAATTGGGCTTGGCGCTGCCGCGCCCCAGGAAGAAGGGAACACGGCGCGCCCAGCACCAATCTACAGAAAACTCAGAGCTAGTTTTGAATGATGGAAATGATGGGAAGCATGTAGTTGAGTCAGAAAAAAAGGTATCAGCTGAGAAAACCAATGCTACACCACCAGTTGTCTACCCTCCTGCACCATACCCTCTAAGACTTCAAAAACTAAAATTAGATAAACAGTTTGCTAAGTTCTTAGAGGTATTTAAGAAGCTACAGATTAACATTCCTTTAGCAGAAGCTTTGGAAGAAATGCCAAGCTATGCGAAGTTTATGAAAGGCATTCTATCGAGAAAGAAGAAACTACATGATTATAAAACAGTTGCCTTAACGAAAGAATGCAGTGCAGTATTGCAATGAAAACTACCTCCGAAACTTAAAGACCCAGGCAATTTCACGATACCTTACTCCATTGAAAGATTGTCGTTCAACAAATGCTTATGTGACCTGAGGGCGAGCATCAATCTGATGCCTCTATCGGTGTTTACACAGTTGGGATTGCCGGCTCCTAAGCCGACAAACATATCATTACAGCTTACCGATAGGTCCATCACATATCCGAGGGGTATTGTAGAAGATGTCCTGGTGAAAGTGGACAAGTTTATCTTCCCGGCCTACTTCATTATTCTGGACTACGAAGAGGACAAGGACATACCGGTCATTCTGGGGAGACTTTTTCTAGCTACTGGGTGAACTCTTATCGACGTACAGAAAGGAGAACTGACAATGAGAGTTCAAGACCAAGAGGTTACATTTAATGTTTTTAAAGCTATGAAGTTCCCCACTGATGAAGAAGAGTGTTTTCGGATTGATGTTGTCGACAGGGTACTGAATGAAGAGGCTGAGCAAGTGGTGAATATGGATCCTTTAGAGAGTGCATTGCTAGGAGACTCTGACATGGAGGATATAGATGTTGTGGAATACATACAAATTCTAAACACAGTGTCACAGATGAGAAAATTTAAGATTCCCATTGAACCACTCGAACATACAGGGGAGACATCGGAGTGACTTAAGCCTTCTCTTGAGATGCCTCCTACTCTTGACCTTAAACCTCTTTCGAATCATCTAAGGTATGCATTATTGGGTGAATTATTAAAGTTACCTATTATAATTACACTGTGCTAACATTTTGTCAGGAAAGTAAATTGCTGCGAGTGCTACGGGAATTCAAATCAGCTATTGGGTGGACCATAGAGGATATCAAGGGGATCAACCCCTCATTCTGTATGCATAAGATATTTCTTGAGGATGACAGTAAGCCGACAGTGAAGCAACATAGGAGATTAAATCCCATAATGAAAGAGGTCGTCAAGAAAGAAATCCTAAAGTGGTTGGATGCTAGAATCATATACCCAATCTCAGACAGCTCATGGGTGAGTCCGGTGCAATGCGTTCCAAAGAAGGGAGGCATGACAGTAGTGTCCAATGAAAATAATGAACTGATACCTACCAGAAAAGTCACAGGGTGGAGGGTCTGTATGGATTATTGCAGATTGAACAAGGCGACCAGAAAGGACCATTTCCCTCTCCCGTTCATTGACCAAATGTTGGATAGGTTAGCGGGACATGACTACTACTGCCTCTTGGATGGTTATTCAGGGTATAACCAGATAGTTATAGCCCCAGAAGATCAGGAGAAGACTACCTTCACATGCCCATATGGTACTTTTGAATTCAGGAGGATGTCTTTCGGTTGATGCAACGCTTCGACCACATTTCAGAGATGTATGATGGCGATATTCTCCGATATGGTTGAGCAGAACGTGGAAGTCTTCATGGATGACTTCTCAGTCTTTGGAGACTCTTTTGACATATGCTTGGGGAATCTGGTTATGGTATTAAAGAGGTGTGTTGAGACCAATTTAGTGCTGAATTGGGAAAAGTGCCATTTTATAGTACAGGAAGGAATTATCCTTGGGCATAAGGTTTAAGGGAAAGGATTAGAGGTGGACATAGCAAAGCTGGAGACTATTGAGAGCTTACCACCACCAACTTCCTTGTTTAAGTGATTTCTCTTCATGAATATTAACCTTTTAGTTGCCCCTTAATTACCATGTAGAAAGCTAAGTTAAGAAATAACCATGTCGGGATTTTTTTTTGTTAAGGGCACTGTTGTTGGGTTTAATCTAGTTACGCACAACACGCAAGTATACGTGGTCAACAAGTAATAAAGTGAAAGTAGAGTATCGTTCCCACGGGAAATTATTTAATAAAAATTACCAAATACTAACTTTTAACCAAACTAATTTTATTTAAACGAATGATTTAGTATTTTGAATTACACTAATACTAATTACCACTAGTTAAAATAAGATTGTGGAGAGTTAAGATCACAACTTCACTTATTGCTTCACTTAAATTAATATACTTCTTATCAATTATGCTCACTATTCTGAATTGTTAATCAAGAACACATAAATAAATATGACCATCTCTTAATGCATCATACTCAAATCAACTTAAATCCACATATGATAGAATTAAGAAGAACACCCTAATTAACTAATCCACTATATCTCTATGTGGATTATAATTAAAGAGGATTTCAAGCACAAGTTCTTTATCAGATTATATGCGATGCATAGGTAAATCTCTATCCTAGACATAAATTATGAATTCCAACGCCATGAAGAAAACACAATCACATGCTATTATGATTAGATCTAAATCTATAATCCGTATCTCAATTTCATATAGATTATCACAGTAATTGTTAGCTAGACAATTACACAATTAAGTCCAAATCACAATAGACAATCCCGACGATAGATCATAATAATTAATAGAGAAGCATATTAAAATAAGCTACGCAATAAGATCCATTGTAATATTAAACAAAAGATATAGTTCATTATTATTGATTCAAAAATAAGAATTCACAATTGAATAAACATTAAAATATAGAAATAAGAGTAGAGAAGAAAATAGAATCTGTTGTCAGCAAATCTCATGCTCCCTCTTGCTTCTGCTCTTGATTTTCAATGGTCTCCAAGTTGTTTTAATCTCCAATCCAATCCTAACTAAGGTTTTTCCTAATCTAATTGAAATCTAATCTAAAGAGATCTAATAGAATCTAACTCTCTTAATCCTTGTGTATTCTTCTCCTTTTATAGCCCTCTGATGATCCTTTTCCAAATCAGCTCTCAGAATCCTTTTTCGAATCAACTTCAAAAAATCAGTAATTTTTCCCGACAAGCCCGCCTAGGCGGGTGAATAGTGATTGAAATTATAAAAATGCCATTAAGCTCTATTTTTCATGTTTTGACCCTTCGAAGTCGTTTCCTATAACACAAACACAAAAACAAGTAAAATAACACTAAAAATACTTAAAGTTAACAAAGAATTAAGCCTAAAAGGTATCCGATTCGTAGGTATAAAATCCACTCATCAGCTGTAGCGTTGGCTAAAGGCCTAAAGGCAGCGTTGCAGCACTGTCTCGCAGAACCAAATCCCCTGCCTCAGAGGGCCGGCGCGGCAGCGCTGGCCCCCAGATTCTGAAAAATATGAATTTTCACGAGCTCGCAACGTGATCGTTTCAACTCGAAATTGGTTCGTTCCAAATCCAATAGTTCATAAATTCTATGTTCTATCATTTCATGAAGTCGAAATTCATTTCTGAATCCGTCGACGAGAATTTATCCAATTAGTCCATTTTTACGCGTTCGTTAAATGTTTGTGAACGTTTGACGCTCAATTCTTCATTTTAAGTCCGAATTGGTTCGTTCTTGCTCCCGCAAGTCTTATTCACCTAATTATATGTGATGTGATCAAAAACCATCATTTCCGAATCACATGACGACTTTTGACCTCTATTCTGGGAAATTTTACAATTTCAACGATTAATGTCTAATCGCATAACTTTCGCCGAATCTTCGTTCTTTGATATTTTTACTTCAAAAATTGGAATCGATCCATTGGTTGATTCTTAATGATCCTAACCATTGTAAACATCTATGTTTAATGGTTTCACATGGTCATCATTAAATTTCTCATGGTTTTGATGAGTTCTTTGTTAAGTCTTTAATCAATTATTATGATTTTATTTCTTTATGGCTTATTAGTGTCTTAAGTCCACTATAAGGCCAACCTTATTACTTCTCACTAATCATGCTTTCACCAATCACTTCTCTATCAATTTTGGTATTGAAGGAAGTTAAAATTAAGGTTTAGATAGGTATACGTTATTATGTTGTGGGTTGTTCTTGAGTTGGTTCTTGATTGATCAAGAGGTTATTATTTCTTATTTCTTGTTTCCATGATTGTTATCAAAGGAAGTAACTAGCTTCACTTGCTCTTAGCACTCTCTTATTCTCTCAATTTGATCAACCAACAAATGAGCAATTGAGCTCTATATTTATAGGCTTGGCAAGGCTTGGGGTAGTTTGGTCATTAGGACCAAACCTCCTTAAGTCCCATGTCTTGCCATGTGAAGCCATGTGCTAGCATGTGCTAGCACATGCACCCCACTTGCCACGCTTATCAACCCATATGCCTATGGGTTGCTTCATGGGTTTAACCCACCCGTTGACCCATCGGTTCGACCCACATGTTTAGTTATTAAATTTAATTCAAATTGAACGTATTTACTTCGTATAAAATTTATATTATACATCATATTAATTCTCGTATCCTCTTCGTATAATACTCGTATAATACCTCGTATTATACTTGTATTTATTCCGTATAATAATCATTTATTATCATACTTAAGCAATTATTCTTTGATTTTACTTTTCCTAAACCTTACGATTTAAGTCCTCACGCGAAAACTTCGTGATCCATAAATGAAATATTATTACATATTCCATCTCGTTTTAAAATCCTATCATTACGCGTTTATCAGAATTTCAATAATAATTCTTGAGCAGAAATGGATGAATAGTGATTTCCTTCCGAGAAAACTTTTCTCGACTAACTTAACTTTTCATGGCACGTTACTGTCAAATCTTTTGACAAAATGTCATTCCGACATTCCAAACTCCTAAAAAGGTTTAGGGTCTCAAACCCCAACCCTTAGGGTCAAACCCTAACCCTTAAGGTTTCATCTGTAAATAGTGCCTATTTTGTCATTTTCTCAAAAATATTTTATTTTCATCTTATAAATTCATATGATTTAATTCCAGCACGTAGCCATAATACTAACCATATTCACATCTTCTAGGTTATAGAACAACCTAGAAATAACTTACTCACTTTAATAAACATTAAATATAATTTTATTCAAATAATCAAATAAAATTCATTTACATAAACGCTTGAATTTCTCGGGCGTTACATTCTCCCCCCCTTATAAAAATTCTGTCCCCAGAATTACAATACAAGTTAGTCAAATAAATGGGGATAGGTCTTCCTCATCTTATCTTCGAGTTTTCACGTTGCTTCTTCGACATTGTGGTTCCTCCATATCACCTTCACCAAAGTTATGACTTTGCTTCTCAAGACTTGTTCTTTCCTATCAATGACTTAAATAGGAATCTCTTCGTATGTTAAGTCTTTCTCAACCTAAATATGTTCATACTCGATTACGTGCTTGTAATCGGGCTTATAGGGACGTAATACCGACACGTGAAACACGTTATGGATATGTCCCAACTCTGGAGGTAATGCTAGCACATATGCTATCTCTCCTACCCTTCTCAAAATCTGAAAAGATCCTATAAACCTAGGACTTAACTTTCCCTTCTTCCCAAAGTGTATCTTCCCTTTCCAAGGGGATATCTTTAGGAACGCGTACGAACCGACTTCGAACTCTCTGTTCTTTCGATTCCGGTCTTCATACTTTTTTTGTCTGTCTTTAGCTGCTACTAGCCGAGTTCGTATCAACTTAACCACTTCTTCCGCCTGTTGTACCATTTATGGTCCCAACATTCGACGTTCTCCGACTTCATCCCAACATAGTGGCGTTCTGCACTTCCTTCCATATAACGCTTCGTAAGGCAGCATGCCTATACTGGCGTGATAATTGTTGTTGTAGTCGAACTCTACTAACGGTAGATGACCGTCCCAACTACCTTTGAAATCCTTAACGCAAGATCTTAATAGGTCTTCTAGCGTTTGAATTGTCCTCTCACTTTGTCCATCCGTCTGTGGATGATACGCCGTGCTCAACCTTAGTTATGTTCCCATCTGCTCTTGCAAACTTTTCTAGAAATTCGATGTGAATCGTAGGTCGCGATCTGACACAATCGAAACTGGTACTCCATATCTTGAGATAATCTCTTTGATATATAGCTTAGCTAGCTGATCCAAGTTATACTTGACTCTTATCGGCAAGAAATGAGTCGACTTCGTCAAACAATCCACTATTACCCAAATAGCGTCGTATCCTTTCTCCGTCATTGAAAGTCCTACCACAAAGTCTATTGTGATATGCTCCCACTTCCATTCAGGAATTTTTAATGATTGTAGCAAACCACCAGGTCATTGATGTTCGACCTTAACTTTCTGACAAGTTAAGCACCTACTGACATACTTTTTTATCTCTCTCTTCATGTGACGCCCCCAAATTCCATTGACCGCCACTTGGCCTCTCGAATTCGGTTCATCACGTGCTCATGGTAATACATCACAATAATAATAACTAAATATCACACAATCACAGCGGAAAATCTATTCTAGAATAATTTACAATGATTTATCATAATTATTTTCCCAAGTCTCGCAACCTACAGTACTTAATAGATTACATAATAATATCTATTAACGACTTATTACATAATCTAACTTAAGCTTAAACATAATCAAATCCAGTCTTACTACTTCATCTCAATAAAATATTAAAATATTTAAAACGTAACAGAGACAAGCTAGTTGGTAGCCTTGCCCTTGCCCTTTTCAACGCCCGAAGGTTCGCCCTGCTCTGCCTTAACTGAAATATTTTAGGGAAAGCAAGAATGAGCACAAATTGCTCAGCAAGTAATATAAAATAAGGGTAAGTGATATAATTCTTAATTCTTGAAAGGGTATAACAAAGTTTGATAGTTCAAGGATAACAAGAATATCAACAGTTTGCAATAATAGTCGCTAAGGACAGAATAATATCAATGTGATTCAATAACAAATCAATTCAAGATTTCAAGATAACTGAATACTGAGCAGTCGCTAAGGACTATGAACTTCTACTAGAATTAACAGTAATAAACTGAAAATCCAACAAAAACAGGTACAACAGGTGATCAGCCTAAAGTACCATCGTTATGCATAACAATCAATCATACTCAAGTGTGCACGTCGGTTCTCCGACAATTATATATTTCCTTTAAAGAAGGTTGTTCTTCTTAGTTAAATACAAGATCCTGCACCAATCAATTAGTTTGGGTCGCTTTTCAATAATATAAGTCTAGCCGAATCAAATGGCATAGACACTTTCACAATATTCAAGAACAATACTAAGTTCAACATGAATAATAGCTTTAATGAAATAAGTTCAAGTATGCTAATTCAGTTCAAACGATTAAGTAGGAAACTAGTTCGCAATATACAAAGATAGGATACTTGTATCCAAAGAGATAAGGTTTAGATACTCGCTTACGATATCTGTTGAATAAAGTAATGCAAGGGTTTAGGATACTTGCCTTATGCGTAGTTTACTTACGTAAAGCCAGCCAACACTTTCGAATTCCTATCGTAACGTATATATATGATATTCATTAGTCATATAATTAAACTTCACATTTTATCTAGCTACACATTTATATAGAGTATAATTTCTATCCTTAACTTCCTCTTTTCTCAAGTTGATCATATTTATACATCATTACTATCATGTGAGACTACCACAATTAGCAAACATACTCGCATATTATTAATATCACATAAGACCACAATCAATACTAAATATATTTCATTTTAGCAAGTTATGGCATTCCCCTAAGTTAACCGTTAAAATCGGATTCACATATATCATATAGTATATATACATGTTAAAGAGTCTTTTTATATTCGTATAACCTTCCCTTGTTCCAAACATATGTGATATAGGTTCTAGGTCGACACTTGCGGTCATTCAAGGTCATGAAATTTACAAAGCCTATCATGCTTGCTTTCAAAACACTTAAGGTATTTATATTAACTTGTATTAGGCATGCTCATGAGTACTCGTATCGCATATATGTAGCTAGCATTGTTATTATCTTGAAAACATGCTTCGTTTACGCTAAACTTGAATCATGGCAACTAATCATGGTATATATACATGCATGACACATGAATGAGTCTAAGAGTACTATCACATGTGTCCATAAATATCAGAATATGAAACTTACAATAACATGTTAAGATTTACGTTCAAAACTTATACTTTCACTAGTAAAGTTCATTTAACGCGATCCACGTGCTCACGTTACCTTATAAAATCTATATATGCAAGTTAACATGTATTACATGTGATTCTAGGTCATGTAAACATGTTTGCAAAATCAGTACCTCAATGTGTCACACATATGTCAAAGTTTGTTTCATAAAACTTCCATTTTCGTTCGAAATATTTACTAATCGAGGTTTAGCATGCTCACGTCATACTATGAAACATGTATACACAAGTCATCATTCATTTCATGCATTTCTAAGCCGCTCTACCACGTATCAAAAATCAGAATATACTCATGCTTTATAATGTTAATGATTGTTTATGAAACTTTAAGTTCGTTTCCAAACTTCATGTCGTTTTGTTAACCATGCATGCTAATATACTAAAACATGCTTACATTGCCTCATTAGGTTTATATATATGTATTAATCATGCTTCCATGCTTGTTTAAACAAAATTAAATAATTAGTACATAATAGTTTTGTTGCAGGGTGCAGAAAATTGCTGCAGGGTGCCGGCGCTGCGGCGCGGCAACAACAGCCACAATCTGGCGCTGCGGCGCGGGAGGCGCTGCAGCGCCAGCATAGTGTCTGGGATTGGCGCTGCGGCGCCGCGATGCAGACTCAGTTCCTGCCGTTCACGCTGCAGCCAAAATCGTCCCCAAACTTCATCGATTTCGACATACCCGTATGCCATTAGACTAACCTTTTTAACTTACTAACACATATATATGCTTATATAACAGTCAATCGCCCAATCGATCCCCAATTTCATGAACTCCAACTAAATTCAAGAATTAAAATTAAAATTTTGGAAACAAAAAATGAAAATGAAGAACAAAGAAAAAGGGATTATACTTCTGCAAATAATCTGAGCTTGCTGCTACTTTCCACTCACAATGCTACTATACTAATATATGTATTACTCTCAATTCAATACTCAAGAAAAATCTCAACAATGAACAATCTGAAGAGAAGGGCCATATATATACAGCAAAACTAGTATCCAGGCAAAGCCTTTTTCTTCCAAATCAAAACAACGTATTGAAGGATTGCATGCTAGATAAGAGGGAGGTGGTAATTAGTTGGTGATCTCCACTATTCTGCCCACTCCTTTCATGATGGCTAGAATGCTGAGTTTGAGAGAAGAGAGTAGGCTAGCTTCATGATGCATTTCACGTGTACAAGGTTTGTGACTAATTATATGGGACAAGCCAATTAAAAGCTCAGCATTCTAGCAACATGCATATATCATACACTTAGGTTATTACATATATATTCATACTATATATTTAGGTTATAGTTAACATTATAATGTAAGTCACATGCTTAATATTTCAAGGTAGTAGATGTGATATGGCAATGTAACATACATATCATCCATGTACATTTATTAATACCGGATATAATCACATCACATTATCTCATTTATTAAATTTTATTATTCCATTATATATATAAATAATCATCAATTATTATTTATATTCATAATACATTATTTTAATGTATACTTACATACATATTGTCACATAGGCTATTATCACGTAACTCCCATAATTCAATAAGCCTTACCATATAATAGTGTCATATTACACTTCACATAATACATAGTTAGCTAATATATGTTACACATTTAATTCGAATGCTTGCACATAGAATTACTCATCTTATTAATTAAATATTAATTAATAATATACACACATCTTTCATCAATCAATATAATTGTTAATCTCCATAATAATTTAATTAACCCTTATATGATTAATTATCACTTTAATATAAATCTTATTATATTTATAAATACGTTGCTCATTATTATTATTATATTTCTTGCAATAATAATAATAATCACATATTGTTAATCAATCATAGTTAATATTCCACAATAATTAATTAATATTCTACAATTAATATAGATTAACTATTTGCTTAAATTAATATAATCATTCTCATATTACGTCACTGTGCTACACAAGGCTATCAATGAGTTTATCGCAAACTCCATCAATTTCTCAATTATTATAATTATTCAATTTAATAGAATTGAATTAATCCTTCTCATAACATAAAATCATTTATATTAAATAAATTCTCATTTTCATTAATATTTTCATTTAATAATAGATGGAAATTCTCGGGTATTACACTTCATGTTGGGCCACCAAAAATTTTGTTGAAGATCTTGATACATTGTTGGCTTGTTTGGGTGTTAATCAAAACATTCACACACACGCAAGTGCACGTGGTCCACAAGTAATATAGAGTAAGTAAAGTATCGTTCCCATTGAGAATAATGAATGCCTCTAATCTAACGTGCAACAGTTTTATAACTATTTTGGTCTACTTAAACAGATGAGCAAATTATGATTTATCGAAAAGTGTTGATTATCAAAAGACAACTAACTAACAAGTAATTAAATCAGATAAAGGAGATATGGGATTATAATTTCACTTAATGCGTCACTCAAGTTGATACACTTCATATTAAGCTCAAATGATTACTTCGGATTGTTAGTCGAGAACACGAAAGAAAAATATAGCCATCTCTCGATGTACCATACCCATATCACATTAAATCCACAACTGATAGAATGAATGTGAACACCCAAATTAAATAACCCACTATATCTCTATGTGACTTAAAATTAATAAGGGTTTAAGCACAAGTTCTCAAATGACTACGAGTGGTACTTTTGTATATGTCTATCCTAAGCACGAATTATGGAATCTAACACCATGTAGAATCATAAACACAAGCCAATATGGTCAGATCTGAACTCATAATTCATTTCTCAATTTCATATGATTTATCTCGGTAATTGGTGATCAAGCAATTAGGCAATCAAGATAAACCACATTAGATAATCCATATATAATTAATTAAATCTCAATAAGGAAGCATAGTAATCTGAATTAAGCACTAAGATCCATTAAAATTTCACAATAAAAATTAGTTCATAGTTGAATCAATATCCATCATCCAAAATTGTTCATACATTAAAAGCCAAAGATGAAAATAAAGAGAAGCTAAGGAATGAGAGATGCAAATCTGATGTCTCCTCTTCAAATCTGAACCTTCAATGTTTAGCCAATGCTTCAATGCTCCCAAATCTAGCCCTAATCTATGCAAATCTACTATGGAAACAAGAGAGAGAGCTAAAATATAGAATAAAGGCTACTCTCTCTGTGTGTTTCTCTCTAACCCTAAAAAGGTAATAAAAACGTTCCATGAATAATGTCTCAACTTCCAAATACACCCTAAAAGAGAAAACATTAATTTTGGCCTTTTAGTGAAAAGTCAACATCTAGTCAAACGGCACGGCGCGGTCGCGCTGCCCCATAGAACAAACTGGGCGCGGGCGCGTTCCCCTTAGGCCTTCCCAAGGCGCGGTCGCGCTGCTCTGGTTTTCTGCAGAATGCTTCTGCTTTCTTGCTAGTTCTTTCTGTTGCTGGTACTATATCCCAAACTTCATATCAAGCCATTCTACATCCCTTCACATGCCATTTGCACCTACTCGAGCCGGTTTCATAGCCAATCCATCCACGATGCCACCAAGCTAGTTTTCAAGCATGCAATCTACAAAATTAAGCTAAAAAGCATGAAAAGCTACTAACACATATGAGATTAAGCCTCAGTTATGGTAAGTTGGTATCTAATAAGTAGGTATAAAACCTACTTATCAAATACCCCCAAACTTAAACTGTTGCTTGCCCTAAACCAACTAAACACAAATGCAAACTATATGAAATGCAAACTACTCTAAAATGCTAATGAATTCCAATATTAGTCAAATCTGTATTCCAAATGAGGTGCCTTAGAGAAATCATAAGGAAATGTGAACAATGCATCCAACCGATAACAAGGCCATATAACATACATTCTGAAAATCAATACCTGTTGACAATGATGTAGTGTGTGTGCTAACTACCACTAAGCTTGATATAGGCAAAAATTTCACATAATATGCTTCTAAGAGGGAAAAGTAAGGTTTCAAATCAAGCAAAACTGTAAACACATCAAGCTCCAACCATGATTACACATCAATTCAATCTAAGGATCAACAAGGGGTTTATTATGCTTTTATTTACTCATGAAGGTGATTTTCGCACATTCCCGTGATTACACCCTATTGCGTAATGTCTAGCCCTCTTAGGCTTTTCAATGATACCCGTGTAGCGAGTTTTCGACCAACGAATCCCAAGCCAGAAGGCTTTAGGGCGCTGGGTGTAAAGAAAACCCCTAGGGCGTACTTGCTCGAATATCGAAGGCCACAAGACTAAACTAGCCAAAGTGTTTATTCTACACATTTTTTTCTTTTTTTTTCTTTTTTTTTCTTTTTTTTATAAATAACATGCATACCCATTGTTTTCCCCCAAACTTGAATTTTTGCATCATCATGGTCATTGCTAACTGTCTACAAAAACTCTATCATTAAAACAAACCTTTCCCACCAGAAGACAATTATGTGACAATCAAAACCAACAAGCAAAAATAACAATACCGTGCTATCCGGTTACATCAACATCAATAGACAAAGATTTTCATCATGTAATGATAATATGACGAAGCCTAAGTTATCAACAATGCTCAACAATCAATGCAATTCCAATTTCATCACAGGCCAAATGGAACTCAAACCAACCAAAAATTGGAATCATGCAATGTGAAATGCAAACTAAATAAACTAATGAAAACATGCAAAAGTAAACTATGAGATATGAGAATTAAACTAAAAAATGCAACTACATAACATGCAACTACTAACTACATGCAACTAAAAACACCCAATACCCCCAAACTTAAAGTAATAAATGTCCTCATTGGAAGGTAAAGGGTAAGGAAACTCCCCTAAGTGGCATCATTATGGCCACCCGACTGTGGCTTGGGTGGTGAATCTGGTGGTGGATATGACATTGCTGACCCATAGACAGGAAACTCCACTAGCACGCCTTGCTGAGAAAAAGTTTGCGCCAGTGCGCCAGACAACCCATCGGCGTAGGCCTGAAAGTTCATGTGCATGGCATCCATCCTAGACTGCAAATGCCGCATCTGATGAACATGACTGGCAATGTAGTCAAGAGGTGGTTCTGCTGCCTGTGATGTATGAGCTGGAGCTTTTGCTTCTTCTTCTTCACTTTCTTCTACATCCAGCATAATAAAACCAAGGCCTCGAGGGTGAGACTTGCCGCCGTCCCAAACTGAATATTTCTTTATGGCTGCTTGGTCTATGTCCTTCATGGGCATCTGCACTGTCTCATTATCCCAATCAACACCTGCCTTAACACACAGCTGGGTCACTACGGATGCATATTGAATCCCGCTGGTGGTACCTCCTTGCATGTACCGGAGCATGGACTGGTGAATCAAATGCCCCAGATCGATAAACTTCCCAGTGATGACCCCATACAGAATAATGGCCCTTTTCGTAGTGACATCGTGCTGATGGCGGGTGGGCATCAGATTGGCGCATATAAAACTGTTCTAAGACTTGGCATATCTATTCAGAGCGATGTGTGAGAAATGCGTCTTTCTGTAAGTGCTGGGCTTGGTAGCCCATGTGGTGCCCAGCCTGCAGATGTCCTTCACCAACTTATCCAAATCTGTCTCAAACCGTTTGGCTACCACCCAATTTACTATACCAGCAGGAGGAGGAAACAAGTGAAAAATGTCATTGATAGCCTGACTGGAATAGCTCATTTGCTTGCACGCACAAAAGACATCCCATTTTGCGTTTCCCTCGCGTTGGCGTAGAATTCCCGAACAATTGTTATGGGTGCTGCCACTGGAGTGCTCACAACGCACACCCATCCCATATTCCTAATCATGTTCCACAACCTTCCATCCTCCTTAGTCAGTTTTAGGCCCCTCTCCAACACAAACGTCTTGGTCACCAGAACATCAGAATAATATTATTGGGCGGACAGATTAACAAACTTACATGCATCCAATATATCTCTGCTGCTCCCTTCGCCATTCCTATCACTAGATGATGAAGATGATGAAGCATAAACCCTTTTTGGAGCTATAATTCTGTCAAAAAATTATGAACCCTAACTTCTGCCAGACGAATAGCGAACAGCCCTATGGAAACCCTAATTCTTCCTTTTTTTGATGTTTGATCAAAGATGGGTTTGTATATTGATTATGATTAGGGTTTATATAGAAATATAGGCTGAGTTGTAGGGGATAAGATAATTTAGTGGAAGTGTTGGTTCTGATGTAGTGGAGAATGTGGCTAAGAACTAGGGTTTAGGAGAAAGTGGGGAGAGATTTCGTGGGATTATAGAGAAGAAGATGCAAGTGGGGGAAGTGTTTATGATTAGGTTAGGTTTGATGGAAGTAGTAGAGTAGAATATGTTTTATTTTGAACTTGAGAGGTTTGGTGGAAGTGGAATAGGAGTTATAATGCTGAAGTGTCGATTCTATAGATTTTAAAAAAAAACTGGACTCAGGTCGTGGCGCGGGCGAGCTGTTCCTTGGGTTTAATGGGGCGCGGGCGCTCTCTTGCCTGGGCTCGGGCTGTCTGGCAGACCAAGGGTGCGGGCGCGCTCTGCCTTCCTTGTAAAAAGGCGTGGCCGCGCTGCCTTGCACTTGAACTTGCAGATTCTGCAGCACTAGCATTTCAGCAGCTACTTGAACACTTTCCTGCAAAAAAGGGTATCCAAAATGAGACAATACTTTATTCCACTAAATCAAAACTACACTATTTAAACTAAATGTATTCTACTCAAAAATGCAATATTGAAATTTTCTATACTATATCAAAAATGGGCTAGCATATAAAGTAACAAGAATTAAACATGAGGGGGAAGAGTGATAGAATTTGTATCAAGAATTAAACAAAAGAGGGAGAATAGAGTGAATGGGTGCCTCCCATCTAGCGCTTGTTTATAGTCAATTAGCTTGACTCTCTCGGGAATCAATCATGGAGTGACAAGGGATATTGAGGCCTTTTGGCGGTCGACTTCGCCTCCCCAATAGTGTTTCAACCACTGCCCGTTGACTTTGAATGGCTTATCTGGATCTTGGCCTACTACTTTCACCTCTCCGTGAGGGTATACGATTTTCACCGTGAATGATCCTGACCATCGAGATTTGAGCTTCCCCGGAAAGAGATGAAGTCTTGAGTTGAACAACAAAACGGCTTGTCCTGGCTCAAACTTCCTGTCAATGATTTTTTGTTCATGCCATCTTTTCACTTTCTCTTTGTATAATTTTGAATTCTCATAAGCTTGCAGTCTAAATTCATCAAGCTCGTTTAGTTGGAGAAGTCTCTTCTCCCCTACAGCTTTGAGGTCAAAATTTAACTTTTTGATGGCCCAGAATGCTTTATGCTCCAATTCCATGGGAAGATGACAAGATTTATCATAGACCAATTGATACGAGGACATCCCAAGAGGTGTCTTATATGCCGTCCTATAAGCCTAAACTGCATCATCTAGTTTTAAAGACCAATCCTTCCTAGTGGGGTTGACAATTTTCTCCGAAATTTGCTTGACCTCTATATTAGAGACTTCAGCTTGGCCATTTGTTTGGGGATGATAGACCTGTGGCAAATCGATGATTCACCCCATACTTAGCCAATAGAGCTATGAATTGCCTATTACAGAAGTGACTGCCTAATCACTAATGATCTCCCTCGGTGTCCAGAACCTTGTGAAGATATTTTTTTGTAGAAACTTCAAGACAACCTTGGCATTATTTGTTGGCAAAGCCTCCACCTCAACCCACTTGGAGACATAATCAACCGCCAACAAAATGTATAGATTGCAACAAGACGAGATAAATGGTCCCATGAAATCAATACCCTAAACATCAAAAATTTTAACTTATAGAATCATGTTTAGAGGCATTTCATTTCTCTTTGAGATGTTTACCACCCTTTGGCATCTATCACACTTTTGCAGAAATTAGTAGGCGTCCTTGAATAGAGTTGGCCAATAAAATCCAGCTTGAAGTACCTTAGCTGCTGTCCTCTCACCTCCATAATGTCACCCATACACCGATACATGATAATCATATAATATGCTTTCTATTTCGCTGTGAGGGATACATTGCCTGATCATTCTGTCTGCACATTGCTTGAAGAGATAAGGCTCATCCCACATGTACCATTTAACATTGTGCAGGAATTTCTTCTTTTGGGGCCTTGACAACTCTGGATGGAGGATGTTGCTAACCAAGTAGTTTGCAAAGTCAGCAAACCATGAGACTTCACCTTAGACCATAGAAAGCTGTTCATCCGGAAAACACTCATTGATCAAAACTTTATCATTCTTGTCTTGTCCCGGATTCTCTAATCGTGACAAGTGGTCCGCCACCTGATTCTCCGTACCCTTTCTATCCTTAATCTCCAAGTCAAACTCCTGTAAGAGTAGAATCCAACGAATCAATCAGAGTTTGGCATCCTTTTTGGCAATTAAGTACCATATGCCAACATGATCTGTAAACACCACCACTTTCGTGCCAATCAAGTATGAATGAAACTTATCGAAGGCATACACCACAACTAGTAACTCCTTCTCAGTAGTTGTGTAGTTGAGTTGTGCATCCATCAAGGTCTTGCTAGCATAATAAATGACATGAAACATCTTCTTCTTTCGCTACTCCAAAACAACCCCTACTGTATAGTCACTAGCATCACACATCAATTTGAACGGTAACGACCAATATGGAGCCATGATGATAGGTGACGTCGTTAACTTTTTCTTCAAATGCTTAAATGATGCCAAACAATCCTCGTCGAATTTAAAAGGCACATCCTTCACCAACAAACTGCATAAAGGCTTGGTAATCTTGGAGAAGTCCTTTATAAACCGACTGTAGAACCCCGCATGTCCAAGAAAACTACCTTTACTGAATTCGGTGGCGGTAAACTCTCTATTGTTTCCAACTTTGCCTTGTCGACCTCCAATCCCTTGCCTGAAACCTTGTTCCCAAGAATGATCCCTTCTTGTAGCGTGAAATGACACTTCTCCCAGTTGAGCACCAAGTTCGTCTCTACACAGCATTTCAATACCATGACCAAGTTCTCCAAACAAATATCAAATGAATCCCCAAAAACTGAGAAATCATCTATGAAGACCTCCACATTTTGTTCTACCATATGGGAGAAGATGGCCATCATGCACCTTTGAAAGGTAGCCGATGCATTGCATAGACCAAATGACATCTTTCTGAAAGTGAATGTTCCGTAGGGACAAGTGAAGGTTGTCTTTTCTTGATCTTTAGGAGCAATGACTATCTGATTATATCCTGAGTATCCATCTAGAAGGAAATGATACTCGTGACATGTCAATCTATCCAACATCTAATCAATAAATGGGAGAGGGAAGTGATCTTTTCTAGTTGCTTTGTTGAGCTTTCTGTAATCAATGCACACTCTCCATCCAGTGACTGTTCTAGTGGGTATCAATTCATTGTTCTCATTTGCTACCATAATCATTCCTCCTTTCTTGGGTACACATTGCACTGGACTCACCCACGAGCTATCTGAAATGGGGTATATAATTCCAACATCCAACCATTTTAGAATCTCCTTCTTAACCACTTCTTTCATAATTGGGTTGAGTCTTCTCTGCTGTTCAATTGTAGGCTTGCTATCATCTTCCAAAAGTATCTTGTGCATGCAAAAGGAAGGGCTTATCCCCTTGATATCAGCAATGGTCCACCCAATTGCGATTTTGAATTCCCTTAGCACCCTCAACATCTTACTTTCCTGAAATGATTTTAGTGCAAATGCAATGATAACAGGAAAAGTAGAAGAATCACCCAAAAATGCATACCTGAGGTGTTTAGGAAGTGGCTTGAGTTCAAGTGTAGGAGGCATTTCAAGAGATGGTTTTAAACGCTCAGATGACTTATCTGTGTGCTCTAGAGGTTTAACATGACTTTTAAACTTGCTCACCCGTGGCATTGTATCCAAAATCTATAAGTATTCAACCACCTCTAGGTCATCAATGCCAAGGTCCCCTATCAGTGCACTCTCCAAAGGATCAATGTTCATCATATGTGTAAACTCTTCATCCATAGCCATGTCAACCACATCCATCCAGAAACATTCCTCTTCATCTGTAGGAAATTTCATAGCCTTAAACACATTGGATATGACTTCTTGATTCTGAACTCTTATAGTAAGCTCTCATTTTTGCACATCAATAAGAGTTCTCCTAGTTGCTAAGAAAGGTCTTCCCAGAATGATAGGAATGTCTTTGTCTACTTCATAATCTAGGATGATGAAATCGGCGGGAAATATGAATTTGTCCACCTTCACAAGGATGTCCTCTACAATACCTCTTGGATAAGTAATGGATCTATCTGCAAGCTGAAGAGAAATATTTGTCGGTTTTGGAGCCGGCAAACCCAATTGTGTGTAAACTGATAATGACATGAGGTTAATGCTAGCACCCAAGTCACACAAACATTTGCTGAATGATAAGCCTCCAATAGAGCATGGGATAATAAAACTGCCAGGATCTTTGAGGTAGCTTCCTTTGTAACACCGCACTACATTCCTCAGTCAAGGCGGCCACTATCTCAAAATCTTCTAATTTCTTCTTTCTAGACAGAATCCCCTTCATGAATTTTGCATAGCTCGGCATCTGTTCTAATGCTTCTACAAATGGGATATTAATTTGTAGCTTTTTGAATACCTCAAGGAACTTGGCAAATTGCTTGTCCAATTTTTTCTTTTGGAACCTTTGTTGATAAGGGACGGGAGGATACACTTTTGGTGGAGTAACACATGGTTGTTCTACTGATTCCTTCTGTTCTATGTCAGTCCCTTGCTTACCATCCTTTTCCCTTAAAAAACCTGCATAATCTAACTCTGGGGATGGGCGCGCCCGTGCCGTTTCCCTTTGTTCTTGGGGCGCGGCCGTGCTATGCTCTGGAGAGGAAGTTTGTTTCCCACTCCTAAGTGTGACAACCTCACATTTTTCTTTCCCTTATCTTCTTGGATTAGATTCTGTGTTTCTAGGTAGAGTCCCTTGTGGTCTATTTGTAAGCATGTTATCCATTTGGCCCATTTGCTTCTCCAAGTTCTTTATAGCCACGACTTGGCTCTTTATCATCACCTCAGTGTTGGCCATGTATTTCGACATCATCTCCTCCATTTCTGATTTCTTTTCTGGCTGAGGAGTGGGAGCTTGTTGATGTTGTTGATTCTGGAATCCTAGAGGGTATGAAGGTCTTGGAGCTTGTTGATGGTTTTGGTTGTTGCTCCATGAAAAGTTGAGGTGGTTTCTGTTATTGGAATTAAAAGTGTTCTGATATTGGTTTGGTTGCCTCTGATAATTGCTCACAAACTACACAGATTCGGGATTGATAGCACATTGGTCTGTAGGATGTGACCCCACATAAAGCTCACAAACATAGGCTACTTGTTGCACTTTAAACTCGACAATGGAATCGATTTTCTTTGACATAGCTGCCAATTGAGCCGATAAAGCCGCGATGCCATCAACCTCCAATACTCCTGCTACTTTCTGTTGACTCATTCTAGAAGAAGGCCATTGGTAATCATTTGCAGCCATAGTCTTTAACAACTCATATGCCTCTTCATAACTCTTGGCCATGAATGCTCCTCCCGAAGCAGTATCAATGATAGGCTGAGTTTGACTACCCAATCCGTTGTAAAATGTGTTTATCTCCATCCATTGGGGCATTCCATGATGAGGGCACTTCTTTAGAATTTCTTTGTATCTCTCCCATGCTTCATATAAGGACTCCCCAAGTTGTTGCTCAAATGTGGAAATAGCACTTCGCATCTTTGCGGTCTTTGCGGGTGGGTAGAATTTTGCCAAGAATTTTTGTGCCAAGTCTTCCCAAGTAGTAATGGACCCCGGCGGTAGCGAGTGAAGCCAACTCTTTGCCTTGTCTCTCAACGTGAAATGAAATAGTCTAAGTCTCACTGCATCATCCATCACTCCTTTAAACTTGAAGGTGTCACATATCTCAATGAAGCTCAGTAAATGCTCATTCAGGTCATCATTAGCCATACCCCCAAACTGAACCGAGTTTTGCACCATTTGTATTTTTCCCAGTTTAATTTTGAAGGAATTGGTGGCTATTGCTGACCTTGTGATGCTCGACTGTAACTCATTGATACGCGACGTTGCATAGTCCCTCAGTGCTTTATGTTCTTCTGCCGCCATAACTACCGGTGCCTCAGTCTCCTCTTGAATGCTAGGAGTACCCTTACTCAATTGCCAAACCCTTCCGTTGTTGTTGTCCCTTCTGGGCACCAAAGTAGACTTCTTATACCAAGTGTGCATACACTAGTCAAGAGTGCCTAAAACAAAAGAAAAATGAAGATAGAAATAAGATAAGATAATATTTGTTTAACTAAGACCAATTTAGTTTAAACTGATGACGAAAATAATAAAAACAATCAATAATCCCCGACAACGGCACCAAAAACTTGTTGGCTTGTTTGGGTGTTAATCAAAACATTCACACATATGCAAGTGCACGTGGTCCACAAGTAATATAGAGTAAGTAAAGTATCATTCCCACGGAGAATAATGAATGCCTCTAGTCTAACATGCAATATTTTTATAACTATTTTGGTCTACTTAAACAGATGAGCAAATTGTGATTTATCGAAAAGTGTTGATTATCAAAAGACAACTAACTAATAAGTAATTAAATCAAATAAAGGAGATATGGGATTATAATTTCACTTAATGTGTCACTCAAGTAGATACACTTACTGTTAAGCTCAAATGATTACTTCAGATTATTAGTCGAGAACACAAAAGAAAAATATAGCCATCTCTCGATGTTCCATACCCATATCACATTAAATCCACAATTGATAGAATGAATGTGGACACCCAAATTAAATAACCCACTATATCTCTATGTGACATAAAATTAATAAGAGTTTAAGCACAAGTTCTCAAATGACTACGAGTGGTACTTCGGTATATATCTATCCTAAGAACGAATTATGGAATCTAACACCATGTAGAATCATAAACACAAGCCAATATGGTTAGATCTGAACTTATAATTCATTTCTCAATTTCATATGAGTTACCCCGGTAATTGGTGATCAAGCAATTAGGCAATCAAGATAAACCACATTAGATAATCCATACATAATCAATTAAATCTCAACAAAAAAGCATAGCAATTTGAATTAAGCACTAAGATCCATTAAAATCCCACAATAGAAATTAGTTCATAGTTGAATCAATATCCATCATCCAAAATTGTTCATACATTAAAAGCCAAAGATGAAAATAAAGAGAAGCTAAAGAATGAGAGATGCAAATCTGATGTCTCCTCCTCAAATCTGAACCTTAAATGTTGAGACAATGCTTCAATGCTCCCAAATATAGCCCTAATCTATGCAAATCTACTATAGAAACAAGAGAGAAAGCTAAAATATAGAAGAAGAGGCTACTCTCTCTGTGTGTTTCTCTCTAAACCTAAAAAGGTAATAAAAACATTCCATGAATAATGTCTCAACTTCCAAATACACCCTAAAAGAGAAAACATTCATTTTGGGCCTTTTAGTGAAAAGTCAACATCTGGTCAAACTGGCACGGTGCGGGTGTACTGCCCCATAAAACAAACTGGGCGCGGGCACGCTGCCTACTGATGGAATCCATACCCAGCGCGGGCGCGCTCCCATTAGGCCTTCCTAGGGCGTGGCCGCGCTGCCCTGGTTTTCTTTAGAATGCTGCTTCTTTCTTGCTAGTTCTTTGCTGCTGCTGCTACTATCTCCCAAACTTCATATTAAGCCATTCTCACCTACATCCCATCACATGCCATTTGCACGTACTCGAGTTGGTTTCATATCTGATCCATCCACGATGCCACCAAGCTAGTTTCTAAGCATGCAATCTATAAAACAAAGCTAAAAAGCATGAAAAGCTACTAACACATATGAGATTAAGCCTCAGTTATGGTAAGTTGATATCATTTAAGTAGGCATAAAACCTACTTATCATACATCTTGGTACTACCAGTATGCATCGAGTACCTAGAATGATGAGCTTTATCCGTTATTTCCTCTTTCAATTTCGACTCACATGAAACCTAAATTCGTCCTTTAAATCTTAATAACCCCTCGTTATCAAGACTACACCTATCCTCCGTATTGTCTGTAATCTTCTTCTTAATCTATTTGCACTCCTCATTTCTGAGTTGTACTTCTTTCACCTTTTCCATAATTGAAGGCTGAGTCTCTATTGTAAACAACTTCTCCCTCTCTTTAGTTGGACATCTTACTTCTATCTCCATCCTTTCCATCTCTGTTATCAACTCATCTTGAGTTGTTAACATCGACAGCTTTTCCCGACCCTTCCTACTTTAAGCATGGGCCACCACGTTCGCCTTCCCTGGGAGATACAGGATTTCATAGTCGTAATCCTTTATCAACTCCAACCATCTTTGCTGCCTCATGTTCAACTCCTTTTGTGTGAAGATATACTTCAGACTTTTATGATATGTGTATATCTCACTGTAGACACTTGAAATTTTTCATTCCTGTTGTAGACACTCAAAATTTTGCATTCCTGTTACTAACCCTACAGGAGAGCAAAACCGTCAACTCAGCCCCGGTCTCAATACTGGGATGTCAGATTAGCCTCGATCTCAATACCGGGATGTCAACTCAGCTCCAGTTTCAATACCAGGATGTCAACTCAGCCCCGATCTCAATACCGAGATGTCAACTCAGCCTAGGTCTCAATACCAGGATGTTAACTCAACCCGGTCTCAATACCGGGATGTCAACTCATCCCCGGTCTCAATATCGAGATGTCAACTCAGCCCCAGTCTCAATATCGGGATGTCAACTCAGCCCTGGTCTCAATATCGTGATGTCAACTCAGCCCCGGTCTCAATATTAGGATGTCAACTCAGCCCCGGTCTGAATATCGGGATGTCAACTAAGCCCCGGTCTCAATACCGGGATGTCAACTCAGCCCCGATCTCAATACCAGAATGTCAACTCAGCCCCGGTCTCAATACTGGGATGTCAACTCAGCCCCGTTCTCAATACCGGGATGTCAACTCAGCCCCGGTCTCAATACCGGGATGTTAACTCAGCCCCGATCCCAATACCAGGATGTCCACTCAACCCCGGTCTCAATACCGGGAAGCTAATTCATCCCCGGCCTCAATACCGGGATGTCAAGGTTAACCCCGATCTCAATACCGTGATGTCAAGTCAAACCCTTGTCATAACCCAGGAGGTACAGCAACCCCGGCGATAACACTGGGTGATCCAGTTCAGGCCCAATCACAATTCTGGAGGTCAGGTCAAGCCCCGGTCACGACTTGGGAGGCCAAATCAACTTTGGAGACAACCCCAAAGTTTCACATCATCCACAAAGATAACCCAGGGAAAATAAGTCAGCCTCGGAGACAACCTTGAGGAAAAACAAAGTCGGATGGGATCAAAACCTCAGAGACAACCCCGGGAAATTAGTCCAAGACCATGCCAGTACTGGAAACAACCCCTGGATGGGCCAAATGGTCATTTTACCAACTTAAATCCAATTTGGTCAAAATCAAGCCGAATTGATGCCATCAAGGTCAGAAAGAACTATAACATTGATCCCGAGTGAAAATAGCACAATACAGCTCAACGGATAAACTGCGAAGAATCAAAAACTAAATTATGAACCCATCTTCTTGGACATAGAAAAGGTTTAGTCCCATGTCATTGTGACGCTCTCAGCGAGGGCTTTCTGGAAAGGTATAGCACGCCTCAAACGGACGCTCCGATTAAAAGTTAGAAAGTTTCGAATCTGACCTCGCGTTACTCGGAGTGCACGTACTTTGAGGCGACGAGACCCACGACTCGGGGCCTGCCACATGGCGCCGCAGGTAGACCCACGGCTGCCGCTGGTAGGCCTGCTTCTATCGGGTTTTTATATACAAGTGCCCCCTAGCCATTTTGAAAAAAATATATAGGAAAACGCTCTAAAACTCCGCCCATTTGGTTTCCTAGCCCGTCATCTAGTACTCCAAACCCAGATTTTATCACTCTAACACGTAGGTATACTCATATACTACCACATATCAAACATTAACTAGTGGAAATGCCCGTTTAAAGCCTACGATTTGGCAAAAAAGCCCGTGTAGCAGTCCATTGTAAGTATTTTTACGATCAGGAAGTTCCTACTATTTCATTGCACATTTATACACGTGCAAGTTAAGTTTCGTTTTTTGATTATGCCCGGAACTCAGTTCTGTGGCTGTTTTTGCTTACATTTTCGTACATTCTAGTACATTTATACGTTTTTTCGCATTTGCACAGCCCGGATCGACGATCCACTACTTTTAACCGCTTGTATATATATATATACATATATATCAATTTTTTTAGGACTGGGTAATCTCCTTGAGTCCTTTTTGGCTTTATTATGTATATATTTAACTATATATATAGTTACTTTTCAATTCTGTCAAGTCCAGATGTCAAATCCATGGTAGCTACTACTTTTATATATATATATAAATTTTTCTAACTTCATTTGGCCTGGATTTGGACTTCGTGACCTTTTTATTGCTTTAATATAAATATACTAACTGTATATATTAACATTTAAATATTTGTTTGGCCTAGATCATTTCGTGGCCTTTTTACAGCTTTTATAAATATATATAAACTTACATTTCTGTCCGGGCATAGGAGTGAAAACCCATCACCCTTTTATAGCTTATATATATATATATATATATATATATATATATATTTCCATTTTGTCAAGCCTGGAACATCCCGTCGGTTTTTACAACTTATATATATATATATATATATATATATATATATATATATTTTAATTCTGTCAAGCCTGGATTACTCCGTGGCTTTTTATAGCTTTTATAAATATATATATATATATATATATATATATATTTCATTTTAGTTCGGGCATAGAATTTGAAATTCGTCGCCCTTTATTACTTATATATATATATATATATATATATATATATATATATATATATATATTTCCATTCTGTCAAGCTTGGATTATTCCGTGGCTTTTTACAGTTATATATATATATATATATATATTTACATTCCAGTCCGGGCATCGGAGTGAAAACATATTGCCCTTTACAGCTTTCGTATATATATAATTATATATATATCCTTTATTCTTTGTGATTAAATATCTGCTGTAAATATTCATTTGATGTGAATCGGCACTGATATCTATTTGGGCGAGCCAGATTATTTAAATCTCGCTAATTTTATCTTTCAAAAGGTTGAAAATAGGTCCAACCGGAACGGGGAAGCTGTAATGGCTGAGATTTATTTGAATCTGGCTTTCTTTCTAGTTTTATTCATTTGAAAGCAACCTCGCGACCCTTAGATCGTTATTTATTGGGAATGAACCGCTTTGGCTACGTGCAGGCCAGGATTTGACTGATGAATCCATGGTTTTTGCGACGTTTAGATGAAAAAAATCCATTTTCTGTGAATATATGTGATGTGCAAGTTTTCTTGGCTTCCCTTTGTGAGCCTAGGAATCGTGGGATTCATGATCAAACTGATCAGAATCTGATTCCCACAATGGACAAACTCCACATTACAAATGTACCCTGCCAATTTTTTTTGTAAAATGTACATCCGAAAGACCTTAAAACGGTTATCCGGGTTTAATGTCTCAAACATAATGAAATAATGGTTTATCGTGCTAGAGTCACTACGATGGCTATCATGCCCATGAGAAGATCGGTAATTGTATGTATTCTGTGGTCGAGGATGCTTCGTAGCCTGAGAATCACCATTCAGACTGAGCCAAAAGGCTGAAAAGATAAAAATTGAAAGTATCAACATGCTTCAATTCCTATGAGAGCGTAAGGGTTTAAAAATCGGATTTCAAAACATCATTTTAATAACTTGTCTAAAAATGGACTTTTGCAAATCAAATCAAACCCTTCGTCTATAGGTTCAACGAAGCAAAGCACTATTTCCAATCAACAAGCGTAGGCCCAATTACTTCCAGCATTCACACACACACATTGCAAATAAAAAAGGAAAATATTAAAAAGATGCGGTACCGTGTTGTCACGGGAGTTATGGGGTGCCTAACACCTTCCCCACACTTAACCAAGCCCCCAAAATTATAACTTCAGTTTCGAAGATTCAGTTTTGACAGTGTCCAAAAATTGGGCCTACTTTCAAACAAAACTCGGTTGAGTTGGTACAACCATTTCAAATATACCAACTGGCGACTCTGTAAAACATTCAAATCGTCGATATGATACATGTTGACCTTTTCCTAAAAAACTTCACCCTCATAAAACAGATAAAATAAGGGTAAAAAACAGAACTTAGGAAAAGAGAAAGATTCGGATCCAACCCGACCCATATTTTTTTCCCAACGTCGACAGGTGGCGACTCTGCTGGGAACAGTAGAGGGCTTAGGCTGAGCTCAAATCTTTTCCAAATTTCCTTTTATATCTGCATGTTTGTGAAATACTACGTCTTTACATTGAATAAATGTGAATGAATACTTTACTTCTTTATATTAGTGCTTCGCACAATGTCATCACATGCATACAGTGAGGCGCAATGTATGGGAATGTGTGTTGTGTGATTCCTCCACCAGGAGGCAAACCCGTCGGTGGTTGAGTACTGGACTCAAAGGCGACTAAGTCTGCGAGGCTCAAGAAATGCACCACTCAAATTCGCTCCAATTAAAAGATTGGATTAATTTTTACTGTAGTAGATTGCGATGATCTAGGGACCTTCATGTCGAAAAACCGCGAGAGTAGCCTAAGATAGGTCAACCTCTAATTAACCAAATCCGAAGGGAAGCTTCGTCATGCCTTCCTCTTTCAATTCAATGTCAAGTTTTCCATTCCAATATAAATGTCATAATAAAAATTCCATGTCTTGTAAATCCTGTTATGTTATCCTGTCATCAAAACCACTAACCTTTGTTTTATAGGATAAGATTAAAAAACCTCAAAACTAAACACATTGCAAGGCCTGCATCCGATCCGTTCTTCCATTCAGGAAATTAACACACCTATGTTTGTTGTAGGTAAAAGTTGGTCCTGTCACCAGATCAAAATCTAAGAAAGTACTAAGTCCATCTCCAGGCATTGCTTCAAGTGCTCAACCAGAATTTACCCCCATCTCTAGGGAAGAGTTTGAATGATTAAAGAACCAGATAGTCGAATTGGCTATTTTCTTAAGAGAACAAAGTAAAGCTCTCAAAGGGCAACAAGCACAGGGTCATACAGAACCAGGTACACCCGGTGGCAGTTAGGAGACTGGAAAAAAAGACCCTCAGATTCCTGAACCACAGAACCAGGATCCTACCAACAAAACCCCTGAAATCCCTATCCTCAACAAAGAGCAGGAAGCTGGTGATATTCTAAAGAAAGTCCAACAAATGGAAAAGACCATTCGGTCCATCAAAGGGACTGGGCATTTAGGAGTGTCAATTACTCAGACTTATGTATATTCCCCGGGCTCGGTATCTAGAAAAATTTTAAGTCCCTGATTTTGAGAAATACGATGGATTGGGAGACCTATACACCCATTTGAAAGTATTCATTGGAGAGCTTGGATCCTATGCAGAGGATGAAAAGCTTAGGATGCAATTATTCTAGAAGAGTTTAACCGGAGAGGCTAGAGCCTGGTATGCTCGTCTGGATAATTCCAAGATTCACAGTCGAAAAGAGTTGGCACATGCCTTCCTCAATCAATGCAGTTTTTAGTCTCAAATGGATCCAGACCAATACCAAATCACCAAAATCAAAAAGCAAAACACTGAGTCATTTAGAGAATATGCCCAATGATGGAGGCGGGTGGCAGCACAAGTCACCCCACCTCTGACTGAGTCTGGGATAGTCATGACCTTCATCGACATCCAAGAAGCTCCGTATTACAAAAGGGTCCTAGCAGGCATAGGAAAACCATTCTCAGAGATGATCAAGCACGGAGAAATGGCTGAAATGGGGCTAAAATCTGGGAATATAAAGGATCTAACCACCTTGGAAGCCGTTGTCGAGCATATCTAATCCAAGAGTTACGGGAGTAATCCCCGGAGAGTACATAAGAAGAAAGACGAAGAAGTGTCCTTAGTACTGCAAGGACAGAATCAAAGAAGCGAGTCGAACAGTATGCCCATTCAAAGGAGAAACTATTCCCCTTTTCAAGCTCCAGCCCAACCGTCTAACCCTCCATTTCAGAAAAATTTGGAGGCCAGACGTCGGAGAATGTTCACCCCTTTAGGGGATTCATTCGAGAATGTGCTGAAACTGTTGACAGCACAGAAGAAGATTGTTCAGCTCCTTCCACCAACCAGCACCGGGGGAAGGAATTTTGACCCAAGTAAGAAGTGTGCATACCATTTCGGATCTCCGGGCCACAATACACAAGACTGTTGGGCTCTCAAGCACAAAATCCAAGACTTAATAGACAATGGAGAGATTATGGTGACCAAACTGGAACAATCGCATGTGCAAGACAATCCCATGCCTCAACACAAAGAGGAGAGTGTCAACATGATTAGCACGAAGAATGGAGAGGGATCCAAATACCTCCGGTACGTCAGAGAATCAGCTCAATCCAGTACCAGTAGCCTAGACAGTTGGGAGTTATCAGAAAGGTGATTCCTGATAGAACATGAGATCAAGTCTATCAAGGAATAGATTCGACAACTAGCGGATCTAGTCATGTATCAACATCTGGTAACCAGACAGCTGATAAACCAATCCAGCCAGGCTGAAACAAGTCCTCCTATACCAAAAATTAGTCCCATTGCTATGAGGGACCATTATCTATTTCATGAGCATGAACCCTGGGCCGATAAGGTGGCCAAGGAGGAGAAGTTTTAAGCAGATAGGGAGTTTGCCTTTTAGAGGAACTTCACTAATTTGAACCTGTCGATGAAGGAAATCCTCTAAATGTTGATCAATAAGGGGATGGTTACAGATTTGTTACCCCCGATGAACCCTCGATTCTTGAAATTCAAACCTGATAGGATCTGTACCATTCCAATGTGCCTGGTCATGACACCGAGGATTGCTGGGGACTTCAGCACCTGATTCAGAATATGATTGAAAGTAGTGTGCTGATAAGAGGGAATCAAGACTATGGCCTCCCTGATGAGGAAACACTTTTTATTCCCACGGCGTGGAATTAGGGAATAGTGGTTGTTATTTCTTGTGAGAAGGAGCTAGCCGGGACACCCTTAGCACTGTCTGGAAAAAGGGTTCAAGATGCACTGAATCCTGTGAAGGTAGTTGCGCCCGAACCTTTAATATTTCCTTTCAGACCGCAGTATCCTGTCAACAGTTTGAAGAGGGTCCCATGGAACTATGGGAATTATCAAGGTTCCACCTCAAACAACATTGCCATTGTATCCAAGGAGAATCCATTGTACCTGCCCCAGCGGGTGATCAATCCAGTCACCAAGGCTAAAGAGAGAGTGGTTGAAGAGAAAATCAAAGAAGTCCTCAGAAAAATGGGGCATAACGAGATCAAGGTGGTGCAAAGCCTGAAAGATGCACCCAAGCAGATGTCCATCCTAGATCTGGTCTTATCCTTGGTGGATTATCGCAACATTATGGTGAAAGTACTGGAGGAGGCCCATCTACCAAAGATAGTGGATGTTGCGAAATTTTAACATATGATAGAACACATCTTCAATAATAATGTGATATCTTTCACTGACAATGATATACCTGCAGAGGGGACGGGGCATCGTAAGTCCCTGTATATAGCAGTGATGTCATCCGGGTATGTGATTGGAGGTGTGCTTATAGATGGAGGATCATCTCTAAACATCTTCCCCTACGATACCTTGGAAAGAATGAAGATCAATCCAAACCAGATCAGAACCAGTTATGTGGTTATCCGGGCTTTCGATCGGTCTCGCCGAGAAGCTGTGGGAGAAATTGATCTGTCACTAAAGATTGGGTCCCACACTTTCTATGTATCCTTCCAGGTACTCAACATTACCACTGGATATAACTTATTGCTGGGAAGACCGTGGATCCACATGGCAGGAGCAGTTCCATCCACCCTCCATCAGCAGCTTAATTACATTATCAATGGAAACCTAATCACGGTGAATGCCAAACCAGAATACCCTGTCTACATACAGGGAGACATGCCGGTGATCAGTTGGATGCAGGGATTGAACCTACAAGTTTCCAAGTATTAGAGGTGAGCAATACTTAGTACCTACTAGTTGGGGCACCAGCCTTGAAACCAAAAGTCTCCCTCGAAGTGATGACAGTGGGCCAGGAGATGGTATCTTTAGGTTTCCTCTCTAGAGAAGGGTTAGGGAAAAATTAGCAAGGAATCAAAAGTCCGGTACAGATCTCGAGTCAGTCAGGGAAAGCCGGATTGGGTTATTCATCCGGGTCAAACCACCGGAACCCACACAAGCATCCAAAAGCTCATGCTTCCACTATACTACTGCAAAACCTCAATGATGTCGAATTTGTGAGTCCAATGAGGAAGATTTCTGCTGTTGTGTTAGCCATGCTGTTTCCTCCGGTCATACCGATAAGTGAGAGAAAAGCCCCAAAGCTTAATGGGGAGAGCAAAAAAGGAAAAGAAAAGTTCTTGTACGAAGGACGAGACCCATTTGCTAACATGTATGTTCTCATACACTACGAAGGTATGAATGATGATATCCCTGATAGTGATGAAGAGGATTAGATCCAAATTCCTCGCATCAAGAAAGGAAAGGGGGCAGTTCAAAGAAAACCCCCGACTCTGATCTGAAGGATGTCTTAGTCGTCATCAAGGAAGACACAGACGACTACAAATCTTGTATCCTCCCTATTCATGAGGATTTAAATCTGGACAACTGGAGCAGCGTCCTTTGCCTTATTCAAAAAGGGTAAAAGGGCAGAGAATCCATCTGCCTTGTAACATGGTTTCATTTACTGCTTATTTTGGTTGCACAGCTATTGCAGTAACTTTTGTCATGTTTTTCTAAATGCTTTGTATGTTTAAACAGTTGCATATATTAAAGCGAAAGCATTTTGTTTTCAGGACTACAAAATTGGATTTGTGTGTCACTGCTGATGAGATGCCAACCTGTCATAGTGACTACAACTTTGATGTAGAACTGAACTTCGACTTGATGGAGATCGATCAAGAGGAGGAAGATGACTATAAGGTGCCAGAGGAAATCAAAGAATGGGTCGAAGATAAACCCAAACCAAACCTCGATCAAACCACCACTGTCAATATCGAAACCTCAGAAAACCTCAAAGTAATCCAGATAGGCCTAGACCTCACCCTAGACCAAAGAATCGACCTGATTGAAATCCTAACACAGTTCTAGGATGTGTTTGCATGGTTGCATGAAGACATGGTGGGCTTATCTACTGACATTGTCATCTATCGACTCCCCATCAAAGATGGATTCAAGCCAGTCAAGCAGAAGCTCAAGTGATTGAAACCTGAATGGAGTCTGAAAGTCAAAGAAGAAGTTGTCAAACAATTCAAAGTCGACATCCTCATGGTATCAACATGCCCAGAGTGGTTGTCGAACATAGTTCCCATGCCTAAGCCAGGAGGGAAGGTGCGAGTATGCATGGATTACAGGGATTTGAAAAATTCTTATCTCAAAGATATTTTCCCGGTACCATTTATCCACATCTTGATAGACAATACGGCGCAGTACGGCATGTATTTTTTTGTGGATTGCTTTGCTGGTTACCATCAAATCATGGTCGCTAATGAGGACAAGGAGAAGACAACCTTCATCACTCATTGGGGAACCTTCTGCTACAGACTTCTATCATTCGGCCATATCAATGCCGGTGCTACGTATCAGCGAGCCATGATGGCCCTGTTTCATGACATGATGTATAACGAGATAGAGGTTTATGTGGATGACATCATCATCAAATCCCGAAAGGAGGATGATCACATCAACCATCTTAGAAAGCTGTTCAATAAATTGCGTAAGTACAACCTCAAGCTGAATCCAGCCAAATGTACTTTTGGTGTCAAATCGAGTAAGTTGCTGGGATTTCTGGTAAGAAATTGAGGCATTGAGCTAGATCCCACCAAGATTAAAGCCATCACAGAGATGCCTGTACCACGAACAGAGAAGGAGATATGCGGGTTTCTGGGAGAATCAATTTCATAAGCTAGTTCATTTCCCAGCTCATGGCAACGTGTGAACCCATCTTCAAGCTACTAAGGAAGAATTCCTCCACGAAATGGAATGAAGATTGCCAAAAAGCCTTCCTTGCCATCAAGAAGTAGTTGATTGAAGCGCCTGTCATGGTACCCCCGAGGGATGAAGTTCCCCTATTTATGTACCTGTTCGTCAATGCCAACGCTATGGACTGTATGCTGGGACAGAAAGATGCTAGTAGCAAGGAGAGAGACATCTACTACATCAACAAAAGATTCAGCAGCGGCAAACAGAAGTACACTTTGATTAAGAAGACATGTTGTGCGTTAGCATGGGCCGTCATGAGGTTGCAACATTATCTGCATGGGCACACGACCTATCTTATATCCCCCATGGATCCACTAAAAGACGTATTCAACAAGCCAATGTTGAATTGTCGACTGTCCAAATGGCAGTTGATCCTCCAATAGTTGGACATTGTCTACGTGACTCAGAAGTCCATCAAAGGGTAAGGCATTGCAGATCAACTAGCTAAAGCACCATCAGGAGGGTTTGAACCATTGGAGAATTATTTACCAGATGATGGGATAATGAAAACTCAACAAATTCGATAAGAGAATACAGTCCAACCATGGAGAATGTATTTCGATGGAGCGGTAAACGTGGAAGGTGCCGGAGCCGGGGCAGTCCTCATCTCTGGTACAGGAGAGCAATATCATGTGGCTACTAAGTTACTGTTTGTCAATACCAACAACATGGCTGAGTATGAAGGCTGCATAATGGGGTTGAAACTAGCCCAATCTATGGGTATCCAGCGTTTATTAGTCTTTGGAGATTCTGAGTTGGTTATCAGACAAACCACTAGGGCATATCATACCAAAGAACTGCATTTGCTGCCTTATCACCGGCAGGTCATCAACATATCCATGGATTTTGAAGAAATAACCTTTATCCATATCCCTCGAGGAAGGAATGACTTCGCTGACGTATTGGAAACATTGGCTTCCCTGATCAACGTATCTGGTAGGATGGGAATTCCTGACATCAAATTCACAAACCAAAAGGCCCTGACATACGAAAATTACATTGGAGAAGTATCAGATGAAATACCTCCTACCAAGCAACCTTGGTATCATGACATCAAAGAATATCTACGAGATGGATCCACACCCGCTGGGCAAGCCAAGCTGAGCGAAAGTGGATTCATAAGATGGCTATGAAGTTCTATCTGAGCAGAGGTACACTCTACAAAAGGGATGCTGGAATAAGCCTCTTAAGATGCCTCGATAAAGAGCAAGCCCAGAGATTGATGGATGAAGTCCACGGTGGAGTCTGCGGTCCACACATGAGCGATCATTTGCTGGCCAAGAAAATATTGAGAATAGGGCATTACTGGATCTCTCTCAAAGCTGACTGTGATGATCACGTCAGAAGATGCTATTAATGCCAAGTCCATGGAAATGCCATCCACGCTCCTCTAAATGAGTTGCACAATATGAGTTCGCCATGGCCTTTCTCCATGTGGGGAATGGATGTGATTTGGCTAGTAGAACCCAAAGCCAGTAACGGACATCGATTCATTTTCACCATGATCGATTACTTTACCAAGTGGGTTGAAGCTGCATCTTTTCCCAAAGTTACCCAGGAGGTAATCATTGGTTTCATCAGAAATAATGTCGTCTGTCGCTATGGGAAACCAGAGGTGATCGTCTCAGACAACGCCAAGAACCTAAACAATCAGATGATGAGAGACTTATGCAGTAAGTTTCATATCAAGCATCTCAATTTCGTCATCTGCCAACCCAAGATGAATGGTGCTGTCGAAGCGGCCAATAAGAACATCAAGAAGATCATGTAGAAAATGTCTGTCAATCACAAAGAATGGCCTAACCTGTTGCCTCTGACTCTATTAGCATACAGGATGTCAATGCGTACCTCTACTGGGTTTTCCCCCTATTCATTGGTCTATGGTATGGAAGAAGTACTTCCCATAGAAGTAGAGATGGAGTCCTTGCGAGTGTTAATAGACGCTCGGGTGGAAGAAGATCAGTGGTTGCAAGAGCGGTACCACCAGCTATCCTTGATAGATGAAAAGAGGGCTACAGTCATTTTCCACGGGCAGTTGTATCAGCAAAGGATTGCTCTATCATACAAGAGAGTCTGAATCCTACAATTCAAAGAAAACGACCTAGTGCTGAAGAACGTTTTGGCCAATCAAGATGAAGCTAAAGGAAAGTTCGCCCCAATTTGGAAGGCCCTTTCATTGTTAAAGAGGTGTTGACAGGAGGAGCTGTCAAATTACAAGAAATGGACGGGAGCGAATTTCCCTAATTCATCAACTTAGACGCCATAAAAAGATACTATGTCTGAAACACATGCCAACCATCATCCTGGTCCTGCGAATTGATCAAATCAGTTTCAGTTTTCACTAGAGAATTGAACTACGAATGACCTGATCTCCCTCAGCCTGGGAGTACGTAGGCAGCCATTCTTGGTGCGGTCAAACTAAACAAAATTTCACAAACCGATCAAACCAAACTTAAAAGAGACATTTCCAAAACCTCTCACGTAAAACTTTAACTATGAATGACCTGATCTCCCTCCACCCGGGAGTATGTAGGTAGCCATTCATGGTGTGGTTTGACCATAAAAAACCAATAAAAATAAGTCCTGAGACACCAAAACCCTATAGAACCCAAATACTATCAAGCCTCCCTGGTCAACAGGCCCGTCTGAGATACCCTCTGAAATTTCACTTTCAATTCATCAAGGAGAAGCTTATGATACATGAACAACAACAAGTCATGAAAGAAGTGGTAATCACTCAGCAATAACAATATATATCCAATAAGAAAGTGAATCAAAATATATTTCTCTGATATATAATATTGTTTAATATATACATAGTGTCATATACATAACAAAAATGGCTGATCTAGTATGTGCAGGGAAAATAAAGCTAGTCTATGGACCCAATGATAGACGAGATAGCAATGCCAACATGGCATCTCTCTCTGAAGATGGAGGAGTAGCTTCAAGTGCATTACCCTCAGCCTCCTTATGAGCAAGGACATCCACTGCCATCTGCATGGTGCTGCTATGGCCATCTATAAATGCACTCATCTCTCTAACCAGGCTGTCTATATATGACCTGAGGGCTGTGCTGTCTACAATATATACATCTCGGGTGGCTATGGCCTCATCCCTCTCCATAAAAGCAGCAACCCTGGGAATCAAAACCTCCTAAATCTCCTCAAAGGCTGCATCTCTGACAAATCAGACCTCATCTCTCTCCTCAAGAGCTGCATCTCGGGTAGATAAAGCCTTGTCTCTCTCAACCAGTGCTGCATCCCGAGTAGCTTGAGCCTCGTCTCTATTTACAAAATCTGTATCCCTTCCAGACAGGGCCGTCAACATCAATGCCCTAGCCTGATCTCTCTCGAAAGTTATCCGAGCTAGTGAATCAGCAATAGCTGGATCTGTGCTGGCAGGGATAATTAGAGGGTCACTAACTAAAGCCCCTATCAAACCAGTGAAAAAGTCATCCTCTGTGGGAGAATTAGGATCATCCATAGGCTCCTCCTGATCTGAATCTATGATCAGAGCTAACTGGATAACCACATATGCTGCTATATCAGCCTCCAACCACGCTGAATACTCTAGAGAGCGATTCAGATGGCTAGTAGAGAAATCAGCCCTCTCCCTATGAGCCCAACACTCATAAATCCTGATCAGGTCAGCTGATGACAAAGATAAAGCTGACATTCGCTGATCAACGACCACCTTAAACTGGTGTAGGCTCTAGAATTGATCAAACTGACCCATAACTGCCAACGGATGGTAAGTGGTCACTCCTCTCAATCCCGCCAGGGGCAGATAATCCATGCCTATTGCATGGGTGATGAAGGTGTAAGGAGAGACAAGCCCTAAACATGGCAGAATCAAAAAGGGATGCTTAATATCTGACAGAAAGGCCTACCACGTCGCTGCATCCAAACACTCCGATGGTTGGAAAAAGTAGGGCATGGCTATCTCATGGGTAAAGTAGTACCCATAATGTCTAAAGGTGCCAATCGGACGCAAATGGTCATGAGCCATATGTACAGCAGGACGGAGCTACCTCTAAAAAACCCCTCTAGATGTGTGCTACAATAGGTAGCCGACCTCAAGGTTTTGACCAGTATCACTGGCAGAATAGTACTACCTTGTCTAAGGGCACGGACCACGACCATCGAGCCAATATCCAAATGGTCCAAGTATAGTGGCATGTATACGTAGGCCATGATGCACATCAACAAAACATTTACTTGGGCCAACTGCCACTCATCTGCCGAAATCATAAAATCCCCGGTATGTCGCTCATAGCTATCTAGCCTACTGAAGCGATTGATCAAAAAATCAATAGAGATCACATATCTTGAAATGATCTCATCAGTGACTAATCTATGTCGTAAACCTGACATACTCATAAATGGTCTCCTAATGTCGTTGATAGCTGTGCGAGCGCAAGGCAGGTCCAACGTTAAACCTATAAGTTGCTCAAACTCCTCAAATATCGGCATCAACTCATGCCTTCCAAAGCAGAAAACCTGCCGCTTAGGTATCCAACAGGATAGAATGCCATCTATGAATCCGTATGGAACCTGGAAATCTAGAAGGGCAAAGGAATGCTCCAACATCTTATCTACTATCCCTCTGGCTGAGAAGGGCAGACTATCATACCACGACCTCAGTGATGATGCTACCAAGGATGGTGGTGAGTGCTCAATGCGGCTGACCGTAAAGGACGACATCTGTATCTCCGTATCACAAAACCATCCAGGGATCAAATCTAAACTCATCTGTCTAAGTGCATATCTATGACATAATATATGCATAATGACAATGATAAAACATGATGCAATAGATAGGAAATATCATGCATATCTAGAATAAACTATCTACTGCAAGCATCATCTCTATTTGATCATACAATCCAAAATAAAAAGTACAGGGAGATGGGGCACAACCGCCCAACTACTAACAGAGGCCTATCAAAATAGGGCATAGCCGCCCAATAGCTAAATAAGGGCCTATCAAAAGATATAGCGAGGGAAGCTATTAAAAGAGATCCAGAATATCTGCATCCAAGCTATCAACATGCTCTAGCTCCTCCTGAGTCACAAAGTCTCGGCCAGTGGGAATGTTCGGTTGATATAAAGGAGGATCAACACCGGCAAAATTCCTGGACAATGGACCTGTGGAAGGGCCCACTCCAGAGCCAGAAGGATCAAAAGAAGCTGCCTCTGATAGATCTCGGCCAAGGTGACTGATAAACAAATGTGTCCTCTCCAACTGCTGGGTCAATCCTGTGATCTGATCTAGATGAGTCGGATCCCGCAAGCAAGCTATCTAGTCTGTCATCATCACAGACCCCGACACTATGATGCCATGAATTGGGTACCACGAGTCTGAGCCCCAATAGTGCGAGGACTCCACAAACTATAAAACGCCTCCTGCTGTAAGGACCCTCTGACAGGGTGAAGCCATCTTCGCCACCAAAGAAATGTCTGTGAAGTGCTGAGCTAGTGGCCAATGATGCCAAGCAGGAGGAACAAAGGGAATGCGGATCTCCTCCGTGGTGCTCCTAATAGCATACTTTTCTAAATAGAGCTCCCAACCTCCCTCTATCAAAAATGGGACTCTGCGGGTGGATAATGCAAACTCCCAGCCAGTAAGAAAGCCACCCTCAAACCCGATTGCCAAAAAGTCTGAGGTGTACGGGACCCACAAAATTAATTCGGCCATCAATAGCTCAAGCTGCAGGCGGGAGTGGGTGAATCCCTCAGCTACAAGGACCTTCATCAAGGTGGAGTGATGCCAGCGCCGTCCCCGAGGATAGGTCTCCAAGCCCATAGTAGTGGCAGGATGTAAGCAAGGAAGCCTCTCATATGCATAAAACTGGCCATGCAAATATCAAAAGTCCTCAGTAATCAAGACTGACATATATAAATGAGGAAATCAAAAAGGTACAAGAGAGATGTACTCACCAGCAGGAATGGGTAAAAGCCTAACCAAGCCTCCATCACACCCTTCGAGCGTATGCGCATCCCTCGGAGGAAATAGGCAAAGGTGTAGGTACCCCAATTAAAATCACTGAGGCGCTCCACATACCGAGTGGCACTGACCAGGGCAAAAGACACCGTTAAAGAGTTATTCGCAGGGAAATAACCCCTGATGATCACCAAAAATAGTTATCGCAGGATGCGATCTCTAACCCTCTGATCATCAGGTAGAGGCTCAATCAAAGCCCCACTCTGGGCATCTACGCTCAATGGGCCAGAACAGATCGTCCGACCCTTGATATCAGCCGCATGAACTCCTAAGAGGGACCGAACTATAGTAGGTGAAATGTTTGACACAATAGGCACTGGCTCACCTACAAACTCTATCCTGGTGATGAACCAGTCCATAGGCGTCATCATCACCTCGTAATCCAGTAAATAGAGAGACTGAGTGTGGTGGAACTGGCGCTCAGATAATGCCCTCAGATAACCCCAGGGGCAACGGCGGGGAAAGATAGAAAAGAACGCCTGAAACCCCCAGGTGTCAACAATGACCCTGTACTCCGGAGGTAGGGTGTGGTACAAAGAATGCACATTAAACCAGTTCCCCCTAGGCTATGTAAAGCTATAAACCTGCATCAAAAATCTCACTCATATCAAACATGTGCCCCGAAATGCCAAAAGAAAGGAGGAAATAAAATCTAATAGGAAAACTTTAGTCACCTCATTGGACTGAAGGAATCTCAATTGATGACGCCTCAAATCTCCCAGCAGCTCCTGAAGTGGCACCACAATGCCTGGAAGCTCCGCACGTGAAGTCTAGCCTGGGACAAGATTAACAAAAGGTGTATCCTCGTCGTCCACATCGATCGACGGATCAACTTGGATAGGACGAATCATTGACTCAGCCAATCTGCGAGGAGGCCGGGCTAGCCGTGGCTGAGGAACATTAGAGACTCTCCTCTGTCTAACTCTTGGGACTACCCTGCTAGTACTTGCTGGGTCTATCTGGCTCCATAACCTGGACAAAGTCTCCAAATCACCTCAAAAAGGGTGAGGTAAGCCTAACACTTGTGGCTTATTAATTTAAATCAATATTTTATGCATTTCTAAGTCCTAAAACATGCATGGGTCAACCAAAATCCCTTGTAGAGTCAAAAATGCATGTTTATTAAATACTTAGGCTTTTGAAAATTTTTTTGCCAGTCTCCTTTGTAAAATGGACTGTCCGCATGTACACAGGCATGTCTAGGCGGCCATTCAGTAACACACTTACCCAAAATAGAAACAGTTTATATTTATGAAAAAAAATCAAAAGTAAACTTCACATGGTAGCTAAATTACCATGGACATTTTTAGTTAAAAATCCAGACTTAATAGGCCTCAAAAAGGATGAGTAAACTGATCAAAAAGGGCATCAATTGACTCTCTCAGAATTCAAAATTTCTTACATCAAAACATGCATTATAGTAAAATATGCATACTTATGAAGTTTGAAAATTTTTATCAAGTCATATAAGCATACATTTTTTATACATTGCGTTTAAAAGCACACTACATGGTTTACGACATTCTAGGGTCAAAACTGGAAAAGAAGGATGTAAACGTTACCTGAGATGTGCAGAACGCGTGGGCACTGATAAAATCTAAAAAAAGCATCTCGAACTTCGTAGATCTAAAAAAGAAAATCAGATTTCTATTAAAACTCAAAACTAAAAATGAATTCTGAGAGGCCCTGCTTCCCATCTTAAACTCGTAGAAAGAAGCAAGCCCACCTACTATCGTACCTCTACCTTTGGCTCCCCAGGGTGGTCCGCACCCCTCCTATTAGATCTAGTTCGAGTGGAAACGAAGTTTACAGGAGCTGTAAAGTCAAATCCGAGAAAAAACTGCTACGTAATTGAGCGGATTATCCTGAAATCCTGCGTATGAGCGGCGAATTCCTGACTGAAAAAAGAACTTCATGTAAGCCATTGGTTATCATCCCGAAGCGATATTCGGGGATCAACGATGAGAACTGCCGAAAAATAGCAAATAACTACTGAAAAGTGCCGCTGTTAGAGCATCAGGTAGGTCTGACGATATGAATGATAGGTTTTAACTATATCAAGGTATCCAGACTGATCTGAGGGTGTGTTTTGTTAGAAAAAGTACCCCCACATCGAGATTGACCATATCTTACATATCAGCCGCTGGCGACAACCCCAGTGAAGCATCGGGAACGGTCCAGTGACATCAGCCATTGAAGGGTACTTCTGTGAAGGTCAGATTGCCTGACATCTCAACCATTGGCACAACCCCAGTGAAGCATCAAGAACGGTCCAGTGACATCAGCAGTTGAAGGCCACTGCAGTGAAGGTCAGATTGCCTAACATCTCAGCCGTTAGCACAACCCCAGCGAAGCATCGGGAATAGTCCGGTGACATCAACCGTTGAAGGCCACTTTAGCGAAGGTCAGATTGCCTGACATCTTAGCCGTTGGCACAACCCAAGCGAAGCATTGGGAATGGTCTAGTGACATCAGTCATTGAAGGCTACTTCAGCGAAGGTCAGATTGCTTGACATCTCAGCCTTGAGCACAACCCTAGCGAAGCATCAGGAACGGTCCGGTGACATCAGCCATTGAAGGCCACTTCAGCGAAGGTCAGATTGCCTGACATCTCAGCCATTGGCACAACCCCAGTGAAGTATCAGGAATGGTCTGGTGACATCAGTCGTTGAAGGCTACTTTAGCGAAGGTCAGATTGATTGACACTATCAACCATTGGAACAACCCAGCGAAGCATCGGGAATGGTCCGGTGACATCAGCAGTTGAAGGCTACTTCAGCGAAGGTTAGATTCCCTAACACTATTAGCCGTTGGCACAACCCCAGCGAAGCATCGGGAACTGTCCAGTGACATCAGTAGTTGAAGGCTACTTCAACGAAGGTCGGATTGCCTAACACTATCAGCCTTTGGCATAACCCTAGCGAAGCATCAGGAATGGTCCAGTTACATCAGCCGTTCAAGGCTACTTCAGCGAAGGTCAGATTGCCTGACACTATCAACTGTTGGCACAACCCCAACGAAGCATCGGGAATGGTCCAGTGACATTAGCAGTTGAAGCCTACTTCTACGAAGGTCAGATTGCCTGACATCACAGTCGTTGGCACAACCCCAGCGAAGCATCTGGAACTGTCCCGTGACATCAGTTGTTGAAGGCTACTTCAGCGAAGGTTAGATTTCCTGACATCTTAGCCGTTGACACAACCCCATAAGTGCCTCAGGAACGGTCCGGTGACATCAGCCGTTGAAGGCCAGTTCAGCGAAGGTCAGATTGCCTGACATCTCAGCCATTGGCACAACCCCAGCAAAGCATCGAGAACGGTCAGGTGACATCTGCCGTTGAAGGCTACTTCAGCGAAGGTCAGATTTCTTGACACTAACAGCCTTTGCCACAACCCTAGCGAAGCATTGGGAATAGTTTGGTGACATTAGCCGTTGAAGGCTACTTCAGTAAAGGTCAGATTGCTTGACACTATCAGCCGTTGGCACAACCCCAGCAAAGCATCGGGAATAGTCCAGTGACATCAGCAGTTGAAGGCTACTTCAACGAAGGTCAGATTGCCTGACACTATCTGCCATTGGCACAACCCCAGTGAAACGTAGGGAACGGTCCGGTGACATCATCCGTTGAAGGCTACTTCAGCGAAGGTCAGGTTGCTTGATATCTCAGCCGTTGGCACAACCTTAGCGAAGCATCAGGAATGGTCCGGTGACATCAGCCGTTGAATGCTACTTCAGCGAAGGTCAGATTGCTTGACATCTTAGCCATTGGCACAACCCCACCGAAGCATCGGGAACGGTCCGGTGACATCAGCCGTTGAAGGCCACTCCAGTGAAGGTCAGATTGCCTTCCATCTCAGCCGTTGGTACAACCCAAGTGAAGCATCGGGAACCGTTTGGTGACATCAACCGTTGAAGGCTACTTCAGCAAAGGTTAGATTGCCAGACATCTCAGCCACTGGCACAACCCCAGCGAAGCATCGAGAATGGTCCGGTGACATAAGCCGTTAAAGGCCACTTCAGCGAAGGTCAGATTGCCTGACATCTCAGCCGTTGGCACAACCCCAACGAAGCATCAAAAACGGTCCAGTGACATCAGCCGTTGAAGGCTACTTCAGTGAAGGTCAGATTGCTTGACACTATCGGCCGTTGGCACAACCCCAGCGAATCATTGGGGACGGTCCGGTGACATCAGCCGTTGAAGCCTACTTTAGCGAAGGTCAGATTGCCTGACACTATCAGCCACTGGCACAACCCCAGCGAAGCATCGAGAACGGTCCGGTGACATTAGCAGTTGAAGGCTACTTCAGCGAAGGTTAGATTGCCTGACACTATCAGCCGTTGGCACAACTCCAGCGAAGCATCGGGAATGTAATACCCGAGAAATTTCCTAGTATTAATAAATAAATGTATTAATGGGAATGAATATTTATTTGAATATAAATGATTTTGTGAGTTAACTCAATTATATTAAATTAAGTAATTATAATAATTGAGAAAAATATGGAGTTTATAATAAACTCGTGAAAGCCTTGTGTGGCATAGTGATGAGGAATATTAATGATGATATTAATTGACGAAGAACTTATTAAGTGAACAATTAATTAATTGTTAATTGTTATCGTAGAATATTAATTAATTGTTATAGAATATTAATGATAATTAATTGATGATGTGGGGATTATTATTATTATAAATAATATAATAATAATAAGCAACGTGTTCATAAATATAATAAGATCTATATTCATGTGATATTTAATCATGTAAGTGTTAATCAATTATTGTGAATATTAATAATTTCATTGATTGATGAGAAATAGATTAATTGATATTATTATTAATTAATTGCTAAGATAAGAAATCTATTAACTTCTATGTACGAGCATGTGACGATTAAGTGTATAATGTATAGTAGCTAACTATATATTATACAAAGTGTAAAGTGCAATGTGACTATGTACATATATATAAACTATATAGTAAAGTTTATTGAATTATGAGAGTTACATGAAATGCCTATGTAACAATGTGAATATACATTAAAGTGAGACATCATGAGTATGCGGTAGATAATTTAATAATACTTAACTATCTTATGTTATCTTTATTAATTATTAAATAATTTTTTCTAATAAAGAAGATGATGTAATGTGAGAATGCTTGATAAAATTATACTGGTGTGGTAAATTGTACATAGATTATATGTGTCCAAATTGCATTTACTACATTATGAGAATTCATGTTAGTATCATTAGGAATTAGGATTACATTGTAACTCTAATTGTGGCCTAATTATATATAGTATGTATACATATAACATGTTTAGGCATAAGTGTTGTGTATATTCATAATGCTACATTGCTGAGTTTCTATCTCAGTTGTCCCACAAAGATAGTCCCATTCCCTCCTTCACGTGTTTAGCCATAAGCCTAAGCCTACTCTCTACTCCTCAATCTCAGTGAAATCACAGCAATGATGAACTTGGATGTGGGAATCATGATTGATTTCAACTACCAATCACCAACTCCCTCTTATTTAGCATGCAATTCAAACTTACGTTAGTTTAATTTGTTGTACATATGCATGGTCTGGGTTTTTATTTTGCTATATATATGGCCATTTCTCTTCATATTTTTCTTTGCTGAGAATTGGTTAAAGTTTGAAATTGAGAACACATATATACTTTAGTAATATCATTCTAGCAGTGGGAGATTTCAGTAGCAACAAGCTTAATTTATAGCAAAGGTATAATCACATTTTCATTATTCTCCATTGTTGTTCTCTGAGATTTTCAAATTCTTGAATTAAGCATGGTTATCATGAAAAATTGATTGGGTTGTACTTGTTGGTTGTTATATAGACTTAGTAACGTCTTAGAATGCAATGTGGCTTAGTAGTAATCAAATTCTTACAACAACTCCCATGTTCTTCATTTTTATTTTTGTTTTTTTATAAAAGTTCAAATCTTGATCATGACCAATTTGGATTGTAATTAGGTGGTAGGACACTTACTTAGTTGTGATATGAACTTATTTACATGTTTAAACTGGAATGTGGGTGATTAGAATCGATTTCGTGAAGTAATTCTATGAGTTGGGATAAAGTCTGCCGAAGCAGACTGTGTCTTGAACTGAACCAGACACGGCGCAGCTGCGCCGGCATTACACTGTGGCGTAGCGCAGCTGCGCCTGGCCCTGATCCTAGTTTCTGCAGATTTTGTTCCTGCTTGATTGCTGCTAAGTGATAATTATTGAAACGGATTAGAATAAGCTTGCAAGCATGATGAATACATACATATGAATGTACTAAGGCAATGCAAACATGTTTTAGACCAAGATGGTATACATTTTGACAAAAAGAATTATGTTCTTCAAAGTAACTTAGAAGTTTTAAAAAGGGGATTTTGATACTTAAGTATCATGTTTATATTCTAACTTGAGCATGTTAGTAGGATTAGAAATGCATGAAGAATGTGATACCATGTACGTATATGTTCCATGATATAGGAGTTATAGTTCCTTGTTTATGACCGAACTCGTTAGGCTTTGTATTAGAGAACATTTTCAAGTAAAGCTTGTTATATCAAAGCAAATATGTACAAATACTACATGATATACATCCTGATCTTGAGAAGATGTTAACATGACTAGACTACACATTATTAAAACTTTAGAGAGATCTTGTATGTGTTGAATTGCATTGTTCAAGCTTAAAATGATTTTAAGGCGAACTTGAACAAGTTTTTAAACCAATTGCATCAATATGAGTAGTTAAGTTCTAAAGAATCTAAAACATAACATGTTTACATTCGTTATGTCTCTAAATATGGTTCTTGTACGATTGATATAATGAAAGAAAACCAATCATGCTAGACCTTGTGACTTTATAACCTTGAATGGACTTGAGTTATTAAGGGTTTTAACTTAGAACCTACATCATGCAAATTGAATATGAAAAGGGTGAACGATCATAAAAGTATTCTTTGATTTGTATACGTGCTACGTGAGATCATATGTTAATATTTGAATCCGATTTCGACGGTTAACTTATAGTAATGCTATAACTTGCTAAAATAGAGTATGTTTGCTAATTGTTGTAGTCTCACATGATAGTAATGATGTATGAAGATGATTAACTTGAGAAGAGGAACGTTAATGATAAAAGATATTAAAAGTCGAGACTTGTGAAATTTTATGATACTATACATAGTATAACTGTGTCGCTAGGTCAATACTTAGCTTATGTGTTAATCGTATATACGAGATGAGATATAATGTTAAACTATATGACTAATGGATATCATATATACGTAAATATATTACGATAAGATTCAAAAAGTGTTGATTAAATTATGGGGATAAACTACGCTTAAGGCAAGTATCCTAATCGACGCATTTACTTTATGCAAGTTTCCTAACTTACACTCTTTTACGGTGCAAGTATTCTATCCTTGTATATTGCGAGCTAGTTTCTTTACTTACTCGTTTGAATTGAATTAGCATACTTGAACTCTTATTTCATTAAAGCTATTATTCATGTTGAACTTGGAATTGTTCTTGAATATTGTGAAAGTGCCTATGCCATTTGATTCGGCTAGACTTATATTATTGAAAAGCGACCCAAAACCAATTGATTGGTGCGGGATCTTATATTTGACTGAGAAGATCCACCTTCTTTGAAGGGAAAATATAATTGTCGGAGAACCGACGTGCACACTTGAGTATGATTGATTGTTATGCATAACGTAGGGTACTTTAGGCTGATCACCTGTTGTACTTGTTTTTGATTTGGGTTATCAGTTTAATGCTGTTAATTCTGGTAGAAGTTCATAGTCCTTAGTGACTGCTCAGCATTCAGTTATCTTGAAATCTTGAATTGATTTATTATTGAATCACATTGATATTATTCTGTCCTTAGCGACTATTATTGAGAGCTGTTGATATTCTTGTTATCCTTGAACTATCAAACCTTGCTATACCCTTTCGAGAATTGAGAATTATATTACTCACCCTTATTGTATATTACTTGCTGGGTAAATTGTGCTCATTCTTGCTTTCCCTAAAACATTTCAGTTAAGGCAGAGCAGTGCGGACCTTCAGGCACAGATAAGGGCAAGGGAAAGGCTACTGAGTAGCTTTAATTATGTAGGACTTATGATTGTAATAAAGAACTTATGATATTATGTACTAGTTAAGGTTATTTATGCTTAAGATATGTCTAAGCTATGTAATCACTGTTTAAGTTACGAGACCTTGGGACGTGAATAAATTATATTATTTAAATGTAATCTATTCGGTAGTAGTCGTGTATTATATTCTGTTGTGCGATGTGACATTTAGTCGTATTATTGTTATGATGTATTATTGTGAGAACATGACGAGCCGAATTCGAGAGACCAAGTGGCGGTCCCGAATTTGGGGGCGTCACAGGTTGGTATCAAAGCTGTAGTTATAAACCTTAGGAGCGAGTGTCCTTAGATTATAACTTAGGCGAACTTAGAAGTTAGGAAGGAGATAAAACTCATGTAGAGTTTTCCTTAAGAGACTTAGTCTGTTATGAAATGTAACTTCATTTTTATATAATAAACTTATGTTTTATTTAACATTCTAATGGGGTTGCTGTTTCTTATCTTGTGTTTGTGATTATAGATGGCAAATATGGGAATACCCACTAGAGTGGCTGAGGACGAGCCCAGGGATATCTATGTAGTGTATGAGGCACCGATAGAGGCTACGCCAGTGCAGGTTATTGCACCGTTCGAGTCTGACGACGAGGACGAGATTGAGATAGAGTCCGATCTAGAGGAGGAGCCGATGGAGGACGAGCCAATGGAGGACAAGCTGATGGAGGATGAACCAATGATGGACTCTAATGAGGCTACTATAGAGAAGCAGATGCTAGGCGAGTATGAGGAGCGGATCCTAAAGTTGGACTGCAGAGTCTAGGAGTTAGAGGACGAGGCCAAGGAGAGAGAGTCAGAGTTCCAGAAACTACGGGATGAAGACCACCAGAGGAAGCTGGCTATGCAAGAGTTGGAAGTAGAAATTGCTTATCTCAAAAAGGCGGGAATCCAGGTAGGAACCCTATTTCACAAGGCAGTGGCTAGGAACGTGGATATAGCAGGGAAGCTAGAAGAGTTTGAACAGAGGGAACTAAGCGAGAAGGCTAAGAAGGAAGTACTTCGCACTCAGTTGGAATTAGAGGTGATGGATGGGATATACTTCGAGGAGAAGTGGGAGGCTACCCATGAGAGAGCTAACGACCTGGAGGATGAGGTCCGAGGTAAGAAGAGAAAAATGAATAAGATGGGGTACGTGTTTCATTCGGCATTTGAGAAATACTCGGCAGAGCAGAGACAGACTCTACACACTATGAGTCGAGAGTTGGTAGCTTATATAACGCAGTTAGAGTACAAGAGCGCTGTGGAGCGTGGCATGATGCAACGAGATTTCCTTAGACGGATTAGTTGTAGTTTAGTAGTATTCTCTTTATATATTGTATATTTATGTTGTAATCCCAATCTTTTATGTATGATGTGGGATAGTGATGTAAACCCCGAGTTAGCTTTTGTTAGAGGGGTAGTATGGTAGTAGGTTGGTATATTCCTCGTCTTTTGTGATATTAGGGGATATACGTGATGACATTTATAGCAGTATGCTAGGATAATCATGTAATGAAATGAAATGGCATATGAATATAAATGAAGCTTATTTCAGAAACGTGTTATAAATTTATTCTTTTAGTATTAAAAGAAATACTTAAGTAATATACCTGAATAATAATAAAATAAAAATTTGTGATGCAGATAATGCCGCCTAGACGTAGATTGACTGCACCTGAGGAGTCAGTGAACAATGAGAGGGAACAAGTAGACCCGATCCAAAAGCTAATAGATCTGTTAGGAGAGGCCCTTAGGGGAAGGAACAATGAACCCGTTTGCCCCAACCCTCAAGCTGTCCCAGTAACAACCTTTAAAGATTTTAGAAGTGTAGGACCTCCAAAATTCGAAGGTACTACTTACCCGATAGTTGCGCAAACTTGGATTAAGGAAATCGAGAAGGCCTTCACTATAGCTCGCATAGGTGAAGACCAGAAGACAGTATTTGCCACATACATGATGAGAGGCGAAGCAAACTATTGGTGGGAGGCTAATCAGCAGAGAGCTGGAGAGGGGATAATAACTTGGGATAGGTTTAAGACGCTGTTCTTTGAGAATTACTTCCCGAAGAGCATGAAGAATCGCATGGAGGTGAAATTCCTAGAGTTAAAACAAGGTGACATGACGGTGGTGCAGTACGCGGCTAAGTTTAACGAACTAGCGCGATTTGCAGAACACCAAGTAGGAGATGAGGAAAGAAAGGCAAGACGATTCGTGCAAGGGCTGAAGCCGTGGTTGTTCAATAAGGTGTCGGTTCTTCAGATTGATTCTTTTGCAACACTGCTGGAAAAGGCTATTATTGCTGAGGGAGGAAGTGAAGCTTTGAGCTTGTATAACAAAGAAAAGAAAAAGAAGAATACTGGAGGAGAGAATCGTACTGGAGGAAGCAGTAGCGGAGGAAGCAACTTGGGAAAGAGAAAGTGGGAGAATAACAACAGCAACAACAAAAACAACAACAATTAATCGGGAAATTTTCGTGGAGGATTGAAGAAGAAGGCTGAAGGATGCCCGAAGTGTGGGAAGAACCATCAGGGTGAGTGCTGGAAGGGACGCGACACTTGCTAAAACTGCGAACAGGAAGGGCACATCTCGCCCAACTGCCCGAAATCGAAGAAGATACAAGAATGCTTCGCATGTGGCTCGACGGAGCACCGAATTAAGGACTACCCAAAGAAGGGAAATAGCGGAAGGAGCCAACAAGGGGGAAACAAGCTGATGATCAGCGAACAGGCACAATCTAACCGCCTAATCGCCCGAACATTTAACATGACCATCCAAGATGCCGTAGCTGCAAAGGACGTGGTGTCAGGTATAATCCCAATCAATGATATAAATGCTTATGTATTATTTGATTCGGGTGCCACCTGTTCTTTTGTGTCTGAAGAATTTGCTAGTAGACTTAACACACCCCGAGAACGTTTAGAAAATCCCTTGAACATAGAAGTTGCGAATAAGGAAGCAATCCCTGTAGAATAAGTTTATCAAATTTGTCGCACAAACATTAGAGAACATGAACTGAGCGTAGACTTGATTCCTATTATATTGGGAGAATTTGACGTAATACTGGGAATGGATTGGTTGTATAACCATGCAGTGATAATAGATTGTCAAAATAAATGTGTGAACCTTCAGACTCCGAGTAAGTCTAAGGTAGTGTTTTATGGTAGCTTATCGCTTAAGCAATCATGTTGCGTTACGATGATGCAGGCCAAGAAATTGTTAAGGAAAGGATGTGTAGGTTATTTAGCTTACATCGTTGATACTCAAAAAAAGGGAGTAGAAATTAAGGATATATCCTTAGTGAATGAATTTCAAGATGTGTTTTCGGACGATCTGCCTGGTCTTCCGCCAGACAGAGAAATCGAATTTGTAATAAACTTAGCGTCGGGAACGACACTGATTTCGAAAGCTCTATATCGTATGGCGCCAGTAAAAAAAAGGAATTGATGATACAAGTACAAGAGTTGTTGGATAAGGGTTACATTCGACCAAGCGTGTCTTCTTGGGGAGCACCAGTGTTATTCGTGATGAAAAAGGACGAATCGATGAGGCTCTGTATCGATTATCGAGAATTGAACAGAGTAACGATCAAGAACCGATATCCACTACCGAGGATAGACGACTTATTTGATCAACTAAAGGGAGTGAAATGTTTCTCAAAGAACAGCTTACAGACAGGATATCATCAACTAAAAGTGAGGGATGAGGACATACCGAAGATTGCGTTTCAAACCCGTTATGGACACTACGAGTTTTTGGTAATGTCATTTGGTTTAACTAATGCTCTGGCAGCATTTATGGACTTGATGAACTGAGTTTTCATGCCATACTTAGATAAATTTATAGTAGTTTTTATCGACGACATCTTGATCTACTCGAAGACAGAGGAAGAGCACGCCGAACATCTGAAGATTGTTTTGGAGGCACTAAGGAAGGAGAAGATGTATGCGAAATTTTCTAAGTGTGAATTTTGGATGGAGAAGGTTCAATTCTTAGGCCACGTGGTGGATAAGAATGGAATCTCCGTAGACCTTGCAAAGGTGGAAGCAGTAAGTAATTGGGAACAACCGAGAACACCGACGAAGGTGAGAAGTTTCTTAGGGTTAGCTGGGTACTATCGAAGATTCATCCAGATTTTTTCTAAGATAGCAACCCCGTTGACCAATTTTACGAGGAAGACGGTGAAATTTGTATGCACCGACAAATGCGAAGAGAGTTTTCAATAGTTAAAGATAAGATTGAGCGAAGCGCCTATGTTATCACTACCAGATGACGCGGGAAATTTTTTGGTGTATAGTGATGCATCGCACAAGGGACTGGGTTGCGCGCTTATGCAGCACGGCAAAGTCATTGCGTATGCATCATGACAGTTGAAGGATTACGAAAAACGATACCCTACTCATGACTTAGAGTTAGCGGCAGTAGTTTTTGCATTAAAGTTATGGAGGCATTATCTATATGGGGAAAAATGTAAGATATACACGGACCATAGAAGTCTAAAATATATCTTCACACAGAAGGAGTTAAACATGCGGCAGAAAAGGTGGTTAGAATTAATCAAAGACTATGACTGCGATATTCTTTATCATCCGGGAAAGGCAAACGTGGTTGCCGACGCTCTGAGCAGAAAAGAAAGGGAAAAGTTGTTTAAATTAACAACTCAGGAAGAGTTGATAAGAGAGATGGAGAAATTAGAAATAGAAGTGAAGGGACCCGAGAGGTCTGAAGAAAGGTTGTTTATAACGGAAGCTCATCCGACATTGTTGGATAGAGTAAAGGAAGCACAGAAGAAAGATGAAGAATGTGAGAAGATCAGGAAAAGGATCACAAAAAATGAGGAAGAGAAATTTTGAATGGATAAAGATGGTATTTGAGATTCTAAGGAAGAGTGTGGGTGCCAGCGGTAACGGAGTTAAGGGAAGAGATTTTGCACGAGGCACACAATACGACATATTCTGTTCATCCGGGAGGCACGAAGATGTACCGAGATTTAAGGTAACATTTTTGGTGGCCCAATCTGAAACGGGAAGTTGCAGAGTGCATTAGTAGATGTTTGACTTGCCAATGCGTTAAAGCAGAGCATCAGTGGCCTAGTGGTTTATTACAACTGTTGGAAATATCGGAGTGGAAATGGGAGCATATTACGATGGACTTCGTGGTAGGACTTCTAGTTACACAGAAAGGTTATGATGCCATTTGGGTTATCGTGGATCGACTAACGAAGACCGCACATTTTCTACCAATCAAGATCCGCTACAGTTTGAGCCAATTAGCGAGTCTGTACATAAAGGAGATTGTTTAACGACATGGAGTGCCGGTGTCAATTGTCTCTGATCGAGATCCGCACTTCACGTCAAATTTTTGGAAAAGTTTGCAAGAGAGAATGGGAACACAGTTGAGGTTGAGTACCGCTTATCATCCTCAGACAGACGGACAAAGTGAGCGAACTATACAAACGCTGGAGGACATGCTTAGGACTTGTGTGATGGACTTCAAGGGAAATTGGGACGACCATCTACCCTTAGTAGAATTTGCATATAATAATAGTTATCATGCGAGTATCGGTATGCCACCGTATGAAGCTCTTTACGGAAGAAAATGCAGAACGCCATTATGTTGGGACGAAGTCGGAGAGCGACAAATACTCGGACCAGAGTTAGTACAACAAATCGCAGACGTGGTTACAGTGATAAGAGCCAGACTTGTAGCAGCTCAAGATCGCCAGAAGAAATATGCAGATTTGCATCAGCAGGACCGGGACTTTAAAGTCGGCTGTTTTGTCTTCTTGAAAGTATCCCCATGGAAGGGAAAAATCCGTTTCGGCAAGAAAGGAAAACTGAGTCCAAGATTCATAGGACCGTTCGAGATACTGAACCGAGTGGGCGAAGTGGCATACAAAGTTGCATTACCACACGAATTGGAGCACATCCACAATGTGTTCCACATTTTCGTGTTGCGACCGTACAAGGCCGACTACAAGCACGTGATTTCTTATGAGCCCATTCAAGTAGAGAAGAACTTGGTGTATGAAGAAATTCATGTCCATATATTAGATAGGAAAGAACAAACCTTGAGAAATAAAATTATATCTTCTGTAAAGGTACTTTGACATAACCACGAGGTCGAGGAGGCAACGTGGGAGTGAGAAGATATGATAATGAGGGATTATCCCCATTTATTTGTGTAACCTTGTAACACGTCTGGGACGGAATTTTTATAAGGGGGGGAGGATGTAATACCCAAGAAATTCCTAGTATTAATAAATAAATGTATTAATGGGAATGAATATTTATTTGAATATAAATGATTTTGTGAGTTAACTCAATTATATTAAATTAAGTAATTATAATAGTTGAGAAAAATGTGGAGTTTATAATAAACTCGTGAAAGCCTTGTGTGGCATAGTGTTGAGGAATATTAATGATGATATTAATTGACGAAGAACTTATTAAGTGAACAATTAATTAATTGTTAATTGTTATCGTAGAATATTAATTAATTGTTATAGAATATTAATGATAATTAATTGATGATGTGGGGATTATTATTATTACAAATAATATAATAATAATAAGCAACGTGTTCATAAATATAATAAGATCTATATTCATGTGATATTTAATTATGTAAGTGTTAATCAATTATTGTGAATATTAATCATTTCATTGATTGATGAGAAATAGATTAATTGATATTATTATTAATTAATTGCTAAGATAAGAAATCTATTAACTTCTATGTACAAGCATGTGACGATTAAGTGTATAATGTATAGTTGCTAACAATATATTATACAAAATGTAAAGTGCAATGTGACTATGTACATATATATAAACTATATAGTAAAGTTTATTGAATTATGAGAGTTACATGAAATGCCTATGTAACATTGTGAATATACATTAAAGTGAGACATCATGAGTATGTGGTAGATAATTTAATAATACTTAACTATCTTATGTTATCTTTATTAATTATTAAACAATTATTTCTAATAAAAAAGATGATGTAATGTGAGAATGCCTGATAAAATTATACCGGTGTAGTAAATTGTACATGGATTATATGTGTTCAAATTGCATTTACTACATTATGATAATTCATGTTAGTATCATTAGGAATTAGGATTACATTGTAACTCTAATTGTGGCCTAATTATATATAGTATGTATACATATAACATGTTTAGGCATAAGTGTTGTGTATATTCATAATGCTACATTGCTGAGTTTCTATCTCAGTTGTCCCACAAAGATAGTCCCGTTCCCTCCTTCACGT